>NW_004624775.1:7120244-7208328 GCF_000247695.1 Heterocephalus glaber | reverse complement strand
TAGATAAAAACAATAATAGTTATGAAGGCATGGCTTTACCCCAAAACGTTCAAATTTAAAACAAAATTTTAAAACCGAAATTTTAAAAAGGTGTGGTGGCACACACCTGTCTCCCAGTACTCTGGAAGGGTGAGGCAAATGGATGACAAACTTGAGCCCCACCTGGGTAACTCAGCAAGACCTTGTCCCCAAACAAAAAAATTAAAAAGAACAGGGGATATAATTTAGTGCAAAGGCCCTGGGGTCAATCTTTTTTTTTTTGTATTAAATTCTTTTATTGGTACATTGTAGGTATACAACACAATTACATTTCTCATTGAGATAAAGACCTTCTATTCCAATTTTCTGTAGGGTTTTTACCATGAATCGGTGTTGGATTTTGTCACATGCTTTCTCTGCATCTATTGAGATGATCATATGGTTTTGTCCTTGTCTCTGTTAATATAGGGTATTACATTTATTGGTTTATGTATGTTGAACCATCCTTGCATCCCTGGGATAAATCCGACTTGGTCAGGGTGTGTGATCTTCTTGATGACCCTCTATATTCTGTGTGCCACTATCTTGTTGAGGATTTTTGCATCAACGTTCATTAGGGAGATTGGCCTGTAGTTTTCTTTTTGGGTTGGGTCTTTCCCTCCATAGGCATTTAGAAAGGCACATTTTTGTTTTTAGGATGCAGAGTTGAATGTGTTGATCAAATTTATATTATTAAATAACTGTTTTTTGTGTGTGTCTGTTTGTTTGTGTGTACGTGCATGCTGGAGATTGAAACTGCAGCCTCACACATTCTAGGCAAGTACTCTACAAACTGAACTCTACCCACAGCTCTTAAATAGCTGTTTTATTAAGATCTCCCATTTTTAACCTTTTTTATCTACTTGCCTAGGGGTCATGGGCCAAAAGAGGTGAATTAAAGACTCCCACAGATGTATTTCATTTCTAGTTGTCACTGCAATGAATTCAGCTATCAGGATGTTACTGTCATAGTGCTTAGTGTTTTATAAAGTTTGCATCTTCATTTTAAATTGCACCTTTTATCATTATAAAGTCTACTTTTGTTCTCATTATAAAGTACTTTGGTTCTCATTAAATGAGAACCAGATTCCACATTATCTGGTGTTACAATTTTGAATTCTCCTTTCTTTTTGTTTTCATTTTGTCTGGTATACAAAAGGCAAAGGCCTTTTCTTTTATATTCAGCTTTTCAGAATCGCTTTACTTGAGTTTCTTTTGTGTATTACAGAATCAAATTTTACTTGGAGAATCATTTTGAAAATGTTTCTTTAAAAAGTAAGCTATATAGGCCTAAGTTCAGTTGCATTATTGCATTTTTCTGCTTGTTTTTTTTTTTTTTAGGTTTATACTATGATGTTTTCATTTTTTCAGTAGTGGGGATCTAACCAAGAGCCTTGTGAATACTAGGTAAACACTACCACTGAGTTGCATCCCCGACTTCTGTAATTTTGCTTTTAGTGTGTGTATGAATATGTTTACTTTCTGATTTTAAGATTTGTAATTTTGTTTTAGCATTTATCTTTATGATTGTAGCTTTGCTTAGGGACCATTGTAGACATTCTCTTGTTTTCTGCCATGGACAGGGATAAAATTAGCTTATGTTTTGTTCTTCTCCCTGTCCTCACCATCTGCTATTAGTTAATTATATTATCTTGCTTTTTGTTTTCCTTTTATACTATTAAATGTGATTATTTTTGCATTATTTGATTTGTCAGCTTTATGTGATATTTAACTTCCAGGATGAAAAGCAAGCAAGCTGCAAACTTCTTTGACTATGATCTTTTTCATTCTCCCTCACTATTTTATTTCTACATTGATAACATACCCTAATAAAGAATAACATATTTATATTCAGATTTGTCGCTCTCAGTTCCAGTCATGTTTTCATCTCTGTGACTGCCCATGTGAGTGTCTATGCACATGTGCGTGCAGGAGCATGTGCTTGTGATGGAGCCCAGGCCTTCCATCATGCTAAACACATTCTGCCACACTGAACTACAGCTCTAGACCCTGTTTTTATCTTAGTTCTAAAGTTTAAAATACTCAGCACTCCCTGCCAATCCTCTTGTGATGGTTTTTCCAGGTATTTATTGTTTTGCTTAAAATCATCATCTCAGTTTTCTCAAGGAGGGTTCTTGGGAAAAAATATTCTTTGAGTTCTGTTTTCAGAATGCTGTATCTAGTGGCCCTTTTACTGAATGACTGGCTGGTTATAGGATCTGTGGTTCATACTTTTTTTTTTTTAACCCTAAATATCTTGTAGAAATTACCTGATCATCATTTGGCATTTGGTATTGCTATGCAGAAATCTGAGGCTGGCCTTTTTGTTGTTGTTGGTTTGTTTGCACCCTAAAAATTGCCTTGATTATTAATGTGGTTGCCCAAATAGTTCTTGGTTCATAATCCATTAACTTTCCTAGAATAAATATTCTATGCCATTGATCATTCTAGATCCTAGTTCTCAGTGCCCTTTCTGAGTTTCAATATTGAAAATTTTGAGGTTGTTTTCTTGATGTCATTCTTAAATATGTGTGTAAATACTGTTTGTGGTTTTAGTTTCCTTTTTTTGTCACTGGAGTTGCACACAGTCTGTTCCCCCTAATGCTTTTTCCTCATTTCTTCCTTCAATTCATTTAGTTTTAAAAGAAATCATGGTGAGGCTGGGGATTTAGCTCAGTGCTTCCGGCACCTGCCTCACAAGCACAAGGTCCCGAGTTCGATCCCCGGTACCAAAAAAAGAGACAACGAAAAGAAATCATGGCAAACTGTTTGCCTAGAATTTTTTTTTTTTGGTACGGGGGATCGAACTCGAGTCCTTGGCGCTTGAGCAGCAGGCGGCAAAACCACTGAGCTAAATCCCCAGCCCGTGCCTAGAATTTTCATATATTTCATAACAGTCTTTTCCTGGTAAACTTTGATAGATTTTGAGGAATTCTTTTTTTGTTTGTTTTTGTTTTGGGGTTTTTTTGTTACTGGGGATTGAACCCAGGACCTTGCCCTTGTGAGGCAGGTGCGGTACCACTGATTGAGGAATTCTTTCAGTGTTTTTAATTTTAAAAAATTAGGCAGTACCTTTATACACTGTACTCATCCTTTTTATTCCATGTAATGAAATTTCCCTATTAATAAATGTCATATTAATTATACACTTTTGTAAGGGTATATTTTGTCATTGTTTCTGTTGCTTTGGAGTCTGCTTTCCTATTCTGCACTCCTACTGAATTTCCTGTTGTGGCTTATCTTCAATCTTTCCCCTACCTTTCCAGCTCCCAAGCTTTTATTGTGAGTGACAGATGTCTAGTTTATCATTTAAAGAAGCATGCTAGCGGAATTGTTGAAGATCTACCCTGTTTGAGGTGGCTTTGCACTCAGTTTTCACTTGTGACTTCTACTGTAATTTATCTTGCTCCTAGTCTGGACTGATTTGACATAGATTATGCATCTCTCAGTTTCTCTGAAATTGAAAATTTCAGACTTCTTTATCCCTACCTTCTTGCTTTTATATGCTCTCTAGGTGGGATGGAGGAAATAGTTGTCTTTAACTACCATTTTAAAACTGGGAATTAACATTTAAAAAATATTTGCTCTTTGTCTGTTTGCCAACATTCACATACTTGGTTAATGAGGCCACTTTTCCCCAAGCTTTTAATATCATTATGTCACCCCATATAGGTAATATAGTTTATCTTAGAAATGCAACGATAAAAATTGTTCACATACATTTTTTCAAAGTTCATTTTCTTTACATTAATACTCTAATTTTCTTGAGCCAGTAAAACTATTTTTAGCCTTTTCAGTGTGGACTGTTAATTTTTCTGAGAAAATGTATAAGCCAGGATTACCTAAGCTTTGCTGACATAACAAATACCCTATGAAATCTTAAGCGGCCTCTCAGTCAAAATCCTCTGAGTCTGGTGGACTCTCTGGAGTAGTGCCTTTTCCAGGGTTTACTCAATGATCTAGACTGCTTTCATCTCACTGCCAGTTTCCAGGATCTCATGGAGTAAAGCGAGTGAACTCAGTCTAGCCTTAAATACTGTGGACAGGAAGTGACACCTCTTAGCCTTTGGCTAGGATAACAACTTTTGAAAAAACGACATGGGAGCGTTGGGTTAGCACCATGGCCTCTCCTATGGAAATACTCATAGAGATTTCTTTTTAGTCATTATACTTTTACTTCTATAGTAATTCATCTTATTGGAAACAGCAAAAAATTTTGATTTGTCAGGTAGAGGATAGTCTGTTGAAAGATGCAATTTATTTTTGTACCTTTGACTTATTCTGTAATGGCATTTCTGTATTTTAGATAAAATTTCAATTGTGTAAAAAATCTCGAATTGGTATAGGAGTACTTTCTAATTTTTTACGTTTCTAATGTTAATAGTACTCTGTAAGTCTTTTCAGTCTTCAAATGAAATTGTTTCAGTCTTTTTAAAATTCCTTAGTGTATGACTTGTCTCAGTTTACAGCTCTATAAGGTGCAGTATTATGGAGAGTGTCAAACCGAGTTTGTGTTCCTGGTTAGGTTTATATATTTGTTATTCATCAGAAAAGCCTGTAATTTTGAAGTTTACCTTTTGTCCTTTTAGCCTACCCTGAGGAAAATGGCTTCGTCCCTAGGGATGATGGAATAGAAAGAAAGTAAGCAAGTGCCAATACTCCTCCTGTCATTATTTCTCATTCTCTCTGCTCCCATAAGGTTTGCTCACAAACCTTTCTCTATCCTTGGAATAAAAGAAATGACTGATATACTCAAGGGATGTGATAAGGAAAACAAAACAGGGTTAGGTTTAGAATAAGCTGGCTGAAATAATCTCCTGAGCATCTGAAATAAATAGATACTTCTCAGATGCAGAAGTACAAACAGCAAAAAAATACATGAAAAAATGTTGAACATCACTGGTCATTTGACAGATGCAAATTGAAACAACACTGAGATTCCATCTCTAGAAAGAATGACTCTCATTTAGAAATCAACTAATAACAAATGCTGGTGAGGCAATGGAGAAAACTGTTGGGAGTGTGAATTGGTACAACCAATATGGAAATCAGTGTGGAGATTTCTCAAAAATCTAAAACTAGAGATTCCATTTGACCCAGGTATTTCTCTTCTTGGTATCTTCCTGAAAGAGATAAAGGCACATACCGCAGTGATAATGCACACCCATGTTTATAGCAGTACTATTTGTAACAGCTAAGTCTTGGAAACAGCCCAGATGCCCATTAGCAGATGAATGGATAAAGAGAATATGGTTTTTATATACAATGAAGTACAACACTGCCGTAAAGAAAAATAAACTTGAGACATTTTTAGGTAAATGGATGTACCTTGAGACCAAAATAAATTGGACACACATGTTTAACTATTGCATTGTTTCTCTTGTATGAGAAACTGAAAGGGTAAATAAGGACCAAAATGGATGATAGATATTGGGAAGTAGAAAGAAAATGTTCAATTGGGAAGGGGAAGTAGGGGGTGGGGGAAGGGAAGGAAGGGACAAGAAATAAAAAATAATAGGGAAAAAATGGAAACAAAGCTTTTAAACATAAGGAGAGGAAGAAGGGTTAAAGGAAGGAGAGGAGAATGAGGAAAAAAGATCAAGATATATTATGTAGAGGTACCAGTTCCCAATGGTGAATGTGATCTTTATGTATATAAAGAGTATCAAAATTAATTTAAAAAAAATAATCTCCTGAATTAAGAGGTATTAGGGAGGTAGCAAGTTACTCCTTGAGCTCTCTAGATATAGAGGCAAATTGGACCTCTGAGGGAAGGGGAAAGGAAGTACTTTTTGTCACTACCTTCTGTCTTAGTTACTTTTCTCATTGCTGAGACAAAATATCTGACACTCAGAGTTAAAGGGGGTGCCGGGCATGGTGGGGCATCCCTGTAATCCTAGCACTCAGGAGACTGAGGCAGGATGATTGTCATAAGTTGGAGGCCAGCCTGGGCTAATAGTGAGACCTTGTCTCCCCCCCGCCCCCCAAAAAAGAGAAAAGATGTATTTGGCTCATTGTTTGTAGAGGTTTCAGTTTATGTTGGCTGGCTCCAAGGCAGTGTTGCATGGCAGAGAGGCATCACAGAGGAGAAATATTCCATGGGAAATCAGGGCAGGCAGAGAGCAGCAAGCAGCAAGTGACAAGCAACAACCACAGCAGCCTGCTTTCTGTCTCTTATATCAAGGCTACACTTAGAGTGGGTAGCATTCGCAACCTTACTCCTAGCATAACACCCTGAACCAATCCCAGCATCACATCCTTGATCCCAGCAGTACACACTGTAGATCCAGCCACCTCTGAAAAGTTTCACCTGTGACTGCCTTTGGCTTTGGGAGGACATCTAGATAGAAACCATAACAGCTTTCCAGCCTCCTGCCCCCACCCAGCCTCACTAGCCACCCATACCTACTAGACTTTTTCAGCAAGATGCTCCTCCCTCTTTCTGCGATATTTTGTTCCCCGCATCCTTTCTTAAGGGACATGAATTCTACTGAGTGTGTTTATTATTTTTCTTTGGCCAAGAATCCTTCCTTGTCTAACCTGAGTGACCAGAAAATACACTAACAAAACCAGGATGGATAACGTAATACTTCTTTCAGGGCCTATGATTATGAGGTCCCATTGGCAATATATAGACTGTCTTAAAGAATTCAGCTATTCCAACGTATTTTGTATACTTCAGTTTAGTGACCTAGGTAACTTTTAAGGTTCTTTACAATTCTTTTTTTTTTAAGAACTGCTTTATTGAGATATAAATATATTGGTATATTGAGATATAGTTTCCCCATTTGAAGTATGCAGTTCAGTGTTCTGAATATATACCACTTTTACCACAATCTAATTTAAAATGCTCTTGTATCCCTGAGATACCATACACTAATAATCAATTCCATTCCCTCACTGTCACCTTACCCCAGCTCTAAGTAACCACTAATCTGCTTTCTATCTGTGTGGATTTGCCTATTCTGGATATTTCATGTAAATGAGAATTATAATATGTGGCCTTTTATGTTCAGCTTCTTTCCCTTAGCATAATATTGTCAAGATTTACCCATTTCAGAGCAAGAATCAGTACTTACTCATTTCTTTTTATGACAGTATTCTGTTGTGTGGATGTACTACATTTGTTTATCCCTTAGTTGATAAACATTGGTTGTTTCTACTTTTTGACTATTAGAAATAATACTTTTATGACTATTAATATACAAGTTTTTGTGTAGATAACTGTTCTTGTTTCTCTTGAATATACACCTAGGAGTGGAATTACTAGATCATATAGTAACTATGCCTAACATTTTGAGAAACTACCAGAATATTTTTTATGGTGCTTACTCTGTTTTATATCCAAACCAACAATGTAGGAGGGTCTAGTTTCTCCACATCTTTGTCCACACTTCTTTTTGTCCATTTTTAGATTATAGCCACCGTAGTGACTGAACTAAAACCTCTGTGATTTTGATGTTATATTTTCCTAATGGCTAGTGACATAACATTTTTTTCATATGCTCTTTGGCCATGTGTATTTCTGGAAAGATATGAATTCTAACCTTTCTACCCCTTCTCTTTTACTTTTATGTGTCTTTTTTCCGGCCCCTGAAAGTCTTTATACATTCAGGGTATATCTGCTTTATCTGCTTTACAAGTATCTTCTTTTATTTACCTTTTTGCTTACTTGGTAGTATAATTTACAGCCCAAAAACTTAAAATTTAGTGTAGTCCATCTTTACAATTCTTAAAGGTGTTATCTGAAGCAGTGTTTTAACTTTCAAGTGTATTCTTCCTTCATTAAATGGTGGTGAAAAAATGCAAAAATATTGTCATTGTATCTATTAATTTGAAGCATTCCACAGAAATGAAATCTAGGAATCTCCTTAATTAGATATTTGCATACCATTTTATAGGTAGTAAAAAACAGGAATATACATACATGTAATTGAAATTTCACATAAAACATTTTACATCTCAATATTCCTGTGTCCTCCTTCCAGACCAAGATATGTTCCCAGCACCCATGAAAGCTCCCACCTAAGCCAGATTTTTTTTTTTTTTTTTTTTTGCACTGGGGATCGAACTCAGGTCCTTTGCAGGGCAGGCGGCGGAACCACTGAGCTAAATCCCTGGGCCATAAGCCAGAGTTTTAAAGTCACTCAGAATCTGGGAAAGTACTATACCTAAGAAAATCTCTCTCTCTTTCTCTCTCTCTTTTTTGTTGCTTTATATTTTTGAGACAAGGTCTTGCTATGTAGTTCAGGCTAGCCTTGAACTTGCAGTGATCCTCTTGGCTCAACCTCCCAAGTGCTTGGATTATAGGGGTGCACCTCTGTGCCTGGCTGCTTTTTTCCCCTTATTTTAACTAGAGATGCACCACATATTGTTAGTTACTTGGAAGCCATATGGATTTAGCCAGGTGTTGGCAGGTGGGTATCCAGAATCTCCTTAGATTAATGTAAGCAGATGGCCTTTGAATGGGAAGTACTACACTTGATCCTTGAACAACTTTTCCTGATCAGGCTTTGCAGAATGTTAGCTGCCATTTTTGTGGTATTTTCATTGGATTTCCTAAACTCTGTAAATTTGAAACTCTTGAGATTTTTTTGTTTTGTTTTTCTTTAACATGTATTAGTGTGTTTTACCACTTGATGGCACTATTGCATCGGGAACAAAACTGAAAAAAAAGCCAACATGGCATTTGGTTGTGTATTTCAGTCAGTTACTCCAGTCTTTTATTATATTTTGTCATTTTGGAATTACTTGCTTTAGCATTTTCTATAAAGAAAATCCTTTATATTAATTGAATTGTGACAGAGTTCGTGCATATTTTTTCAGACTTTTTTTGGAGGGGGGTTGATACTAGGAAATTAACCTAGGGAATGCTAAGCTGTATTCTCAGCTTTATTTTATTTTGAGATAGGGTCTCACTTTGTCCAGGCTAGCCTCAAACTTAACATCCTTCTTCTTCAGCTTTCAGAGTAGCTGGGATTACAGGCGAATACCATCAGGCTGGCTTTTTCCAGGCATTACTGAGCACAGAGATAAAGTTAATAGCTTTAAACAGTCAAATTCTTTAGAATTTTAAAGAGAATAAGAAAGCTAGATATTTATAAAGCTAATTGATTAGTACTTCTAAGAATTCTTTTTTCCCCCTCAGCTACAAGTGGATGAGTTCTTGTTTCAGTTACTTGTGGTTAGTGACTGAATGTTTACTAACTTGGTGATCATTAACTGCTAGTAGTAAGATACTTAAAGATGTGATTTAGAGACCTTGAAAATGCAAACAAGATTTTATTGAAGGAAAAAAATACCATCTATTTAAAGTAGTTCACTGTTAATTGTTAGTAAAAATAATTATCACTGTCTTAGAAGATTATAGAATTCAGGTTTTTTGTTGTTGTTGTTACCAGGGATTGAACTTGGGACATTGTGCTTTCAAGTCAGGCTGTGGAACCACTGAGCTAAATCCCCAGCTAGAATTCAGTTTTCAAAAGAAGGATCTAAGTTTATTTTCTATTTTCTTTTCAGAAAATTAAGATGAAATATCTGTTTAGCTTATGAGATGAACTGTCCAGCTTTTTTCTTTTTTTTGGCAGTACTGGGGATCAAACTCAGGATCTTGCACGTTTGCAAGGCAGGCAGGGTACCACTGAGCTAAAGCCCCAGCCTAATACACCAGTGTTCTCCCCCACCCCCCAACCAGGGATCGAACTCAGGACCTTGCACTTGCAAGGCAGGTGCAGTGCCACTGAGCTAAAGCCCCATCCTGTCCAGCTTTTTAATGGAGAAGTTTTACTCCTTATGATTTTATTTTGTATTTTCATAAACCTTATTTTGACTAATATGACTTTTTGCATTCTAATCCCATTGACGTTTACATTTTTGGAAGGAAAAAAAAGACAATTTTTTGTTTGTTTTAGTTTGGCAGTAACGAGGATTAAACCTAGAACCTTACATGTATTAGCCAAGTGCTCTACCACTGAGCTACATCTCCAGTCATTCCACTTCATTTCATTTCATGTTTTATTGTGTTATTTTGAGACAAGGTCTTGTTAACTTGCGTAAGTTGGCCTCAAACTTGCAATCCTCCTTCCTTAGCCTCCCAAGTAAGCTGTGTTTGCAGGTGTACACTGTCTCACCTAGCTAAAACTGAAAGTATTCTTAAGCCCTGGGTAGCATTGAATAAGTATATAGTTTATTACTTTATCTGTAGTATAAGGGATTTTATTTTGTGAAGTAATGAATGAAGACTCACAGAACTTGAAGATGTACCTAGGGCAGGGTGAAACTTAGTATCAACTATTCATTTTATAGAGATAGGGTATACTGAGAAAAAGCATTTCAGTTTGCCTCCACGTGACCATTTCCAAAATAAACAAAAACTAGGACAAACCACTTTTTAAATCATTTTTTAAGTGACTATTTAAGCTGAAAACACCTGTGAGATTAGTTTGCCAATCTACACCTGAACAGATAAGGTAAACTATTTTGCTTTAAAATAGATAGCTATTACTGCCTTCTTTTTGGGGTAGGAAAAAGACTCAGAGTAAATTGGGAATAACTGGAAGATAAAGAAAATGAAGGAGAGTATAAGTGACAGACCAAGGCCTAGAAAAGGAAAGGATATACTTTAAGAATTTTTGATGTCAAGCATTGTGATAAAAAACCAATGCATACGCAAGGACCCGAGTTCAATCCCCGCTACCAAAAAAAAAAAAACCAATGCATGGAAAAAGACAACCAAAATGAAACATAGTTTTAGAAATTCTAGGGCTGGTTCTTATAAAAATCCAAATAGAGAAGCACCTAGAAAATTTATTATGAAGAAAAAGAAAATTTAAAAATTTAAGACTTAATATGCCAAAAATTTTTAGTTTCTAGGTGATATATTGGAACTACTTTTAAAATCACTAGAAAAAAATCTCAGTGAAACACATACTTTGAAAAAGTTACATTTCCAGAATTGATTCAAGACAAAATGCCCCCCCCCCAGACCAATGATCATGGAAGAAAATACAAAAGTTACCAGTTAATTTCATTTCAGACTAAGACTCCTTAACTTTATTGACTTCTCTTCTTTTGTGGAACAAATAATTTCTCTGCTATATCACTAGTTCCAGAGCCTAGAAAACTTGACATTTCAGAAGAAAAACTAAGCAAAATCTAACAAAAAGAAACAAAAATATTAAAAGTGCTGACTAATCTAATTTTTATCTTGATACAAAAATTATAGGTCATCCCTATGTCCAGGATTGAATGAATGCTTGAGACTTTGCCTAATGGGAAAGACATCTTTGGAATGGTATTTCCTAAGTCACAGGCAAGAATCCACATAGATGACTAGATGGGGTTTAAGAATGGCGCCCTTCTAATATTGGTGGTCCCAGCATCTGGTTATCTATCCAAAGGCCTGCATTTTGGCTTTTTTAACATCCACTTACTCTGGCAGTCTGAACCCTTTCCCCCAACTGAACTCTTTCATGCTCTGAGAAAATGTCCCACAGGACTGGGCCCTCCTTAACCATCTTATCTTCCTTCTAATCTATGGAAATATCTGCAGTAGCTATCTTATGTAAAATACAGCAAAAACTTATTGTACATACTTTCTATTAAATATTAAAACATGGGAAAAAAAGAAAAAAAGTTATAGGTAAACATTAGCAAATCAGATTTAATAGTATATTAAAAGTCCAGCATGATCAAAGAAGATTGACCTTAGGGATGGAAGGCTACCATAACATAGGAAATTGATTAATATATGTAATGTCAATTGAGAAAATAAGAAATGATGAATATCCTGTTAATTGCTTAGGATATTTAATTAAAAACTTTTGTTTGATAAAATAAAATTTGATAGCATTTAATATTATTATAAAAATGGTATGAGACTCCCTTAATATGGGGCAGGATATCTTAGACTAAATGCTAACATTGTGGTTAAAAGTGAGATGCTAGTGATTGTTTTAGTAGCACAAATACTAAATTGCAATTATATAGGCAATATTCGCATGATATCTGTGCAAGAATGACACACATTCCTGAAGTGTTTCATATTTTTGAATGTATATAATAGAATGGGAAGGGCCCTTCTTCTGAAATCCAGAAATACTTTATACTCTGAAATATTTTTCACCATTATACTATTGATTTATATTTCTATATCCTCAACTAAACTGTGAGCAATTTAATTGGATGCTGAGCTGAGTTCTAATAATGATTTACAGAGCACAACTCTATGCATATAATAAATTTCATTAAATACTTGTTAAATGGGAAAAAAGTGATATTTCAGAGACATTCAGTAGTTTTATGACAATGTATGTATGGTACACCTACTTTGTTACAGATAGTATTTTGAGTACTAGTAAACTGTTTCTGTGCAACTTATCTTCTAGTGGGGAGGGATGATATGTAAGTAAACATAACAAATAAGTAAATTATATACTATGTTATAATCCTATTTTAAAAAGTAGTACAGGATAAAGTGATGGGGAGATTATAGGATGGAGTGTATTTGCAGATGCTATGGAATATTCAGAATGGGTCTCATTGAACTGAGTTGTGCTTGGTGAAAGACTAAACAGTATAGATGTTTGGGGAAGCATATTCCAGCCTAAGGGAAAGATCTTGCTGGGATTCTGAATGAAAAGATTGATGAGGGGCAGTATGTGTAAGGGAAGAGAACAGGAAAAGAGGTATTGGATGAGCCCATGAGGTCACAGCAGTACTACTGTTTGCTGGCCCTACTAGCTCCTAGCTCTTTGTTATCCTAGGACTTCAGCCCTTGTGTCACTGAGCTGTGGTGTGGCAATAGAATACTTTTTTGTTGTTAAAATAGGTGTGGAAAACAAATGAGCCTAACACATTAACACAAATTTATAAATATGCTATTAGTATAAATTCATCAGTTATGCAAGAAAATAAAATATTTATTTGCTCCAGCCTTTTTAAACACTAGTAACATCAATAAATTACATATTTTTAAGAGTACATTATAAAATTATCCTTTTTTCTAATATCAGAAAGTAAATGACCCACATTGTATGCAGTTTCCATGTGACAGAAGCTTAACCTTCAATAGATAAAACTCTTTAAATATTTTAAATAAACATTTAAAGTTTAACAATAAATGTTCTGATTCAAAACATTTGTGAATCTTTAGATAATGTATCATAGTTTTCACTTTAATACAGGATATATTTAAAATTTATTAAGGTGCTACTATATAGTTACCATATTCTTTACTTTGGCTTCTGTCCCCTTATTTCTGAAATGGTGATTTTAATATCTATCTCATATATGGTTGAAATAATATATGTAAGATGCCTAGCACATTAGTAAGGCATGAATCTAATCAGATTCCTTTCCTTAACCCAGCCTTTCAAGTGTATCTCCCTTCTTCCTTAACCATGCCTCTTCGATCTCAGAACCAATTTGTTCATACTGGGAGCTTCCAAGATTTAATTCTAAGCCTTTCATGATATATAGTCCTTTGTTTTTCATAATAAACTATTTTCATATACTTAAAGGGATTGTTTCTGTTATAAATGGCCTCAAGCTATTATAGTTTCAGCTCTTGTGTGTATAATTTTTAACTTCCTTATTCTCTGTCACCTGCCATTAGTGTTGCTGCTTTGTTAGGTTTTGCCGCTTCTTATCTTCAGCCTCTGATCTACTCTTGAGCCATTGACTAATCAAGTTTTGTAAAATAATGTCTGGCAGGAATGAAAAAAACATTTTGGCTTGTGTATTGATTCTGATTAATATGGCTGCCTGGAATGTTGTGTTAAAGCAAGATTCTATAGCTGCATCCAGTTTGATGGGCAGAAATACTCTTGACAGTGGAAGGGGTGGAAGCATGTATGCCACATATTGCCATTAATTATCTTAAGTAAGACACATGAAGATCTGAGTAGTTCTGTGATTAGTAAAATATATGTTAATGTGTAGGTCTTGTGATAGTGTTTGAACTGCTCAAATATATTTTGTTTATTGCTTGCCCTCTTACTTTAGGTATTGAGATTTCCAAATAACTTACCCTGAGTAAATGAAGAAAATGATTTGAAAGGACTATATTTTGCTCTAGTTAATTTTTAGGTTTGTAAATAGTTACTCGGCAATTATGTGATTAAAAACTTAAGCCATGTCAAAACTTACCACTTTCTTTGCTTAATTCATATTTTATCAAAATTACATAGATAGATTACAGATGACAAATGCACTGAATGGAAAATGTCAGATTATTAGTAAACTTTTGAGAAGTTTATTTGATTTTCAGACACTTTGTGATGGCAATAAATAGGCATGTCTGAATAATTATTAGTTTTTATAGTCATTTAATGTGTGAATATATCTGATAGTTTAAATTTTAAAATGAATTATTTCTGGTATGTCATTCCTTTTACACATATCGCATATAACTTTTGCAGGTTGGATTTGCTACCATTTTATGCAAGATTGGTTGCTACATTGCATCCCTGCATGTCTGATGTAGCAGAGGATCTTTGTTCCATGCTGAGGGGGGATTTCAGATTTCATGTATGTATTTAAGTTTATTTCTGTAATATGTATATTCTTTTTTTTTTTTTTTTGTACTGGGGATAGAACTCAAGACCTTGCGCTTGTGAGAGGCAGGCACCGGAACCACTGAGCTAAATCCCTGGCCCAATATGTATATTCTTAACAAGTTGAGGTGCCAGGAATTTAGCTCAGTAGCACCGCATCTGCCTCATAAACAGAAGGTCCTGAGTTTAATCCCCGTACCAAAAAAAACTCAAGTTGAGTGGGGATTCTTTAGTTTAAGAACATAATTATTTTGTTGGTAAGCATATTTTTGAGATATGATAGTTGTATAACAGTAAAAAATTTACAGAATTCTTAATTTTTTAATATAAATTTATTCAACAAAACTTGAAATTGATGTAACATTGCAATTCTCAGCATTGTCCTAATTGCACGTTAGTTGAGGAGCCAGTGCTCCTGTTCCCCCATTGTAAGTACTGTGCTTTTTGCTTTTGTTAATTAAAACCATTCTGCAAGGTCAAGACAGACAGAATCCTCATTGGTAGTCCCAGAAGAAACAGGATTGGCTATGAAGAGTTGGGGTGTGGTACTCCATTGTATGGCTCTGTAGGTTTTGAGGGTCCAAACGTGTAGAGCATAAAAGGTTCCATAAATTCTGCAACCTCAGTGAATGCTACTGTTGCCCATGTTCTATTGATTCTTGTCTTGAAAATCTCTACCTTGGATAGAGGCAAGTTCTTTTTTTTTGTTTTTGTTTTTGTTTTTGTACTGGGGATTGAACTCAGGGATCAAACCTAGAGGCAAGTTCTTTAGAGAACACCCCACCAAATACCAGGGGGTCATTACCAGACAGTAGGCACCTTCCTTTCCTTTTCAGTACGAGGAGTCTGGGCACACTACATGTTCATAGTTTAAGCCCTCATTGCCCAGTCATCCTGTGGAAGTGACAGATCTTCAAATACAGGCTTGATAGGGTATAAAACGGTCCTGCCACAAGTTACTGTACATGAGCATTGGTACACTTTGAAAAAACTTGAACTTTAAATGTTTATGTTAGCCAGTGGGAACACTGTGTTTCCAAAATTTAGCATTACAGTCAGTTGCTTGAGCACACATAAAATCAGGGAATGTTTGCTATGTTCAGTACAAGCTTTATTGCACTCATTGTGCACAAATCAGTAGTATTGTTGAGCATTCAGAGAAGAGCACAGAGTTCTCTCATGATATAGTTAGGGAAAGGAGACATAAATACAAAAGCAGGAGGGAAATAAAATTTTAACCCTTAAAAGAATTGCATGTTTAACTGGCAAGGGAATTACTACAGACTGAGTACTTTGAATTCAGAGGAAGGGGGAAAGTATCATGGAAAGCAAAAGAACAAGCAGTGATCTATAATTGCATCTTGCAGTAAGTGTTAATTTGTTATGAACTTTGTGGTTAAGATTTTTTTCAGGCCAGCTTTTGCTGGAGTGTGCTCCAGATAGTAAGTAGTATTAAGCAAGGTAAGGTTTGTGTTTGGAGAAAACCTCAACTTTCCGATCAAGCCTTTTTATTGGTTAAAATAGCAGGGCACATATCCCCAATATAGGTATATTATTTTTAAATTATGTACATTTGCAGTTGTACCAAATTTGGTACCTTGTGGAAAATGGAAAGATAATGAAGTAAAATTTAAGAATAGAAGTTCCCATTCCCCTATATGAAGTGATAGAGCTGAATTTAAAACCAGCAAAATTGGTACAGAGTCCATACACTATCCTCAGAGTTCACAGACTACATAACAAACATGTATTTATAAAAGCTATGCTGTTTTCTAAATTATAAGGCTGAAGAAGTCAAGATTACTCCTTCCTGTTTTGTTTAATATTAAAACTGAGAATCTCATTCTATTTTGTTTGTCTCTAATCTCAAAGATATTTTGTATGTATAGATGATGAAAGTTCTGTATAAAGTTGAATCTTTGTGATTTTATTCATTTTTGCTTGATGCAGTTTTGTTGATGCTTTAGAATAAATTCAGTTACAGTGACCATCTAGTTCTGAGTTTTTAGTAGGCATGGTTTTATTTAAAAATATAAAAAGTCTAAACACCTACCTCTGCTTGCCATAGAAAGTAGATCCTTAAAAATTAACATAAATTCCACTGAAATGTTAACTGAGTATGTAAAAGTTTAGTTTTTGCATAAATAACTATCATTAAGTCTTCAACTGCTGGTGAGATTAGACTTTCTTTTGAATCCCAGCACATATGTGTGGGAGTAGTGCAGTAAAATTCTCAATTTTACAGTTGGAAGATTTGGCTCATAGTATATCCATCCTTGGTCAAGTCATTTGATAGCTTTGTGGCCTTTTATTTTTTTTGTCTTGGGTTTGGTTTTTGTTGCTTTTAACTAATCAGAATAATAATGGCTATTATTCCTCAAAAAAATGAGGAAAGAGTAAACTAAAGGTACTATGACATTATGGTCATTGTTATTCATATAGAAGATTTGTGGACAATAGTTTTGTTTTTCTGATGAAAGTGTAATTTTGAAGTTAAATCTAATTCTGTTTATCTTGATGTGTTTGTTTATATTGTACTGACTTACTGGGATTTTGTTGGTTTTGATATTTCTTGAAATGTGTGCCATAAATAGAGGACCTAAATGTGCAAAAGATTTGAACTTTGACATGTGACTGACTGGTAATTAAAAAGAAAACCAGTGACTATATTAGATGTTTCATTGTGAATTTATAATTAAAAATGCAGTATAGTTTGTAATTATATCAGCAAACTTAATAACTTTTTTGCTTACGTGAGCTCCTGATATTCATACTTTTAAGACAGCATTTTCTTTTCTTTTTTTTTTTTTGTACTGGGAATCAAACTCAGGACCTTGGCACTTGTAAGGCAGGTGCGGTGCCACTGAGCTAAATCCCCAGCTAAGACAGTGTTTTCTTAAGTATGTTCCTTACAATGCTAATTTAATGGGCTGTTAACTAATAGGGGTTATAATTTCCAAAGAAGGGGCTTGTGTTGACAAAAAAATTTGAGTAGTATTGATTTAAAATAAATTAAGTAGGTTTCTTTTAAGAGGCTTGTTAAGCCTGAAAAAAAAATGCTTTGTTTTCCCAGATTTTTTTGATCATAGAACTGTTTTGCAGAGTACTTCCTGGGACTGGTGTTACACAGAGCAAATTTTTCGACTTCCGTAAAGTAATTTGAATGTAACACAAAATTATACTCAATTTATTGAAATATTTGGGGCAAATTCAAACATACTAGAGTAACAGTTCTTATCGCAGAGATTAAAAATGTTCATTAAGCAATGTCTTTTTTTTCTTTATTTGTAGGTGCGAAAAAAGGACCAGATCAATATTGAAACAAAGAACAAAACTGTTCGTTTTATTGGAGAACTAACTAAGTTTAAGATGTTTACAAAAAATGATACGCTCCATTGTTTGAAGGTTAGTGCTAAATGTTTTTTAACAGAAAAAATGTAAATGAGTTATACTTAGTGGATAAAATGAAATAGTTGATAAAACCAAAAAAAAGACAATAAAGGAATATTAAATAGATGATCAAAATAGAAAACAGTAAGATGGTAGATACAAATGTTGCTATATCAGTATTAGATGAAATTTAAATGGACAAAATGCATAAATAAAAGCCTTAATATAAAACTTGATTAAAACAACAACTATGTGCCATGTACAACATGAAGACAAAAATTAAAAAGATGTGGAATTACGTTGTATCATCAGTGCTTACTAGAGAAACATTTAATGTAAGATACACAAATATATAAGGATTTACAAGATAGGTTTACAGTGGCCACCCAGAGTCAAGAGTGGAAGAATGCAAAAGGTCTGTCTGCATGCATACTGAAGACTTGGAGGATCCAGTCAAAGGCCTGGAGCTCACTGTAGTGTCCTGTGCAAGTCCATATCAGGAGGCCGAAGGGTCTGCAATGGAAGGCTAAAGGGTCTGTGCTGGAAGCTGGGGGACAACGTTCAAGGTGAAGGTGAAGACTGGCGCTCTTCTGAAGAAACAGAAGCAAGCCTTCCTTCTTTGTTTCCCTTTTATTCTATTCGGGCGACAAGCCTGTTAGTTGGTACCACTCATACCCAGGATGTGTCTTCAGTTTTCAGTAAATCCCTTCAACCACACCCAGACTGCAGATCCAGTTTAGTTGGGCATTTCTTACTCACGTTGACAAAGTTAGCTATCATATAAAGTTAGTTTCACTAAACTGTTTTCAAAGTAGACTTTAAAACCCAAAGCATTATTTAAAATAAAGGGTACAATGATGAAGAGTTTAAAAATGTTATCTTTGAATTTTATACCCAGTAACATACTGTAGCTTCAAAATATATAAAGCAAAAATAAATGAATCCACAGGATAGTGAAGGATTTGAAAAAACCTCTCAGTAGCTAAAAGAAGCAGCAAACAAGTATAATCTGACAGAATTTGGTCAACACATTTACCAACCTTGACCTAATCACACTATGTGGAACAACAGAACTTAGTCTCTTCAAATGCACATGGGTCATTTACCAAAATCAACCATAAAGTCTGAGCAAATTTTGAGAGGATTGGAATTACTAACAAAATTAAATATCTTTACTGCATGATTTCTTAGTGTTTAAAATACTAAGTTATTGTAAATAAATCAATATTCAAAGGATTAAGTTTCCTGAACTTTCTTGGATCATCTCAGGAGATTAGTATATGACAAAGTACTTTTAAAGAAACTCCAGACAGCATGGTAAGAGAGATAGTAGAAATTTTCTGAATGCTGTAATTGAAAGGAATTACTATAAACTATTTAAATATATTAATATATTCCTTTGTACTAATTCTTAAAAATATATGGGAAGGCTGTATATTTCTTGATATAAAAATTTTATTTCTAAGAATTCATTTTAAGGAACTAGTCATAAATGTCTGCATAGATTTATCTGTATTTTGTCATACCATTTTTACAATAGTGAGAAAAGAGGCAATTTTAGTGCCCAGTAAAGCAATCAAGTTTTAAGCTAGTTTATATTTGCTATACTATGTACCTTGTAAATCATACCAGAGAAGGATAAAAAAGAACAAGGAAAAATTACTCATGTTAAGCTAATAAAACCAAGCTAGTAAATGATGTCTAAATTTGTTTTTGTATAGAAAAAGATTTTGAGAATAAATACTAAAATATTATGGTGATGTGTTATATTCATAAATTCTATTCAATGCGTAAATAATACTTTGTAGTCAGAATTTAAGTAAATGTTATCTATACCAAAACCAAAAGCCATTGAGAAAATATCATCTGCATGTATGGCATAGCATCTCAATAAATATAGAAAGTGCTTTCACATTAGTTTCTGTATATCTTTTTGAAAAGAAAGATGTTAAATATATTGAAATTTTTCAATAAAAATTTTATGATAGAATACAAAGATGTCCAGTAGTGAAGCTTAGTAGACTCGATTTTTTTCCTTTTATACGTTATTATGTACATGAGAAGTATATACTGTTTTCTTTCCCTACTAGGATTGAAGTGTTGCCTATGTAGCTTTTCATCATTCTTATTATTCCAGATGCTTCTGTCAGACTTTTCTCATCATCATATTGAAATGGCTTGTACTCTACTGGAGACATGTGGACGGTTTCTTTTTAGATCTCCAGAATCACACCTGAGGACCAGTGTACTTTTGGTAAGGGCTTGAGGATCTGTTAAGAAGTAGAGGTCCTTGATTTATTTCCGGGATTAAAAATATTGACCATCACTGGTTATCTTCTTCTGCCATATGAATATAAGCATTTCTACCTAAACTAGAATAGCCAAACATGTAGTAACTATAGAAATTTTTCTTACTTGGCCACCAGTGAGTTCATAATATTACAAAAGGGCATTAAGTTCAACCTAGAAAACTTTGCACAGATGAGCAGCTACTCTTAATACTATTAGGTCAGAGCCATCTTAATGTTTTTTGCTATATCTCAAGCCATCATTAATGTGTCACGTAAACTTAAAAGATTTTAAAAATGAAATTTTAAAATGGAAAAAATCATAAAATATTAACTTGAAATTTTAATTAGGGAAAATAATTTCTTTTTTTTTTTTGAGACAGAGTCTTGCTTTGTAGTTCAGGTTGGACTCGAACTCACTATGTAGCTCAGGCTGCCCTTGAACTCACAGCAATCCTGGGTCAGCCTGCCAAGTCTAGTATTACAGGCACACACCACCATGCCCAAAAGGAAAATTATTTCTTAAGCTAATTAGTATGTTGAAAAGGCCATCAAGTTTGTGGTGCAACTGTGTGATTTACGTACATTTGCTTACAGCCTTTCTGAGGATAAAGAGACTGTATGTATGACAGAAAGGTAAATGTTGGTGTTACTGTTAAAAGAGAGCTCCAGTTTAGACTTCCTTGGCATAGGCTATTGCTATATCAGTGTTGTTTTTATGAAAGTCTTGATTATGTCATTTTCTCTGGATACTCTGCTGATATTTTAAATGGAGAAACATGAATTTATTTCTGATCTGTTTGCAAACATACTAATGTGATTGTCATCAAATAGAATTGATTTCTAAATTCTCTTAAAGCTTAAATCACATTAATCAATCATAAGTTCAAATTTTATTGTAACAAGGGGAAAAAACCCTACTTTTTATCATTTGGCTCAGACTGATGAGGTTAGATAAGATAACATGTAATATTGATGCCAGGAAAGCTTACTTTTTTTTTTTTCCTTTTCTTTTCTTTTTGCAGTACTGGGGATTGAAACTAGGGCCTTTGCAGTGAGTTACATCTCCAACTCCCAATTTTTTATTTTGAGACAAGACCTTATTAAGTCTCTCAAGTTCCCCAGGCTGGACTCAAACTTGCAGTTCTCCTGCTTCAGTTTCCCAGAGCACTACACCTGGCTGGAAAGCTTAACTTTTAATGGCTCTGTTTTATTATAATTTGAACCTTTTATATTTATCTTTTGCTAGGGAAAACATTTATGAATTCTTGTGATAGAGATTAACGTAGCATTGTTGAAAACCAAATTCTTTCCTATCTGACCAATTTTCTTGGCTTGGTAGATTGTTTCCACCCTTATAGCAAAAACAACTAGCTATTATGGTTGATTTTCTTACCTTCTGAATAGGAATTGTGTTTATTTATCATATAATAGTTTGGGGGTTCTTCCTGTCCCTAGCACTAATCACTTCTCTAGGGATGTTATAGCTAGATGATAGGAATCATATAATGAACTGAAATATAATCACTGTCCTCAAAGTGATCCATAGCTAGTAAGCAAGAACTAAATGTGCATTTCCAACATGGCATTGTAAATGCTGTTGTAGAGGTCTGTAGCAGGCATTGTGAGTTCATGGAGGGATACTTAATCCAGACTAAATAAATCAGGAAAGGTCTTTCCTATAGACATCATTTTATTGAGTATAACCTCTCTGCGAGACCCTTGGATAAAAGTGATCATCTTCCATCATATGGTTTGCAGTGTTAAAAGGCAGGGAGACAAACAATTGAAATAAATTATTATAAATGCAGCATAATAAAATGAGTAAGCCTAGAGTATTGTGGCTGTAGGTAAAAGAGAGTCCTAATCTAATCTTGGTATGTCAGGAAGGGTTTTATAGAAAAAGTAATATTTTAGAGACCTAAGCTGAGTCTTATAGACAGAGAAGAGAAATCATCTGAATAAAGCTCTTGCAGGTAAGACTGGAGAAGTAGGCAAAAACTAGATTATAGACAGTCAAGTTTGCTATGCTAAGAAGCTTGAGTACTTTTCTTGATGGCATTGAATAGCTATTGTAGGATTTTAAGCAGATAGGATAGATATGGTCAGATTTATATTATTAGATTATTCCATTTTGACTTGAAGGAGTTTGTACATCTTTGCCAGCTTAGTGGTGCACACTTGGAATCCCAGCATTTTGGGAAGTTGAGGCAGAAGGATTGCAAGTTCAAGCCCAGCCTAAGCAATTTAGTGAGATTTCAAAATAAAATTTTTAAAAGACTGAAGCTGTAGCTCTGTATGAAGACCCTTCATTCAATCCTCAGTACTAGAAAAAAACAAACAAACAAGATTTGTATGGAGGAGATAACTCTGAGTTAGCTGAGTACCAGTGTCCATGGGGTACAGTCAAAAAGCTGTTTTAAAGGAGAAAACAGTGAAGAGATGGATTGGCATAGGGATGGGGGGTGGAGAATAATAATTAACTGTATAAAAATTATTAGGAAGTAGAGCTCATAAGACTTGCTGAGCTGTAAGAGATGAGGAAGAACACGCCCTATGATAAGATCCACAATTCTGACATGGACATATGAGTGGGTAGTGGTGGCAGTCCAGCAATAAGGGAATGTAGGGGAGGGAACAGATGCTGAGTTTGGTTTGAAACACATTAAGGTTTATGGAATAATCTAAAATGCATTCATATTCATTTGAGAAGACATACATGACAACCTTTAACCAATTTGCATTCAGAATTATTCTTAATGGAAAAATTAGTTTGGGGCATATGTGTGATGTGTATGTGTTGAGGAAAATGGTTCTAAACCAGTTTAACAGGTTAAAACTAATCTAAATTAAAAACTATATTATATATGTATAAATGATAAGCTAAAGAGTGTATTGTATTTTTCTCCAAAGAACTTACAGGGTGTGATCATTATCTCCAGCCCTGTTAAATGTGGATCTGTTTTCTTGTGTGTTAGAAAGAGTCAACATTGTCTTAGTCACTTTTCTCTTCTCTGGGACACATTACCCAACCCCCATAATTCTAAGGAGGACAGGATTTTTGGCTCACAGTTGGTAGAGGTTTCAGTCCATAATCTAGTGGCTCCAAGGCAGAACAGCACAGCAGAGGGGCATAGCAGAGGAATAACTGTTCATGTCACAGTGTTCAGGAAACAGAGGATGTGGGAGGAGTCAGAGATAGATAAATCCATCCAGGCCATGCCCCCAGTGATGCCTCTTCTGACCAGACTTCACCTCCTAACTGCAGGTCAGCTATAAGCCTCCATAATCCAGTCACCTTCTGAGCACATGAGGCTCTGGGTGGGCCATTTTTTATATAAACCCTAACAAACATTTTATCTACAAATTAGGATACATCAATGTCAGTATCAGAGCTTAGGCACAATTAATATACTATGAGACAAGAGAAGCAATTATGAAACTTGGTATACCTGCACTTGAACTTACAAATAGCAAAATTCTTCCCAGTATATGGTAGTTCTACTTGTATGGAAAGTAGGTCATGAGAAAGATCGAATATGTTTATAAAAATTCACTCATTCATATACTGTTAAATATTATATGTTTATCAAACATCATTTTAGGGGCTAGGTAAACAATAGTAAAAGAGAAACAGGCCCTGCCCTCCTTGTGCTTATATACACAATGATCTTTTCAAAACTTGAAATTTGCAACCATACTAGTCCATGACACCTGCTTGAAGCTCATCAGTGGTTTTTCGCTACATGCTTTAAACCCAGAATTCTCAGTATAATGTTTTGCATTACTTAACCTTCCTTACCTCTTCTGTGTTATGCTGCTCCATATTGGAACCACATTGCCTTATGTTAGTTCCTATACCATATCACATTCTCTTTTGATGTCCCCTTTACTGTGGATATTCCTTTTGTGGTTTTTCAACTTTTTGTTGTCCTTCAAGTCCCAGCTTAAGGGTCACTTTTTCATAGAGGCCTTCCCTAGCCCACCCCTAACTAATTTTCTCTTGATTATTAATTTGTTTTTTGACTTGTTTATTCTTACACCAGACCATTAAACTTTATAAAGGGAGGAAAAATATCTGTCTTGTTCATTATTGAGTTTCCAACACCTGGCATAGTTCTTAGCACATTGTAAGTGCCAAGCAAAATGCTTTCTTGAAAGGCCCAGTAAATTCAGTAATCTTTTCAACCCTAGTACTGGGGATTGAGCCACTGCTTTGTCCATGCTAGCCAGACACTACTACTGAGCTACCATCCCACCCCAAATTTAGTAATCTTAATGCTTGGTGTGTTAGCTGTCCCATCACTGGAATAAAATACCTGACATATACAACTTAAGAGGAGAGGTTTATTTTGCCTTTTTTTTTTTTTTTTTTTGCGTTACCAGGGATCGAACTCAGGACCTTGTGCTTGCAAGACAGGTGTGGTGCCACTGAGCTAAATCCCCAGCCTGGGAGAGTTTTATTTTGGCTCACAGTTTCAGAGGGTTTGCCATATGGTCAGTTGCCTGCAAGGCAAAAACCGGAAACACCATGGTGGAAGGGCCTGGTAGATAAAGGCTGCTAAATCCATGGCTTCCAGGAAGAAGAGATATATCTTCAAAAGTCAAAGCAAGAGATGTATCCTCTAAAGGCACAGCCCCAATGACCCACCTCCTCCAACCTCCTAACAACCCACCTCCTAACAGCACATTCAGCTATAAATTCATGAATGGAGTAATCCACTGATGAATATGTCACTTCCATGATCAATTCATCTTCCAAAGCCCCAACTCTGAAAACATGAGACTTTGGGGGACATTTTAGATCTAAATCATTATACTTGGTATGATACTATTTTAAGAATTATCTGAAAATCTTCAACTGGTCAGTACTCAAATAGCATCTAATGGGTAGAGGCCAGAGTGGTTGCAAAACATTCCATAATTTGCAAGTTAGTCCTTTATAACAAAAGATTATCTGATCTTATCGATAGTACAGAGGTGTATATCAACTCAAGAGGATGATGATTTAACGCATCTGTGTTTTTCAGCACCCCTCTTTAGTTGATGCCAAACAAGCTTAAACAGATTTTAAGACCTGGGGGGCTTTTAGTTTTCTTGGCTATAGAGACTTGTCAGATTTATCTGGTACAACACTGGATGGCATAAGCTCTGAGAAAGAATTTATTCTCAATTGTACATGGAACAGCTAGAGGTAGAGTTAACCCTAATTTATATTCTTAGCCCTTAATTTCAGGCACTCACAGAGCCATGCTTTCCTTAGAGTTATACAACCTGTCAGAGTTATAAATAAAGTTACACTTGTAGCACAGTTCTATGAGTATTTTATTGGATAAGGCCTAAAGCCAAGCAGTCGTAGACTAATATGTTCTTATGATTAGTATTTGCTTCACAGTCTTAGAAATGACTAGTGGTTTTTTTTGGTTTTGTTTTACTAAGCTGTATTTGGAAATCCTATCAGCAACAATAGACATTAAGTTAGGAATGAAGAACTATTAGAATGGAAGTGTTTTAATTTGAACATTTTATTTTAGGAGCAAATGATGAGAAAGAAACAAGCAATGCATCTTGATGCAAGATACGTGACAATGGTGGAAAATGCTTATTACTACTGCAACCCACCTCCAGCTGAAAAGACAGTGAAAAAGAAACGTCCTCCCCTCCAGGAATATGTCCGGAAACTTTTGTATAAGGATCTCTCTAAGGTCACTACTGAAAAGGTGAATCTTAATGAAACCATCTGATAATAGCTTGAGATTTGTGGTAGTGCTTTGCTTATATCAATTGTAGTAGAGATGGGTGGATCCCAGAAGTTCCATTATGATTGATTTTGTATAGGTCATCCTAAAAAGGGACTCAAGATGATATGCAGTTTTTAGAACATATATTTTGTGTCTTGTATTCTATAATAAATTTGCTATTAAATACTTTAGCTTCAGTATAGAGGTTCTTAACCTTTTTTTTTCTTGGTACCAGGGATCAAACTCGGGACTTTGCGCCTGCAAGGCAGGTGCTGGAACCATTGAGCTAAATCCCCAGCCCCGAGGTTCTTAACCTTTTGTGGGCTCTGTGAGGCCCATAACCCTTCTGAAATTTCCTAAGTTTGAATGTCTAGCTCTGTATTTTTCTGGAGAGTCTCTGTAGCTTCCTATAGATATTTACCAGATATCAATTTCCAGAAAAGTTTCAGAATCCCTGACCTGTTAATTATAACAGTTGCCTTGTTGGAAACTTCTCTTTTATGATACTGAACAGAACATTTCCTGATTGACTGTATAAGTTGACATACAATGCAATACAAAACTTTTTCTCTTTTTAGGGTAAATAAGGAATAACAATTACAGCTTTGAAAATTGAAGCCATTTTCCCGAGAGGCAGTACTGTAGTTGTTTAACACAGTTTTCTTTCAAGCTTCCTGGTACACGACTGTAATCCTAGCTAGTTGAGAGGCTGAGGCAGAAGAATTGCAAGTTTAAAGCCAACCTGGGCACCTAACAAGACCCTGTCTCAAAATAAAATTTATAAAATGCTAGGGTTGTGGCTAATGGTAGGGCACTTGCCTGGGTTCCATACCCAGTACTTCAGACTAAGAAGTGAACAATTTTTACATTGGCTAAAGTCTTGAAAAGTATTGAATATTAATGAGGCAGCAGAGAGATTGACATTTTCTGTGAAAATGATATATGAGAACATAGTGTTTGATATGAGAATGTTTTTCAGTATCTGTTTTCTTTCAGAATAAAAGTAGAAAGAATTTGATTATAGATAGAGCTCTGCTGATTATCTTGTTACTAATAGAAGTTTTCAGATAGTAAAGCTAATATCTGTGGGATCTTCATAATGTGCCAGATACTTTCCTGTGTACTTACCTGCCTAATCCTTATTATAACCTATGAATTACCCTGATGCCTTGGTTGTTGAATGGCTCCAGGCTCAAATTTTCCACTACTTGAACAGCAGAGTTTAAAAAAAAATATGCCTGGTGTTGGTAACTTTGCTTGATAGTTGAACTGAAAATCCAAGTTAAAAACCTGTATGGGCCGAGAGTGAGTCACGTGTTGCATATTGCCACAGATAGAAAGGGGTGACACTTCAGTCTAAGCACTGTTCTTGCTTAGACAACATATAGTGCTTGTGTAAGTGCATTAAAACATTCATCACTATGCACTTTTTTTTTGCACTTTATTTGCATAAAATTTTGTAACCACGGCTCCAAAGAAAGTTAGTGATACCAGCAGTAAAGCTCAAAGGAAAACTTAAGAGAACCATAGAGTTAAAGAAAAATAATTGTGAAATTTGTTAAAGTCCTGGAAAAATGAATTTATAAGTGTAATTTTGGGGCCTCAGAACCAGTTATTTGGTTTTCCATTATTTCTTATGGGAAAAATATGTTAATTTCTCCAATTTCTTGGTGTGTTGGAACAATTGAGTTGATAACAGATATCACTGTATAAGTACTTTTGTTACCTCCCATTTTATACATGAAGAAACAGGTGATTATGAAACATTGGTCTTGATGCAGTGTCCTCCATCTTAAATGATCTTTTAACTAATTGACCGACCTTGGGTTTACGTATTTGTTGGAAATTTGTTGGAATTGGTTTATTTGTTGGGAAATCTTTTTTTAAAGATTATTTATATGGAATAATTTACAAAAGAAAACACATTATTTTTTATAAACCTTGGGTATTTCAGTAACATGAATATATGTCTGTATACTGTTAGCTTGATTGAAGGGCTGGAAACTTGGGGAAATTACGAAAAGCTGTACAAAAATAAGAGAAAATTTTGTCCTAATTAGAAAATCCCATTTTTCCTATCACTTAAAGTAAGAAGGCCAATAAGGCTCTTCAAAGTATTTCCCAATTTAAAAGTTCTGTATCTCTGTACAGTAATAAAGCACCTATTTGTTCAGACTACTGTGTGCTTATTTTAATAATTTAAACAAAATTCTCTTCATTCAGGTTTTGAGACAGATGCGAAAGTTGCCCTGGCAGGACCAAGAAGTGAAAGACTATGTTATTTGTTGTATGATAAACATCTGGAATGTGAAATACAATAGTATTCATTGTGTAGCCAACCTTTTAGCAGGACTAGTGCTCTACCAAGAAGATGTTGGTATCCATGTTGTAGATGGAGTTTTAGAAGATATTCGATTGGGAATGGAGGTAACAGGATTTTCTTTAAAGTAACCACATTGGAATTAATGAAGTACAGTCTTTAAAATCCTAGTTTGAGGGACTGTCCCTTTCCCATGTGGTATCACTTAACTACTACCTCTTTGGGGTTAGTCATTTGTTAGTCTGAGGCTTGCACTGAAGTATTTTTTTATTTTCTGAAACTCTATTAATCTTATTTTTGCAGATACTAAATTTTTTTTATTTCTAGATTACTGTTGAGGTTCAAGTTACAGGAATTTATAAACTTATTAGAAAAGTTGGTAATCATAAGAATTTTCTGTGCTTTTTTCTTAATGTAAAACTTATTTCATAGGTTAATTCATAGGTTGCAGAGAAACTAGGTTGTGAGGGCCTGATAAAGGGAGAATGACATTTTAACTGTTTTAGAAATAATTCATTTAATCATAGCTTCAAATTCGTTTTAATGTATAACATGTTCTTTTTATTAAAACTTTTTATTTTGGTACTGGGAATCGAACTCAAGACCTTGTGCTTTCAAGGCAGACACAGTGCCACTGAGCTAAATCCCTGGCCCCTATTAAAACATTTCTAAGATATCCATTTCCTAGAAAGTAAAAGTATACCCAGAAGTGAGTGTATTAAGTAGAAAAGAGTAAATTCACTATCGTTTCTCTGTTCAGTGTTCTTGAGTAATTGATATTGATAAAGTAGAGAGGAGAATTTACCCTATCAAATACATTACTACTCTTCAGTGAAAATCTGTCTCTATGTGTGTGCTTTTTTTTTAGGTCAATCAACCTAAATTTAATCAGAGGCGTATCAGCAGTGCTAAGTTCTTAGGGGAACTTTATAATTACCGAATGGTGGAATCAGCTGTTATTTTCAGAACTCTCTATTCATTTACTTCATTCGGTGTTAACCCTGATGGCTCTCCAAGTTCACTGGACCCTCCTGAGCATCTTTTCAGAATTAGACTAGTATGCACTATTTTGGATACCTGTGGCCAGTACTTTGACAGAGGTTCCAGTAAACGAAAACTTGATTGCTTCCTTGTATATTTTCAGGTATTTAAGCAGAATATGCAGTCTGGCATGTTTTAATGCATTGCATGTGTTAGAAATGCTGTCATATTAATATAAAACATGTTCATAATTAGATTCTGTTCATGAAAAGATGATTTTAAGGATTTAAATTTTTATGAAGAATTCTATTATGTAAATATTATAATTGCTTGCAACTTTTATGATGGATAATTGATCTTTGATGTTGAGAATTATTTTGGTACAGCTTTGGGATTTGGTATAGAGTTATAGATTATAGTATTTCATGCAGTAATTTATTAATTGAATTATTTGTGATTTTTATACATTTAATAACATTCTTCTTTCATCTGTGTTCTGGTTTATGGCCAAAATTTTCATTTCTAAAAGGTTTCAGTTTATTATTTTTTAAACCCTTTTACTTTGGGGAAAATATTTTATTTGTAACACAGAAGTAGTTTTTCATTTATTAGTAAAGTCTTGGATTCTGCTTCCTATATCTTAATTTTGGTTAATTATATAAACTTGTGATTTGGAACAAGTACAATACAAATTAAATTCAGTACAAATACAAGGACAGTCCTACAACTTCTATAAAATTTGTAGCCAGTAAATTAACTTGTGGTTTGATTCGTTGGTGCCCAGTCACTATTTCTCATAAAATACATTTTTATGAATATTGATTAGGGTGAATAGCTTACTGTCAAGTGCTTAAAATATTACTAAATAAAATACCAATAGTACCATAAGAGTCAATCACAATTATGGCATGTTTTTTTCACCCATTGATAAAGTAGATTTATTATTATAACATGAGCCATCAAAAATTCATACACAGTGGCTGGTAGTAAATGTGGATAAATACACATAGCGAATTACTTCATTAACTTTCTCTTAGAAATATCTTTGTGATGTAGGACAACTTTTACTCCTTTATTTTCTGAATTGTTTCTGAGCAAAAAATAGGGAAAGGAGTTTGCAGATTTAAGGGTCAGCTTCCCTGTTGCATGTAAGGACTGTCTTCAGTTCATGACTATGTTTAAAACCAGAGTGTTGCTACAAAATGGCAGCTGTATCTATCAGCATCCATAATACCTCTTTCAGAAGGGAATCCTCATTTGGATTCTACAGTCCCAGGCTAAGAGAAAAGAGAAACTCAAAAATACCTATGATCAGAAAGAGACAGTATTTTCCAAAGTGATTAATAGACAAAAAAAAGTGTAGCAGAGATATCTAGGGAATGGCATCAAAAGGGGCTGTGACCTGGGAGATGAGATCATTATATTCCCCCTAGATCATAGAGTGTAGGGTTAAGTTTTAGACAGCTAGGTAGAAGAATCTCCTGGAATAGTGCTTCTGATTTTAATGTCCATCCATATTCCCTGGGAACATTGCTAAGGTACAGATTTTGAATAACTTAGTCTAGGGTTGAGGTCTAAGAATTTCTAACAAGCTCCCAGGTAAGGTTCACACATTTGAGTATCTAGGACCTAGCACAAATTGGAGTGGAAAAGTGAAGCACCAAGAGGCACATTTGTTCATATACTAGTAAGTTCTTAGGTTATATTTTCAGCTGATGTAAATTTAGGAATTAGAACAAAAAATGAAGGAACCAGGTTAGGAGGAAAGAGGGAAAATACGTACACAGTGCCATATATACAGTAGATGTTCAGTAAATGCTTATTGATGATTACTGATTTTTATGTATTTCAAAAATCTTACCTTCAGATACTTAATTGACATTTTAAAGCAGGTAGCCTAAAGAAAGTAATGAAAATTATTAAAACTATATAAACCTTTTTAGGATGTAGGAGTAGAGTTTCTACCTTCATTTCAGAGTATCTGAAAATTTTGTGGTATTTTATTTATAATTTTTCCTTGTCTTCAAAACAAAAAACAATTACAATAAAAAGATACTTAAAGTCACCAAGTGGCTCACAAACTGTAGAGATAGAGGGAAATACTAGCTGGAGTTGGGGTCTTAGCTATTGACTAGTAATAAAAATGGCAAGTTTCTCATACAGTTTTTCAGCTTAGTTATAACTAGGTAACATCACAATTACTATTTTTAAATATTTTGTTATTAATTTCCTATTACTAAATTTATTTTCATTTGTTACCAGCGTTATGTTTGGTGGAAGAAAAGTTTGGAGGTTTGGACAAAAGACCATCCATTTCCTATTGATATAGATTACATGATCAGTGATACACTAGAACTGCTAAGACCAAAGATCAAACTCTGTAATTCTCTGGATGAATCCATCAGGCAGGTACACGAACTGGAACAAGAATACTTAATAAAACTAGGTAAGCAATCAGAGAAAATGAAGGTGATTTGGGTAGATGGTTTCTAGAATTTGCTTTATAATGTTACCAGTCAGAGTTTATATTTGTATACATTTCTATTTTCTGTGTTGGATGTTAAAATGATACTATTAGGTAAAGACCTGTGTTGCGTGCTTGATTTCATTAAGTAATCTCAAATTGAAATAAAACAGTCATCCAGAATATGAAGCAAATGATAGTGGTGGAAAAACACAATCCTGTCAGCAGAGAATCTTGGGTTGCTAATACTGTAATGTCTTTTTTTTTGGTACTGGGGATCAAACTCGGGACCTTGCGCTTGCGAGGCAGGTGGTGGCACCACTGAGCTAACTCTTTTACAGATTAGATTTTCAACAGGCATTATTCCCTAAGAATGTGCAGGATAGAGACTGTTAGAGAGTGTAGTGCCTGTTAGAAGTTTGGAACTACCTTACAGAATTTCAGACCTTATTCATTGACAGAATTGCCCCCAGAGCATTATTTATATACCTCACAATATCCTGAGATGTTTCTGGGAGAAAAGTTAGCACATGAACAGCTCCCCCTAGGGACTGTAAGAATCTATTAGCTCTATCAACAGAGGTAACATGTACAAAATGTAGCAGTACAAGTCTTGCTGATAGCTCTTAGCATGTTTTACTGTAGTCCTTTCAAAGTGACATGTTTTTAGAATACTAAGCAGTTTTATTTCCTGTTAGTACTTCATACATTCATGTTTGTCATTAAAGGATCTTTACCTTCACCAGTTATACTAACTATAAATTTATTACATTGCATTTCCAAAGAACCAGTCTTCATGGTGAGGACATTTATGATTTGTTTTTTGGTTTTTTGAGACAGAATCTTGCTTTATAGTTCAGGCTGTCCCTGAACTCACTATGTAGCCCAGGCTGGCCTTGAACTTGTGTCAATCCTCCTGCCTCTGTGTCCTGAGTGCTGGGATTATAGGCTTGTGCCACCACGTCTGGCCACATTTATGATTTTTTACCCTTAAAATTAAAAAAAACTTACATCTGGATACTAATAGAATTTCTTTCTCCAAAGGTAAATCCTCTTTTGGAGACTATAATTTTTGCATTTTGTGCTACTGATTGTTTTTTTTTTCTTTTTCCTGCTATTCAACCCATCTTGTCCCAAAATAATTTTTTTTTCAGACTGCTAATTGAATAAGTGATCATTTCAAACACAATATTTATTATTTATCAACTTACTTTCACTTTGTATTCCTTGAAAATGTTCAGTTATAGCCTTAATAAATGTTAAGTTAGGGCCAGGGATTTAGCTCAGTGGTTTCGCTGCCTGCTGCACAAGCGCAAGGACCCAAGTTCGATCCCCAGTACCAAAAAAAAAATAAAGTTAAGTTATAGCCTTATTGCCTCAGAACTTTCATGAATGATACTCTATCAAGGCATGAGTCAGTATTATTGTGGCACCTAGTTTGGTATTGGTGATAAAGAGAACAATTGTGTTTTGTCTTTTGTAGATCAAAGTATTAAAGGACATCAGGCTTTTGAGGAGTCTAGAGAGAAATATAGATCACCATTTATAAATGAAATTCTAGAGGTAGTAGCAACTACACTCAGTGTACTCCCATGTCATCTCCCTTTTCCTCTGGTTTTAGAGTCTAAATATTAGAAAGAACATGTATATAAGCAGAAATTAGGTTAATTTTCTGTAATATATCATAAGAGAATGTAGTATTTACCTTTGGTGGTAGTTTTTTTTTCAAGCTCCTGCAAATTTATTGTATCATTTTAATTCTGTGGTATCCAATGCTAATAGCATAGTTAATGGAAAAAAACACTAAGAGCATTTCTTTATATTTTTAAATCACTCTTAATATTATAAGTAATAATTCATTTGGTAATTTTTAAAATACCAGGAAAAGATATAGAAAGATAATCATATGTTAATGTTTTGATGTATATTCTTTTTAAAATTTTTTTTCTTTTTTGGTACCGGGGATTGAACTCGGGTCCTTGTGCTTGCGCAGCAGGCAGCAAAACCGTTGAGCTAAATCCCTAGCCCTTTTTAAAATTTTTTGTGTGTGTTTGTAGTTTTATAACTGGATTTGCTATTATGAATTTTTTTCTGGGATTTTTTAAAATCTACTTTCAAATAGTGTATATTCCTTTGAATGTGCCATAATTTAATCCTTTTGTTTCACACTTGGGTTCTTTTCCAATTTTGTGTTACTATAAATAACATTCTTGTGTTATTTAAGTGTACCTCTTGTTTCCTCAGAAAACTTTTACTATAAGGCATTTTCTTTAAATTTAAGAACAAAACCAAAGTGATAATGGGCAATATTGTTTAATTCTGGTTTAGAGGATCCAAATATATAATGTATATTTTGTAATTATAAGGAAAGAAGTAAAAATGAAAAAAAGCCATACAAATAAATTACATTTTAAAGCAAATGAATATATTTTATAGATTGGAAATAAATTCAGTAGAGCAGAATTAAAACTAGAGATGATTCCAGTTAAAAATAAGACAATTTAGTATATGATGAACCTAGGAGTATTAAAAATAAAATAAAGACAACAGGTGAACCAAATGGATAAAAGAGTTAAGTGTTTGGGTTTTTTTGGGTATCGGAGATCGAACTCGGGACCTTACGCTTGTGAGGCAGGCGCCAGAACCACTGAGCTAAATCCCTGGCCCAAAGAGTTAAGTGTTTAAAAGGTTAAAAATAGGGCTGGGGATTTAGCTCAGTAGTTCCAGCGCCTGCCTCACAAGTGCAAAGTCCCGAGTTTGATCCTCTGTACCAAAAAAAAAAAAAAGTTAAAAATAGATCCAGTTATTTGTCAAATATGGGAAGAAGTGTTAATGTTCCCCAGTTTTTAATGATAGAAAAAACATACAAAAATGACAGATTTGAGTATTTAAATTTTTCATACAGTGAAGCCAGGCATGGTGGCACACACCTCTGATCCTGGTGCTTGGGAGGCTGAGAATAGGAACCCATTGAGTTTGAGGCCAGCCTAGGCTGGCTATGTAGTGAGTTCAAGGCCAGTCTGAACTATGTAGTAAGTAAGAGCCTGTCTTAAAAAAAAACACTTAAATGATGAGAAATAACTGAAATTAAAAGAATTATTCCTATGCCAAGTTATTGTCATTTATATAAAGAACACAGGTACATTGATGATTAATACATTAAGCTTGACATAACCAAATAAGAGAGGGCACAGGAGAATTGGTGTTTTTATTGAATACTTCTTATTTGCCAGAGTAACATCGGTATTGTTACTCACATTTAACAAATAATTTAAATAAAGCCCACGTTAATCCCAAATTTGTTTACGATAGAATTTTTTTAGATGTGCTCCTTCCCTGTCTTGATCTGAGGACATTGTGATTGATAGCCAAATGTGTGTTCTCCATAAAGTGACATGGTTTTATACTTATACCTTTGAGGTTTTAGAGATTCTTGAAATATCATTTCATAGAGTATCACCAGATCTATTTCCTATGTATCTGAGATAGAATCTTATCTATGGCTACATTTGGCCTTTGATCGTCCGAGAGTAGGATTAAACAGGATATAACCTGTTTGAAGTGCTAAGAAAAAGAAAAAAAAAAACTTGCACACTTACGTATTGTTTTCCTCTTTGCTAATGCTTAGAAATATATCAGTGCTCCTTTGTTAAAATGTTGATCTAAACATGTAGTTTAAAAATTTTTTCTCACAGTATAATTCTGATCTTTTACCATTGTTTTGAAGAAATGACTGTTGAATTATCTCAATACGTATTTTTAAAGGAGGTGTTATGAATATAGAAACTTGGCCTTTATATTTTTAATGCATTTTTTCCATTTTCTTCTCATTTCAAGGCCTAGTAAATGACAAAGACTCAAAAGATTCTGTGACAGAAGGAGAAAATCTTGAAGAAGATGAAGAAGAAGAAGAAGGGGGAGCTGAAACAGAAGAACAGTCTGGAAATGAAAGTGAAGTAAATGAGCCAGAAGAAGAGGTGATGACTTTTATTTATAGCAATAGGTACATTTAGAGTATTTTGATTATATGAGCCAAGACTTTCTTAAAACATAAAATATTATCTTCCTATTAGTTTTATTACAGTAAACATAACTGGTTGTATATTTCTGTTACAAAATCCCTTAAAGGTTTTTATAAGAAGTAATAAAAGATTCATATCATTTTAGTTTAACAATTTGAAGAAAAAATATTGATCTATCTCTCTATTGAATATGGATTTTTAACCTGTTGGTTAAAAATACGACAAGCTTTGCTTTTTTCCCCTAGCTCTAGTGGTATATGAAATTTGAAATTTATGGTGTATCATACCCTTTTTGTTTTTATGACTGTTTTATGACAGTATGAAATTGCTGCTTCACCATTTTGGGCCTACTAAAATGTCATTTTCATATGGTCCAACATAATAATTTTAATTATCATTTTTTCTTCCATACCTGCTTAAGTTTAAAAGTTCCATCAAAGTAAAAGGATATCTGGAATTTGTTTCATAAGTGAGAGGTAGAGTGGGGAATGAGTTAGGAGTATAGAAGAAGTATAACTGACCATGGACCAATAATTGTTGGGTTTGTAACAGTTAAGTAGGGATTCATTATACTAGTCTCTGTACCTTTACATATGCTTAAAGTATAAAATTAAAAATAAAGTTTTTTTGAAAGAAGGAATAGAGTACTAAGAAAAGTAAAACTTAAACCAGAAAATTAGTAATTGTTCATTGAGTTTTGTATATACATTTAAATTATTTGATCATTATGATTTAGTACATGTGCTGACAAAGTAAACACTATAATCATTATGATTTAGTGGATATGTTTTTTTTGTGTGTTCCTTGATGCTTAGCATTTAGGATAATTTAATGATTTAAAAGTATGATTTTAATTAAATATTGAAAACATTTACAGTTAATATTTTAATGTTAAGCTGAATTTAAGTTTTAAATTGAATAAATCCAATATAGAGGATGTAGATTGCTAAATGTTTAAAGGAATATATTGTTTAAAGCATTCATAAAATTCATGAAGTAGATTTTTTAAAAGCCGCAATTAGAGTTAAAGAAAAAAGGGATCTGGTAATTAATTGAAGGTGATCAAAAAATTTTTCAGTTAGAAGTAAAAAAAATCCATGAGCCTGTGTTTCCTTTGGTCTGTAATTATTAGTAAATATCTAGTATGATTTGATTACTACAGATAGTTTTGCAAATGAATGATTATGTTAAAAATGTAGTTTTTCTTTTCTTTTTTTTCTTTTTTCAGTACCAGGGATCGAACTCAGGGCAGGCATAGTGCCACTGAGCTAAATCCCCAGCCCAACATGGGGTTTTTCTTACGGGATAACATTTATTGGCAGTGGAAATGGACGTTTAAGTGTTTGTGTTATTTGCTACCCACTCTTTCCAACCTTTTTTTTTTTGGTACCGGGGATCGAACTTGGGTCCTTGCGCTTGCACAGCAGGCGGTGAAACCACTGAGCTAAATCCCCAGCCCCACTCTTTCCAGCCTTTAAAGCTCCCTCAAAGTAGATAAAAACAAATTAATAAAAACTTAAGACTAGAGGGCCAGGGATTTAGCTCAGTGGTACCACCACCTGCCTCACAAGCACAAGGTTCTGAGTTTGATCCTCGGTACCCGCCCCCCCCCAAAAAAGAGAAAACTTAAGACTAGAATATATTTCTGGAGTGTTTCAGTAAAATAGATGAGCATTATATTGATTTGTTTTCAAAATGAGATTGTCATAGAAACATTCTGTTAGATAACTTCAATTGCTTATGAAATATAACAGGAGAAATGAGCAGGTATTTCCCTTTTATATATTCAGGCTAATCTTATGGTTATCTTTGGGTTTTGTTGCTTACTTGTAATTAGATGAACAGGATCTGTTAAGTCCAACATCCTTAGTAAATGTGACATTAAACAAGACCAATGTTCTTACAAATTTTTCATTTGAAGAACTGTAAGATTTTTTTCATCAAAATGCATTTCCTTGTTTTCAAATTGAACTTTACAATTTTGTCAGTTTTAGCTATTACTTATTTTTCTAGTTGGAGAGTGTATATTGTCCATGACATATGTATGTTTGCTAAGTAGAAATGCAAACAAGATGTTCAATTGGAGAATCCGTATGCCTGCCTGGGAGGAGTGAAAAGTGTGGTATACTTTGAGAGGAGTAAGATTAGAATAATTTACTTCTCTTCCGACTCCCAAGACCACTGTTTCCCATGACTGCACTCCAGATATATGGAGGAGAAATGTATTGAAGAAAGAATATGTGTTATGAAATAATAAATTCAGTGAAGGATATTCTACAACTACTTCAACTGAAAAAGAAAAGTACTAGAATTCAACTCTTTTTTTTTTTAAATGTAGGACAGAGGTTATAGCTCAGTCTTAGCATACATATTTAGCATGCACAGGCTCCTGTCTTCCCTAGCGCCCTCCTTGCCCCGAAGGTGTTTTGTTTTCACCTTGGTCCCAACTTCATAAAGCTATTTATCTTTTTTGGGGGTGGGGGTGGGTACTGGGGATCGAACTCAGGACCTTGCACTTGCAAGGCAGATGCGGTGCCACTGAGCTAAATCCCGGCCCTTATAGTTATCTGTCTTAACACCTAACAATCAAATATTTTCTCCTGCATATCAGATGTATAACCCAAAGGTAAATGTTTAAAAGTTAAATGTTCTTGTGCTAAAACTCTTTAATTTTCTACAGCATTTATATAATTTATTATCAGAAAGTACAAGATTCATTATTACAGTAGCAATAGTTATTCACTGACCATTTCTTATTCATAGTTTCTGTCCAATTCATTATATTTATATTACTAATTCTCATACCACCCTTGATATAAATGAAAAATTAAGGCACAGATAGATTAAGTAATTTGCCCAAGTCTCAAGAATAGCAAGGAGCAGACCTAGTCTTTGAACTTGGGCTGTTTGTCATTTGCTATGCTGTTCCTTCTGTTTACCCTAGTCTGCCTAGATTTTGTAGTCCACCTCTTTTCAATTCCACCCATTATTAGTGTATAGTGGGTTAAGAACAAATGAAATTCTTGTCCAGCTTTTTACTTTGAAAAATTAATGATACATTTTAGGTATACAATATAATGACATTCATCATTGGAAATTTGCACCTTTACATAATCTCTCTTGGTTCTTATTTTTTTCCCCCTTCCCCCGCCCTCCCTTCAACCACTCCATCCCTCCCTATTTACAAAGACTTTCTTTCCATTTTTTCATTTTCTCATATTAATTCCATTCGCTTCTTTCCTTTCCTCTACCCCTCCCACTTACCCTTCCCCTTTGCCCCTTTTTATCCTGTTTCACATTATCTATTGTACCTTTCAGTCCTTATTTACACTTTCAGTTTCTCACACTAGAGAAACTATTTGGTATTTACACTGTGTCCTATTTGTTTCACTTAGGAATATTGCCTCAGTGTGCATCCATTTAGCTGTAAATGTCTCTTAATTTCTCATTTTCTATGGCTGAGTAATACTCCATTTTATTTTTTAAAACACACATTTCCTTTATCCAGTTTCCAGTTGAAGGGCATTTGGGCTGCTTGGAACTTTCAGCTATTACAAACTGTGCTGCTATGAACATGGGTGCACATATATCACTGTGGTATGATTCTTTTAATTCTTTGGAGAAGATATCCAGCAGGGGAATAGCTGGGTCAAATGGGACTTCCAGTCCTAGTTCTTTGGGGTGTCTCCATACTGATTTCCACAGTGGTTGTACCAGACAGCACTCCCACCAGGAGTGGAGCAGTGTTCCTCTTTCCCCACAGCCCTGCCAGGATTTGTTATTAGTTGATTTCATAATAGCTGCCATTCTTTCTGGGGTGAGGTGGAATCTCAGTGTTGTTTTCATTTGCATCTCTTAAAGGACCAGTGATGTTGAACATTTTTTCATGTTTATTTGCTATTTCTACTTCTTTGTCTGAGAAATGTCTGTTCATTTCAGATGCCCATTTTTGGATTGGGTCTTTAAATTTGGGAGGTCTGATTTTTTTAAGTTCTTTACATATTCTAGATAGTAGTCCTTTGAGGAATAGCATGTGAAAATTTTTTTGTCTCTTCACACTGTTGGTGGTTTTTCTTACTGTCCAGAAGCTTTTTAATAAGACGAGATCCCACTTGTTCATTGTTTGTGCTAGTTCACAGGCAACTGAGGTTTTGTTCATAAAATCTTTTCCTACACCGATGTCTTCAAGAGTTCTACCTAACCTCTGTTCCAGTTGGTTCAGCATTTCTGTTTTAATATTTAGATCTTTAATCCATTTCGATTTTAGTTGAGTGCATGGTGAGAGATATAGGTCTAGTTTTAATCTTTGGCAAGTTGAGACCCAATTTTTCCAGCACCATTTATTAAAGAGGCTATCTTTCCTCCAGTGAGGGTGTTTGGTTCTTTTGTTGAAGATGAAGTGGCTAAGTGTGTCTGGAGTTATTTCTGCATCTTCTAATCTGTTCCACTGGTCTTTGGGTCTGTTTCTTTGCCAGTATCTTGCTGTTTTTATCACATTAGCTTTGTAGTATAGTTTCAAGTTGGGGGTTGTGTTACCCCCTGCCTTGTCTTTATTGCCTAGAATTGCTTTTGCTGTTCTGGTTCTCTTCTTGTTTCAAATGAATTTTTGGATTGTTTTCTCAAAGTCCATGAAGTATGCTGTTGGGATTTCAATTAAGATTGCATTGAATCTATACAGCAGTTTTGGAAGTATGGCCATTTTCACTATGTTGATTCTTCCTACCCAGGAGCAAGGGATGTCTTTCCATTTTCTAATATTGTCTTCAATTTCTCTTTTCAGAGTGCTATAGTTTTCAGAGAAGAGGTCTTTGATTTCTTTTGTTAGGTTGATTACTAGTTATTTCAGTTTTTTGGATGCTATTGTGAAAGGAATTATTTGCCCTATTTCTCTCTCAATGAGTCTGTAGTTCCTGTAGAGGAAAGCTATTGATTTTTGTGTGTCGACCTTGTATCCAGCTACCTTACTAAATTTGGTTATTAAGTCTAGAAGACATTTTTTTTTTTGGTACCTGGCATTGAACTCACTTCCTTGGACGTGCAAAGCAGGCAGTGGAACCACTGAGCTAAATCCCTGGCCCGAGAAGACTTTTGATGGAGTTCTTAAGGTTTTTTATATAGACTGTTATGTCATCTGCAAATGATGACAATTTGACTTCATTTCCTGTCTTTATTCCTTTTATTACTTTCTCTTGTCTAATTGCTATGGCTCATGTTTCCAAAACTGTATTGAACAGGAGAGGTGATAGAGGACATCCTTGTCTTGTACCTGATTTTAGTGTGAAAGATTTCCTTTTTTGAGCATTTAGTATGGTACCATTACCATTCAGTATGATATTGGCTGTTGGTTCTTCATAGATGCCTTTTATCAGATTGAGGTAGAGACAGTCTATTGTTTTTTGTAGAGTTTTTAATCATAAATGTGTGTTGCATTTTGTCGAATGCTTTTTCTGCATCTATTGAAATGATCATATGGTTTTTGCCCTTGGCTCTATTGATAATAGTGTATCATATTGATTGATTTGCATATGTTGAACCATCCCTGCATCCCTGGGATGAATCCCTCCTGGTCAGGATGTATGATCTTCTTGATGATCTTCTTTTTCCAGATCCTCTTTTATTGACTGTTCAGGGAGTCCAGGTGGTTGAGTTATCAGATTGTTCCATCTCATTTCCCTTTGGGCTTGCTTTAGGTGATCTGGGAGTCTGGTTTTGAGACTTGTTTAAGTGCCTTCTCATTTCAACTTGGAGGTGGGGCCGGGGGTGTGTGTGCTGCTGGCACCCATGGGGCTTACCTCCTCTGCTCAGGGCAGTGTACAGCAGCCCAGAAGGTTCACCTCCTCTGCACTGGGGGCAGCTCTGTTCCTCCCGCATCTGTGAATTTTAGCATGCAGTCTCCCTTAGATACTAAGGAACAGCTTTATTGCCCAAGTAATAAAACAAATACCGTACAGGGAGGGGAGAGAAAACTTAATGCATTTTAACTTCGATTAGGTTAGTTTTTAATTAAGAAGTATATTTTAAATGTTAAAGGTGATTCATTTTTTGAAGGACAAATTAATGAACATCTTTTAAAAATTTAGATTTTAATTACAGAATTGCCTCAAAGTTGATGCATTTGGAGGAAAAAAGTGTGTAGCTTTTTGAAGTGTTTAGTTTCTAAAGAAACTAAAAATCTCAAATGTCTATAGAATGTAAAAATATACAGTTGGACTTTAGGAAATAATTGTCACACAATAAAAAATATTAAAGATCTAAATCATTTGTTTTAGAAATTATTTCTTAATAATCTTGGCACAATGAGCAGCAACTGGGATTTTATATGTATTTATGGGGCTATAGTATGATAATTTGACACCTGTATGCAGTGTGTAGTGATCAAATTAGGGTAATTAGCATTTCCATCTCAAATATTGATCATTTCTGGGCTGGGGATTTAGCTCAGTGGTGCTTCCGCCTGCCTTGCAAAGCACAAAGTCCTCCTGAGTTTGAACCCTGGTACAAAAAAAAAAAAAAAATCGATCATTTCTGTGTTTGGAAGAAAATGTGACATGTCTGTACAGTGGAATATTATTCTGCTATAAAAAGAATGAAATCCTACCATTTGCACTAATGTGGCTCAAACTGGAAAACATGTTATGTGAAGTAAGCTAGGCACAAAAGGAAAAATACCACATTTTCACTGATTTGTAGAAGCTAATAAATGGATTTTATAGAAGAAGACAGTAGAATAGTGATGAGTCTGGGAGAGAAAGGAGAAATGGAGAAAAATTTTGTGTTTTTTTCCTTTTAACTTGGGGATGAAGTATGTTGTAGGGGTGGCAGAATGAATAGATGGAGCCCCACTGTATCCTTTGCACCTTTGACAGTCCATAGGGGATCTGCCTGTGTTTCACCAAGTTAAGAATTTTCAGCTGATGGGAGGAAGTTGTGTTTAAAAGCCACTGCTTAAGTAAGCAGAAAAGCTCACTGTTCTGTTTAACAGAAGTGGATCGTTGGGCAAGTCACTTAACTTTTCTGAGCCCTTTTTTTAAAAAATGTATAAAGGTGGAAACAATAAGACTGTTACTCTTCCATTCTGTTGTTCAGATTGGGGAGAGCAAAGTATGTGAGAGCACTTTACAAACTAATGTGCTGAATCATTGCTTTCAGCTGGTAACTGTTAAATTTGAACTTTGCAGAGTTAGGTGAGCTTTAAAGCACTACAGTGAGAGAGTCTTGCAAGATTAATTTCAGGGAAGAAAAATACAAAACTTCAGGCTACTCATTCCTTACAGAAATCAGGGAAGAGTTTCTACAAGGAATCTTTGCATTATTAGATGAGTGGGAAGCTAGTGCAGTGAGTTTTCAGCTACTGTTACATAAGAAATGTTGGCATCTGACTGCCCTACAAGTAAGACATTTTAAAATCTTTTTTAAGGCATGTAAAATCTAGGAACCCTTTTTAAGTATTTTAATCTTTTAACGTTAAACAATTTCAGGAGGTTTCTGATAATGACGATGATGAAGGAGAAGAAGAGGAAGAAGAGAATACAGATTACCTTACAGATTCCAACAAGGAGAATGAAACTGATGAAGAGAATACTGTATGTATGGCTGAAATTTTTGCTTTTTGAATGTATAGCAGTTTCATAGTATTTGAATTTTACCCACTGAAGTTTTATTTCTTTTGAATGCTGAAAAATACTCTTTTTGGAAGTTAACTTTCAATTTATTTTCCTATCCATTTTATTTATTAACAAGTTCTTTAACATTTAATAAGGTTTTCTGTTTTATTCACTTATTCCTTTAGTTATGTTGAGCACATTAGTACAAAAAGGCTCTGCCGTATGAAACATTACAGTTAATATCTGTGGTCTCATTTTTTTTTTTTAATAAGGAGGTAATGATTAAAGGAGGTGGACTAAAGCATGTGCCTTGTGTAGAAGATGAGGACTTCATTCAAGCTCTGGATAAAATGATGCTAGAAAATCTTCAGGTATTAAATTATCTATTTCAAAGAATCTTCTCAACACAAAACATTTTAGCACACTAAATTCTGGCTGATATGGAGTCTATTATCTAAACATCTGCTTGTGGTAGCAGCTTTTCCTTTTATGTATACAGCTTGCAGCTGCCAAATCTTGCATCCTAAGTCTTGATTTTCATAATCCTTTGAGGAAGAATGGGAGAAAATGTAATAAATACAAGACTTGGAACAAAGTGATTTCATTATACCTTTCTCTCTTAAGTCCTATCTCATTATTTAAAAATACTTTTTCTTACACTTTGCTTAGGAGCCAAACTTCACAAAAGATAAATAATTGAATTTGGTCAATTCTTATATTGATTTATTTTATGAATAGCTTGTATGTAAATAGAAAAATATGAATATTTAAGGAAATGTTAGTTTGTAGATGTATTGATAGCATTAATAAACTAGATTCTATAAAAAGCTTTATCAAGCAGGTCCTGACCTACCTCTGGTACTGGGGATCAGACCCACAGGCTGGTCCATAAGCAGGTGCTTTACCACTAAGCTGTACCCCACCCTCCACCTAGCAGTTTTTAAAATGTCACAGCAATTTGGAGTAACTGCATTTTTTTTGTAGTGACAGGTAAAATCTCTTCAGTGTTTGTTACCTATATGTACTTGTGATACTTTCTGGTGACTTGAAAAGATTGCCTTTGTTCGTGTGAAGGGGTATAAGCCTCTTTGGGGTAGGGTCAGTGGAGAGTGGAAGGAAAGGAGTGAAGATCTCAATATAGGTAACTATTGGGGAGTTTTACTAGAAGGTGTAGAGAAATGGAGAAGTAGCTAGGGCAGATCACAGAGTGAGGGTTTATAAAGGTAGAAAATACTGAGTATATGCTGATGGAACAATCCCTTTTAGAAGAAGTAGTGGGTTTTACTTGATACTACTACAGCCAAAGTTATGATAAAGCACAAGTTAACATTATAGGCATGTTAGACCATTCTGCTGCTCCTTTCACATACTGAAATTCTTCTTTACAGATCTAGAAGCCTCTTAATTTATAAATCATATCTATATGTATCATTTAGGACTCTGAATCATCAAATAAATCATAATCTTATAATCCCCTTAAAGAGAAAATGAAAGAGTTCATTTAAAGACACTTTTCCTATCTTATGTGAGCCATTAACTCTTCACTCATCCAGTCATTTGTTTGGTAAATGTTTATTGAGTATGTACCATGTGCCTAGCAGTGTACAACAGACATTGTCTCTATTCTTAGAGAAGCTAAGCAAACAAATAATTTCAAGTTGTGATAATTGCTAAGTACAGAATATTTTGTTGCTAGAAAGGGAAGGGCCTCCTTTAGATAGGATATTAGAAAAGATGTCACTAAGATTGTGCGTTCTAGGGGCCAGGGATTTAGCTGAGTGGTTCCGCCACCTGCCTCGCAAGCGCAAGGTCCAGAGTTCGATTCCCAGTACCAAAAAAAAAAAGATTGTGCATTCTAAACAGGACAGGTAAATTGAAGCCATCCAGGTGAAAGATTAGGGGAATATGGGAACAGTGTGTCAGAGGTTCTGAGAGAAGAACTTGTATTTGAAAAACTAAAAAAAGACTGGTATTAATAGAACCTGTCTGGAGGGTGAGGGTATGGCACAAGAATGGAGGGTTGCAATGGAACCCTTCGGCTGGGCCCAGTCTTATGTGGAGGCGATTCAGATAGGGGCAAGACTAAAGGGCAGGGAAACTGAACGAAGGCTGTTGTGGTGACCCAGGTGAGAAATGACAGTCCTGTGTCTCTCATAGTAGCAGGACACTCTGAAGTGGATTTTAAAGCTCTTTTGGAGGTAAAATGAACTAGATTTATTTGGTGCTTCATTGGATATGGGTGCGTAAGGTACAAAGAGTCTACAACTCAGTTTTCTAGCTTGGGTCACTTGCTAGTCTCCAGGAAAGAAAAGAAGAGTGAGCAAGGTGCACTTCAGTTATGTTAAGTTCGAATAGCCTGAGGGATGTCAAAATATCTGGAGATCAGAAGAGTTGCATAGAGTAAAAACATAAATGTAGTAAGTAGAGCGTATTTAAAGCCATGGAAATAAATTAATCACCCAGGTGTAAAGTGTGGAGAGAGAAGGGAAACAGTTTCAGGTTGAACTCTGAGGAACCATAGCATTGAAAAATAAAATAAAAGCCAGACAGGGAGCTACAAACCTGTAATCTCAGCGTCTTGAAAGCTAAAGCAGGACGATTGCAAGCTTGAGTCTAGTTTGGGCAATTTCATCAGACCCTGCCTCAAAATAAATTAAAAATGGCCAGAAGTGTATAACTCAGTGGTAGAGAGCTGTATTCAATACCAGGACTACACAAAAGAAAAAGAAGAGCTGATGAAGAAAAAGAAATAGAAGCTTTTGATGTGGTCCAATAATTGTTGACTCATTGCAAGTTCTTAGAAAAGGAAGCTGGAATTATGGGAAGATGCAGGAGGGAAGTTCAAATTCACATTTTTTAGCAGATAGTGTGTTGGAGAAAAATTTAGTTCTCTATTAGGTCCTAATTTTTTAAACATTATCAAATATTGAAAGTGAACAGCTGTACAGGCTGTGTTGTGATGAAGTTGTCATAGGAAGATGCCATATCTACACTGATTCTTTATAAATCAGGTCCATAAATTTAATTCAATCCTAATTATATCCCACTGGGAGGTTTTTTTGGGGGGGGGGCAAAAGAGGAATTTAGAATGAACTTAAAATAATTCATGGGCTGAGGATTTAGCTCAGTGGTTTCGTTGCCTGCAGCACAAGCGCAAGGACCTGAGTTCGATCCCCAGTACCAAAAAAAAAAAAAATAGAAAGAAAAATCATTCTTAAAACCATCTGTAAGAAAACACAAAATAGCTAAGAAATTTCTGGAAAATGAGAGTGAAATGCTCTATAAAATAGATATTAAAGCATTTTAAACTTACAGTGATAATTTTTCACCAGAATAGATAGATCTGTGAAACAGAGGAGTCCAAACAAGACACAAAACATGGCAGTTTAATAATGTGATAATGAGTACACTTCAAGCCAAGTATGGTGGTACATGCCTATGGGAGGCTAAGGCAGGAAGATCACAAGTTGAAGCTCACTCTGGGCAACTTAGTGAGACCCTTGTCTCAAAATAAAAGGCTGGCGATATGGCTTGATGCAAAAGCTCTAGGTTCAGTCCCCAGTATGCCACCTTTGCCCCGCAAAAAGATAACATTTCAAATCAAAGGGAAGAGTTTAATAAAAATAAAGCTGGATTCCCCAAGTGGTCTGTAAATAAAAATTAATGTAGGGCCGGGGATTTAGCTCAATGGTTCCACCGCCTGCCTCGCAAGCGCAAGATCCCAAGTTCAATCCCTGGTACAAAAAAAAAAAAAAAGTTAATGTGGATTTTAGTTTTACTTTCAACTAAAATTAATAATTGCTCTATCACATACTTTTTTTTTTTGATACCGGGGATCGAACTTGGGTTCTTGCATTTGCGAGGCAGGCAACGGATCTATCACATTTTAGTAAGTACAAAGACTGTTGGGTTCTGCATCAAGTACTTTGACATCTGTCTTTCACACAATGCTGCCAGATAGCTATTAATATTCCTGTTTTTTATATAAAACTATGTTGCCTTAGAAAGGCTAGAATCTTGTTTAAGACTACATAGCTTCTTAGTAGTGGAATGTTTTGTTTTTTTGATGAATTAATTTTGCCCTGTTAGGGATGAAACCCTTGTGCATGTTAGGCAAGTCCTCTACTGCTGAGCTACAGTCTTTTTGAAACCTCTCTGCTCTGTTGCTTTACAGCACAGAATGCCAAGTATCTTGATGAAATGACAAGTCGGGGTGGGGGGGAGTACCCTATACAACAAAACGAAAAACCCATACCATATATATAGCAAATTTTTTAAACCAATGAGAAAGGATAAGTAGTCCTGTTTTTTTATTGCATGAAAGATAATAGCCAAAATCATCCTAAAACTCACTAGTAATCAAAAGATATGCAAATTAAAATTAGTCTTTTTTGCTTATCATACCACCAGATATTAAGATTTACAAAGTGATAACCCACTGTGGTTTTGCACTTTGGTAAATGTGAATTGGTCTAGCCTTTTGGGGGTGGGTGGATAGTAAATCTATCAAATGGACATATCATTTGGTCTAAAAATTTACCTCTAGTTAGTACTTCTTTTTATATGAGTATACAAAGATGTCACATTATTTGTAATAGAAGAAAGTCTTAGTTTTCTGTCAGTAGGGGACCAAATAAATAATGACACATGCATATAATTAGCTCTCTATATAGTCAAACAGACACCCAAGATTAAGATTAAAGAGAAGAAAAATATCTATGCTTACTGTGGAACAATATGGTTAATGGTTGCTTGTGTTTATATCTATATATTAGTAAATGCAAGAGAAAATCTGGATAATATACTCCGTTATGAACAGTTGTTGCATTGTAAGGTGGGGCAAAGAGAGGTAAATTGAAGGAATTAGTGCTGACACTAATAACATTTTTGTATTTAAATATTTTATAAACAGAATGTTAATTTTATAATCAGGAACAAATACATTGCAAATGAAGATTTGTCTGCCAACTCTTTCAAATTTTAAATAAAAGATTTCATAAATCTTAGGAACCTGGGAGATCTTCAAGCACATTCTAAACTGGAGCTTTATAAAACAAAACCAATAAAGCCACATTTTGCTTGATTTGCGAGTCTTGAATGTATGAGACCTATATCCAAAGATTATTTAAGTGTTAGGAGAGCAATTTCAAGGCTTTTAAAGCCTTTCAGCATTACCTGCCTAGCTTTGAGAAATCATTCTGTTGTATACAATAGGACGTTGACAGTTATTTGTAGTTCCCTAAACACTCCATACTGTTTCGTGTTCTTGTTTGTGCACCTGTTTTTCCTCTGCATAAACTCCCTCTGTACTCCCAGAACTGCTCTTTTACCATCTGCTTGGAAGACATCATATGTCCCATTTCTATTCAGCCTTTCATGAAATCTCTGTACCCATCTATTCCCAGCCAAGCACAGATACTCTATCCTCTATAAGGTAATACACACCTCTGATATATTGTAATTAATTTATTTAAAATAAATCTATTTTAAGAAGTTCTTAAAAAAAAAAAGTTCTTGAGCTCGTTTGGGTCAAAATCAGTCTTTTTAATCTGCCTCCAAGCCTACACACAGAAATCTTTAGTGAAGGTTCATTTAGTTAGTTGCTTGAAAAGTTCATTGTAAATGTTAAAAATAATTGATATTACCAACCAAGATTTTGATGTGAATGGTTATAGATTCCATTCATTCTTAAATATTTCTCGAGTGCCTGCTGTGTGTAAAGCTAAGGCGCACTGGGGAAAGGTATGCCTGCCCAGTCTTGGAGAGGATTCAGATTGATAAAAGGGCCATTATGAAACTATAATACCTCTGAAGGAAGATGTGTGCTCTGAGGATGCATAAAAGGGCAAAGTGCTTTGAAGAACAGGAGTCAGGAGGACCTGTAGTGTTGTGTGCTTGAGAGATCTTAGAGCAGTACACAGGAACCCAGCCATGTTGTTCCTTCCAAGTCATACATAAAGGTTTTAGGTAGTGGGCAAGATATATTCCCCGAATTCATCTCTGGCTGTTGTGATTGTTGTGTTTTAAGGAATACAGTACCAAATTAATTGTTTACAATTTATGTTTATACACATATCCCTGTTTATCTAGGAATATTTATATACTTTTAAATTTTTGTCTTTTAAGCAACGAAGTGGTGAATCTGTTAAAGTGCACCAGCTTGATGTTGCTATTCCTTTGCATCTCAAAAGCCAGCTGAGGAAAGGGCCTCCTCTTGGTGGTGGGGAAGGAGAGGCAGAGTCTGCAGACACGATGCCATTTGTCATGCTAACAAGAAAAGGAAATAAACAGCAGGTAAGAAACTGTCTACTGTGCAGTTATAATTGATTACTTATCAAGTATAAGGAGTAACTTTGTTTTATAGATTCTTAATTGTCTTTTGCCTACAAAGAGGAGTTGGAAATTTAAAGTGTTCATAGATAGATATGACTTTAACTATTATATGTATACAAGATATATCTGACTTCCGGAGAATAGATATATTTTAATGGAAAAGACATTTTAAATTCAAACCAGGTTTGGTGATTTATACCTGTAATGCCAGCGACTCTGGAGGTTGAGGGAAGAGAAGCACAAATTTGAGGCCAGCCTGGGCAACTTACCAAGATCCTATCTCAAAATAAATTTTTATTTTTAAAAAAAGGGCTGGGATGTAGCCTCGTGGTAGAATGCTTGTCTAGGTAGCGTGCACAGCTGGGTTTAATCCCCAGTACCATCAAAAAAACTTTTGTTTTAATTCATATATTCGTATTTGTAAGAATGTGTAGATACCTTGACTTTTAAGTAGGATGGCACCTAGTCTGTATCAAGGAAATACTAATTTGCCAGAATTGCTCTTGAAAGTTCCTATTGTTCAACCCCTAATTTCTTTTTCTTTCCCTTAGCTTACAGATGACCCCATAAAACTATTTTCTTGACTACTGAGTTGGTTTTTTAGGGATTCATACAGCATGCTTCACATATTTATTGAGCATCTGCTTTGTTCTAGATATTATTCTAAGTCCTGAGGCTATAGTAATAAATGAGATAAAGTCCCAGCCCTCATGGAATTTATGTTCTAATAAGAGAGGTACATACATATATTTGCAGATAGTGGAACATAGTGTGACAATTAAGGCCAGCTCTCAGACACAACTCTAGGAGGTATCATATATCAGTGCTATAAAATGTTGTCAAATTTTAACATTTCTAAAATCAGGGTTCTTCTTAGAGTTGATGGAATCTTGTGATAATTAGCATAATTTTTAAATGATATGTAACATAATGGTGCATCTTAGAATAAATGGAATTATTTGAAATGCAATTTCAGATACCACAAATACTAGCATTATTATTTCAAATACTGCCACAGTTATTTCAGTAAGTCCAGTACATACCTGGCTCCCACATTCACTCACACAGCCATTCAACAAACATTTGTTTACCTGCCAGATACTAGGTGCATCTGTGTACAGAACAAAAATAGTAAACCAAGGTCTTTTTGGAGCTGTCATTCTGGTTTTGGGCAGCATACAATAAGCGCAAGGTCCTGAGTTTCGATCTCTGGTACCAAAAAAAAAAAGATTGGCTGATTGCTAAGAAATAAAAAAATATTAGTTTGGGGAAAACGTTATGAAGGAAAATAAAGCAAGTTAAAAGGACAGAGACAGGGATAGGGAGGAGCAATGAAAAGTGAAGGTTCTGTGATTATTAGGTGCCACGATCAGGGAAGACATCTGTAATGAGGTGTCATCTGTGATGGAGAAGAGTACTCTGTCTCCTCCCCATCAGGACAACCTCAAAGAGGTGATGTTTAAATAAAATTTTATCTCTGCTTTTGTTAGATAATTTCTTGTTAACAAAAGGGATCAAAGTTGTGTAGTATGTATTTTGCTGGAGTGCAAGGAAATCTTGATACATCAACTGCATACCAGTTAGAGTCATGGAATGTAGGGCTGGCAAAGACTTTACATCATGCCTTCTACTGGTGAAAATTAATTTTGACTTATGTTCAGAGCACTCCTACATCTTCCTCAAGCCTTGACTCCCCCAAGGCACTAACCAAACCTAATTATACTTCCAAGGAGCCCCGTACCTCCCTCATCCTCCACTCTTAGTTTCTAGGGAAAATGAGAGCTATTTTGGGTCAGTACCTTAAACTTAATATTATAGCCAGATCATTGTCAAAACTGATCTCAGAGCACCTACTGGAGTTAATTCACCTGGGTTAGCAGGGTTCTTAAATCCCAGAGTGTTTGCTTTTCTTCTCTAGGTACTACTTCTTTGAGCTGGCTTTTCCTTTGAAGCTTTTTTTTTTTTCTTTATAAGCACTTAGCTCCTCCCCCGTCCAAACCACCATCTTTTCTTGGCTCAAGAAGAAAGTTTCAAAAGGTCATTAGGTTCTAAAATTTTAAGGCATATACAATGCACAAAGCCATTACATCTCTTTTCTTTTTTTTGTTTTATTTTTTGGGGATAAAAGACAGAATGTGGCAAGTTAGATACTCCGTGATTCCCATTATTGTGCAGCTACTAAATAATGGTATATTCGTCACTTCTTAAGGCCGAGTTTTATTAACCTAATGGGGGTTTAGGAATATCTTTTTCTGATACTCAGATTGCATGATAGTAAACAATTAGTTTTCCTCTTCCTTTTTGTGAGATACATATGAAAATTCAATATCACTATTGACAGCTTGTATATTCTGTTTGAACCTTACAGAATGTGTAGGCATGGAGAATAAACTAAAGCAAAATACACCTGTAAAAATTAGGGGACTTTGAAAAATAAATTCACTTTAAAACTAAATTGTATATATCAAAATAAGACTTGTGGTTCAAAGTAGACAAATTATATAAACTGTACACAAAGTGAGTCCTCTTTCTTAAAATTGGAAATTTAATGTCTAAGAATATACTTGTATCGAACTTTAAAAATACTAACAAACATGGAATAACAGGCCCAGAGTTTTTGGTTAAGTAAATATTCAACTCTTAAACTTTACTTGAAATTTTGGAAAATGTTCAATTTTAGGAACATTATTTGCAAAAACGTTGGTATTTGTGGTCTGAAAAAGAAAGTGTGTTTTGTTCTGGTTTTTATTTCTTTATCTGGCTTTTGGGTGTGGGCCCTTCTGTTGCAGTGGTTTTTCTCCAAGTGTGGAATGGGTTGCCTTATAGGAATCTTTAATTCTTAAGTGAAAGATCTCTTTGTGTATCAGATTTGTAGAAATAACTTCACTTAGCAAAAAGAATTGCACCAATGAAGTGAATATTGAAGAGAAAGAAAAGGATAATGCTCTTCATAATTTATATCTTTCTAAATTTAAATATTGATGAGATAGAATAATGAAATAAAATATTTTGACCATTAAAACAAAAGTTTAACATAATAGCATAGTTATATAGTATTCAAAGACTTTTAAACAAATGCATAATATACTTATTACATATTTATTACAGTCTTGCATATTAATTACAATTATTTATTACACATTAATGCATAATGTATTTATTACATTGTAACTTGAGGTAAGATTTCAGCTACTGTTACAAAGTAGCTTTAAACTGTAGTCTAAATCACCTTTACTGCTGCTACCATGTTCTGGGAAATTTAGTTTTAGTTGGAGTTACTACAATCGTTTTGTCATCTAATTTACTATAAAGTAATACCTCTCTTCTAATAGTGGCTCTTTCTGTATATATATCTCTCCTGTTGTTTTTAAGGACATAATACTTGAGAACTTTTTCTTGTGTAAAACTTGTCTCAGAGATCGTAAAATGTGGTTTTGTTCACCTCATAATTGTTTCCTTTTAGAAGATCTAAATATAATCTTGAAATAGGCATGGTGGCACACACCTGTAATCCCAGCACTCTGACAGGGTGAGGCAAGAGGTTCTCAAGTTCAAGCCCAGCCTATGCAATTCAGCAAGATCTTTTCTCAAAGTTAAAAAAAGGGCCAGGGATGTAGCTCAGGACAGAAGCCCTTAATTCAATCTCCAGCACAACAAAAAAATGAAGTAAAAATAAATATAGTCTTACAAGTGAATAGAAAGCCTATATTTTTCATATTCTTTGATGAAATTTATTATAAAATATTCTTTATAATATTTTATGCTGTTTCATTAGTAAATTAGTACTATCATTAGGCTCTGAATTATGAAGGAAATTTCAAATTTTATCACAGGAACCTAAGAAGAGGAAAAATGACCACTTTTCTGAATATTTTAATATGGCAGCAAAGGAATCTAGAATTGCGGTCACTAATTTCATGATGATCAAGAAATTACTTATCTATATTTCTACTTGGGCTGCTTTGCTCTAGTATTTTGTAGAAAAGTAGCGTACTGCTCCCTTTGTATTTGCATAAACTTACAGGTATTGGTAACCAGTTAGTACAGCCAGTGGAAGGAGAACCAGGCAGCCAATTAACTCAGATTTTCATCTCCCTTCCCCCCCAATACTGGAGATTGAACTCAGGGCCTTCACACTGGACTACATCCCCACCCCTTTTTATTTTATTTATTTTGAAATTTTGAAATAGGGTCTCACTAAGTCACCAAGTTCCCTAGGCTGGATTCAAACTTACAGTGCTCCTCCTACCTTCCAAAGTGTTGGGGTTGCAGACATGCACCACCATGGCCAGCTCACCTCTTTTTTTACAAAAGATGACTTAAATTTACCCATCATTCTCAGAGCCTAATAAATATTTCACTGAGAAGAGTAACATTGCCCACAATCCCAGCCTATGTTAAAAATAATAATTATGCTACGAACAGTAATATTTAAAATTTACTGACTTTTTATGTATTCCAGACATTGTTGTTAATGTGTAATCATACCTTTAAATTTAGGGTTTTTCTTTATATGACTTGTCATTGTTGATTTTAGACTGATAGAAATCCCTTATATTGCTAAATATTTTTCATGACTGTGTACTCTTCAAAATTAGAAAATCACTTTAAGTCTTTTCTTGTTCTCTCTTTTTTTTTTTTTTAAGAAGGTTGCACTGTTTTTCTGTAGAACTTGAACTCTCTCTTCCTGATGCCCAACTCTGTTTACAATTTCTATTTAATGGAATTTTTCTCTACCAATAGTTTATAACACCTGGGTTTGGAAATACAGTGCAATAGAATGCTTTCTATGTGAATAGTGCTGAAACTAAAGAATTTTACTATAAATTACTGTGATGTCTCACATTGACCCTACTGTTTAAGAGGCTTAAGTTGATTATGAAGTTATGTATTAGAGACATGTAAGGACTTTGACAGAAAACTGATTTTGAGTCGAACTTTTCATTTACTTATTTTTTATGTGTCTTCCTGAATTTTGAAACATGAATTTAAAAGGTTTATCACAGAGAATGATTTTATATTTAAAATTATATTTTTGTTAGGAGTAAAAAATACTTGGAGCAAATCCTGTAGGTAAAAATATATTCTGATAAAGATTACAAACTAGGTATAAGAATATTTATACAGAAATAAAGATTTCATTTTTCTAATTGTTGGTTTTCTAATTATTTCTAAATTGGCAGGCTTTTTTTTAAAGATGTACCTCAAGAGGATTAGGAGGTACTGTTTTCAGAGCCATAAGAACAAATATTCCCAGTGATTATAGAGATACCTTCCTGTGTATTAACATTTCTCTGAAAGATGAACATTGAGGGGAGGGATTAACATTGGGTAAAATTAATGTCAAAAAGGATAACCTGTCTACTTTAAATAAATCCTAGTCTTCAGGCATAAACAAATTCTCATCTTTGAGGACTGAAAGAACTTAAATATGTAATTGTAGAGCATTTGTCATTAAATTTTTAAAAATAGAATGAAACAGAAGATTCATAGTGGGCAAATAATTTCCTTTTTCAAAAGAAAGCAAAAAATATCTTCTAAAAACTACCATCCAACAAATGTACTTTCAAATTTTAGTATAAAATCTAGGATGAGGTGTTTTTGGTTTTTTTTGTTTTTTCCCCTCTGGTACTGGAGATCGAACTTGGGTTCTTGCACTTGCGGGGCAGGCAGTGGAACCACTGAGCTAAATCCCAGGCCCCCTAGGATGAGTTTTAAAAAATCATTTTAGTCATTAGGAAATAAAAACCAAGGGAAATATCAGTGTATACTGACTAGAATGCCAAAAATTAAAACAACTGACTATGCCAAGTTTTGGCAAAGATTTGACCTCATAGACTGGTAGGGTAGTGTAAAGTGATACATCTACACTTTAGAAAACAATTGCACAATTTCTTTGTTTTTGTTTTTTGGGTTTTTTGGTACTGGGGATCAAACTCGGGTCCTTGCCACTTGCTCAGCAGGTGGCAAAACCACTGAGCTAAATCCCCAGCCCTGCACAATTTCTTAAGAAGTAAAATAGACCAGATATTCTCAGCTATTCCATTCCTAGCATGTATCATTTATGTTATATGAAAACATACATTTATATCAGGGATTTAGCTCAGTGGTTCCACCACCTGCCTCGCAACCGCAAGGTCCCAAGGTCAATTCCCAGTAACAAAAAAAACCAAAAAAACCCATTTACACAGATCTTTACATGAATGTACAAGTGTATTTTTAATAACTCAAAACTCAGAAACAACCCAAATGGTGCCAACAGGTTAATCATAATTTGGTATATTCATATAGAGTGGTACCTCAAGTCACGAACTTAATTTTTCCCACAATTCTGGTTGCAATCTGAATTCAGTGAGAACCAAATCAAACTCAGTAGTTAGGTTCAATGTTGACCTTATGGGGAAATTTGATTTGCTTCTCATCCAATTTGGCTTGCAACCAGAATCATGGAAAGAATTAAGTTTGTGAACCAAGGTGCCACTATAATGGAATATTACTCTGTAATAAAAAAGGAAGAAACTAGTGTTGCGTACAACAACTTGGATGCATTTCAGAATCATGCCATGTGAAAGAAGCTGGACAAAAAGTAGTTTAACATATTTCAAATATGTGCAGCTGATTGTATGTTAGATATAGCCTACTAAAGTTGTGGGGTTTTGTTTCAATTTTTCTGTGATGCTGGGACTCTTAACCCCAGTGCTTCCCACATGCTAGGCAACTCCTCTGCGACTGAGCTACCCCTCAGCCCTTATTTTGCTAGTAGCTTTGAACTCTTTAAAACAAAAGTATTAATTGCAAGAAGTCAGTTATGGATCACTTAAGAGTAAATTCTTTCAAGCTAAGTTCAGGTAAAAGGGGTAAGATTTATTAGGGTTATAGCTAAGTGGCCTACTTTAATGTCTTTATTTTGACATGTGAGGCATTTAATTATTTACTGTTATAAATATCAAATGTATTTAGTTGAGTTTATAGATAGTATCTGGCCTAGTGTTTTCAGTGTTCTGAGTATTACATTCTAAGAGGAGTACTGACTAACTAAAGTGCATCACAAAAGAGAATGCCAGCAGAGAACATCTGAAATAATACAATCAATCAGATTTTCAAGTCAGACTCAAGCGAATCAGATCTTACAAAGTTAAGCTTTACTGATGATCTCAAGGATGCCAGCATTCAGAAGGCACAGGTCAAGCAGACAGAGGTCTAGGATCCTGAGCACAGCTCCCATAGCCCTGCCTTTGCATAGAATGCCCTTGGCCCATAGTAATAGATGAGATCTCTTAAATGAGGTGAAGTTACCACACATTGAAGAATTTAGGTTAGGAAACACCTCCATTTTATGCTTAGATAGTAGCATCACTTACTTAACATTTTCCAGGGAGCCATGACTCAGAAATTCATAGATTTTTATCTAAGTTTGTTTGCCATGTGCAATCCTTAGCCAGGAATATCCTGCTAAAAAATAACATTCCTAAACAAAGATTCCCTCTGTAACAAAGGGAATGTAACAGAGTTGCATCACTCTGGGTGAGTTGCTTAACTCTTCTTCTTCCCCAGTGTCACAGTTGTCTTCAGAATGCAAGGTGCAGCTGGGTGTGGTGGTGCACGTCTCTAATCCCAGCACCCAGGAGGCTGAGGCAGGTGGTTTGCTGTAAGTTTGAGGCCAGCCTGGACTACATAGTGAACTCAAGGACAGGCTAAACTACAGAGCAAGACCCTGCCCCCCCCCCAAAATGCAAGGTGCTAGTGGTGCTAAAGATGGACGAAATTTGTTCCTTGTGGTTCACAAGGTAGATAGCAATGAAAAGAATGTAGATTGCAGTTTGCAGGTAAAAGCCTTTCTGAGAAGTATTCACATGTGACAGGATCTACAGGATGAAAAGTTTTCCTCTCTTGCTACATGTGTGCTTCCAGATAGGGTGCCCTAAACAGTTTCTGCTCTTCATGCAGGTTAAACTTGGTGGCCTTTCACTTCTCCTCTCACCCTGAAGGGTTTTGTCTTACTAGAGTAATAATAGTATTTGTTGTTAGATGTTCTTACAAATCTGTTGGTTAATAGGGAAGGGAAAATGTTATTTTTCTAAATTCATTTTCTACTTGTTATTTTATTTGAAGTCTGTTTTTTTGGTTTCTCTTGGCTTTCTAGGGCTATTTGTGATTTCTTTGTTATTTCTTTTCTCAGTTTAAAATCCTCAATGTGCCCATGTCATCCCAACTTGCTGCGAATCATTGGAACCAGCAACAGGCAGAACAAGAAGAGAGGATGAGAATGAAAAAGCTCACACTAGATATCAATGAACGGCAAGAACAAGAAGATTATCAAGGTATAAAGTCAGTTGTAAAAGAGGTGGAAATTTTTGATGCTGTTAAAGTTTTTAAAGATAGTTATCAAATTGTTCTCTTTGACCTTTTCATATCATTTATATATATTTATACTGTTACTTTTTTATCTCTTCATTTTTCTCACTCATTTGTAAAATACCATTTTCATCACATTTTGGTAACTTCATAATTCATTTAGATTATATGCTGTAAGCTACATTTGCAAATAAGATGATTTTTGAATTGTCTTATATTGCTAGCCAGTTGTGAGCAAATTAGTTCAGTAAATATTTATCTCATTTTGTCTGTTTGGAGTCCTAGTCTTGAGGATGAGACGTTTTTTCAGATTTGAGGGTATATTCAAATTAGGATTCTAATTTTACACATATATAGCCAGAACGCTTGAGTTCATTGGAACCAGATTCCGTGGACGCCTCACACAGATCTGTTTTTTGGCAGTCCTGTACTTTTTTGGTATCCAGATTTTACAGCCATAAGATAGCTGATTATATACCAAGGTATTGAACAAACTGGTGAATGTTCCAAAGACTATTATGTACATAAATTATTTATGGTTTTTTTATCTTTTAATTTCTCCTCTACAGTCTTCCCTCCTAATTCATACCCAATATTTTTAATAATAGCTAACACTAAGTGGCCACTAACAGTATGGCCAGATACCATTTTATGAACTTCTTTCAAAGCAGGTAATCCTCACACTGATTCTGTAAGTGCTGTTTTTATTTACATGTTATATTTATGGAATCTGAATCTAAAGTTTCATTGCTAGTAATTTGGAGAGGTAGGATTTTAACCAATAGAAACTCTATACACTATCCTATTAGCTAGTGCCTATATTGCTTCGTAGGCTGTTTTACCACCTCCTCAGGCACTTAGGTGGTGGCCACATTCACAATAAAAGGAACAGTGGGTGTTAATCATGTCTTGATGTGCCCTTCTAGTACTTTGTATCATTTTAATCTATGTAATTTTGATTTCTTTAGTTAGCTTCCTGAAAGAACTAGAACTTGATCTCCCTTACATTTTATTTGGTTCATTGAAGGCATATAGTAACAAGATTTAACAGCATTTTCTTTTTTGGTCTTTATCACAGAAATGCTGCAGTCTCTTGCCCAGCGCCCAGCTCCAGCAAACACCAATCGTGAGCGGCGGCCTCGTTACCAACATCCAAAGGGAGCACCTAATGCAGATCTAATCTTTAAGACTGGTGGGAGGTAAAACAATCTTTACTTCCTTGGCTGTTTGTTTTTTGTGACATCCATATGAATAAACTAGGGAATTCTGGGTTAAATTTAACTGGTAAAGTCCTCTAATTATCAGCAAAATACAGAAGCCCTTCATTGAAACCAGTCTTGCTGCTGCTAAATGTACAAACTAGATGGCTTAATAGGGGATGAGAAGTATTAGTTGTTAGTTTCCTGCTTCTGCCTTTTCTTAAAAGTAGCTTCCAGGGGTAGGATTCCAGCTCAGCAGTAGAGCATTTGTCTAGCTATGCGATGAGGCCCTGAAGTCAATCCTCAGCACCACTATTTTTATTTTTTTTAAAAAGTAGCTTTAAAGATACACTGTAATATTCTTGAAAATCTCTTTCCTCTTGTCATAATAGACCAAAACTATTAATATCTTTTTATCTTGATATTTTCCATCAGCTTCACATTTCTATGTTGCAATCTAACATCTCTGAACAGCACATTATTTTTATTAAAAGTTCATCCCTTCTCAGTTCAGTATAGTGTCTTTTCCTAATGTTCAAATGTGGGAGTGTCGGAACCATACAGGATCAGTGACTATGAAGTTTTATATCATATGGGGTATCTGCAAGAGGATCTGCTTCCTTCAGCATACATTCATTCAGTACCTACCAGGTTCAGCCCTCTCCTGTGAGTAATTGAAAAACAGAAAAGAGTGTCTTCACTTTCAAGGTTAGAGTCCAGAAGGAAAATCAAGTACAGGTACTTGAAAGCTGATTCTGCCTTCAGTTATTTTTTTTAAAGTAAGTCTTTTAAGTACAAGGTACTTCTTAGGCAGTAGGGAACAAAGATAATTATGCAGAAAACAGATTTGTAAACATATATACTGTAATAAATCTGTTTGTGAACACAGAGTTATGCCTTTCTTAGTTTGCTACCAGTGTTGTTCTCCAAAACTTTGTTAATTTTCTGTTTTCCCTTTTTCCCTCCAACTTCCCTTGGAAGAAAGGGCCACATTTCCTCTTTCTTCCCTGTCACCCATTCATTGTGTGGCTTATTCCTGCCATTTCAGTGAAACTGCTTCTCTGGGGTCCCTAACTGCCTCTTGAGTATTATCTTCAAAGCCCTTAATATTATAGGCCCTCCTCATTTTCTTGGCATACTCTTCCCTTGGCTTCTGTGACCCTGTGAGCTTTTGGTTTTTCCTTTTTCTGTGGCCACTCCAGATCCTACATGACTCCCAGCTCCTTTATGCATATGTCCTTCCTATAGATGTCCATATTTCTTGGGCCACCCTTCAGCCCTGTTTTTATCCTGTACTCTGCAGGAGGTAACAGCCCTCTCATGGCTCAGTTACCATTATAGCTCCAGCCTAGACCTCACCCTTGAGTTTCTGATTGACCAACTGTGTGTTTCTCAGACATAAACCTCAGTGTGTGCTCTTCCCCGAGCCCCTTTCTCCCACTGCTCACCCCAGAGTCCACATTAGAAAAAGGTTTCACTTTGGACTCCCTTTTGTCTTAATTTCCCCAACCTAAGTAATAAATTTCTACATTTTGTTACTAAATCCCCTGCATTTTACTGCTAAACAGCTTTTTTCCCACCCTGCTACTAACACCATGGATCACACCACCATCACCTCAACGTGCATTACTGCTGTAATCCCTCTCAGCCTTCTGGCCAAAATCAAGTGTGGATTACTGCCGTAGGTGCCTCATGGACTTCTGAGTCTCATTCACCTCCTTCCAGTTCATTCTCTGTGCTGTACTCAGTGTTCTTTCTAACATGAAAATCTACGTCTATATGACCCCTCCTGCTTAAAACCCTTCCATTGCTCCTCATGGCTTGTAAGATGAAATCCAAACTCTTCAGCTTGCTTAGCAAGCACCTGCAAGATACACATATACTTCCTATTGACTTCATCTCTGGCCGCTCTTTCCCTACTCCCAACCAAGCTGGCCTTTTTAAATTAACTTTATTCTTCTAGCCTTTCTTTTTTGTGCTCTCTCTGAAGCAGTCTTCCTTAGATAACTTATTTCTCTTCCTCGTTTAGGCCCACTTTGGTGCTCTCAAGACTGATATAGATTGAGAATATGCTGTCCCAGCTCATTATAGACCACACCCTAATTACCTGTTAGCTTTTCTCCATCTCCCATGAGATTAAAGACTATCGGGGCAGTGACTGCATCTTACCTTGCTTTTCTTTTTTTTTAATTCACATTTTTCTTATTTTAAAGACTTTTATTAGTATATATTTGTGATAATAAATATATTCCTCATAAAGTATTGATACATATACATATCACACATCTTGATCCTTTTTACTTCCCTTTCTCCCTTCACTCCCATCTCCCCCATTCCCAGTGCCCCTTCCCATTATATCTCCTTAATAGCTTAGTGCCTCACACCACCTAGATGGTCAGTAAATATTTGTTGAATAAACAAAAGAATGTTTTGTTTTGTTTTTTGAGGCAAGAGCTTGCTATGTATTACAGGCTGGCCTTAAACTTGCAGCAATGCTCCAGCCTTGTCCCATCCTTAAGAATGGTGCTTTGTAGCCAGGAATAGTGGCACACACCTGTAATTCCACATACTCAGAAAGCTGAGGTGGGAGGATCACAAGTTCTAGGCCAGCCTGGGCAATTCAGCAAGTCCTTACCTCAACATTTTCAGTAGTTTTAAAAGGTGTAACATGAGTTTTCACTCTTGGGGTAACAGATATTCATTGTCATTCTTAAATATTAAGTGAAGAATTGTAGCCATTTGAAAGAACAAACTGGTGGGATAGAGCCTTCTGGTCCTTTGGCTCCTCTTTATTTTCTTCTGCTTTTCACCTTGGGCCAGATATACCTTGAGTAGATATATATATGTGGAGCAGTGGCATCATCAGGCAGTTAGAAGAGTGAGCTGGAGTGGGGATTTCCATGTGAAGAAACAAGCCTTCAGTCTGTGAATAAAGTCCTGAGAAACTGCTTTCAAGCTGATTCTTAACTTGGTGATTTTCTTTTTAAAAATCAGTTATTAATGGTGATATTATGTGCTGGGTAAAGGGAAATTTGAGGGAGCAGTCTGTGAGTCAACTCTGAGAAATTGGTTTCAAATAAGGATATGTTATCATGTTGATTCTTGGCTGGTGCTTTTTAAAATTATTAATATTGATGATATTGTCACTTAAATTTATTTGCTAGCCGTTTTTTGTTTTGTTTTGTTTGTACCAGGGATGGAATTTGGGACCTTGCGCTTGCGAGGCAGGCAACGGTACCACTGAGCTAAAGCCCCAGCCCTTCTAGCTGGTTATTAAAGAAGTTGAAGCTTTTTTTTTTAACCTGTGGATTTTTATAGGCTCCTAGATGTTAATTAACGATGATTTTATAGTATTTTCTAATCAGGGGATCCTTGAAATAGAAAGTAAACTTCAGCCCTTTAACAAATTATAAACATTTGCTCTCAGTGACTTAAGATGGAAATAGTGCTGTAAGTAAAACTCTTGTCTCAGTTTTCTGTAATGCAAAACAAGGTTGTTTTCAACTTTGCTAGTGTTGAAAAAAACTGAAACTTAGTATCTTTGGCAAGTATTAGTACTAATATGATTTAGATGATAATCATTCATATAAATTTTTCCGAGGCTCCTCAGACTTTTAAAATACATACCTATCATCTAGACTTTTATTAAAATGCAGGGTCTGATTCATTTCTGATAAGTTCCTGGGTAACGTCAATGCTGTTGGTATGGAGGCCACACTTAGAGGAACTAGGATTTATAATATCAGACTGTTTTGTGTGGGTTTTTTAAAGTGTGTGTGTGTGTGTGTGTGTGTGTGTGTGTTTGCAGTACTGGAGATTGAATCTAGGGCCTTTGCACTGAACTACATTCCAGCCACCCTTCCCCTTTTTGAGATAGGGACTCACTAAATTGCCAGGGCTAGGCTCAAATTTGCAATCCACCTGCGTTAGCCTCCCAGAGTGCTGGGATTACAGGCATGCACCACCGTACCCTACCAGACTGTATTTTTTTTTTTAACATGTTAAGGAGAGTCTTCATTTTTTTGTTGTTTTTTTTTGAGATCAGGCTTCATTATGATGCTCATCCTGGTCTTGAATTCCTGGGCCCAAGTAGTCTTCTTGTCTCAGCCTCCCAAGTAGCTGGGACTACAGGTGTATGGTACCATGTCCAACTTTTTTTTATTAGATATTTTCTTTTTTTCTTTTTTTTTTTTGTACCGGGGATCAAACTTGGGTCCTTGCGCTTGCACAGCAGGCAGCGAAACCACTGAGCTAAGTCCCCGGCCCAATTAGATATTTTCTTAATGTCCTTATTATAAGGTTAAGTGATCATTTTATTGTAAAGCAGTACCTCCAAGAATAGCCTTTAATCAAAAGTGTACATAGTAAGTACTTTTTGAATTCAGTTTTTAAATCGCTCAGAGTTTTTGTTTGACCTATAAACTAGTCACATGATACTCTACACTAGAACTAGTGGTAGGTAAGATTTTGAATATGATTTCCTACCATTTCTTGCATTTAAAGTGTTCTGTTTTAGAGAGCTGCTTTGTCTTGATGTCAGAAGAAACACTTGTATCTTCTCATTAGGGAATGATTACATCTGATCTGTTTTTCATTCAGTTCAGTTCTGGAAGCATTATGGGTGTGTGCATCTGAGGATATACTTTTCCATATTTGCATTTTATTCCTTAAAATCTCTTGCTAATGTAACTTGCTCTGTGAAAAACAAAACTGTATAAGTCCCCTCAAACTATTGTAACAAAGTGACACAGACTAGTTTAACAACTGAAGTTTGTTGTCTCACAGTTCTGAAGGCAGGAAATCTGAGATCAAGGAGTCTCCAGAGTTGGTTGTTTCTGAGGCTGTGAGGAATAATCTGTTCCAGGCCCTCCCTCCCAGCTCCTGGGGGTTTGCTGGCAGTCTTTGTGTTCCTTGGCATGTAATCTCTGCCTTCATCTTCACGCAGTGTTCTTCCTGTGTGCATGTCTGTGTCCAGCATAGTTGTTTTGGATTAGAGGCCCACCCAACACCATATGGCCTCGTCTTAACTGATTACTTCTGCACCAACCCTATTTCCAAATACTGTCAACATTTTGAGGTGCTGGGGTTAGGCTTTAGGATACGAATTTTGGGAATACACAATTCGACCATGGCACAATCATGAATTCTTAGCGCCTTTGAAATCAGTCACAGAAAAGACCCAGGAGCCACTTCTTTGAATTATTGTTAGAATTACTCTTGTTTTGACTTAGTCCAGGTGAGAGCACTTTTGCTCTTTAAAAAGCATTAGCTTGGTGAAGCCACTAGATAATAGTTGATAGTGTTTGAGGGACTTTCTTGCCCCAGCTTTGCCCTACAGCAGTAAGGTCTCTAATGTCACCCTGTTTGCCTTTAGGAGACGTTGATCCAGCAGCACGTGTCATTTCATTAGGTCCTGTATCTGATGTTGTGGATAGTGGAGTCCTCCAGCAATTGAATGAGAGCAGTGGACACATCTCAGCATGTCGGTCTAGAGAGTTGCGAATCTAAACCTGGGACAGGCTGGGGCCATGGGGCAGAAACACCAGCTTCTGCCAACACCAGAACAAGCCGACGCTTCCAGACAAGGCAGAAAAGGCCTTTTGTAATGGAAATCACGTGAGGGTTAATCTTCTCTTGAGAATGGCAGTCAAGAAATGAGATGGTTCACTTGACTACAGAGCAGTTACACCAAGAAGAACGCCAGTGAGATGACTGAGCCAGAGAAGAAACAGTTGTGATGGTAATAGTATGGGGGAAATGAACTTGAGTTTTAAACTTGATTTGAGTTACAGTGTCTCTGAATTCAACATCCCATGTTGGAAGAAGATATATTTGGGGGCTCCAGGACTACAGTAGAAAAGTATAGAGCAAGCAGTAAAATCTTCTAGTAAAAACTTACATGCAGGACAACAAAATGATGAAAGATACCCAAATAGCAGATAATCCACCAGGAAGGCTTTTGTTTAGGAATTTATTTCAAGAGGAACAAGGGATGAGGGGGAAAAATCCGTTTTATCCATCAGTCAGTGATATAAAATTGCCTGAGTGAAAGAAAAATGTGAAGATTGTTAGTATACAGAGAGCATTAAGTCAGATGGCTTATAAAAGTCTGATACCAGCCTAAGAACAGGGATATAGTTGAGCCCATTGTAAGTATCATTGAAAACAAAACGTGCCAGTCAGCATGTCACAGAAAACGAATGAAGGACAACAAGAAGTAGATCAGAATATTTTGTTGACCTTCATGGGTTTACAGCCTCTGTCTGTAAACAAAATACAGAAACAAGTAGAGCTTTTGTTTTGCTTTTGTTTTTGTTTTGTTTTGTTTTCCCCCCACTGAATAGAAATGAGGGTTCTTAGTCTGTTTCTGACAATCTGTTAATTTATTAGGATAGTTGTCTTTCATTTGCTTTCCAGTAGGCATAGTGAATTTAGTTAAAGAGCACATCTGTATGCTACAACTTGATTACATCTTTTTTTTCTATTTTGCATTTTTTCTTTTACCATGTTTCAGTTTCTGCATGTAGATTTAAATAAAAAAACAAAATTTGTAAAGTTGTAACATTTCACATGGAAATGCTGCCCAATCTTCACCAGCTTCAAAAATCTGACCTTTGCCAATGCTGCAATAAAGTGTTGTAATTTAGATTTGGTGTGGTTTCATTTTTGCTTGCAATTTTGGAAAACTATTGAATGGGTCAGTGTCTTTCAGGGTGATCTTTGTACTTAATAAAATATTCTCATAGACCATTTTAGCATTTTATTGTTAGTGTTTTCACTTTCAGGATTCCATATTGTCTTAACCTTATTTGTCTGAGTTAGAATAAATGATTTTGAATAGGATTAACAGCAGTTAAAATGGAAAATATTGGCACAGCATAGGTTAGCCTTGAGGCAACATGTAAGATTTTACTGAAGTATATTCAAGCAGAGTTAGTAAAAGCCCCCTAAATTAGACAAGTCAAAACAGACCCACAGAATCACTACTTTACATTTCTTTCCCAGTGTTAATCCTAAAACTGATTGACAGTCTGTACGCAAGGGCTGGGGATTTAGCTCAGTGGTTCTGCTGCCTGCCTCGCAAGCGCAAGGACCCAAGTTCGATCCTCAGTACAAAAAAAAAAAAAAAAGTTACAGTGTAATGTTTGGGCCAGGGATTTAGCTCAGTGGTGCTGCTGCCTGCCTTTCAAGTGCAAGGTCCCAAGTTTGATCCCTGGTACAAAAAAAAAGAACAACAATCTGTACCCAGTTACAGTAATTGTTTTTGCTAAAATTCAGCTGATAGTCACTATAATTTGAAAATAATTAAACTATTCTTTTAATTTAAAAAAAGTTTCAAAAATTCCTTTTCTTAAGGAAGGAAGCCTATTACCCACCCTTTATCACTATATTCATCACTAACCTATATACTGTTACTTACTATTCTCTTGTTAGGGGAAATGTTTTACAAGTTTTTATCGTGTTTATATTATTTCTAGATTTAAAATTATTCCAGGGAGCCAAAGTTAATTTTAAATTTACCCTTTATAATACATACAATGAGCAAGAGAGAGGATGTGTAAAAGTCATCTATGTGGTGGTAATTGACTTTCATTCACGTTTCATCTTAAAAGATCACTAGCAGATGTGATGTGTTTTGGGAACGATAAGGTACACAGCAAATATAGGATTCTTTGCAACATTGCAACTTCATTTTGCTATTTTACAGGAACAAAGATAGGTTACTGGTAACAATAAATTATTCATATGTAAGATAAAGTTTATGCCACCCCCAGAGTGTTTGATTATCCTTTTTTAAAAAAGGACTAGGATAGCCTCCTGAAATGATGTGCATAACTTTGTCAGTCTTTTAGGCTTACTTTTTTTGGTTATCTGCCAAAAATAACGAAATGCTTACAAATACCACTGTCAGACTTCTTGCTTGCATCCTGTGATCGCTCTTTAATGTCTGATGAGCTGAGAAGGCCTCTGGACAGCCTAAGGATCTGTCTCAAGGTAAGTCCTTGCCCTTTCCTAAGAGCTGTGCAGGCCTTACCTAAGGCCTGACTTCACAGCTAGCCATTACAAACTTGACCAATTTAAAACCAGCCAGAGGAGAAGTTGTAGGTAGTACATAGTGACAAGATATGAAAACTTGGTGGAGGGCAGGCTGGGGGAGTTAGGGGTGGAGGATGATAAGCAAGACAGAAACACAGGAGAAACACTTCTTGAAGCCAAAACCCAAGAAATCCAGTATAGATAATAAAACATAATATATATAATCCTAGCATATATAGATAGGTATTGGGAGAAACACTCATTTTGGAGATGAAGAATCATCCTGAGGTGCAATGACTTAATCAGCACCTTTTTTACAATAAGATCAGTAATTGAAGTTTCAGCATTTTCTGTGTATAGCAGAAATAACTTCACCATGGGAAGGAAACAATTCCAGAGTGGTGAAGCCAACAGTACAAAAAGGTAGACTCCAGATTTCCTAACAACTCCAACTACATAATGAAATGTTTATAAGGTTTGTCAGAAAAAACCTAAGATATTGTAAAAGCTGAGATGAAACACATCTAGAGTCCCCTTTAAAATAGTTTGTTTTTATATACTCAAGGGTTAATTTTCAGCCATCGATATTCCAATGTGTTCCTTAGTTGCAAATGAAAGAGACCCAGTTTAAATCTGTTTAAATGCAAAGGAAATAATAAGGATCCTAAATATGAAACCAAGCACAGTAATTAATTGGGCTTTAGGCAGAACTCAGTATAGTCAGAGCCCTCTCAAACATTTCTCTGCTCCTCAGCTTTATTTTTACTGTAATAGTCACCGCCAGTCACTGTAACAAAATATACAGACTGAGTGGGCTAGGATGTCCAAGGTCAGGGTATCAGCGAGGTTGGTTCCTCCTGAGGCCAGCCCTTGTGGATTGCAGAGAGGCCCTTCACTGTGTCCTAAGGTGGCCTTTTGTTTGTGCACAGCATCCTGTCCATTTAGAAGGAGACCAGTCTTATCAGAGTTATTTGGCATGAGGTCGTTAGCATATAAATTTTGTGGGCAGGATTGTAGGGGTCACTGGTCCATCTATGACATACTCTGTAAACTTGGTACCAACATCTAAGTTTTTTTTGTTTTTGTTTTCTTGCACAGTTGTGGAGGCTAAGTATTCTGGGAACTGCTGGCCCTGCTTGTCTCAGGTGTCTTGTCTCTGGACCAGTGGTCTGATTCCAGCATCTATGTGAACTACTCAAGAGGAGGATACTTCCTACAATTCAAAAACTTAGATGCGTGGGCCAGGGATTTAGCTCAGTGGTTTCGCCGCCTGCTGCCCAAGTGCAAGGACCCAAGTTCGATTCCTGGTACCAAAAAAAAAAAAATTTAGATGTGAGGTTTCCACATAGGTGTAAGTTTAATTAGTTCTAATTAATTAGTTTTCTTAGCCCCAAATGTTTTATATCTATGACTTCTAAACATTCTTCCACTATTTATGACCAGCCTCAGCATTTTAGATTAATGCTCAGACAAGCGCTTTTCTCCAGACTTGTTTTGAACAAAAGTAAAATAAGTTTAAAATTTCCTAAAGCACTGTAAATCACATTCAAATGAATTTTTCTTTTAATCATTGAACGTATGCTCAGTCATTTGTTCATTATATATGCTTCTTTCTGGAGGAATAACTGAAAATTGTTGGGTAATTACTCAAATATTTGTTGCCTTGGAAGATATTCTTTTGTAGTTTCTGGGGGAAAACATCCTTCTGGATGTGCATGTATGTGTGCAAGTACTACATGTTTTTAGTTTTTCTTTGGCTTTTTTGACCCTGGAAAACTGTTTTTAGATAGTGTGGTCCGTTTAATGTTGGATTCATGGCTTCTAACATTCGTGTACTTGGAGACCATGGGATGACAAAATTTCTTGTGATAAGTGTTTATTGATCCCATCCTATGTACCTGGCATTATTCTAAACCCTAGAGATACTGAAGTGGAGGGAAAGGTTCCTGTTACCAAGGAACTAAGGTTCTAGCAGAGACACAGACAAGAAGTCTGGGTAGGCCGGGGATTTGGCTCAGTGGTTCCGCCGCCTGCCTCGCAACCAAAAGGTCCCAAGTTCGATCCCCGGTACAAAAAAAAGAAATAGTCTGGGCAGTGCGGTGAAATTAAATGACGTTATCCATGAAGTGCTTGGCACAACGTTTGGCATGTAGGAAGGGTTGGTTTAGGGGTTGCTACTACTACACCTTTGCATGTGGTGTTTCCTCAACCAGAAAGCCCTCTCCTTTCCTACCTGGCTCATGTAACTTGCCTTTCAACCATCACCTCTTAGAAAACCTGGCTGTCCTCTCCTCCTCAGTTTGACTTACAGGCTCCTTCTGTTGAAATGCCTGCATGCCCGCCCCTTGGGGGGATACAGGAGCTTAAAAGAAGGCTGGTCATTCAGCTGCCGTTGTGCAAGTGAGACAAGCACAGTCCATGCACAGGAGTATAAGATTAGCAATAGGGCCCTTCCTGTGAAATGTAGACAAATGCTTTTTGTCTTCTGGAATAAGTATTTTGAGAGAATCTGGTCAATTCCGAGGAGTGGGCACAGCCATGTCCCAAATCATGTACCCCTTCTTTGTTTGGAATAAGATTTATGCCTGACTTCAGGCAGGCCTCTCCTTCCTCTTGTCTGGGTTGGCCAGTTGAGCTCAGGAATTTGGAAAATGGGGGCAGGTCCACTGGTGTGTTTACCCCAGTTACCCAACTCTGGTTGGCAGCATGGTGACTTAGAGCCTGCTAGGGTCAGCACTGGCAAGAAATGTCTTGTCTGGACCTAGGGACAGAACAGCATGCTAGTGCCGTGAACTATTGACTTTATCTACAAGGTGAACAGAAGGGTTTCATAGATAACTTGCCAAGAGGGATCATTCTGACCTGGAACCTGTTTTCAGTAGAAGCCCAGAGGTAAGAAATACCTGAAGTTTTTTCTACATTCAAAGGAGCGGTAGAGGATCCAGGCTGGCCATAGTTCACCCACTCACACTAGATGTATACTGAGCCCTAGCTGCAACACTTCCTACCTTCATGACCTTGGGTAGTTTTTGACTTCTAACCCTCAGGGTTCTCATCTGTACAATAGGGATAAATTAGGGTTGTATGAGGAATTAATTAGTGGGATAATGCACATGAAAGTCTTAGTACAGTGACTGGTAGAGAGTAAGTGCTCCAGCAAGGTTAATTGAGCTGTGGTATTGCCACTTCCGCATCTGTGTGCCTGTTGCAGTGTTCTATGCACAGTGAGGCATGCAGGCACTGTTGTTGATGATTTCATGAACTGCTTTTGCATGCAGAGCTCAGTATCAAGTTCAGACCTGGCAGCCAAAAAATCACACTTAATTCCAACAGCTATCTTGCCCATAGAAAAATATGCCTAAACAGCAGTGGAAATGCCAGTGTTTGGGTGAAGCTGGGCTGGGCCAAGTTCTGGTTCTTGCCAAGTAAAGAATGTCATTTCCCTGGACTGGGGATGTAGCTCAGGGGTGCCATGCCTGCCTGGCAAGCACAAGGTCCTGAGTTCGATCTTGGGTACCACACACACACACACACACAAAGAATGTCATCTCCCTAGAGATCACTAGACAATTAAATTCAGCATAAACTTTTATTTTCTCATTATATATTTTTTTGATTTTGTTTATTTTCCTCTGTCCCTCCCTCAAAATGCCTAGATAAGAACAGGCTGTTGGGTTAGATCACCTCGGATTTTTCTGAGAATTTACCCGGGTAGAGGTTAGGACTCCCAAGAGATGGATGTCCTTGAAATCCCATGGGCTAGAGGCTTTTTCTTTTAGCAGAGTAGGTGAGGGAAAGACTTCAGAGTTATCTTGGGACTGAATTCTGGGTTTTACCAAAATTCCTTGAGAAGGAATTGTCAGAGTAAGAAGTAAAGAGCGAAACAGAAAGCAGTTTTAAAATAAAACTATTCCTTAATTTGATGAGTTTGACCACCCATTTGTTCACTCAGTACAAGAGGATGTGGAGGCTCTCAAATCAATGAGCCAGTGTTCATCATGTTATAGGGGCATTTTATTAAAAAGTGAAATTATGGGAATTGAGGAATGGCTCTCCTCAGTAATTTGTAATCTGATTCAGAGCCACATCTGGAAAACAGCCATTATACCTAACTACCCCTTTCCATCACTCCAACATAGTAGAAGTGGTGCTGCCTCGAGTTCAATGGCCCTGCCACTTCCTAAGTAAGGTAATTTGTGTGTTTGTTTTTTAACCTAAGGCTCTTTTATCTTTTTTTTTCCTCCTGAGAATAAAATTTTGATTGTCCCAGGGGATTGTGAAAATGGAATGCAGAGCATTCTTTCAATACTTAGTACATGTTAGGTGGAAGTTACAGTGATATGCAAGGCTGAGACAACCTGCTTCTGGAGCTTACATTCTCAAGGGAGCAACACATAAGCAATAATGAAGACAATCAGAAGTAAGTTACAACAGATGCTGTCCCACACTGCCCAGTCTGCCTTTGCTAAAGGACTTGTTTCAGGAACTGTGTGGAGTGTGCTTAGCACCTGGCATTTGGCCAGTTCTGGAACTGAGATGGGGAGGTTACTGGGGAGGTTCCATGCAGACTGATCAAGGCAGGGCTGTAGGGCCTGGCCATCTTTGCCCCAAGACAGGGCAACTCTGAAGAGCTATTTTAACCACAGAGCTTGTGGGGTCTGTCATTGGGCCCATGATGACAGCTGAGTGACTGGTTCACTGCCTGAGGTTGGGCCTGCATAGGAGGAGTCCTTCCCTTGAAGAAAGGGCTGAGCCAAGAGCTAAACTACAAGGAGTGCCCCCCCCCCATAGGAGTGCACATTCCAGGTGAAGCGGTCAGAGAATAAAATGAGCATGGCCATCAGAGGAGCCTGGAGAAACCAGAGAAAGGGGGAGAAAAAAGTGAGAGAATAGGACAACAGGCAGGGCCTATGTCAGAGAGGACTTTATAAGCCAGAATGAGAAACTTGGATTTTCTTTAAAGCACAGGATTGATTTGATCTGATTTTAAAAAACTGCTCTGCTGGCTAGTGGAAAGCAAGCTGTAGGCTGAAAGTGGAGTGAGGAAAACCAGTGAGGGGACGTATGACAAGAACCTGGACAAGGGACTGTGGGATGTTGACAGTGTACGGGGAGACAGATTCGAATATGTTCTCCAAGTAGAGTTGATGGGCCTTGATGGATTAGATGTAGGAGTGTGGAGTGAAGGGACTCAGGGTTCCTGGGTTGAGTGATAAGGGTGGAGGGTAGAACGGAGTGGGTGTGTGAAAAGTTCCCAGTGGTGTGGTTAATTGAGAGGGATAGCTCGTAGAAGCTTCCCACTTGCATTTTTGTAGTTTGCATACTTGGCACCACGCCTGATGCTTCTACAGGCTGACAGTAAAAATGGTCATTGTCAGATGAACCTGGTTTCTGGAGACCTCCCAAGTTTACAGGTGGACAGGCAGAGGTCTTGCCGGAGTGCTGAGATTGATTACATGTCCTAGGAAAGGCAAAGGAGGCACTTTGTGTGCGTGTGTGTGTGTGTGTGTGTGTGTGTGTGTGTGTATGTAATTACTGTTAAATGTCCCTCTTTTAGAGCTGAGTCCCTGCTTATCCTCTTGGAACTCTTGAACCTGGGTCTGGGGCTTGAGGAGCAAAGAGAATGTCCCCTGTAGGGACAGAAACTGCACAAAAAGGGCTAACTGGTAAGCTGATGTCTCTCTATTCTGCCTGACCTGGATTTTCCTTTCCTTTTAATTTGACTTCTGTTTGTTTGCTGTATATGTGCTTTGCATTGTTCCTAAGGGAAGCTCAGGAGACCCAAGTGGCCCTTGCTGGCAGTGTCTGTGCATCACACACCTGGATCAGGCAGGACTCCCCACCACAGCCTGCTCTTGTCCCTCCCACACATCTGGACCTCACTCAGCAATCTCAGGCTGCCCAAAGCTCAGGGAGGCAACCTTTTTCCATGGATTATGCTTTTGGTACCAAGAATAAGTCTACTCTTTGCCTAGCTCTAAATTAAAGGTTTCTTGCTTTTTTTCCCCCCGAAAGTTTTATCTTGTACATTAAGTTGATGACCCTTTTGAGTTAATTTTTGCATTAAGTGTGAGGTTTAGGTGTAATACTATTTTATGCCTGTGGATGTCCAATCAACTCCAGCACTATTTGTTTCCCCTCTGAACTACTTTTACACCTCTGTCAAAAGTTAGTTGATGCTGGGCACATGCCTGTGACCCCAGCACTCAGGAGGCTGAGGTAGGAAAAGGATGAGTTCAAGGCCAGCTTGGGATATATTGTGAGTTCAGAGCTAGCCTGGACTACTTGGAAAGAAGACCCTATCTCGAAAAAGAAACAAACATAAAAAAAACCATTCAATTGACCATACTTGTGTGGGGCTGTGTCTGGATTCTTTATTCTGTTCCAAAGATCCCTGTGTTTGTTCTCCACAAACACCACACTGTCTTGGTTATTATCACTATACTGTAAGCCTTAATAGCCGAGTGATTGCTCCTACTTTGTTATTTGTCAAGACTGTCATAACTAATCTGTTTCCTTTGTCTTTCCTTATACATTTTAGGGTAAGTTATCTATGTCTATAAAATATCTTCCTGGGATTTTAGTAGGAATTCCCTTAATATAATTATTATTATCATTATTTTTGCTGTGCTAGGGACCAAACTCAATGTACATGCTAAGTATATTCTCCACCAATGAGCTGTATCCCTAGCTCTGCATTATTTTTGATGCTATTATGAATGGGATTATTTTCTTAATTTCATTTTCAGATTGTTCATTGCTTATATAAATGAAATTGATATTTTTATATTGACATATCTTATAACTTTACTGAGTTATTTAATTAGGCCGAGTACTTTTATAGGTTCCTGAAGATTTTCTTATCATATTGTGTCATTTGTAATATAGACAGTTTCACTTGTTGCTTACCAATCTGGATGTCTTCTGTCTTTTTTTCTTACTTGATTGCATCAGCTAGACTCTCTAGTACAATGAACAATAGATGTGGGAGTATATATTCTTGCTTTGTTCCTGATCTGAGTAGAAAAGCATTCCCTTTTTGCCCCACAGTATGAACAGCAAACCATATACCCACCAAGGGCTAGGATCTTGAGAAAGGGGATGTTGGATGAGGGAAATCTGGAAAGACCTTCCTGAGAAGAGTTGAGAGGACAGGTCCACCCACCCAGGGCAGAAGTTTGTGAGTTTGTCCTTACACTGCAGTACTGGAACTGCCCACTGAAGAGGGTGGACTCAGGACTGCCAACAGAATGGCTTTGCTATGTGTCTTCTGATGGAGTAGATCTAGTCTCTTTCCGCACTATACCTACAAGAAGGGTGGCCATACAGCCTCCAGGCTCCTGTGCCATCCCCAGGCTGCACCTCATTCCCCATCACTCTGGGTTGGGGCTGGCCGAGGACAGCCAAACTGAGATGCTCTCTACCATTCACAGGAATAAAGCTGGGACCAAGCTCATGAAACTCTTGCCCAGGGTGCTTGATGCAGCTACTAGCAGGTATCTGTAAACCTTCTCAGGTTAAAAACCTGACCTTCATTTGTTCCTTTCTCCATTAACCCGTTCACTTGTTTAATGCATCTGAACAATGCAGGTACATGCAAACCATCTGCCAAGTCACAGCATAGCATGAGATCTACTAACAGGGTCCTTATTCACCAGACATTTGCCATTTATGCTAGAGGGATGAATTTCAAATACACTTCAGGGAACAATAGCTATGGGACAAAAGAGGTAGAAGCCAAGATAGGCTGGGCTAGGGCCTGAGAGTCTGCATTTCTGACATGCTCCTAGGTTAGAAGGTCATACTATAAGTAGCTAGGCCCAGGCCAGGGATGTACCTGGCAAATGTGAGGTCCTGAGTTTGATCCCCACCCCCTAAAAAAACAACAAAATTAAGTAGCTAGCCCCTAGAGAATATCTGATATGATTTGGTGGGAGAATAATGGTAGAGAAGAGCTGGAAAAGTAGGCAGAGGCCAGGTTCCAGGCTGAGGAGTTTGAACTGTATTTGGCAGGCAACACACAATCTCTGAAGGTATTTGGGTCATGAAGTGAGCCAAGCCTGACTTAGGAAGATTAGCGTGGAAATCATTCAAAGGAAAGACTAGAGCAAAAGCAACTTGAACCACAGTGATTTGTCATTTACCTACCCACCTAGCCATCTATCTACCCATCATCCAATTACATTTGTTACATGCATATTCTGGGGAAAGGATGAAGAGAAGCCAGTCTTCCCCCAGAGGGATCCCAAGCCGGAGCCCATACTATGTGTACAGGGTTGCATAGGAGCATGGACACTTACCACACCTGGTGAGGGCAAGAGGCTTCCTGCAGGAGGGAACACTTGGGAGCTTTTGAAGAATAGAGTTGTCTGAGTAAGAAGGGTCCAGTTCAAGGGTGCCACTTGAGCTAAGGGTGGAGGCAGAAAAGGCCAGATGTGGGGCCAAAGAGGTGTACTAGTCAAGAGTGCCTGATCACAAACAACAGAACTGGTTCTAGTTACATCAGTGTATTGGTTAGCTCATAGAATTGACCCAAAGGTTGGAGAACCAGCTTAGGCAGGAGCCTAAGGTCCTGCGCTGTTCCCATCTCTCTGAGGAGTATCTCCAAGACAGCAGGATATGGCCAGCCAAGATGACAATGTCTACCATCAGCAGGCAATAATAACTAGAATCTGGTACACTTTGCATACAGATCATCACATGGGCTCCTCTGTATAATTCTAGAAGAGGGGTCTCCACATTAAGGATGGGGAAACTAAGACTTAAGGACTAGTAGCTTGCCCAAGGTCACCTAGATGCCACGTGCTGGAGGCGCAATTGAAGCTGAATCTGTTGAAAACTTAGGAGAGTGACCTGGAAGGGGACAGTGCCCAGGACTACTTAAAGTTGGGGAGAGGCTGGGACAGGGCCAGGCCTGCAAGAGTGAGAGGAATAGGGAAGACATGGCAGCAGTGTGATCTCCAGGGTCTCTGATATAGGTGTGATGGCCACTGACTCCACCAGAGAGGGAAAGACAAAGATGCTCATGTGGGAGGGACTGTGAAGCCTGAGGCTGATAGAAAAGCAGGATAGCCAAGAGCAGAGAATGTTCAGTGAACCCTGGAGACATCAGGCTTCAGGCTTCTGGGATGCAGAGATGAGAGGGGTCAGTCTCCAAGTCAGAGGGTTGGAGTTTAGGACACTCCAGATGTCCACAGAGGATGGGAATCAGGATTCAATTGTTATTTCCTGTCATCACTAGGAGGTGGGCTGCATTTATCTTTGGTGGGTACTTAGGACCAATAGGTACAAACAGCAAGGTTTAGAGAGAAGACAGAACTGCTTGGCATAGATGGCTAGGAAGGAGTTGGGGGAGGGAGGTATGGCAGGGGATTCAGGGACAGAAAAGGCCTGTAGGAAGGGGCAGTTCCCTGGACATTGTGTGGCCCACCCCGTACATACACACTGCCATGTGCACACTCAGTCTCTCAGGTCTCTCATCTGCTGTGATTTGAGTGTGTCACCTAAAGTTAATATGCTGGAACCTTAATTCCATGGGTAGGAGGTGGGGCTAGTGGGAGCTGTTTGGGTCCTGGGGACAGGGGAGCCCTTGTAAATGGGTTAATCTCTTTCTCACATGACTGAGTTTACACTGCAGGACTGGATTGGTTACCAGAGGAGCAGATTTTTATACAGCAAGGCTTCCTGCCACATATCCATTTCCCTTATGTTTTCTACTATGAGATGAAACAGCACATGACCTCTGCTGGTGCCATGTTTACAGACTCTCAGCCCCCCTGAACTGTGAACCAAAATAAACTTCTTTCCTTATAAGTTACCCAGGTACTGATGAGGCCAAGCATAATTCTGAGCAACAGAGCGAGACCCTGACTCAAAAAAGTACAGTCTGTCTCTCTCACCCCACCCTCTGGTCTGGGTCAGGGCCTTTGTAAAGGAAGAGATGTGAGTTGATTGAAGGATGGCAAACTATGAAAGTAGAAACTGACATGATATTACAAATAAGAGCTCTAGCTAAGAATCTCTGGAGAGGCTGGGATTTCTGGGCTTCCCCATAGGAGCTCAAGCCATTTCCATGACTCTCAAAGGCAGAGGTGGTAAGCAAACACCTGGCTCAACTTTCCCTCTGACCAGAGTCCACCGCACAGGAGAGCTGGCAGCAGGAGGAGTGGGATTAGTCTGCATGGGCTGCTGTAACGACAGACCACAGGCTGTTATTTTCTGAGGGCTATAAGTCCAAGATTAAGGGGCCACCAGAGTTGGGCCTGGTAAGGACTTTCTCCTCAGTTTGCAGATGGCTGCCTTCTTGCTGTGTCCTCATGTGGTCTTCTGGGCTTAGGTGGAGTCAGGGGGAGCCCTGTGGTGTCTCTTCCTCTTCTTAGGAGGGCAGCAGTCCTGTCTGATTAGGTCCCCACCCTTATGACCTTATTTAACTTTACCTTCTTTGAGGCCCCATCTTCAGTACAATCACGTTGTGGTTTAAGTCTTTAAAATGAATTTGGGGAAGACACAATTTATTCTATAACGAGGCCTATAGTTGAACCCCTTTATTTTACCAATGGAAAAACCAAGGCTCAGAGAGGTAACATGATTTGCTCAAGATCACAGCTGGCTAGTAGCCCAGCCAGAACTGGGAGAACAGTACCTTCTGACCACTGCAGTGTGAGTGGTGAGGTGTGCCCTAGGCGTGTCCTTCAGTAGCAAGCCTCTGTTTACATGAGAGATGAGAGCAGAGGGGAGCAGGTCCACCCTGAAACCTGAAGGATTTATCTGAGAGGACAGGAAGGCTTCCTGTTCAAAAGTTGTGAGTTACTGGAATGTCCAGACAAAGGCAGTTGTGAGGTTTCTTCTTCTGAAGTTGACAGAGTTTGACAGTTTGGAAATGGACTTCATGAGTGCTTACAGATTTTTATAGACTTAGGTTTCTACAATGGTGATTAGGAAACTACTGAACTGCAGCCTGCTGAATGCAGAAGTCTTGCCAGGAGGAAATAGACATGGGAAAAAAATCTCCCCATGCATATTTTTGGCTCAGGAGCTCAGCCTTGTTGGGGAGGGCAGGGACTGGGCAAGAGCTGTTTGCCCTGGTTGAGTAATGCAGATAAGTTGCCCTTTCTGATTGTATTTGCAGACTCAGGAGGTGGGGGATGAGAGGGAAGGCAAAGTTTTGGTGGCCAAGGTCAGGCCCAGAGCAGGCAGGAGGGGCTGGGGAAGCTGGCAGCACAGGCTGAGGCCTACCATTGGCAGGCAGTTCCTGAGGGCTGGGGTGGGAGGGAGAAGAGCCTGAGCCTAGCGGAGGGGCCATCCTCTATTACAGCAAGCTGTTCTCTGTCTTGTGCATGTTCAGACTTCTCTACAGCACACCTCTGACTGGTTGTTACTGATTCAGGCCAAAAAGACTCTTTTTTGAGAAAATGATGTTTTTATTAAAAATATTTTTATCAGGGCCAGGGATTTAGCTCAATGGCACCACACCTGCCTTGAAGTGCAAGGTCCTGAGTTTGATCCCCAGTACCAGAAAAAAAAAAATTTATCAGCTGGGTGCAGTGAAGCCTGTATTTCAGCACTCAGGAGGCTGGGGCAGGAGGATTGCAAATTGAAGGCCAGCCTGAACTACAAAGCTAGTTCAAGGCCAACCTGAGCTACATAATGAGCCTCTTGAGAAAAAAAAAAAAAAATGGAGAGGAGGAAGAAGAGGAATCAAGAAAAATATTTTTATCCAAAAAAATTGAAGAAAAGTTTTTAGCAAAAAATAAGTTTGGGCAATCTCTTTCAGAGCCACACATGCCAGTTTTAGGAAAATGAGCCTCTGAGACCCTCCTGGTTTATCGATGTAACAGCTGTTGTCCTCTTGATCATGGTCACTCACAACTGATGTTGCAGAACATGGTTTTTAAAGAAGTCATGTGAAAATATAACAATAAATTAGCTTATTTGTTCTTATTGTGACCTTTGTTCAGTGTTTCTCACTCAGTGTAACAAAACCATCAGCCCCCACAGGGGCCAGGGATTTAGCTCAGTAGTTTCATCGCCTGCTGCGCAAGCACAAGGACCCAAGTTCGATCCCCGGTACCCTCCCCCCAAAAACCATCAACCCCTTCAGAAAAGGAGGAAAGAGATAAGTCAAGGTGTCATAGGGCAGCCGCCTGCTACTGTGGTCCCTCCTACCCCTTGCCTGTCCTGGACAGTTAGAAGATATATTATCTACTTACAGAAAGATGCCAAAGAACTTTTTATAAAACAAAAATGAGTTCTTTGGGAACCTTCTTTGAGTCGGAGAGAAATCATATTCCCTGGCACTCCACACTTCACCAGCTGGCTGTGGTGGTGCATACCTGTAGTCCTGGCACTTGGGAGGCTGAGGTAGGAGGATCACTGTGAGTTTGAGGCCAGTCTGGACTACATAGTGAGTTGAAGGACAGCCTGAACTATAGTGAAACCCTGTCTCAAAAAAAAGAAGAAAGAAAGCTTCACTCTATCCAATGAAGCCCCATGAAAGCATAGTACAAGAGAGCTAGGGGGCCCTGGCTGTGCCTGCTTTTCAGTGCAGGTGAACTGAGTGGAGGTAAGGAGAGAGCATGTCATATCCAATGACCATGGGACCCAAGTGTGATGTAGTGTTTTTTGTTTTTGTTTATTTACAGTACTGGGGATTGAACTCAGGGCCCTTGCACTGAACTACATCCCCAGTCCTTTAAAAAAAGTTTTTATTTTGGAACAAGTTCTCATTAAGATCCTCATTCCCACCCCACCCCCCAGAGTGATGGGATTACAGGCATGTACCATGGGATCTGGCTAGTGTAGTCTTAGTTTCAAATACGCACTGCCACTCTTACCAGGAGTAGCTCCTGGGTGGAGACTGTTGCTTTGGGAAATGTGGCCAATGGGTGATCTGCATTCCATGGAGAAATGAGAGCATTTGAGAACCGAGGGACTTTGCAGAAATCAGTCCCTCTTTGTCCTGACAGGGCAGAATCTGTTTCTGTTCTTAGGGTCACCTTGTGAACTTGAGCTCTGAGTGGGTGTTCTAGTTCTATGTGATCCTTCCAAGTCCCTGGGTCTTCACCTCTCACCTCAGGTGCCTGACTTGGCTCTTGTGACTCAAAGGTGAAGAACTTAATCTCTTCTAGATAGCTCTTATGTGCTCTATTACTGACATCCTATCCAGATGGGGACTGGAGATTGGATGATGCATTGACTTAGCCATTTGACCCTGGACATGTGTTTCCATGCAACATAAATAACATACCACTGGCTTTAGCCTATTGCATGGCCCAGGGCATTTTTATCCCACCTGGCAGTATCCTGGGTCTAGAATGGGGGAGGGGGGTCACAGTGGAGCCAGGCAGTTGATTTGTGCCCTATTTCTATCAGTTGCTGTCTCTGTGACCTTGGACAATGGATTCTACCTTCTAACCTTCAGCCAACACATCCTTCAGTGTTGGACCTACTTCACAAGTTTGTCATGAGAACAAATTAAATAATCCTCATAAAACCCTTAGCTCAATTCCTGGTGTATAAACATTCAGTGCTGGGCCAGGGATTTAGCTCAGTGGTTTTGCTGCCTGCTGCACAAGCGCAAGGACTGGAGTTCGATCCCCAGTACCAAAAAAAAATAAATAAATAAACATTCAGTGCTTATGTTCTTATCACCGTCAGTCTTGTGCCCCCTCATCAGCACCCCTCCTGTATTGCCCATCCTAGGTGTAATCATGACTGCGTTGAGGTCTTTGGTTTTCCTTGATAATGAAAACAGTGAGCCTACGTGAACAGCCCATTTGGATGCTAAAGGACTGGGAGACCTTGTCAAATTGAGTCATGGGGACTTGGCTCTGGTCCATCTCACCTTACGGGGAGCGTCATTTGCCCCAGATGATAAGCGTAGCTTATGCCTACTGCCTTAGCAAATAGACCACATGGCACTGAGACATCGCCAGTTCCCAACAGGCGCACAGACATCTTAAGCTGAATCTTTCTTGAGGTCTTGGCAACTAACTGGACAGGCTGCTTTCATCTCAGGCAAACCCTAGTCAGGAGCCCTCTGGGTCTTCCAAGATGCCCACAGTGAGCCTGTAAACAGCAATCAGGGAATAGTACCACTGAGGCCTCAGAAGGCCTGCTAACAGGAGAGTCCCTCGGGCATCACCTCCTCTGGGCCCTGGGGATAGAGTAGGTATGAAGGCTCCAAATTCACAAGGCCAAGAGCTTGCTGCCATTTTTAGCCTGACCTGTGAGTCACCTTGGGTGAGCCTGGCCACCCATCTGAGGGCTTTCTTCAAGGGTGCAGCCAGGCAGCCCTGAGGGCTGACACTTAATGAGGAGCCCGAGCTGCCTGGAGACAGTAAGAGGAGAAGAACTATCTTCCAGAGGAAGCTGCTCAGGCCGATAATCGAGGTGCCATGAACTCCTGGCCAGGTCCCAGCAGGGTCTCCATCTCCCAGGGGCTTCATCCCGTGCCAGGGAATGCAGCCCTCTCCTGGCAAAGGACAAGAATAGAATGTTCTGGAGGTAGCAGGTGTGTGCTCACTGATGTCAGAGGGTCAGGGCTGGCTGGGGACCAGATTCACAGAGGTGAAGGTTGAGTTTGTCAACCTCAACTTCTCTCCCTCCCCTTCATTTCCTGGGATGCTTTTTTTCTTTTCTTTTCTTGAGACAATCTTGTTGTGTTGCCCAGGCTGACCTCAGTCTCACCGTCCTCCTGCCTCAGCGTACTGAGTAGATGGGATTACATTTGCTCCTTCTGCTGTCCCTACTCATCTCGGCCTCTTTCTCTTCAAAACTTTTTCCTTAGGAAAAGGGGCATATTTAGACTATAGTATAAACAACTAACAGTGCTTCAGTGTCCACTTCCTCTGTATCCTCTTAACAATCCTGACATGGCCTTCATCTTGGGCTTCTGAAACTGGGATCACAAATCTCAGGGGTTACTTGGTGATGTGCCGGGGAGCAAACAAAGCCCTAGGATAACACAGTGTACCTCTAGAACATCAATTTTATTAGATGATGAGAAAGAAGTTTTTGTTAAATATAATGATGTCCTTGAGAAGAAATTGCATGAACCTTAAAGTTTTCTCTCTAAATACAACAGTTAAATCTGTTTTCTCACGGCTGGGAGGAGCACAGTTGCCACAGTCTCTCCAGATGACTACTGTAGAAGCATCCTTGAATCATGACAACCACAGAGGTCTTTTTTCCCCCACTACTGGGAATCGAACCCAGGGTCTCTCACAGGCCAAGCAAGTATTCTATCAGTGAGCTACCATCCTATACCCTAGGTAATTTATAATCTTTTTTTTTTGTTTTTTTTGTTTGTTTGTTTGTTTTGGTGCCAGGGATTGAACTCAGGACCTTGGGGTTGCAAAGCAGGTGGCAGAACCACTGAGCTAAATCCCCAGCCGGTAATTTATAATCTTAACTGACAGATAATGGGTTGTTAGTGATTACTGGTATATAAGATGTGCGTATTTTTCCAAGGTTAGGATTTCTATAAGTACTGACCCATATTACCCATTCTGAGCCCAGTGCAGAGCAAAGGGCATTCATAGAAATGCTCTGCATTTCTGAGCATTTGTTTATATAAGGCTTCAGAGTTTTAAGAAGTGCCAACAGGACTGAATGAAGCATAAAAACCTGAGAAATCCCAGGGAAGAAATATTAGGGAGTAGTGCATGCTACATGGAAAATCAAACCTTACAAGACAGACTGAGAATATTAAAGAAAAAGCAGAAATGCTTGGAAATTGGAGAGAGAGACATCAAGTGGGTCAGGCACAAGGGCTGCTGAGAAGTAGAAGCTGTTGTCGGTGCTGTTGGGACCCATGTGGTAACCTGGACACTGCTGATCCTGGCTCCAGTCCTCATCTATACCTCCATTTGCCCCAAACACACCACTTACATTTGAAAGGAGGAAGGTCAGTGATGTCTGACCATCTCAGAGCCAAAGCCACGATGATAAGCTTTAGACAGTCTGCCTAAAACTTACATTTGCTCTCACATGACTCTATATTGCTCTTACAATATCAAATATTATAGTGGGTGTATGTTAGAAGAATGAGATGAATTGCATTTCTAGTGAGATATGTGAAAAATAAAAGATGTGCATGGCTTTTGTTTTGTTTTGTTTTGTTTGGTACAGGGGATTGAACTTGGGACCTTGTGCTTGCAAGGCAGGCGCCAGAACCACTGAGCTAAATCCCCGGCCCAGATGTGCATGTTTTGTGAAGGATGTCTGCCTCTCTCATTGACCATGGGGTCTTCATTCCTGGAGGTGGAACAATGACTTAATCAGGTTCATAGAGTGACCCCCCATCGTTCTTTGGAATTCCCCTTCCTCCTCCTCAAGCCTCTGGTGTCCCAGTGTGCCACCCAGAGTGTTCCATGCAGTGTTCTTGTGATGCCAGAAGAGCTTCCTGGATCACTGGCTGCCAGGAGCCTTTGATTTTGGCACGAAGCTTGGTGCCCTTCCTCTGTCCTTTGGCTGCCTCATGCTCTGTCAGTCGTGGTGGGTCACAGATGCCAGAACACAGCAGAGGACTGGAAGACACTAATGGACAAGATCCTCCTCCAACACACACTCCTCTGAAAGGAGCACCAGTATGACCCTCTGGGGTGCATAGTGGGCCAGAATTTGTCACCCTACTGGAGAGAAAAAAGCCAAGACCCAGGAAAGCAGAGAAAACAAAGAAGTAAACAGGAAACAAAAAACAAAAGAAAGACATGTCCACACTGGATTCTTTCTGCACCTATCTGTGCAAAGCATTTTCACCCATCATACCCAGCCCTATGGGGTAGAGCAGCCTCCTGCTTCATATGCATGAGGCTCAGTGAGATTGTGACTTACTACATGCCATTCATTCCTCACCAATCCTATTACATGGGCACAATTATTTCCATTTTATAGATGAGAAACCAAGACGAGGAGACACCCAGTAACTCACTGGTAGTCACAAGCTAATAAGCACTAAAAGCAGGTCTGGAATCTAGAAATTCTGATTCCAGAACCCATGTATTTATCATCCCTTCCTGACTCTCCAGGCTCCAGAGCAATCAGCCACGCTTCTCCACACTGATCTTAGCTAAAGCTGCCAAATGCCCAATGTCAAGGCTAAATGGCCCTTCCATGTAGATGCTCTAAACTGGCAAGGTTGAAAAAGAACCCAGAGATGTAGCTGGCAGCCAATGTGCAGCCCAGCCTCCCAGCCTGGCTCAGTAGCTTTGTACCCAGATAGCAGAGCAGGATGCTGGGGGCCAAACCTCCAGCAGAAAGCATGCACACCAGACAGTAGGCATTGTTAATGTTAGAGGAGATTCCTGAGAGGCCTGTGAGGTGGATGCTGTCTATTCTGGCTCAGGCCCAGAACACACTTCTGAGCCAGGAAAATTGACTGCAGGTTAGACCAAAATATGCTAGGACTACAAAAATAAATCCCTGTTAATTCTAAGCAGCTACAGTATACTACTACTGTAGCAGAATGTGCTGGTTGGTGCCCCAGGATGCATTCTCTCCCTTTTACATAGTACTAAAATTGCTAAGCTCTTAGCCTCACCTCAGCCAGCTGTGGACACATGATGAACTCTGGTTAATGGTGTGTGATAAAAGCAAGTTGTGTGTGAGGTCCAAGTCATATCTTTAAAAGGAAGTAGTGTCCCCTTGCCTTTTCCCTGTGCCCTCTTCCTCTTGGCTGGAAAGGAAACATGGAGCAGCTATGTTGGGTCACAAGATAAAGCATATTTTGAGGATGGCAGAGCAAATAGTTCAGAGGTCCTGGATCCCTGATGGTTATAGAGCTTCCATACTGGCTCTGTGTCCCATTTGGACTTTTATATGACAGAGATGTGAATTTCTGTTTTAAACTGATATTATTTGGGTTTCTCTTACTGTGGGCAAGATGATATCCCACAAATGCATCTCAAAGGTCAGGTGAGCTCCCCAAATACCTTCCCTTTGAGTATGATGGCTTGGCAATCCCCAGTGTGTTTGAAATGACATACCATAGGGGCTCTGCAATGCCAGACCTCATCATCCCAGGATCACAGGGAGTAAATTTTGGGGTGAATTTGTAGGAAAATAGTCATTCAGGGAAGCCTCCTTCCCTGCAAGCCTGTGCCCATTCCCAGACAGGATTTTTTGATCAGTGCTTCTAGAAAAATGAGACCTGATTCTTCCTCATTTAAACTGACGTTCTGTTGGTTAAAAAAAAAAAAAATGGTAGGAAAGGAAAAGTCCCATGGGTAGGGAGAAAGATCATCCTGTGTTTCAGACATGGTGGTACTAAGGTGAGGAGAGGCAATTTCTATATAGGCAAAAACAAACAATAGCTGCCCTCCACAGGCCCCTGTCCTGTGATCTGCCACCACAGGAGATTGGGAAAACTCTTTTTTTATTCAAGTCTGTGGCAGATTATATTTTCCAAAGATGATTCGTATTTGATTTGATTTGTAGTTTGCTTTAGAGGTATAAAACAAGCAAGTGAACAAACAAAAAACCCAGACACCTTCCTGCTCCTGATGTAAGAACTTCCCAGCTGGTGTTCCTTCTGTCTCTCGAGTGACAGCTAGGCACAGCCCTAGAAGTGGCCTGCCCATGCTCAGTGTCATAGACAGCCAGGAGACCTCAGCAGTATTCCTTATTCCTCATTTTCCATGATGAGCTTGGCATTCTGGCATCCAGCTTCATCTGGGTTGTGCCATAGTGAGGACAAGTTGGTCTCTTGAGGCCTGACCTCTGCAGGCACAGAAGACCTTGTCCTACTGTCTTCAGGGGCAAGAACAGGGCCAAAGCAGGCCAGCTTCTCTCAGACACTCACCTGTACTTCTGCTGCTTTCCACAAAACTGATCCCCTTACCTTCCGTTTCCTCTGTTACCATCTTTGAGCAAGAGATTCCTTTCCCTAAAATAAATACCTTGTCTCTTCTCCTTTTGTAACTTGTATCTGTATCTCTCCTAGAGAAATTTTTCCTGATGAATTCCTTCTCCAATACTCTTTAGTTACAATGAAATACCAAGAGTGGCATCAGTACAAGGATGAGTAAAGGTCGCTGGGCAGATGTCCTGGTAGATGTACTTTATGTATAGGTTTGTGGTGACCTCATTGCACACTTTGTTTCTGGCAGTCTTTGGTGATTGTTACTATTAGGCAATTAGGCAATCATGTGTAAAAACCCTTCTTTTATAGCCTCCTGGCTTTATTTACTTTTTACTGTTTTTTATTTTAGAGTTTACATAAGTGACTCTATTTTAAATTTAACAACTTTGACATTTCTTTCACCATAACAGCAGGATCCAGCACAGAAACATATTGCATTTAATCATCACATTTCTTTAGCCTCCTTCAATCTAGGAGAATTCTCTGGTCTTTTACTGACTTGCAAAATCTTAATACTTAAGCATTGAAGATTCAGTTGTTTACAGAATGCCCCTCAGTTTGAGTTTTCTGATGTTCCATCACTTGGATGCAGTTTTTGACCTTTTGGGAGGAACATTATGGAAGTGATGCTGGATTCTTATGGCCTCCTATCATCTGGTGTGTGATTTCCAGCCATTCTGTCCCTGTTGTTCCTGCAATCACTTGATTAGGGTAGCATCTGCCAGCCTTCTCCACATGAAGTTATTTTTCCTTTATAATTATTAAGTATTTTGCAGGGAGCAGTTTGAAACTATGGAAATATCCCATTACTCATCAAATAAGTAATTACAGTTAATAATTATAAATATAATTATGACTATAACTATGACTATAATTAAAATATATTTGGCCTCATGTGATTTTCTATTGTACTTAATGTGTTGTAATGGGTTACAATCTATTTATTACCATTATATTGTTTAATTAATTAATTTAGTTATTTTTAGCAATAATTGGGCAGTGAACTCAGGGGCTTCATACTAGCTATATTCCCAGCCCTTTTAAAATTTTTTTATTTTGAGACAAGGTATAGCAAAATGGCTAAGTTTCCCAGGCTAGGCTTGAACTTTTGATCCTCCTGCCTCAGGCTCCCAGAGCGCTGGGATTGCAGGCCTCTGCTTTGAGACAAGGTATGGTTGTATAGCTCTAGGCTCACCTCAAACTTGCCAGTCTCCTGCTTCAGCCTCCTGCCTTCGCTGCTTTAGCTGGAATATAGGTATGTGCCATCCTGCCTGACCTATATTGTTTATTTTATGCTTAAATTATGCCAGCAGCTTTGTTCAATGGGAGCCCCTTCAAGCTGGCTTCTCTGTCCTTTTGACGAGTCTTTTTATAGAGAATGAATGGTATCCAGAAGTCAGTGTCTGGGTACTGTGTGTGCTCCATAGATCCTGGGGTGTTACTGCCCAGGCTCCCAGATGACTGAGCTACTGTACACATGCATCTGTACACATGTACTTGCAGATATACACATTCACATCTGTATTCCTATATCCACCTGTGCAGACTGAAAACCACCAGTTCACATATGAGCCTCTCTAATTCTAACCTGCACAGAAGGGTTCATTCTGGGTTCCTCCTTTCCATTCTTGTAACCCCTTCCAGAGAGAGAGAGAGAGAGAGAGAGAGAGAGAGAGAGAGAGAGTTGTCTTTAATACAAGAGATAATCAAAATATACACAGAATGTTTAAAAATATTTTTTTGGTTTTTTTGAGACAGGGTCTCATGTTAATTCAAGCTGGCCTCAAATTCATGGTGATCTTCCTGCCTCAGCCTCTGGTGTGCTGGGATCACAGGCATGTGCCACCACTCCCAGCTAGAATGTTTAAAATTTTTTTTTTTTTTTTTTTGTAACTGGGATCGAACTTGGGACCTT
>NW_004624775.1:7106251-7120144 GCF_000247695.1 Heterocephalus glaber | reverse complement strand
CACTAGGCTGAAGGATGTTAAATCAGCACCACCATCAAATACCTATCAGGGCTCCCTGGGCACACAATTCTTTGGAATTCATACTGTTCAGGTAAAATTAGTGTAAGTGATTTATAACCTCTACTTCATTTGTTATCTTTTTTTTTTTTTTTGTAACTGGGATCGAACTTGGGACCTTGCGCTTACAAGGCAGGCGGCGGAACCACTGAGCTAAATCCCTGGCCCCAGAATGTTTAAATTTTAAAAAATACATTACAGTAAAAGAGACATTGCCATTAACTCCCTTCAAAATACTCCCCCTGGCTTTGAACACATTTATCCCCTCATTCTTGCCACTTTCTGAAGCAATTTAGAAGTCCTCTTTTGTGAGTGTCTTTACAAGGTGTGATTAAAAGAAATGGTGAATGCTGCTGCTGCCTGCCATCCAATAGAAAGGCAGGCTGGTACAAAAAACATTACAATGTGTCATCATCCACTACATTCACTGCATCAGGCACCTTAAGACTTCCTGTTCTTCCTCAAAATCAAAACAACCATGAAAGGTAAATGTTTTGGGCTGGGGATTTAGCTCAGTGGTTTCGCTGCCTGCTGCGCAAGCACAAGGACCCGCGTTCCATCTCCAGTACCACAAAAAAAAAGGTAAATATTTTGAATTGATTCGGAACATTTAGGCAGCCACAACAGTGCAACTGAAGAGACTCCTAAAAGACGACTTCCACAGCTGCTTCAGAAAGTAGCAAGAATGCTGGGATAAGTGTGCTTGAAGCCACGGGGAGTATTTTGAGGGGGATTAATAGCCATGTGTCTTTTTCTGTAACAATTTTTTTTAATGTAGACAGTCCTCAAATTGTTGATCTCTTACTTGGTCATACTTGCTATGTGACTCTTCCTTCCTGCCCTTTCCTCCATGAGGATGCAGTCTTTGTCTGAGCCTAGGCTCTGAGACCCTGTACCAGGCTGCCTCCCTTACTTCAGGCCCTGGCACCTCCTCCTCACCCCACCCCTTGGGCAGATGGCTGCCTTGCCTGGCCCAGTCTCCTCCTGGCCTGTGGACCACCCTCTTTGGGAGGGAATGGAGACTGAGGAAAGGCCTGTGAGGACTTCCAAGGGCACAGAATGTTCTTGTCAGTGATGCTGGTGACTTTTGAAACTCAGAAACCTAAGATGCAGCCTATATAAATATAGTAACACCTCACTGAAATCATGCCCTCAGGACCCAGGCTTGCTGACTAGGGTCATCTATGACCCTATCTATGCCTCTTAGAGTCCCACACCCACTGACAGCACCCAAGAGAATACTTCTTTCCTCCTGTGACTCTACACTGGCTTCAGGCCACTTGCTGGAGCTGGGATGGGTTAAAATTTACTGTTTCCCCAGCTTTAGGGCTGGCCAGGAAATTTCCTGTACCTTCTCCTGGCTATTCATGCTTCCTGAAAGCAGGCGTGTGCCAGCGCCTTCCGGCCTGAGTCACCCCCAGGGCAGTGACAGCCTGCCCCTCAGGACTGCCCAGGGCGCCACAGCCCAGCATCAGCCTCAACCTCAGCAGGGCGTGACACAGAGGCTGGGCTACTTTTGGATTTCCCTTCAGACCCCCTGTATAGTTTGGCTTTCTGGGATACTGTTGCTCTTTCCCAGAGGGGAGAGAGAGAGAGAAGAAACAGGCTCAGGAAGCCTGGCATGGATAATAGAGTGTCAGCGACAGATAGCCCCAGAGGCCACCTGGGCCAGAGTCCATTTATCTGGAGACTAAAGAAACTCAAATTTCTGGGTTCCTCACTTGCATGGGCCACGTCCAAAGTCTGGGAATTTGGTAGCCACGGTTTTGTAGTCTTTGTCTCAAAGAAAGGTCTCCCAAATTGACTAAGCTGAAGATTCCATGACTTGGGTCTGTCCCTGGACCTAATGACATCTAGCAGGACTCTTGGGCTCAGTGTGTCCCAGAGTAGTGGGAAAGGACTGAGGACTAGAGGCTTGGTGCCATGGTAGACAGTGACTATCTCTGGGTTCAAATTTCAGCTCTGACACTCCCTGGCTTTGGGATTCTAGAGGTGGCCTAACTTCTCTGTGCTTCAGCTTCCTCCAGCTACTTCACAGGGTTGATGTGAGGATTAAATAGATTCATGGATAAATATAGATATTCAGTGAGTCCTCAAAGTGACACTTAGATGTATTCTCCCTCCATTTATGTTTATAAAGTACGAGCATCCTGGAAAGCTCTTGGTCATCTCCTCATTCTCTAAGGCCAAAGATGGTGCCTCTACTTCCTGGCCTTACTTATTTGATGTTTGAAATCCTCATGAAGGTTTCAGGACATTTGGATTTCAGGATCACTGTCCTGGGCTGCTTTGCCAAGCAGTGGTTGGCTGAGACCACCACACACGAGCATGTTTGCACGTCGGCAGCTGGAAGCAGTCTGGAGGCCTGGCCCTGTGCTGCCTCCTGGCCCTGTCCTCCAGGGAAGGAGCCAGCTGTGCTCTGCCCCCACGGAGGAGAAAAGGAGGCTGGGAGGAAGGATACATTTTGGGTGTTCAAGAGGGTTTCCAGGCAGGACAGAGAGTGATGTGAACTGGCCACAGACTGGTAACAGAGGAGAGTTTCACCTGGGAGGCTTCAGGCTGGAGTCCAAGGGATTCCAGGACTCCTAAGGGAGATGGTGAGGTGGGGAATTTTGACCCCTCTTGCCTGCTGGTCCTGCCTTTTCCTTCCCTGTGTCAGAAAGCTGGATGTCAAACACTTGCATTTCATATGATTTTACCCTTCTTTTCTAGCTAGCTTTGTGAAACCAAGAGTGAATAACGGACTCTGCCAGTTCACCAGGGAATACAGGGTCCCTTTGTCCTCCTGGAGAAGGCCTGTCTGCCCAGCCCAGCTCCTCTCTGCACAGTAACTCTCCCCTGGTACCAGCCCATCCTTCCCAGAGCCGTCCCTTCTTGTTCAGCTTCCCCGGATGTGCCGTCGCTTTTCCTTCCTCTTCCTCCACCTGTACCATTCCCTGCTGGCCTCTCTGCTCACCAGCCAACCTTTCCAAACCCACTCCCTCTTCAGCTGAGGTCCTGGACCCAGAAGGCCACAGATCTTCAGCTGTTATAGGGAAGCCATTTAATTTTCATCCCAAATGAGGTACTTCTGGAAATAAAGGGACAGTGGACAATGCCATAAACCAGGACTATCTTGTTCAAGATGGGCTATGTGGTTGAGCTAAGTGTATCCTGACAGCAGGTCATTTCATACGCCATTCACCAGCCAGGTTGCCTGTTGGCTCTACACTGACCTTCCAGTTCTCACCAGAGTAACAAAATATGGCATAGCCTTCATTCAGGCCCAGCAGACGCCTGACTTCCCTCACCTGCCCAGTGGTGGTTGGAGCCTGCTTGTCCTGGCTGGCCAGACTGGCTATGCATTTTCAGGAATTATGCAAGCCCGTTGTTAAATATAGCCTTCAGTTTCAAGTGACAGGATATGAACTTACCATTAAATACTTTTAAGACAAGGTAATAAATCTTCTAAACTCATCACTTCCTAATTACATTACTATTTTCTGTGATCTTGACATAATTTACATCTGTGGTGTCTGCAAAGCAGAAATACCATCATTGGTTTGCCACTGCATATCTCTTCCCAGCCCTGTGTTCAAAATCATCAGTTGGTTAACTGGAAATCGGCCCTCGTGGGAGTGTTTACACCATTGCATTTGTCAAACCCTGTAAATCAAGGGTTGATTTATTGTTTTGTTGAGTTTAGAAAGTGATATGAAAAAGAAAATGTTAGTAAACGCAGATTAAATTTAAAAGTGTGCTGTGAGTCAGGTACAGAAGTACATACCTGTAATCCCAGCACTCTGGACAGCTGAGCCAGGAGGACTGTGAGTTCAAGCTCAGCCTGGGCAACTTAACAATTTAGTGAGAACTTTTCTCAAAAGTAAAAAATAAAGGGCTGGGATTTAACTCAGTGTGAAGAACTTGAGTTCAATCCATAGTATAGTACTGTAAAAAAAAAAGGTATATTGTGCCTGCAGCCTTTACAGTATGAATCACACTGAAAGTTTTGTAGTATTTGAAAAGTATTACCTGAATCACCAAAGAAGTTGCTCATGTCAATGACAAATGACTGAAGTTCCAGTACATACCACTGATGTGAAAGAGATTTTGGCTTAATAATTTGTATCAAGGTGATAAGTGGTCTGCCAGTTGATCAATAAATTTAATAGGAAAAAGCCAATTAAGTTACAAGACCATTTGTCAAATCATGGTTGAATATAGGAGTTGACTAGCCAGGTGTGATGGTGTACACCTGTTATCCCAGCACTCTGTGAGGCAGGAGGCTCACAAGTTTGAGGCTAGCTTGGGCAACTTAGTAACTTAACAAGACCTAGTTTCAATTTTTATTTATTTGAGATATAATCTTGCTATGTAGGGCAGGCTGGCCTTGAACTTGAAGTGATCCTCCTGCCGGAGCCTCCTGAGTGCTGGGATTACAGGTATGTGCCACCATACCCAGCCCTCAAAAATTCTTTTAAAAGTTTGGGGGAGATTAGCTCAGGGTGAAGGATGTGGGTTCAATTCCCAGTACTGAAAAAAATAGTTTGACAAAAATCACTGAACAATTTCTGTGAAAATCAGGTAATTCAATTGGCTCTATGGAATTTATCATGTAGAGTATTGCATATTTAACATTACTTGACAACTGTGTGTTCCTTGCCTTTTATGTCAGTAGAATATAAGAAACACGTGTATGTTTGTATGCATATGTGTGTATATCTCCCATGAGACACACCAAATCCCTCTTCCTTCCCCGTTGCAGAGACACAGGCCCTGTGTCTTAGTCTGCTATTTGCTGCTATAACAAAATACCACTGACTAGGAAATTTATAATCAAGAGAAGTTTATCTGACTCACAATTCTGGAAGCTAGGAAGTCCAAGATCAAGGGGCTGCATCTGATGAGGGACTTCTTGTTGTGTCATAACATGATAGATGGTGTCACATGGCAAGAGAATGTGGAGAGAGGGAAAGAGAGGGCCAAACTTGTTTTTATAACAAACCACTGTCAGGATACTGACATTAATCTACTTATGAGAGCGAAGCCCTATGACCTCAACATTTCTCATTAGGCCCCACCACCCAGTGCTGTCTCATTAGGGATGAAGTTGCCAACACGTGAACCTTGGGGGACTCATTCAGACCGTAGGCTCTTGCTAGTGTAGCTGCCTGAGGGAGAAGGGAAGCCTGACCTACAAAGTGTCTGTAAGTAAATAAACATTTAAATTGTAAGCTACTGAGATGGCAGGGGTCAGTTGTTGTCACAGTGTGGCCCAATCTCTCCTGGCTGGTCCAGTGAAGCACCAAGAGATGGGAGGTGGTTTGGGCCAGCTGCTTGACAGTCAGTGGCAGGACCAGGCTTGGGCTCAACTTCCCTCGGGTGTTTCTCTCTTGGACACCCTTTTCAGAGATGCAGAATACAGTGCGAATACAGTGAGCTATGTTTAAGGCCCATCTCAAGATGATATCTGGCCAGGACTCTTGTCATGGTGACACCTGGTGAGAGGCACACCTACCAAATATCCTCAGTCACAGAGGACCAGCCGGTGTGGCAGGTGTCTGGGACTCAGTCTCCCATTAAGTGTTATTAGCCTGGCCCACAAGCAACCCTCCTGGCCCTGTCATTACCACTTCCCTCTGCTCCTGCTTGGACCAGATCCAGGACTCTCGGAGAACCAGCTTTGGGAATGACACTCTCAGGGCAAAGGCCTCTGGTCCCAAAGGCCAAGCCAGGCAAGCAGGGCTCCCTGTTCTCAGCTGAAGAAGCCTTAGCTCAGTTCCACAAACATTAGGTGTGGATTATGAGTCAGGCATAAGGCTATGTGGTAGTGTAATGTATGTAGTACAACATGTGTCGAGGGGTACACTGTGCATAGTAGAGGACCATACGGATAGTTTTGTACAATAGGTATAGCATAAGCCCGGCAGAGTGGCATACACCTATAATCCCAGCACTAGGTGGGGCTGAGGCAGGAACATCGGTTTGGGACTAGCCTGGACAACTTAGTAAGACCCTGTCTCAAAAAAATTTTTAAAAAGGGGAGGGGGACTAGGGATGTAGCTTAGTATAAAGGTCTTGGGTTCAACACCCCAGTACTGGGGGCGGGGCAAAGATAGTCAAGGTATAATATAATGATTGGTATAGTTTTTTTTTTTCCTTGTTTCTTCCTCTCTTGAAAGCTTGGCCATTTTCCCTTCCTTTGATTGCATGACGGGATATTGAAACATCAAATTGAAGCCACAGAGCCCTGAGTGAGGTGACTTGCAGAATAAGTTGACACATTCCTCACTCCTAATTACCTGGCGATGACACTGGCCTTCCACTTCCTCAGCCCCACCCATTCTGCTCTGGTTAGGAATTCCAACTGTGACTTCTGCTTAACCTCCCTGAAGCACCATTGTTTTCTGTCTTCACTACTAGAATATAAACTCAAGAATAGGGTTTTGCTTTATTTTGGTTTTATTTACTGTGTCCCCAGTTTGTAAAATGGCACCCAAGCATTTGTTGAATGACTGCTAGACTACAAGAAGGCCCATACCTCTTCCTCTGGTGCTCTCCCTACCTCAGTACAGTGTTTTATCCATGACTAGGGAGACTGACAGCCCTCATGCATGTGCCTCTTCCTCCCTGCTTCACCTCCTGACTTGCTCTGCAATCCCACAGGGCTGAGCCCTCATCCTGGACCGTACTCGCCTCTGAGTCCATGAGCTCCTGCTTGTCCCTCAGTTCTCACTGACCTCTGTCCTGTGGCCCCCAAATTTCCCCATATTCCATACCTTTTCAGACTCAGCTCATCTACCTATCTGTCTTGTCACCTAGGCTGCCAGCTTGGAGAGGATGGGACCTAAATGTCCTGCTCACCACTGTGTTCTCAGCTGCCAGGAAAGCACATAATAGGTGCTCCAATGCTGGGTGAACGCGTGAAGGCCAGACCACAGCCAGCACGGAATCGTTCGATCCACTCAAGGGAGACCAGAAGTCACCTACTGGAGATGCAGGAAGTGTGGCCTGGCCTCTGCTTATTGAGGGTCTCCACTGATCATCCCCTTGACAGCATTGCACTCAGGATCAAGAAAATGGCCCCAGTCTACTGTTTCTCTCCTCAACCCCCAAGTCAGACTATCTTGAGTAACAGATAGTAAGAGATCAGAATAATAGTGTTCACAGAACTATTCAATTTGAGAGCTATTTATTGAACATCTACCATGTTGCCAGATGCCATATTAGGTCCTAGAGATGAACATAACGAGGTCCCTACCTCAAGGCTATTGCAGTCCAGCACCCTTGCTGCATCTGAGGGTGCTTCACCTTGCACCTTGGAAGAGGGGTCTGCCTTCTGTCTGCTGGCCCCATGCGTCAGAGTCACACCTGGGTTTGTTAAAACCCAGATCCTGGGTCCCACCTCCAGAGTTTCTGACCCATTAGGTCTGAGGGAGTCTGGTAATTTCCATCACTAACAAATTCCCTGATGATGTTTATTCTGCCCATCAGGGGCTTACACTGTGAGAGCCACTGCCTAGACTCTACTAGTCTGGCAGTTTTCACAAGTGTTAATATCTATGCCGTCTTGTAGTTGTCCCAGTTTCTCCCCTGGCTAAGTGCTCACACCATGAACTCAGGCCTCCCTATTGAACACTGGCCTCTCTCAGAGGTGCCAGACGGCCTGCGAGCAGTTCCCAACACCACCAGAATTCTGGGAAAGCTGTCACAGGTCCAGCTGGAGGAAGCTGTGGAGAATTGAGGGAGATGTTCCTGGGAGGGAAGGTGGCAAGGTTTGTCTTTTGCTTCTAGAAACAAAACAGGCTTGGGGCAGGATGGGCTGAGAAAGTACAACATGGGGGCAGACAAGGAGCAAGTGACACTGTACTAAAAGGGAAGATGCTGCTGTCCCAGGAGGGCCTCTTGGTCTATGGTGGGTGGAATTGGGACTGTCTTGAAGGCTCTGGCTGAAGAGGTCATGCCTCCATGAGGTCAGAGTGGCCTTCATTTAGTCCCAGGCTGTCTCTTCCACCCAGAATGGGCTGTGTATGGTGGATGTCTAAGGGCCAGTGCCTGCTAGCCCAGCACCTCAGACAAGCACTTCCTCCCTGCCCGCCCTGAAGGCCCAGGGACTCTGTCTGGACAATCCCCCAGTGTCCAGGCTGGGCTGGCCTGGAGACAAGACTTGGGAGGGAGGTGCAGGGAGAGGCCACCTCCTGAAGGAGCTGTATCCTCCATGGGCAAGGAAAAGAGACATGGAAGTATGAGCTCACATGGACGGCCTCCTCCGATGCATGTTTCTGAGAAGGAAGCCAGCCCCAGAGAAGGAAAATAAACTCTGGACACATATTTTTAGAAAGTGGACAAACCCTGTTCCTCAGTATGCAGTGGACTTGAACTCTGAAACCAGCTTGTTGTGTCTCGAAGCAGAAGGTCAGTACCCACTGGCTGCATGCAGAAAGGGGACCTCTGTGAGCTGCCAGAGCTCTCTGTCTGGCTGCAGCTGGCCCTCTGCCTGCTTTCCCCAGAGCTGTGTGGGAACACTGGTGACAATGGTGACAATGGTGAAAACCGGGTACATGGTAGGCCCCAACACGTGTGATCTCATTTAGCTCTTAAGTGACCCTGTGAGGTAAACACATTGACCCTATTTTTTTCTTTTCTTTTTTTTTTTTGGTACTGGGATAGAATTCGAGACCTTGTGGTTGTGAGGCAGGTGGCAGAAACATTGAGCTAAATCCCCAGCCCTACATTCACCCTATATTTTCAGATGAAGAGAATGAGAGTGAGTCAGTTCCATAGCAAACAGTCACAGGATGGCAGATTCAAACTCAGGTGGGAGCTGGGTGTGGCGGCAAACATCTGTAATCCCAGTACTCAGGAGCCCCAGGCAGGATTGCCATGAGTTCAAGGCCAGCCTGAATTTCACAGTGAGAACCTGACTCAACACCTCCCCCCGCAAAAATCAACCAAATTGAGGCGGAGATGATGATAAAGCCTATTCTACACAAACTGTGGCAGATCTCAGTATTAGAAGGGTCACACTGGCCATAGGACAATTTCTCACCTATTTTCTCACCTCCATGGGGCAGGGTGCTCTTTCCATTCCAGCCAGTCTATATGCTATACAGTTTTCTGTACTGAGTTGAAATCTAACTTCTTCTTTTTTTTTTTTTTTCATTTCTGGTGATCGAACCCAGCCATGCTCTACCACTGAGCTAGCTACTCTCCTGGACCTTTAGTTTTTAATTTTTTTTTGGTACTGGGGATTGAACTCAGGACCTTGCTCTTGCAAGGCAGGAGGCAGCACCACTGAGCTAAATCCCCAGCCCTAATTTTTTATTTTTGAGACAGGATCTTGCTAAGTTGCCCAGGATAGCCTCAAATTTGTGATTATCTTGTCTCAGCCTCCAGAGTAGCTGGGATTACAGGCATGAGCCACCACATCTGGTTTAATGGTAACCTGGAGTTACCTAGCATGGTAACCCTTTGTGCCTTTCAGAGCCTTTCCATTCTTTTATTTCCAGGTTCAATGTGTCTAGTCATTTCTTTCATCCAGTTCTCTGCTCCTCATAAATAGTGGCAGACTTTCACGGGGAATCTAAAATCTTGTATAACACTAAAATATATCATTTTGAAATCCTGCAGATCTGATTTTTAGGAAGCGCAAATAGTCACTTGGAATCAAGATTGTATGAGGTGGGAGATTTGGACAGGTAACTTTCCTGCTAGCCCACCATGTGCTTTTATCTTTGCTCTCCCTCCTTCTCTCAAGCTCGTTCTGCAGAGCCAGCTTCTCTCCCACTCTTCATTTTTGCTTTCTTGAGTAAACTTGGCCCCTGCTTTTTGGTCATTTCATTCAATTCTTTGTTCCAGATGAAAGGAACCTGGGATTCAGCTCCAGAAGGAGAGGCTAGCAGCCCGGATCCTGGTAATGTTTAGTTGGGAGCCACTTTGAGAAGCAGCTGCCTGGTAACGGGGAGGGATCAGCCAGGAAAGACAGCCTCTTCCAGTCTTTCCCTCACTGTCCATTGCCACACTGTCCCTGCCAGCCTAAACAGAAAGAAACAGTGATTCTGGGCACGAATTCCAGGCCTAGGAATAAGCTAGAATTTCAAGACCCATCAGTCAGATGTGACAACTTTATTCCACACAGGTGTGGGTAAGGCTGAGGCAGGAGAATCTCTTGCTTGAGGCTGGTTGGGCTATGTAGTGAGTACAAGACCAGTCTGGATGACAGAGTGCGATCTTGTCTCAAAATGTGAAGACAGAGGATGCAGTGTGAGTTCTGGGAATCCCAAATGCAGCTTGAAACCTTTGAACCCTGCTGCAGCTGCATTGTTTCTAAATCTTCTGAGCTGCTGGGATGGGAATGAAACTGTTGACACTCCAGTATGCACAGGCAAGCTTGAAAAGAGAGAGATTAGTAACGTAGGAGCAGTTACAGGAAAGGAGCCAGAGGTCTGTGATGAGTGGCTGCAATTGTACTGGGCTGCAACCCTTTTTAATTTGATAAATCTAACTTGCCTGGGCTAGGCTCAAACTTGAAATCATCCTGCTTCAGCCTCCCAGAGTGCTGTATCACGGGCATGCGCCACAACACCCTGCTAAGGAATTGTTCAAGTGTTTCTCCTTGAAGGTGTGATGCTAGAAAGCGATTGCAGAAGCAGCCAGCTGTCCTGCCCACAGTGACACCCGGATAAAGGCCGATTCTGGACCAACACCTCTGGAAGACCGAGACTGCAGAGAGGAGGAGAAATCGTGCAGGAAATGGGGTGTGGGACTCGAGGTAAGCACTTGCCAGCATGCACAAGGCTGGAGCCCTAGCCTGTGCCGCAAAGCAAATGAATACAAGTGGTGGGAATTCAGACACCAGCAGGGGTTTGCAGAAATGTGCTGTCTTGAAAAGTGCCTGCAATTCCTTACCTCTGTACTCAGCACAGCGAGGCAGGCTGTTGGGTACAAAGGTCCAGACGGGACTTCAGCCTGAGCTGGGAGCCTGACGGAGCCTGACTTGGTCTCTCCGAGTGTGTTGTCCTTCCTGCATGATGTGTTTTGGATTAGATTTTTATTTCTGTGATGGTGGTAGTGCTACTTACAAAGTTACCCATTGAGCTACACACCCCTTCCTAGTTTTTGTTTGAGGCAGGGTTAGTCTCCTAGGTTCCATCCTCCTGCCTCAGCCTCCCAAGTGCTCGAACTACATTTTCAAAGTTGGCTTCAGCTCAGTGATTCTCTATCTCACTATGCACAAAACATGACAATGTCTTAATTCTGGTACAAGGTTTGCTTTCAAATGGAATTCACTGACTAATAAATTGAACCAATGACTTTTGTCCCTGATTACAGTGGACCCTCGAGTTACAACTGGCCTGACATACGAACAACTTGGGTTATGACGGATTTTAGTTTTAACTTAAGATCAAAGTCTCAAGTTACTACCTGAATGCCAGCTGCTTGTGCTTCCTGATGGTCTCAGATACAGATTTAGCCCTTAAAGAGTTCTGGAAGGAACATGACAACATCCTTTCCTGTGTGAGGTTAACTGACAAATCCTGGGCCAGTATCACTAAGGACCCTGAGATCTGCCTGTAAACAGGAGAGAGACTTTGAAGGCTGTGTAGAGGAGCCTGAGCTTCAACTCACCAACTTGAGTAACAACCAGCCTTTGGGAATAGATTGAGTTCTTAAGTCAAGGGTTCACTCTATTTTTTTTCTAAAGAAGATAAAGACTATTTTATTATGTTGGAAGTTAAAACCCTGCTTATCAGTGATTTCCAAATAAGACTGACCATCAGAATCAAGTTTTTTCCTATCTTGGCTCTCACACTCTGTCTCATTTATATATAGGCTGTTTTCATTGCCACTGTGGATTTCCTTACTTGCTAGGAATATTGCATTCAGTGGCTCAGTGTGCCTCAAAATCATCAAGAATTCCACGTTATCCATTTTTTTCTGAGTGCTCTTTAGCCCCAGTCATCAGTCCAGGCAGTGACCATGGACTCTGGACCTAAACTTGCTTCAAGAGGTGTGTGAGGAAGGGGTTCTCAGTCCCACGGGTGCTGTTCTGACCCCGTGGCCTCAGATCGAGGGGTCCCCCACAGACTGGAGATGAGAGCCGAGCAGGACGTGGTCCTGAGGCCTAGAAGAAATAAAAGAGGAGGAGCCGGGCGTGGTGGGCCATACCTGTAATCCCAGTCCTTGGGAGGCTGAGGCAGGAGGGTCATGAGTCCAAGGCCAGCCTGGGGTACATAGCCAGACCCTGTCCCAAAAAACCAAAGAAGGAGAATGAGGCAATGAAACAAAGGAAATACAGTTTTCAGTTTTTACACAGATGATGAAAATAAAAACTAAAAAGTAAAATATGTAAAGAAATAGAGATGAAAAGATAGGCCTTGGAATTAATGACTGACAAAATAAAGCATGCTCTATTCACAAAAAAGAAAGAAAGAAAGAAAGAAACTGAAAAAAAAATAGTTTTTTTCCCCCCCTTACTCTGGCCTAATCTGGCATAAAGGTAGATATTTCTAGAAGAAATTTACAAAAAATAATTTAGAAGATAGCATTATTAGATGAAGACAAGGCAAGAAGACACTATTCTTTGGGAGCAGCCATATCTCAACAGAATGAAGTAAAAAGTGTCAGTAATACCATCACAGGAATAGGCAGAATTATAATAATTTATGACAAGATAGGAGACTGACCACAAGGTCGCACTGGATTTCTGTCACAGTGGGGATGGGGCTGGAAACTCACCACGGTGAAATAACCTCCTCCCCTCAGCTTCCTCCTGGGGCCAGGCGGCCCTGTGTGGATGCCCAGGCTGAGGCAGGCTGCTGGTTGGATCCATGTCTCTGGACTTTCTGCTGACGCCTGGTTGCCTTTCCAGTAACAGCCAGGACTTCAAAGGCCTGCCAACGAATGGATGGGCAAGCCCTAAGAACCGAGCTAGCTGCGGTGCGCGGTGTGTTTAGGAGCCCTGACGTGGGGGTGGTGGAAACTGGCAATTCCAGGTTCCAAGACAGAACCAAGTCCTGAGGGGAGGGAGGGAAACAGGGAGCAAAGGACCTGCCTTGAACTAGATGGCCCCAGGCAGAGGTCGAAGGCTCCAGACTCCCCAGGATCTGGCCCCAGCTACTGGCCTGCTCAGGCCTGGCACACTCAGACCTCCCTCACTCAAAGTGGCCACCCCACCCTGCTCTCTGCAGGGCTCTTCACCAGGTCTGTCTTCCAGATGACACAATCTTCTTCTTTTTTCCTTCTTGTCCCTATAGACAAGTCCCTGGTTCCTAGCAGTGGAAAAATAACTACAAATCAGGGATAAGCCCTGGAGAGAACAGAAAGAGAGTCTGTGGGAGGCAAGAAAAGCTCTGTAGAAGAGAAACAAGATGGCAAAGCACGCTTCTCTGGACACCAGTTTAGAGTCCTACAAACTTGGGAGAGAAGGCTGGAAGGCAACAACTGTGGCACAGGTTGGGCAGTATCAGTGAAGGTACTCGAAGCAGAGTCCGTAGTCCAGGCCACTAGAATAGGGAAAATGGTGACCCCCACAAGACCCTGAGGAAGAGAAGCCTATCAGTGAGTGACCATGGTAGGTAGTCACAGGATAGAGAATATTTGGCACCACTCATTGTCTGCCATATAGAAAGGTCACAAGGGTTTGCTGAAAGAATGGACATTGTTGGATTGAGAAAAAAAAGTTTCAAAGCCTGTGATCCCAGCACACTAGGGTGGAAAAGTTTGAGCTCAACCTGGGGAAACTTAGCAATTTAGTCTCAAAATACAAAATGATGAAGACTGGGGTATAGCTCAGGGTGAAAGACCCTGGGTTCATTCCTAAGGAGGGAGAGACAGAGACAGACACACACACACACA
>NW_004624775.1:7036325-7106151 GCF_000247695.1 Heterocephalus glaber | reverse complement strand
GAGAGAGAGAGAGAGAGAGAGAGAGAGAGAGAGAGAGAGAGATTGCCAGAGAAGATAGTTGAAAGCTGAAGAAATCCTTGTAACTTGCTGTCGAACTAACCTAGAAATGATGTTCATTGTATGAGGACTTATGTCATTTCACAAAGGCCAGAGAAGCCTAAAGCCATCTCTAACAACAAGCGTAGGCCTCTTAATTTGTGTCACGACACTCAAAAGGTAGTACACTCACGTAATAAACAATGGGACGGCCACACAGAATCAGAAGTGCCAAGGTCTGAAATCAGACCAGTCACCTGAAGAGAGTACATGCACGTGTACAAGTATGCACGGAAGCACATGCTTGCGTACACACAGGCGTGCACGCACACACACACACATGGGCACACAAGCCTGCCTGGCACAGGGATTCCTTGTTCATTCTGCCCCACCCCTGGAAGGCATTTCCAGAATTTAGGTTACTAGCCTTGGCAGCTTTGCTTCATACACAAATACTGTGAGGTTAAAGTTTATGAAGTGTGACCTGTTTGTCAGTGACTAAGTTCCATTAGCTTCAGCTCTAAATTTCAGTTTTTACTTCAGTTAGGGTGGGACAGTCACAGCCACTGCCTTGACTGCAGGCAGGGGAATGAAATGGAGGGAATGGAACCCAAGCCAAGAAGTGGCTGGCCCATGCTCAGAGCTCCAGCAACCAGAAGAGAGGCTTGAGGCCTTTCACGAATCCTCCCTGAACCTCACATGGCAAGTTCAGTCAGGAAGCAACTGGCTTCAAGAATGTTAAGGCAACTGTGCCTGCCTCGAAAGCACAAGGTCCTGAGTTCGATCCCCAGTACCATGCAAAAAAAAAAAAAAAAAAATCTTAAAATGGCCTTGGGGTTCAGGAAAACCTGCATTAAACTCAACCAGGGAGGTAGGTAAGGATCTCTCCTAACCTGCCTTGTTCTGTATGCTAGGAACCAAAGTGGAAGGTCCCGGGGCATAGGTACCCAGGGGACTGGGAAGATAGTCAAGCAGTAGCCAGCACCACTGGAGGTAAGGTGCTGCTCCCCCTCAGGGCTCCCCATGGCTCTGCTGCCCTTGGCTGGAGAACACAGACTGGGCAGGCCAGGCCACTGGGCTTCTCAGGCCTTTGCTGGAAATTACCATCTCTGCCCTTTCAGCTAGTTTAGAGGATGAGAAACCAGCCTAAAGGAAATCTTTCCGCTTCTGGCAGTATCATGGCTCCCCACCCCTTCCTGGGACAATAACTAGAGGGACAGTGGAACCTGCTGTGATCAGAGTGATCGACATTTCTGAAGTCTTACGAATTTGGAATGTGCAGGGCAGTTTTGCTGTGTTTTTGTGAAAAATGGGACCTTCTGGAAGGATTTCAGCTGTCACCTACAAAGGCTATTTCCAGGCTGTAAAGTGTGGGATGGCCTTAGACTTCTGCTGAGGCCCAGTTCCCACCCATGGGCTTTCATGCCTCTGAAAGCTGGTCATTCTGGAGGGTGAGTGGAGAGGACCTAGGGGTAGGTGGAAGGCCATGGGGTGAACAAGAGTTCCGGCCATGTCTCTATTTCAAATTCAATTACAAAGAGTTCCAATTTTCCCAGGATGTGGCAGCTTACAGTTCTGTCCTCTTTTCTCAGATATCTGAAAGCAGGGCTTGTCCAACTAGTAGATTAGAAAAGGATATGGGTACTTGTTCCCCATATTTTAAAGCAGAGAAAAAAGCCTTGTTGTGAAGAGAAGACACAAAACCTGTTTGGTAACTTGTCATTTCAGTGAGCACATCAACCTCTCACAGGTGCACATTCCCCTGAACTCCTCCCCTTCCTCCTTCCATCCAGCAGCCATGGCTGGGGACCATGGCACAGGACAAGAAGGAACACAGGAAAACAAGGTTCCTGCTCATCCAGAGAACACCATAACTGGACAGTAAGTTTAAGATCCCAGGAAGCAGTTTAGGGACAAAAAAAATTTATTGGTCTTGCTATGTCATAAGGACAGAATACACCCAAAGAGAAACAATGTTCCCATTATGCATATCATTTGGAAAACATCAGCACACAAGGTACACATTTCTTGATAAAACTGTTGTCATATTTATCTTATTTCTCTCTCTTCATTAATGAACTGATTTTTTCTTTTTGTAGTACTGGAGATTGAACCCAGGGCTTTCACTACAAACAACTACTTTTTATTTTTTGAGATAGGATTTAAGTAGCCCAGGTTGGGCTCAAACTTGCAATCTTCCTGCCTCAGCCTTTTGAGTGTTGCGATTACAGGTGCACACCACCATGCCTGGCTAAGAACTGATTTCTTAGATCACCTATACAAAAAAAAAAAAAATCACCACTGAATTCTCTGCAAGGTCAAATCCCCAGTTAGAGCTATAGGGGTTAAAAAGTATGAACTATTGATTTCCTCCCCTCCTGGCAAATGAAGCCAGGGACTCATGCATGATGGTTTAGAACTCTACCAGTGAAATACATTCCCAGCCCGATTTTTTTTTAATAAAAAGGTCAGTGCTAAGGGCTCCACAAGTGCTTCATGAAAGCCAGTTCTAAATGGGGGATCCTACTATGGGAGCTACTCACCAGATTTGAGCAAAGAATCCTTCATAATTAAAGTCAGCTTGCCCAGCCCAAGAGGGGGAGAGTACGAACGCAGCTCAGGCACTGAGCCCTGGCCACTGCCTCCTCAGTGGCTCTGCCTCAGGGCAAGATGCACAGAGCAGAGAGCCCTATGTTAAACACTGTGCACAGCAGTGCCCTCAGAATTCCTGCTGGGTGGCATCCTCAAATCTCTCTCTTCCTGTGCCTTCTCAAGCAGCATTATAGAAGAATGTGTACTTCAGGAGGAGGAAATAAAGAAAAGTCCAAAATTGCTGCCAAATTTGTGAAGAAAAGTATGCACACTGGGGACCAAATGTCAAAGGAAGGATGATGGTGGGAGAGAGACCTGGAGCAAATGGTCTCATCTTGGTTCTTGCAAAGTAGTGCTGTTTGCTTGTTAAGACTTGAGTCTGGACATTTGTACACTTCCTTAAAAGCAAAGGAGAATTTTTTCTGATTTTTAAATATTAAGAGTTTCATAAACATAAGAGAAAGATTTACAAGCATCGCTTGAAAAGAAACTGGCATTTCGGATTCATCTTTCCTTTTCATTACAATCTTTTTTTGAAATATAGTCCTTCAAATTACCTTGAACCAGACGGCCTTTACAAATGTAACACCACATAGTTGTGGCAAGGAAACTAATGCCTCTTGGCAAACTAGATTTTTTGTTAATATGTTATGTACACATACAGGTTAGGTCACTAGCAACTGTCCTTTGAAGCTCTTAGAAAACGTAGGGCTTTGATCACAAAGACTGTGGGCATAAGAAATGACTTGAGTAAAGTCAGTATAATTATGAATAAATAGAAGGAAAAGACATAACCACTTAAAAGAAAGTAACAGGATACTGTGCATAATGTCAAAATCAAAGTTGCTTATATGTAAGATAAAACTAAATTTATTTTTCAAAAATGTCATTATAAGAACAAACATACTAATATACAGTCAAGTTCACCTATTCACAATAAAATCATAGGGTAAGATAAAAACAATCCTCATATAAAAGGATATGTAAAATATTAGCTCTACCAAGACCCTCAAACACTGTATATGGCATCTCACTTTGTAAAAAGGAAACTCATGAATCCTTTAAACAAATCCAACATAAACTGGAATAAAAAAAAAATCAAAGCACCTATTTAAGTTAAGATCATCAAGAATCTTTGAGATTATTTCATGAGAACATGAACTGGATGAGACACTAAATACTGTGGTTCTAAGGAAAAAAAAACCATAATCATTTGTTTTATGTAACTTATAAGGCAAGTGGAATACTACAAAAAAAATGCCCTTCACAGTACATTTTAAAGTTTGAATTTCAGTAATACCCAGCAGGAAAGAAACGGGCCCTATTACGGTGCTGGTAGGGATACAGAAACAGAAGGGCATGACTGCCCAGCGCAGCCCCTCCTCATCTATTTTCAGAGGTTGAAGACTCCAGATTTAAAATAGTTTTGATAATAATGCTGTGGCCACAACTCAGCATGTAGGACATAGTCTGGGAGACAAACCAGCTCTTTTCATGCTGTGTAACCTAGTTCACTGTTTTCCCCCTTTTAAATTAATTCTGAGATGTTGCTCATGAAACATAACCAATGAGGGATTTTTTGAGAATCTTTTGTTTCCTAGCTACCTTGGAACACACAAAACTCAAGTGAGGTGATAAACTAAAAAAAGATCAGTTTTTAAAAATGTTTTTCACTGAAAAAGGAAAAATGTGGCTTATTTGGAATCAGGGAATATTATTTTAACTGGGAACAGAAGAATACACCATTGAGGAAAAACTATGTTTGCAAATGTACACATGGCCTAAAAAGACTTCCCTTTTAGGAAGCAATTTCTTATGTCATCCATCACAATGCTGAGGTGGCTGCATCTATCAAGAGAATAGGAAGTGCTCATATCCTGAAGTTATTTAATAGGATTTTCAGGAGTTTTTTATGTATGTAATAACATGCACACCAAACACACAATACCTATGTATATGTTAATACACATTATGTACATATATACACACAGCAAACTCATATACATGGTCTAGGAAAATAGGTTTTGCAGTCTGAGGAGACTTGCCTTCTCAAAATTACCACTTTTTCCCAATTCAACCTTTCTATTTTACTTTCATAACTCAAAATTATAGTAAATGATATTCTAAAGGTTTCATTTTAATTTATCAATTAAAATACTGGGCAAACCAAATTATATCAAGAAACAAAAGCACACCCAGGGGCAAAGTACCATCTTTCAGCCTTCAAAAACAAAAAACCAAAAAAGTATCATGACACTATAAAAACTTAATGGGCATTTCTTTTTTACGTTCATAGAAAACAAGGGGAAAATCCTGAGTAGAAGAGATCTAAAATGGCTTTCATGTTACATACTTGTGATAGAAGTCTAGAGCAAAGACTCAAGAATTGACGAATCAGGTCTCCTCCCTCTTCCTGAATCTAAAAACATATGGCATTAACAAATCATGGAAGCCAACAGGTGTTAAAGGTTATTCTTTCTCTGAGACCTCTGAAAAAAGATGACAAGACATAGCTTAGTTTCTCTTTCACAGAAGAGAATCTGCTCAGCTGTGGGATTCCTGATGCCAAGCACCGGGCTCTTTCCTGCACTGGCACAGCATCTGGGATGAAGGACTGTGCATTTTATACCAACCAGCTCCTGGAGTTACAGTACGAGATAACCATGTATCAACAATAGTGTTTCATTTCACCCTCTTTTTAGGGAGTGGAAAACCAGGTATATTTCAGCCATTCTGCCAGCCTCGGCCAGCCACATGCCTCCTGCAGCTTCCCAAGACACAGTCCTCATCACAAGTTTTCCTTCAGCAGCCCGAGCTTGCGGAGGGCCTCCCGCCGGGCTTCCTCTGTGGAGCCACGGCCGGAGAACTGCACAGTGATGCCCTGGGGTCTGAAGCCCACTGCTCTGGGGAGGGAGCACCCCCGCCTCCTGGTGTCCTGGCTAGAGTCCGGCTGCTGGGGCTCATAGGTGCTCCTGCTGGCATTCTGGCGCGCCAGTTTGCTGGCAAGAGTAGGGTCTGGGCGGAAGGTGATGGTCTTTCCAGTGGACACAAAGGGACTGGGCTCACTCCTGAGGGCCTCGTGGATGCTCTGGAAGCCGTTGGGCAGCAAGGAGGGCTGTTCTGTCTGCACGCCTCTGGACTGCTGACTGCTGGACTGCCCTGCTGCTCGGGGGCCTGTGGCCTCAGTGGCCAGGCCTGGGGTGTCCTGAGCATGTGCTGTCTGATCTAGAGAGACATTCCTTTGCTCTGGAAGGTCACTATTCTGTGACCGGTCTTCTGTGTCTCCTGGATTGTGGAAGGAGACACCATTGATGTTGGCCAGGACCTGGGCTTTCCGCTCCTGCACATTGACAGCCGCCTTTGAGATGGTCTTACTGAATTCCTTCCCTGAGCTGTTGGTCACACTGATATTACTGGGGAAGCGGTGAATCTTGGCTGGGGGCTGTGCCATGTGTCTGTGCCACAGGAGGTGGTCCCCATTCCAAGGGGCTAGAGAAGCCAGTGTCCTCCATTCTCCAGGCCTGTCTTCTTTGGAGGGAGATGTGGGGGAAAGAGCTTCATTTCCTGCCAACTTCTCAGAAATTTTCTGAGCAATCACAAGAGGAGTGGGGACAGAGCGTGGGAGCTTTGGGTGCTCTGCTGGAGGAGGAGGAGGGAGCAGCTCCTTCCTGGGATGGGCTGGAGTTTCAGATGGAGACAAGGGAGGCAGAGGAACAGCCTCTGGAACTGTGGAGCCTGACTGTGGGGACTTCTCAGCTTTGTGCTTCCTGCCTTCAAGGACAAGATCATCCTCTTTCCCAATAGGTCCGGCCCCTAAAGAGAGGAAGATCTCATAAGCTTCTATCTTATATAAAAATAAATGTGTTACATGCCTGTTCATGAAATTTAAGAGAATCTCCAAGAGACATATAACCAACTGTAAGCAAACTGTAAGCTTGTTCCTTGCTCCCTGGACTAGTAAGAGGAAAGGCAGTCTATGACTCTCAGGACCACACACTGAGAACAGAGAGATCCATGACTGTGAAAAACTGAGTTGGAATAGAAATGGCCAATGTGTGGGATGCGGCCCATCAAGGTGTGCTTCTGAGACTCCATCATCTCAAGACATGACAGGAAGCAAACAATTACTACCTTCTCAGGGGACTTTACACAGGGGACACTGAGTGAGAAAGGAAAGCTGTGCAGCACACACCAACAATCCCAACAGTTGTTCCTAGAGGACACAGGGTGGTTCCACTTTCCTCTGTGACACAGGACTGCTTTCTGACAAGCCCATGTGGCATTCACCAGAGTGCCTTGGAGCCAGCCTTCATTGTCCTCACCCACCCAGCAGATTACTGACACTTCTCTGCACCCACCTCCTGCTATCAAGCTGTAAATACACCGTGTCTTTTTACCTTTGTATCTTGAGATTCTCATGCAATACCCACCACCGAGTAGGTTGCTATGAAAATGGCATATGAGAGAACCAAAGGGCACCTGCGACATATTTTTGAAAAGTGTTCTCTTTGGCACAATTATACGATCTGATATTTTAAAGGATTAGCTGGTTCAAACTACTTTTAAGAAAGACATTTCAGCACTCCCGTTCAATATAGCTCTGGGAACATTAGCCACAGCAATTAGAAAAGAGAAAGAAATAAAAGGCATATAAAGATAGGAAAGGAAGAACATAAACTGTCATTATTTGCTGACGATATGATACTTTACACAGAAGACCCAAAAAACTCTGCCAAAAGACTTCTAGACTTAATTAACAGATTCAGTAGAGTAGATGGATACAAGGTCAACACACAAAAATCAACAGCCTTCTTGTACACAAATAACAGACTCACTGAGAGCGAAATTAGGGAAACAATTCCTTTCACAATAGCATCCCCCAAAATGAAATATCTAGGAATCAATCTAACAAAGGAAGCAAAAGACTTCTACACTGAAAACTACAGTACTCTGAAAAAAGAGACTGAAGAGGATATATGAAAATGGAAAGACATCCTTTGCTCCTGGGTAGGAAGAACCAATATAGTGAAAATGGCCATACTTCCAAAACTGCTGTATAGATTTAATGCAATCCTGATTGAAATCCCAACATTATATTTCACAGAACTAGAGAAAACAATCCAAAAATTCATTCGCGACAAGAGACCTAGAATAGCAAAAGCAATTCTAGGCAACAGAGACATGACAGGGGTATCACAATCCTAGACTTGAAACTATGCTACAAAGCCACAGGATGGTACTGGCAAAGAAACAGACCCGAGGATCAGTGGAATAGATTAGAAGATGCAGAAACAACTCCAGACATACTCAGCTACCTCATCTGTGACAAAGGAGCCAAACACCCTCACTGGAGGAAAGATAGCCTCTTTAATAAATGGTGTTGGAAAAACTGGATTTCAACATGCCAAAGATTAAAACTAGACCAATACCTATCACCATGCACTAAACTAAGATCAAAGTGGATTAAAGATCTAAATATTAAAACACAAACACTAAACTTGCTGGGTAAGTTAGGTAGAACTCTTGAAGACCTTGGGATAGGAAAAGACTTTATGAACAAATCCTCAGTTGCCCATGAACTAGCACAAAGAATCAACAACTGAGCTCTCATCTTATTAAAAAGCTTCTGCACTGCAAGAGAAACCACCAACAGCGTGAAGAGACAACCGACAATGTGGGAAAAAATTTTTACCAGCTGTTCCTCAGAAAAAGGTCTACTATCTAAAATATATAAAGAACTAAAAAAAATCAGACCCCCCAAATATAAAGACCCAATCCAAAAATGGGCATCTGAAATGAACAGACATTTCTCAGATAAAGAAGTAGAAATAGCAAAGAAATACATGAAAAAATGTTCAACATCACTGGTCATTCAAGAGATGCAAATGAAAACAACACTGAGATTCCACCTCACCCCAGAAAGAATGGCTGCTATCAAGAAATCAACCAATAACAAATGCTGGCAGGAGTGTGGGGAGAAAGGAACCCTTCTCCATTGTTGGGTGGGAGTGCAGACTGGTGCAGCCACTGTGGAGATACCTTGAAGAACTACGATTAGAGGTCCCATTTGACCCAGCTATGCCCCTGCTGGGTATCTTCCCAAGAGAATTAAAAGAATCATACCACAGTGATATATGTGCACCCATGTTTAGGGCAGCACAGTTTGTAATAGCTAAAGCTTGGATACAGCCTAATTGCCCATCAACTGGAAACTGGATAAAGATGTGGGGTTTTTTATAAAATTGAGTACTACTCAGCCATAAAGAATGAGAAACTAGAGATATTTATAGCTAAATGGATGCACATTGAGGCCATACTCTTAAGTGAAATAAATAGGACAAACATGTAAATACCAAATATTTTCTCTACTGTGAAAAACTAAAAGTGTAAATAAGGGTCGAAATGTATAATCGATAAATCAAATAGGAAGAAAAGGTCTAAATGAGTAGGGGAAGAGGGAGGGGAAGGGGAAAGGAAAGAAGGGAAAAGAAAAAAACATGAGAAATGGAAACAAAGTCTTTGTGAATAGGGAAGGGTGGAGGGGGTGAAGGGAGGGCGGGGGAATGGGGAAAAAATAAGAACCAAGATGCATCATGTAAAGGTACAAGATCCCAATGATGAATGTAACTGTATTGTATACCTAAACTGTACCAATAAACCTAATTTTAAAAAGCAAAGATATTTCAAAGTAAAAGTGTAATTAAAAAACCAAATTTATACTGCCTCTCCTCTGACTACAAACCAAGCTCTATACTATATGGAACCTATAACTACTGGATGTGAAATTCTGAATACATAGTATTGCTTTAAAACACACACACACACACACACACACACACACACACACACATTCTGGAGGTTTATGACAAAAGATGATATTTTACAGTACCGGAGCAGAAGTGTTTCCCTTGAGTTGGGCATGGTGGTACACACCCAAAATCCTATCACTCTGGTAGGCTAAGGCAGGAGAACTGCAAGTGTGAGCCTAGCTTGGAAAACTTAGTAACTTAGTGAGACCCTGTCTCAAAATAAAAAATGAAAAAAGGGATGTAGTTCAGTGCAAAGGTTCTGGGTTCAATCCCTAGTACAGTGGCACCTTGGTTCAGGAACTTATTTGCATGATTCTGGTTACAAAGCAAATCAGTTGCAAACCAAATTTAATTCAATGGTTAGGCTCAATGTTGGCCTTATGGGGAAATTTGATTTGGTTTATGATCAATTCAGTTTGTGACTAGAATTACGGTTTTTTTTTTGTTTGTCTTTTGGTACCAGGGATCGAACTTGGGACCTTGTGCTTTCGAGGCAGGTGCTGGAACCACTGAGCTAAATCCCCGGCCCTGTGACTAGAATTATGAAAAGAATCAAGTTTGCGAACCGAGGTACCACTGTATTGCAAAAAAAGAAGTGTTTACTTATCATTTTTCCTTATCCTTTCATTCCTATGCCCTTGCCCACATGTTTTTTCAGTATCCTTTCCAATCAGGAAAAAAAAAAAATTGGAAGGAATTTCTCTCTGTCCACTTCCCTGGATTGCTATCACAGGATTCGGTAGACAGAAGCTTTTCTATCCTTTGATGCCACTAAGAGCCAAATGAAATGTACAAAGTAGATGCTGACCTGAATTTCTGTTCTGTCTTTTGAACCAGCTGACTTTTAGTTCAAATGCCCCCATGCTGGAAAATAACTGGGGTATAATATTGCACTGAAGTAAAAAATGCCTTGTACGTTTTCTTTGAATAACAGAATTGTTACCTGGAAGTCACTTCTAGTTTTCTTTACACACACACACACACACACACACACACACCCTATTTAGATGGTCTCATTCTTTATCCTAGTCCTTAGAAATCCTCTTGCCAGACAATCAAATGACCAAGAGAATTGTTTTCTCTGTGGAAGCCTAGGAGCTGCTCAACTGGCACAAGAGGACACAGAAGAAAGGCACTCTGTGTCTTGGACACACCAGCAAACCAGGATACAGGTCCAGGACCTGTGCTTCACCCGCACCTGCTATCTGAGATGTGTCTGGAAGGCACTCCGCTTCCCCAGCAGCAGGTCCAGGCTGCACTAAATTGATGACATCTTCAGGCTCAGAGTGACTGGACGGGCTCTCTTCCAAAGACTGTGGAGATTGGCAATGAATGCCACTGTCACACAGGATTGGCTCCTCCAAGTCATCTTCCAGGGAATCCAGAGTCTCTTCAAAGAACAGGATGACGTCTTTTTCCTCATGTGTGAGGTACTTGAGGCTTTCATCATCCTGTAAGACAGGTTTGGGGTTGGGAACTGAGATAAACAGTGCTGTTTCTGAAAAGAAAACATCGTAACAAAGTAGGGGTCAGTACCTAGCCCAGAGCAGAAGTTACTGCACTCTGGGCATTCCCTGCCACCTGCATTACCCCACTGACAAGCTGCACGTATGGTCCTCAACATTTTACTTGTATGGACAAAAATACTGTCAAAAAAGTGTAAAAGATACAGGGTCTTAGGATCCTAATGTGGGCTCTAGCGTGTTCCAAGTGAGTCAACACAATAGAGCAACACTCCTTCAGTAGCTCTTTGGGAAAGCTGTTTTCAACTCACTGCTGTCAGACATACTTCTTTTTCCATATTAAAAAGGTGACACTTCTGAAGAGATCCGACTGAGACAGTAAAGGAAATTATTTATTTTTTTAACAGATATAAATCACAAAGACAAAAGTAAAAGGAAAACAGATGATACCAAAAAAAATAAGGGAAATTGAAGAGCAGAAGGACAGGTAGTAAAGTAAGAAGACCCCAGAAAGGGGAATTTTCAGTTATAGCTAGGAGAGCCAATGACCCACCTGCCGTGCACCGTGTGTCCTTGGAGCTCAGGCACTGATGTGCTGAGCACTTCCTGATCCAAGCCCTTCCAGAAATGTGGTAAAGGTGAGGCAGAAAAGACAAGAGCTGGTTGAAAGTCTCTTTCAGAAGCAGTTAGATTGCTCCAACAGAAAATGAGGTGCTCATTCTTAGAAAAAGTGAAAAAAACCAAACTTTCCAATGTGGGCCATGAGACAGAGTTGATGATGTCAGAAACCACACTGAAAATGGGAAGAGGAAATGAAGTCAAATTGACTCCAGATAGCAGAGGACAGTGAGCCTTTTTTAGGGAATCTGAATGAGCCAAGAGCCCAAAACAGCTGATTCCAGAGACTCCCCAAGGCGACAGCTCAACAATACCACTCTACTGGTGAGTGCCAGTCAAGTCCAGGGTAGAATTTTCATCAGTTTCTTAATGTCCTATTCTTCCATGCAAGATGTATCTAAATAATAAAGATATGTTAAAAAGGAACTTACAGGAAACAAGTGACCAGTAATGAAAATTTCAAAAAGGTTATCATCATCAATGTCCTCAGAGAGATGAGGAGATACTGAATCCATAAACATGATGCTATTTAAAAAAGTTGAAAAACAAAGGCTCTTTGAAATACATGTAACAGTAGAACAATGAAAAATTTAGAGATAATCTTGAGAAATTAGAACTCAACAAAAAAAAAGAAAAAAGAAAATTAGAGGTTAAGTCTGGGAGGGACAACATCTGAATAATGAAGTTCTAAAAAGAGTTCAAAGAAAGAGAGAAGAAATTATCAAAATAAAATAATTTAATAGACACCACTAAAAAAGAAGTTTATGAGTTTCCAAATTTTCTTTTCTTTTTATTAAATTCTTTTATTGGTACATTTTAGGTACACAACACAATTACATTTCTCTTTGGGAATTGTACCTTTACATGATGCATCTTGGTTCTTATTTTTTCCCCATTCCTAGCCCTCCCTTCACGCCCTCCACCCTTCCCTATTTACAAAGACTTTATTTCCATTTTTTCCATTTCTCATCATTTTTCCTTGCCCTTCTTTCCTTTCCCCTGCCCCTTTGGACCTTTTCTTCCTATTCTGCATTATCAATTATTCATTCTAATCATTGGTACATTTTAGATATACAATATAATGACATTCATCATTGGAAATTTGCACCTTTACATAGTCTCTCTTGGTTCTTATTTTTCACCCTTGCCCAGCCCTCCCTTCAACCCCTCCATTCCTCCCTATTTACAAAGATTTTGTTCCTATTTTTCCATTTTCTCATATTAATCCCATTCCCTTCTATCCTTTCCCCTAGCCCTCCCACTTCCTTCCCCTTTGCCCCTTTTCTTCCTATTTCATATTACCTATTATACATTTTAGTCCTTAGTTATACTTTCAGTTTCTCACACTAGAGAAAACTATTCGGTATTTATACATGTGTGTCCTATTTATTTCACTTAAGAGTATACTCTTAAGAGATTCCAAATTTTCTGAAAAAAGGCCAGCCTAATGAATAAGAATAAAATACATTCCTACCAAAGCACATCTTGAGAAATTTCAATATACTGAAAACCAAGAAAAGATCCTGAAAGTAATAAGGCAGGTCCCACACAAGAGACAAAGAGTCAAAATGTGATAACTGTATTGTGGTCATGTAAGAGAGTACCTTTTGTTCTTAGGACGTACAGATTTCAATACTGAGGGGGTCATGAGGTAGCAACTACCTTCAAATGGTTTAGAGAAAACTCATTTTGTGTGTGTGTGTGTGTGTGTGTGTGTGAGAGAGAGAGAGAGAGAGAGAGAGAGAGAGAGAGAAGGAACAAAGGAAAGGAACAAAAAGGAACAAAGCAAAGTTAAATATATATTCTAGAAAGATCACAGTGGCTATAATGTAGAAAATATAGATTATAGAAGACAATGTAGAGAAGAGTGAAAGGTTTTAGAGTAGTGGTGATGAGAGGGAAGATGGACTTGAGAGACATTTAAGAAGTAAAATCGATTCCTTAGGTAAAATTCTACTTTTTACTTTAGTTATTCATCATCCATCTTTTCTACCTCAACTGTACACGTGAAAGAGTTATGCCTGATAGATCTTTGAACTTCCACCTAGCTTAGAGGTTGTCTTGCATCCTGTAGGTAAACTACTGTAACCAACATGCCAGTTGCCTTGTCATCACATGTGTATGTCTTGATTCATTTTGTGAAATTTAAAAAATAATATACTGAAGATTGATGGAGTCATCAGAGACATAAAGCATTCCTGCTTCACCTTTTCTCCACACATCTTACTGCTAGACTAAACATCTCCTGCTCTTCAGTCACCCTAAGACATTCACATTTTTCTTCAACCCACACAGAGTGGTTTACCTCAGTAATTCAGCAAGAAATCCTTTAAATCTGAAATCATTAGGGTTTTTAGTATAGCAAAAATTCCCCTAGTGATCAGATATAACTACTATGGATGCTGTTAGGATGACACGACAGTGGTAACAACCATAAAATCTCAGAGGGCATGGTGGCAACAGGCCTGTATTTTCAGCACTCTGGGAGGCTGAGACAAGATGATTCCAAGTTTGAGCCCACCATGGGCAACTTAGTTAACTTAAAAATACCTACCTCAAAATTAAACAAACAAACAAACAAACAATAAATGGCTGAGCATGTAGCTTCAACAGTGGCTTTTTTATTGAAATAAAAAGCCTACGAAAATAAATTAATGTCCTTTCTCTTCTACTGTGGCCTTCCTCATGCAATGCTTCAATAGGGTTATTCATGACTTTTTTAGATAATCTATTTTGGTTAAGTATAATCATTTTCCTTTTGATGTATAGACAGTAGAATTGAATGGGTACTGGCCTGAGCTGAGGTGAAGTTCAGTGGTACTCTACTGTAAGCAAGGGGTGGATCCCCAGCATGGTAACAGGTGAAATACTGTACACGCCAATTCCCTACACTAAGGGAAGGACAAAATAACAACTGTGTAAAGTCCATGTCTTATCCAACCTCAGAACAAGTAGTCCCAACAAGAGGTTTCATCTGGAAAATAAGCTTAGAAGGGGGCCTCCTACCTGCCTATTTGTGCCCTGTGCACTGCTGAGCGGTGCATAGCACACATCAGTCCATCCACCTCCCTTACCTGGGGACGTGAAAACTAGTCTCAAAGATAAGCAATAACTTTCCAAGGGCCACACAACTACTTCACGGAGGGGCCAAAACTAGAAGCAAATTCTAAACTTGACTTTTGTTTTGTTCTTTTTATTTCTCTAACCATGTACTTACTACTAAGTAGCAACAGATCCTGCCTGGATGTCTGCAAAGTCTTATGCATTTTATCCTGGAGTTCCTCAGTGTACAGTTTTACCCCCAAGTTCCTTCCTACTTCTGCTCACTTCTTATTTGCACAATATGAGACACACATCAGTTTCAGGAAGACTGGTCAGAGAGCAGGACCCCAGGCTCCAGGATCCTAGGATTCTTGCCTTCTCAACCTTAGGGCTTTCTCTAGGGTGAGGGTCTGGGAGGGATGACTGGAATGTACATCCAGAGCTTTGTGATCAGCCTGGTCAGGAGCCCTGAACTTGGATGCAAGATCGAAAATGCTGTGGGTTCAGTCTGCTGCCCAATCCCTCAATGTGAACCTGCCTTCTCAATAAACCTGGATTCTGTGTGCACTTGGGAGATGAAAGAAAGCAGAAAGGGAACAAAACCCAAGCCAAGGCTTGGGGCACCAGGTGCTTCAGGGCCAGAAAAGGGGCACAAGGACCTTTATGATTTATATCTAGATGCCCCCCCCCCAATTCTCATGTGCTCCTAGGTGAGGCTTTTGGAAGGTGATTAGATCATGGGGGTATGATAATCATCAGTGGATTAGTCAACTGATGAGTTTATGGCTGACTTGCTGTTAGGAGGTGGGATCTGATCAGAAGAGGTGGGTCACTGGAGATGTGGCCTAGAGGGTTTACCATCCTCCCACACTTCCTGCTGCTATGTCATGAGCTGCTTCTCCTCTAAATGTTACCCTGCCTTGGAACCATCTGACTACAGACTGAAACGTCTACAGGCTGTGAGCCAAAATAAACCTTCCCTTCTTTTAAACTGTAGGTGCTGGGTATTGTGTCTCAGTGACAGGAAAGTGGTAAGACCTGGACCTAGGCCAGAGGAGTTCCTGTCTACTCATCCTGGTTGAGGAGATGGCAGCTGCTGGCTTGGACAGGAAGGGTGCAGAGAAAGACGTGTGGTGGGCAGAGGCTGGAGACGGAGGAGCAGGGAATGATGGCGAATGGGCATGGGAATTTGGGAGGCGGGGATGAAAATGTTCTAAAACCAACTGGTAATGGTTGCACAAATCTGTAAATAAAAAACCATTAAATGTGCACTATTTTATTAACTGATAAAGACAAGAAGAACTATGCATATTTATGGAGTAACATGTCTTCAACTATGTACACAGTGTGTAATGCCAATACATATATAGAGAGAGACAGAGTCTACCAAAAAATGTATACACACTTCAGGCAAATAAAAATAGTATGACGTTTTCTCAACTGATGGTGTTACCCTCATATGGGGGACCCTAGAGGATGTTGTATGTTGCAAAAATTCCACTATGCTGCTGGCCCTTAGAGAAGAAATTGAAAATGCATGTGCAGCAATCTCAATGACCAAGGTTACCCAAGCAGCAGTTCGCCATACTAAGAAGTGTCTAGAAGCTAATGGCCACCACTCTGAGCCCTTCTTGTAATTGTAGATTGTAATTGTAATAGCCATACTTCACCTATTCTATCCAACCATACTCAGTTAAGGTATTGTCTACAAGTCTCTGAGGAAAACACAAATTTAAGAATGTGAGAAACTTATCCCTTCCCTAACACATATATATTATATATATATTTTTAATTTAATTTAATTTTATTTTATTTTTTGTACCTGGGATTGAACTTGGGACCTTGTGCTTGCAGGGCAGCGGCGGAACCACTGTGCTAAATCCCTGGCCCCATATATTACATTTTAAAGAAATAATTTCTAGTGTATTTAAGCCAGAAAATGTAAAAGGCTAACTATGTTAAGGTAATTAGAATATACACTGAACAAGACTCCCATGAAGAGACAAATTCTTGTGGATCTCTATTCTTCCTGCACAAAAGTAACAGAAAAACATCTACATAGCCCAATTCAAGCTGTGAGAGGATGATCCAGATAAAAAGTCAGATGATAATTTTTTTAAAGGAATCCTAACAATACTTGCAAGTGTAAGCAATCCCAGACAGATCTATGCTGGAACAGATCTGAGACAGGAGGTATTTTTGGTGGGGAGGAAGGGTAGTATAGAGAAGAAAAAAACAAAAAACAAAAAACAAAAGCCTTTGGTTGAACAAGAAACTCGAGAAGATTTTAAATACATACACTGGAGTAACCCCTACTTCAAGAAAAACTCCTCACTCTTGCTCCCATCATTAAGTTCTTAGGATTTTTCTTTTTGATTTTCTTTTAAGCAAAGACAGTTAGTGTAACTACAGATTGAGACAAAAGTGGAAACTTGTAGTGAGGGATAAAAAAAGGAACCAGGAAAACTTACGTGAATTCTAGCGTCTCCTCAAAATTACGAAAATGAAGATGATTAAAAACATTTCTTGAGATGAACAAAGCCCCAACACTTTTTCTCCCTCCCCCACCTCATCCCTGAGTCCTAGGTCACTGGTCCAGGGTATCTGTTTTGCCAGAGTATGATCAAGATGTTTGTATGTTCTTACAGACACCAAAACGTCTCCCTGACATCTGAGCAATGCTTTACTGCTTTTATAATCTAAGTTGATGAGAGACACCCCCCCACCCCGCAGCAAAGCTGAAATGGAATAAAGCCAGAGAGAAGGAAATACAGCTAAGCCTCTTTTTTACATGGCTCTACAGCCTGGCTTATTTTGGCAACCTCAAAAGAAAGACCATATAAGTGTACATGGAATTTCCCAGTTTCTGAATAAAAACTTAATTATGGTTATTTCTAACTAGACACTTGAAATTTTTCACTATGGCTAACTTAAACCTATACTTCTGGCAGGAAAGGGACATAGACAAACTAGCAAGGAATGAGATATATGTACAGTCTTGATCACAGAACTAAAGAACAATGGCTTCAAAGGATCACACTTGGGCTCCCTGGGTGCCTTAAACTTCTTCAAACTGGCAACACAGATCACTTTTCTCATCTATTTCTTGATCTCTCCATTCCCCTTTCCTCCTTCTGTCCCTCCCCTCCATGGCAAGTGCTCTCCTGCTGAGCTACACCCACCCCTGATCTCTATCTCTTGTAAAGAGATACTGATTAGGACAGAAATACCTTACATGTGTGGCATTACCATCCTCTGAGTCTTCTTATAAGCTGTGTCACTGTCCTAGCTCTACAGGTCTATCTTGCTAAAGTCAAACTGTGAGTTACTAAAAAAGTTTAAACTAGGATTTATTCAGTTCTTGTACAGAGTAGGTATTACTAATGTTTACTGAATTAATGTCTCCCAGAAGCTATTTAGTCATGTCTTAAAATTGTATTTTAACCAGGATTGTTTCTGATTCCATGTGGGTATGAACCCAGCAGTGAATGGAGAGAGAGGTACTTACTGACAAGTTGGCTTCTCCTTTCTTACTCCCCTGTTTTCCTCCTCTTCAAATCACAGGGCCAAGGGCATATCAAATTCCTAGTACAACCCCTGGACTTCAGCCTAACCTAGCCACGAGGAAAGCATTTCCCACTGCCTGTTCTACCTCCTTATTCTAGAACCAGTGGGCTAGGCCAAAGGACACACAGTGTATTGGAGAAGGAGGGGCTGCTAGAGACATGTTACATACCTTCAGGTCTACCTGCATTCATCAGCTTAGGGACAACTAAGGCTGGGGCCTAAACCAACATTAAATCTCAAAAATTCACCCAATGAATTTGGATCGTAGCATTTGCCTAAATTAGAGATAAAAATGAATAGGAAGTATGGTCAGGATGTCCCCAACCTAAACTCAAAGAAGTAAACATAATATTTGAGTTAAGTTCCTTAGAAATTAACTGTAAGTATGAAGAGCTGCTCACTCATTCCAGCCAGCTAGATCTCGTTATTTTCTAGAGGCAGCTCCAGTAAGCCCTTGGGAGAACAGGCTTCAGGAACATAGACAGAGTACGAATCCAATATGCTGGCATAAGACAGTATTCTGCCCCTGGCAGCGGCACCAGGGTGGTTTTTGAAATGACACAGTAATGAGACTTAAGAGGTCAAGCATACTGTACAGGTGGCCTAACATCAAAGCTTCCTGCAGCAGCACTAAAAGGCCATTATCTGTGTTGTGGCTTGTGTCTAGATGTCCCCTACAGCCTCATGCACTCTTTTCTGAAGGTAGCTAAATCTGGAATATGTGACGCTAAGATTAAGGGTGTGTGATTACTAAACCACTATACCTGAGTTACTGGTTTGGCACTGCCCTAATCCTGGTAGTCTGAATAAAATAAAAGGAGCAGGACGACACTGTTAAGATTCCTTGTTACCTTTACTACGCCTGTTTGCTATCCCTGCCTTGGAGCCAGACAATTACAGACTGAAACCTCTATGAACTGTAAGCCAAAAAAGAAACCTTTTCCCCTTTAATTTTTGGTGGCTGGTATTTTGTCTCAGCAACTAGAGAAAAGTTAACTAACACAATCTATGAATTCCTCTAAATTCTTCTCAAACCTTTTGGATTTGCATCACCTCGTAAGGCAGTAACTTCTCGAATCATGCCACTAGTTTTGTAAAGAAATGCACCTTATATTCCTATTAAAGATGCCCTTTTTTGGGCCGGGGATTTAGCTAAGTGGTTCTGGCGCCTGCCCTGCAAGCACAAGGTCCCAAGTTCAATCCCTGGTACCAAAACAAAAACCAAACAAAGATGCCCTTTTCAAATTTCAAAGGTAAAGACATACTCAGATATTCTAAGATTTGGCCAGTTGGTTCCAGTTCCAGTAACTGCTTTTTACAAAATGTTTAGAAGAAGAAATCTTTAAAGAAAAACAAGAAAAATTAAAAACCCACAAATTACTGCCCCCCACACTTATTTTTTTGGTAGTACTTGGAACTGAAGGGCTTTTCACTGAGCTACATTTCAAGTCTTTAAAAAAAATTTTTTTTTTTTTTAATTTTGAGACAAGGTCTTCCTAAGTCACTAAACTTCAGTTCCCTGCCTCAGGCTCCCAGAATGCTGAGATTACAGGTGTACACCACCACACTTGGCTCATAATTACCCTCTTGAGAAATAAGGACCCTGACTTCTCAAAACTGTCTTCTTAAAAGATGGTTAATTGTCTTCTTAAAACAGCTTCAGTCATAATGGTGTCCATAGGAATTACTTCCCTTTTACCATGTTACCTTTAGTGGTCAAAGAAAACTAATGTAGAAGATGACTGATACAAGAAAGAGACTAGAGCGAAGCACATACAGTGGTGGCAGGATGAGGGAGAACTGTGCTCAACCTGGAAGCTCAGGGGACCCTGGGAAAAGGGAAGCTGGAATGAGGCACTGATTTGGGACCAGGTGTTCAGCTTTACAACAGCCCTGGAGGGAGGGTTATCACCCCACCGGCCCCCTTTCTCCCCTAACATGGAAAACAAAGCTGAAAGTGATGGGCTCTTGCAATGGTACACAGATCTGGATAAGAACCTGAGTATGTCATCAACATCTCTGTGATATTTACTACTCTGAACTCATTTCAGGACACTGACTAGTTATCATTTTGGGATACTTACTGGTCAGTAAAGAAGAATGCAACTTTAAAATGTACAAGGACTTGTTTTAGATCTGGTGGAAAGTCCCTCTGATTCCATTTAACTCAGCCCACAGTAAAATCCACGAAGCCTAACACCAAAAGCTCAGAGTAACTCTCCACAACCGGCTAAGAAGCAGATTACTGTTCTCACTTCTGATGGTTATTAATGTAAGACATCTTAAATGTAAGAGATCTTTCTCATCTTCAACCTAATGACATTTCTTATTAAAAAAAAAGTCATGATAAAAAGTCCTAGGCTAAACCATTTCTCTTTGTGACTTTGAAGCTGAAACTTTATGGACCTCCTTTCCAACCAGAATATTAGTCTCTGAAGAGGTATTCCTGCACGATATCTTGACACTGGACCACATCAGACCTTAATGCTCATTTGCCTGTGCCTAATTCTCTATACACATTCACTTAGAGCCCAAGGCTGCCCGACAAACATTTTCAATTCTATTTCATCACGATATGTACAAAATAGTCTTTTATACTATACTGTGCCTGAATTAGTACCATCTAGTTTTGAAATACCCTTTTATGCCACAGCAGGTGAGCTTTTTAATTATGTTTTGGAGAATCTATGGCTCTAATGACTAGAATATTAATCTATATATTTTCTGCATAGTCTTATAATATGCCTTTTAAAGTTCTTTATATTATTTTTAAAAATTAAAAAGCTGGGTTTTTTTGTTTTTGTGTTTGAGATAGGGTCTTGTTATTTTGCCCCAGCTGGCCTCAAATATGTGATCCTCCTGCCTCAGCTTCCCAAGTAGCTGAGATTTATAGGTGTATGCCCCTGCACCCAGCATAAAAAATTAGTTTTAAACTCTCTATGCTTACGTATTTTTAGTCTGTAAGATATTCAGAGGGTAATGTTGTATTTTTTTATTTTGGTGAACTAATAAAATAACATTTATTACATACTACTATGATGGTTTTTAAAAAAGAAAATATCCAAGCAGGAGTTCCTAGAATTGTTGTTACTGGTGCTCCCACCGGAAGAGGATGGTCTGAGATGTGCCACGGACTGTTTCTAGCGGGGTCTGAGGGTCAGTTCTCTTCTGGACTTCCTTTTATGAATATGTCTCTCTTTCTCCCAAAGATGAGTATCCTAGAGGGAGGGGTTTGCAAAAGATCACCTCTTTACAACTAAAGACTGTAAAATTCCCAAGCTAGTTAATGTTATGTAAGGGTCTAGACCAGTGGTGAACCTATGGCACATGTATGTTTCTCTTTTAAGACAAAAGATGTTCGTGTACGAGTTATTTTTTCTAATCCAAAACCTCGGTATCCAGGTTTAATTGCAGTGTTGGCACTTTGCGATAAATAAGTGGGTTCTGAGTTGCAATTTGGGCACTTGTCTCTAAAAGGTTCGCCATCACTGGTCTAGACTCTGAGAGGGATTTGTAAGGTGGTTAAAAATCTGTTTTCAAGTGAATTGTTTTTATTCTCTGAGATATTTCTCTTCTTTCATCCATCTGAACTCAAAGGCAGCAGGGTTCTTGACTGGGTTTCTTACTGTCTTCAGGTTTGGCTCTTTCCGGCACTAAACTGCCCTATATTATTGTCTATGGCTAGAGATTCACTCCACTGCCATGAGTAATGTTTGTGTTTGTGCAAAATTTAGGATAATTAAAAGTCAAATGCCATTTCACAAGTATTCCAAAACATCAAGCTAGTTATTAACCCAAAAGGATTTTGTAAGATATTCCTTAAAAGAGAGAAGGATTGCAGCAAAATCAACTAACCAAATAATATAAAAGCATTAAAGAAAATCATCACTTACCAAAGTGAAACTTCTGGACCGAGAGCTGCTGCTCCAACTCTCCAAACTCCCTCCTCTGCTCAAGTCACTGAGTCTGCAGCTGGGTGACATGTCCGAGTCCATCTCCAAAGAGTCTGATTTGTGGTGGTTGACAGGCATCCCCACAGAAACCTCAGATGCTGGCTTGCTCACAGGAAGAGGGGCAGGAGCCAGTATCCCATCCTGAGGCAGAAGAGTACTTCTAGAGAAATCAAGCAAACACTGACAATAGTTAGTGAGTCTAGTCAGTACAATGCTGTATTGGTCAGCTTTCTGTCACTGGGACAAAATACCTGACACTCAAAATTTTTAAAAGAGGAGAGGTTGGCCAGGGATTTAGCTCAGTGGTTCTGGTGCTTGCCTCGCAAGCTCAAGGTCCCAAGTTCAATCCTTGGCATCAAAAAAATAAAAGGAGAGGTTTAATTTGGCTCATGGTTTCAGAGGTTTTAGTTCATAATCCACTAGCTCCAAGGCAGAAACACCATGGTAGAAGGGTAAAGCAGAGTAAAGCTGCTCACTTCATGACAGTGGGAAAGCAGAGCACAAGGGAAGAGCCAGAGAAGCAAGGGCTAGGGACTAAATCTAGTCCCCAGGGTCATGCCCTCACGACTTGCTTCCTCCAACATGGCCCCATCTCTTCATAGCCCATTCTGCTATTAACTTGCCAATGGGTTAACCCATGGATGAGGTTAGTGACCTCACAGTCTAATTACCTCCCCTGTAGTCTCTTAATCCAAGTTAACAATCAAGATTAAGCAGCACAGGGCCAGGGATTTAGCTCAGTGGTTTCACCGCCTGCTGCGTAAGCGCTAGGACCCGAGTTCGATCCCCAGCACCAAAAAAAAAAAAAAAAAAGATTAAGCAGCACAAATGCCTTATCCACCAAAAACAGATGGTCAGCATGTGTGGTATTCATCCACATTCACAGACTCAACTATTACAGAAAAGGTAATCAGGACACTGAAAGACAACTTGTTTGGGGATGCTGGTTTGTTTCTCCTTCATACTGTTATCCACTCTGAAGATTTAAGAATAATTTTTAAGGAAAGACAGAGGTACTAAAACTTACTCTGGTGCTAAAATGACTCTTCTAAAATGATGCTTTGGGACCTTTTTTTTGCATGGAGGTTCTACATTCTCAGGCTTGGTCACACTCACACTCAGGCTTTTCCTGTCTTTTTTGCCTCAGGCACCACAAAACTGGCTCTTTTTCTAGCTCACTGAGGCTCAGAGTTAAGGTAAAGTGACAAAAACTAAGACGTTACCAATGGAAGTTTAGCTGACATCTTTAGGCTTGAGGACTCTTCGGAGACCTGATGCTATTGCAACTTCCACATAAAAAGTAAAGTACCCTAAGTTAACAGTTATCAGGAAGTTCATGTCTGTTTTACTTCCAGGATCAAAGACATCAAAAGTGTTCTCTCTAAGCTCCTTGGATTCATACTTTCCTTGGATCCCTTTATAGCAGGAAACACAGCTCATCTCCTGAACAACAACTGAGTTCAACAGAACATTCTAGAAGACCAAAAAAGAAATATTAATCAACAGGAGGTATTCAATAGACACATAGCCATCTGTGGCCTAATCAGTACTAAACACCTTTAGGGGGATCCTATCATTAACTCTTCAAAAATTATTGTGAAAACTTTCTTAAAAGAAATCCTGCAGACATCTAAAAACAGATTTTAAAAACTATTTTTCACTCCATTTCTCTTCACGTTTCAGGTGAATCACTACAGGTCAAATGGCAATTTAAGAGCAAGGTGATGGAACAAGAAGATTCTGAGAATGTACACTTTTTGTAAGTTATCATTATTCCAAATAGTTAAAAAAAAAAAAAAAAAGGAAGACTTAAAATGTTAAATAAATGCCTCAAATGGATCTCGTGTAAACACTCACTGTAGCCATACCAAGTATGCTGGCTGGAGCAATGCCTGGCAAAGGTAAATAGATGTAGTGCAGCTAAATCCTTGGGCCCCAGAAGAGCCAGACTAAGGTGGGACAGGCAATGTGGAGAAGACAGACTAATTCTTAAACTCTTCCAGATTTGCCAAATCCCACCCACTGACTCAGCTTGAACATTGAATCACTTCCCAGGAAAGGAGAGGGCTACTAGACAAAGAGTCTTCCCCTGCCCACATACACACCAGCGAGATGGAACATGGGAAGGGAAGTGCTGATTCACCACACAGCTCAGGAGCTGGGGCCCCAGCAGTTTGTGGGGACCTTCAGAGTTGTGCCAACGCTGAGCGGTGACAACAGCCCCTGGCAGCCCTCAGAGTGTGGCCAGATGGTGTCAACCTTTTGAAAGTACACCTTTTTCCTGTTTGTTATAACTTTAAAAGCTGTAAAACTATAATATTTAGACTGCTGAATGCAATTCTCTTGAAATAATATGAGGAAGCTAACCAGGATCTTCCCAAAGGTAGGGGTGGTCAGAATGTGAATCTTTGATCTCTCAAAGGATGGGGATTTTTGTGGTTTCCTAGAAACTGCAAATACGGAGTTGCATAGGAGGTCCACTGTCCAGCAGTTTTCTGAAGGGTAGGGCAAGAAAGCAAGCTTCTTCTCTTGTCTGTCCTGGAAAGGGACACCCTGGGACCAGGACACACGAGACACAGAGCAAACAGGCTTGGCGGTACTGACCACAGCTATGTCTATGAAGGTCATTACTACTTTAAAATATTCACTTTCCTCATCTAATCAAGGGTTCACTCTGGGTTTTCAAAAAGTGCACACTATGAAAAGTGAGACCAAGGTCAGGCCACATCAGCCTCATGGATCAAGAAGCTGACTGCTACCCAGGAGGAGAGTATGATTCACTAAGAAATCACAAGTTCACACGGGAAAAGCAGGAATATGAGGCTTGTGTGCTAATTTTCTTTTATTCTAATCCAGTTCCTGTGTTTATTTCACATTATTTCCTAGAAACAGCCTTCTTTTGGTAAAGTCTAGTTTACTGCTTGAACAAGAGAACAAAGTCACAGATGTCCCCATCTTAGTGAACCTGCATCTGCCCAGCATGTCTGGTCAGAAGGAAAGCAGCCACAGTAGAGGAAAGCCCCAGAAGACTTGCTAGGCTGTGGCAGTGAAGCAAATGGACCTTCTGAGGAAAGATGAACACCCAGGACCACTTACAAAATACTATGCTTTGTCCACCCTGGAGTGAGTGGATGGGACGCAGAAGAGAAAGGCAGCTCCTTTCACCTTCCCCTGGACATTCCAGAAAGAACCTAGAATGACCCACAAGGTATGCATAAAGCCCTCCTTCTGTCATCACTAACTCCATCCCAAACCACCACAGTCAGGTGTACAGCACAACCCAAGTAACTACTCTACGTATTCCCATTGTTTACCTGAGATCTCTGGGTTATTGAATCCCAGAGCCAATCTTCGCTAGTCCAAGGCCCTCAATAGGCCTAGGGACTTGTGGCCTCATCACACAAAGCTTTGGAGGCTGCTTTCAAGGACTCCTCCCTTCTTCTACCACTCATTCACACAGCTGCCCTTTACAAGGTCAGTTGTATCCACTTCCTTGCTGGCCCCACTCCCCAGGACAGGACCATGGCTCCCACCTGCACTGCTGCCACAACCATCGAACTATTCTCCCAGCTTCTTATTGTCTATACTCTCACTGTATTATTCTGCTGAGTTAACCTCAAAATACCACTTTCCTAAAAGCAATCATCTTTAATCCACTCACAGCAAGCTGCAGAATTGAAGTTTTATCATGCTTGCTCAATCTGAACTTTCCTCTTCCTTTCTAGCCTAAGCACGGTGTTTACCATTTTCCTACTTCACACTGAGCAGAGTCTCCTACTAGAGACAGACACCAATCCACTGGAGCACTCTATGCACTGCTTCTTCATCCAGGTGCTCTGTCAGAAGCTCTTTGGGACACAGACCCACACCTACTGAATACATTTATGGGTCAAAGCCTGCGTGTATGTATTTAGAAAGCTGATGCCGTATCTCATTGACTCTAATGGAAAACAGACATGTAACTAAGTTCAGTGCCACTGCAGGAAAAATGGAAGAGCAGAGGAGGGAGAGCTAACACTTTCACAGCAAATGAGGAAACCTAAGGCACGCCCTGAGAGAGAGTTACGATTTAAGGAGACTGCTGGTTAAATTCTGCTGCAAATTCCAAACAGAGAAAAGCAAATAAGCAAAGATATATACATGGCCTATTTGAACAATGGTGAATGAGAGGGTAAAGCACTGGCATTAGCTAAGGCACAAGGTACAAAATGAGTGGAAACAGATAGAGAGAAGTTCCAATGGAGGGATGTGGTAAACTGGACCAGAAGACTGAATCTTGAACTTCACCAATAGGTGACAGGGAGCCAAGGAGGGTTTATACCCAAGGAATGACACGATCATACATATAGTTTAGAAATCTGAAAATATTTAGGACAAGTGATAATAGAAATGCTACATATGAAAACGTATGGGATGCAACTAATGCATATAAATGCTGATATTTAGTGAACGAAGCATCTAACTTAAGTTATAAAAAAAATTAAGTGGAATAGACATAACAAGAAAACAAAGAACCTAAATTAAGTAAACAGAATAACATCTGCAGAGTGGGGCAGGGTCAAGGTGCGAACCTATAGATGAGGGCAGAACTGATGCTCCACTTAGGTGCTACTCTTGATCATCATTCCTCCAGCTTCCACTCCCAGAAATTTTGTGAAGATCGGTTCCAAAATCTAGAAAAAATGATCTTAGCAAAGAAATTACCTTTAAAGCTACACCCTGAAAAATTACAATATAATAATCTAACAGCCAAACATATTTAAGAAAATATGTTTTTCTTGACCTTCAAGAACATCAAAAATGAAAGAGCCCTGCCGTGGAAACTGTTTCTGAATCACCACAGCTCATTATCCTGAGTGGGCTTTTTCATATGGTTAAATAGTGGGTGAAAATAAAGATCAGTGAACACAAAACAGCCATTGTGGGTCTGCCTGCTGGTGGCTCTTGACAACAATTTGTTCATATGAACATGCAATGAGTGTTTTCTAAGTGACTTTTTCTAAGCACTTTGCTCTGGTTTGCTCAAAGGTAGGAGTCCTACTTTTACAGTTTCAAACTATTCTGTGGTGATTCCTGTTTGTATCTAAATATGTGTGTTAACAAAATTGAAAAAAAGTATTTTTCAGTGCTGAGTCTTGAACCCAGAGCCTTGCAAGTGGTCTACCACTTACCCCCTGCCCCCCAAAATGAGTTTTATAATAAGAAGTTTATTAGGAAATAAAGCTATGAAAAATGCCAAGACGTACAGTTTTGTCAATTCATAAGTTAAAAGAAAACTGAGTACCAATATTCTTTTCTCTTAATTTAATTATGGTTTTAAAAACATTCCGAGACTAAATTAACCATTTCCTCTTCTGAAAGGAACTTACAGACTACTTCCATAAAAAACAGGATTTTATGCTAGTTATCACAATGCATCTGGACAGCACTGGGCACAACTTTCTGCTTGTCTTGTTTCACACCTGAAACATTCCAATGTCTGTACCCTTCTGTCCCACACTGCACGCACTAAAGTTGTACATGCAGACAAGGAGCCTATAAAAAGCTGACCTAACAGAAAGGTAAAAGAAGTTGGGGGTCCTATAATTTTCTTTCTTCTAAGTATTCTCCCAAAACTTTTAAAAAAATAAAACAAATACTAGTACAACATTTAAGTAGTAAACTGCCAGACATTTAAATTGCCTTCCTAAAATCCTAGACTGCTTTTGGTAACATAGTTGGCAGTTTTTCTCTTGTCTTTATTGCCAAGGAACTTGCCCGTAGGAACACAGGCTTTAACCTGTCTCTCTAGAGTATGGCCTCATCTCACCTCTTCCACTTCACTTTCCATAAAACGAACCCTTTTACCCAGCCCAAGCCTCCTTAATGTGCCCCTCAACTGTGAGTGCCCATCTCTGCCTCGCCTCTGCCCACCTCCCAGCCGTCCCAGCCTAGCTCAGGGAGACACCGAACCTGCCAAGCCTTTCCTCTAGGGTTCCACCCAGCACTCGGCTCTGTAACTGACTGCTTCTGGACCTGCTGTTTACATCCCACCACTTGGTAACTACAGGATGACATTTTTGTCACCGTGATACAATTGATCACATCAGGTTTCTGCATGTTTTTTCTTCAATTAGATTATAAACTTTTCATAGGCAGAGTTCTTTCTTTAAATAAAGGTACAACATTTTGGATACCATTTGTCACAAAATATAGACTTAATCAATATCCATTACTTAACCAAAATCCCTATTTTAAATTCTAAAGCCACCTTCTTTAAAAAATATTAGAGCATCAAAAAAAAATTGGAGCATCATAAAAACATTTTTGATCTAAAATAAAAGTTTAAAAATACTCTGGAGTACTTTCAAACATGTCAATGTTGTGATAATCGTTCTTTGTTCCTCTATTATTTTGCAGGTCAAATCCTTCAACTGTAGGGGAAATTAATTAATTATAAATTTCAATCAAGGGCAAATGGGACGCATAAAGGAAGTAACTTAACAGAGCATTACAGAATATACTTAGCTTAATAACAATATATTAAAAAGATGGGCCAGGTGCAGTGGTGCATCCCTATAATCCCTGTTACCTGGGAGGCAGAAGCAGGAAGATTGTGAGGTTGAGGGCAGCCCAGGAAACTTAGCAAGACTCTGTCTCAAAATGAAAAATAAACCCAGGGATTTAGCTCAGTGGTTCTGCTGCCTGCCTTGCAAGCGCAAGGTCCCAAGTTCGATCCCTTGATCCCTGGTACCAAAAAAAAAAAAAGGGGCTGGCTATGTAGCTCAGTGGTAGAGTGCCCTGGATTTGATACTTTGTATCATACGCAAAAAAATATGCCATCAATAAATACACTAAACACATTTAACACAATATTAACATGTAATAAATGTCAATATGAATGTGCTGTGTATCAACACATTTGTGACCAAAATTAACCTCAAAAATGGGCCTCCACACAAATGAACAGGTCAATAAGTATGTAGCAACTCTTTAATTTGGGCTGATTCTCAATTTTAAAGAGTCTTGCAAAAAAAAAGAATGTGTCCAAACACATTCACTAAGCAAACCAGAGTACATGCCAGCACTGCAGATCAAAGAATACTCTCCTCAGGTAGAAGCTGGTGGTTGCTAGGAGTGCTCCAGGTGTAGAGTTTTGTACTGGAGTTTGAAAATGCTGATGCAGCCAAGGGTTTAGCATCCTTTCCATGGGGTTTTGCTTTTCCTTGGTTCTGTTTATTTTTGGTATTGGGCATTGAAGCCAGGGCCATGATGGATTCGCTCCACCCTCAGCTCCTTCCTTTTTCTTTGAAGTAGGTATTCCCTTACTTCTGAAATGTAAGAAATTAGGGCCTTAAATTCTAACTGGCACTCAAGGATTTTAAAAATTTAACAGGCTAATAATTTTACCTCTTTGGAAGCACAGACATGTTTTCATTTAGTTTTAAAAGCCCTTTCTGAGTAACCTAGAAAAATAAAGAAGATTTTAAGTGTATGTGAATAGTTTCAACTATTACTAGGAGGCAACAATTTACTTAATGCAGAATTACTGAAGGGAAGTAACTGATTAGCCCACACTTAAGTAAACAAGCTCACCAAGGAGCCTCACCTAGGTAGGCAGGCTTAACAGTCCCTGAGGGACTGAATTAAGACATGAAAATCAGATTTTCCTAAAATAAAATCTCACCTGCAGACACTTTGATTGGATGTCTGATTAGCTCTGAGTAACAATAAAGTACGGAATAGTTCACAAGGAAGCAAGCAGGAAATTATCAGCAAGAGTGAAAACCTACTGAGAAAAGTTCTATCGAATGAAACTTTTGCAATGACAGATATACTGTAAATTTTTTACTTTTAGTTTGTTTTTTAAACACTGATATTTAAATTGAGTGTGGTGGCACATGCCTGTAATTCCAGCACTCTGCAGGCTGACGCAGGAGGATCACTACGTAGCCCTGGCCAGTCCGAACTACACAGCGAGACCCTGTCTCTTAAAAAATAAATTAATTTAAAATACATATATATATTTAATATGGACATTCTATTTCTAGATTCTTGGGTAAATTTTTTAAAAATAGAAGAAAATTCCAGTTTAATTTACTCTCCCTTTGTGAAACAACTCTGTGTACTTTCTCTATTCAGCAAATATTACTAAGTACTCACTACATGCTACACTGGTGCAATCATACATATTTCTTACTTGGAAGTAGTAATTACACCTTATAGTTTTACAGTGCCTCTTTGTCCTGGGAAGCTTAAAATTCTTAGCTGAATTTTTCACCCATCCTCACAATGAAAATAAAGGGGACTTGGTTCATGTTCATTTAGCATTTGGTATTTGTAACACCTGGTTAGACGGAAGCAGTGATCTAATTTACATATCTTATCTCAAGTCCAACAGGTTTAAATGAAAACCAGAGGAAAACAAAGCTCATATAAGACCTCCTGCTGGGTCAATCCATGCACCCAACTTCTTACTAAAAGTTTCACAACCTCTCTGCTGGCTCTACTCAGGTGCTGGGAATGAGGACATTTCACTTGGGGATGTTACATGCTTTTTTGCTTTTCAGGATCTTCCTACACCTTTCTTAGTAACTCAGCAACAAATTTGTCAAGAAACTTCAAATCCAGACCCAGGGGCAGAAATACTGTACATCCCTCAATTTTAATGGGAGGAGGGAGCAGAGGGTTCTTAGTTTTTTCAGACAGGGTCTCACTATTGTAGTTCAGGCTGGCCTTGAACTCATGATGTAGCCCAGGCTGGCATGGAACTCACAGCGATCCTCCTGTTTCAGCCTCCTGAGTGCTGGAATTTATAGTGGACCACAATACCCATCTCTTCTTAGGACTTAAAAAAAAACAAACAGGGTCAACCAAATGTTTGCTTGAAAGAAACTGGATGACTCCAAACAATAGTTCAGATGTTAATATTTTTCAAGTTCAAAAACTGCCTACCAATTTCTCTGGGAAAAAACAGAGCACCTTTAAGTACAAAAGTAGAATTTGATAATTATTCAAATAATAAAAAAGGTCAGTTGGCAGCTTAACATCAGACTTGTAAGCCGACCACATTGGAAAACAAAATAAAAACTAACCTCACCATGAAATGAGACTTAGCTAAGAAATACAAGGTTTAAATATACAGCATTTTTCTGTGAATTTTCAAAGTCACTGATTAAATTCTTAATGTAGTAGTTGAAAAAGGAAGGTCTAACAACCGGCAGCACAACTGGATGGATTCAGACAAACAGTGGAGTGTCAGTTTTCTATGGTTACTCTAGTATTTGTAGAATAGAATTGATAATTTGCATTGTAAAAAGGTGAAGTGTTCCTTGTGATTTTATTTATGTTGACACTAACAAGTTTTTCCACAGAAAATATCTCTAAAGTCAAAATAGTAGTCAACAGGAAAAAAACCATGAACACACAGGATATTTATGTCATAAACACTGAAAGAATCTGATGCAGAAAAGCTGCCTGCATTGCAGGAGCTCAATCAAATAGAGTCACTGGTCACCTACTGTATACACAGGCCAATTTATTTTTATCACACAAGGAAACAGGTACATAGCATCCAAGACTCACAGAGCTGCTTCTGGTCCTTTACCTGAGCAAACACTTTTGAAAACTATTTTTGCACCAAGAACTCTATTTGACATTTGATATTTTCAGGTTGTCTTCCCCTTGTGTTTTTGCTATCTCACTTTTATACCTTCACATCTCCAACCTCCCCTCCTCACTCCTGAACATTCTGCTCAAGTTACTCCCTCATGGTGCAGAAGTCTACTCCACAGCAAAGGCAGAAACCAAGATCTGCTATTACTACTGTACTCCTAAGCCTTCCATGGTTAATGCCCCCAAATTAAGGGCTAAGCTCTTTCAGCATGACAATCAAAGACACAGTCTCAGTGTCATTTTCTTCTTTCCTCCCATAGGCCCAGCTCCAACATTACACTCTGCAGTAGCTACTCGGACATCCCAGAAGGAAGAACCTGTGTCCTCTGACCCCAAAAGACACGTACCTTACCTCCTTTATTAGATCAGAACATCTTAAAGGCAGGCACTACTCCTTATTTACCTCAGTCTTTTCAACTGTGCATAGCATGATAGCAACGTGAATATGCTCTAAACCCTTTAAGCCTTCTGTATACAGGAAATACCAAATGCTCCATTTGGTGAGGCAGCAATGTGCCGTCTATACTTGTTTATAGTCTAGTATAAAAGAGGACTTTTTCCCACACAAAATAATTCCTTCAAATATCACTATATTTATACTTCGGTTCACAAACTTAATTCATTCCACAATTCTGGAAAAGACAGCCACGCATGTGTTTGTGCAGGAAAGACACTGCAGTCTCGCTCATCACCTGATGCAGAGTTTGCAAACAAAAATGAAATTTTGCCAAACGCTTCTGTTCGCAAACCAAATTGTTTATAAACAAAAGTGTTCGTGAACCAAGGTACCACTGTAATTGTGCAAAATAAGCTACTTTCAATACTCTCCGAGAACTGGGTTTTTACGGGAAAGCTGTGCTGAATCAGTAATTTTCAAGGTCTGAGAAAGGCCTGAGGTCATTCACCCCTCAAATTTTACAGCCCAGGAAACCAAGTCCCAGAGGGTAACATAGTCAACCCCAGGGTCACAGCTGTCCAGTCATGAAACCTGAGGCAAATCCCCTCAGTTCCAGTGTAATATGGTTCTTTTCCTCTATGACCCATTACCCCGTCAGTTTAAAAAATAAAATGTAATCTATGCACATCTGTTTCTAGGCCCAATGATTACCTAGGGCTTGGCACTTGGTGGGTGGTCAGACAGTCTACAGATACTGGTGAATGAACCACTGAACACCCCAGGCTTTTGGATCACTAAAACAGGCCTAATATTAAATATTTCAAAGCACCAGACAATTGGCCTCGTAGGAGAAGCAGCCTAAAAGAGAAAGCAGAAAAAACACCACAAGAGAACAAAGAATTGAAAAGGAACATAAAATATATACCAAATCCTATAAAAATAACTACACTATGCAATGCAACATTTTGGTGATAGGAAATCTAGTACAAAAGAGAATCAAGTTCCTAAGAGATAGTTTCCTAAAGAAGATGTATACAGTGATTGCCCACCCACCTACCTGCAGGGGATACTTTGCAAGATTTCCCAGAGGATGCATGGAACTGTACAGTGTTTTCTTCCTAGAGATACATACCATGTTAGTTTAATTTATAAATTGGAAGCAGTAAGAAATCAGCAGCAACTAGTAACAATATATTGTAACAAAGCTGCGTGAAGGTGCTTCTCTCACTTTCACCTTTGATTGCTCATGGCACTCCAGTATTATTCTCAGACCATGCAGGTAAGTGAAACTGAGGAACGCAAAACCGTAGGCAGATGGGGGAAGCCAACTATTCGAGTAAATGGCCAGCAAGCACATGCATGGCGCTAAACAGTATTAGTCATTAGGGAAATACAAGTCAAAACCACAATGAGATACTGCTTTACACTTATTAAGATGGCTACAATTAAAATAAAAACAACAACAAGAAGTGAAAAATAACCAGTGTTGGCAGGGATGTGGGGAAACTAGAACCCTCAGACATTGCTAGTGAGAAGGGAAAATGATTCAGCTGCTGAAGAAAGCACTTTGGCAATTCTTCAACAAGTTAAACAGTTCCCATGTGACCCAGGATTCTACTCAGCTGATAATAGGTGTTCAAACAAAAAATTCAGCATGATTGTTTGGCACTACTATTCTCAACAGCCAAAGGTAGAAACAACTCGCTATCCATCAACAGATGAACGTATAAATACGTAACATATACATACAAAGGAATATTATGCAACCATAAAAGGAATAAAGAACCAATACATGCTACAACATGGATGAGGCTTGAAAACAGTACACTAAATGAAAGAAACCGGAGACAAAAGGCCACATATTCTAAGATTCCATTTATATCAGTGTCCAGAATAAGCCAATGGACAGAGACAGAAAGCTGATTAGTGGTTGCCAGGGTAAAGGGGGAATGCGCAGTGAGTGATTAATGGGTACAGGTTTCCTTCTGGGATGATAAGCTCTGGAACTAGACAAGTATGATAGTTGGGGAACACTGTGAATATACTGTCATTGCTTTGCACACTTTAAAACGGTCAATTTTATGTTATTTTGCTCCAAGAGAAAGTGAAAATCAAGTCCTTATAGTGCTAGGTCTTTAGAAATATCTTTTATGAAGACATACACTGATAGCCTGGCACAAGGTGCATGTCTGCAATACTAGATATTCAGGAGGCTGAGCAGGAGAATCACAAGTTCAAGGCCAGGTTGGGCAAATTAGTGAGACCCTGTCTCAAAATATGGGTATGTAGCTCAGTGGTAGAGCACCTGCCTAGTATGCACAGGGCCCTGGGTGTCAATCCCCAGGACTGCAAAACAAAACAAGCAAACAAAAAACCCCCAAAGATGTGCGTTCCTAAAGAGCTAGCAGATCCCTCCGCAATAAGGCAAGATGGTACGCTTTACGCACTCTATGCACCCTTCCTCACCGCACAATGAAATTAACGTCGCTGGCCTAGAAAGGGATAAGGACATTATGCAGGGATGCAGCTTCACCAGGGTCCTTCCCAGATGTGCGGTTACCAGTGATACCTCTATGGTGACACTACCAGTGCAGAGTGCAGTGCCTGTGTGGCCAGAGGCTGTCCGAGAGTGGCCAGCAGGCTCGCTGCTCCTCGAGAGGGGACTGTCGCAGGCTGTCAGGGCAGAGCTGCCATGCCCGGCCTTCATGGAGAGCACGAGCCACCAGAAAGTACAGTGGAAACTGAAAAAGAACACTGCCCTTCACCAGCAAAGGAAGAGCTCAAGTTCTGGGATGCTCCTAGGATTCCCCTGGCACATCCCAAATGACCTCGATGCCACTGGCAGCTGTCCCACAACACTGCTAAGATGGACTTGAACTTTTTGTTCTGCAGGACTCCCTGTGCTTAGCTTTCTTCCACCCAAGCCTTTCCCTTCTCTCCCTTCAGGTTTCCAGGCTCCACTCTACCTCTGTAGTTATCTGAGCTGATCTTCAGAATCAACACAGGGTGCCAACTACAGGCTCCTTAGGTGCTGAGAACTTTTGAGTCGTTTCAGGAGCTGATAAAGGAAGGCTTACTTGATCTGCTTTTAATCAGTTTGGGCCATATGGCTGTTATCTGGAAGTGTGTGTATGTCCAATAATGAGTCAGGACTCAGCACATTTTAAGTGGTCAGTCTATAAATATTGCTGAACGAATTAATGAACACGCCAGGGCTGCAGGCAAATATCCTCTGCACCGAAGGGAAAGTCAAACATGCTCAACTGTTCTTAAAAGCATCATTACTCCTTTCAAGTTGATTCTCAATTATCACTCTAATTCTGAATTTCTGACGTTTAGTAATGGAGAAAATGCGTTACTTTTAAATGATCCGTATCCAAAATTTTCAAAAAGAAGCTCATTTGAAGTGCTGTTTACCAAGGAATATATCCAATCACTTATAAATGAGTATTACTAGTCTGGCCAAGAAAATATACAAGATTCCTCCACACATACGCTGTCAAGTCTGGCAAGAAAGATTTTAGACAACTTCGTCCTTCCCAACCAATCCCAAGTAAATAGGGCATTTGTTTGTATTTCCACACTGGCTGCATGAACGAAAATACCTCCTCCACCTAAGAAAACAATCTGTAACATTCAGACATGAAACTCTGAGGACTAAATTTTAGTGCATACTAGAGCCCTAAGCATATAGTGCTTAAAAAAATTAAGCAAAAAAATATTTTTAATACAGATTCTCCTGTGAGCATTTTCCTCAAGTTTACACTTACACCTGGTTTGGTGTTTTATACCTTTCAGAAATAAAGTTTTTAAAAAGTTGTTCATTAAAATTGGAAGCAGACAGAATCTCCTTCCTACAGTCTCCAGCAAAAGACATGACCATTTTATCCTTTTTAGGAGTAAAAAGATGCACAAAATCATTTTTCTTTACTCTTCAGGTTTTCTGCTTTGCACCAACTAGGTTCGGGCAAACAATTCGAAGTTTTCTCAGGTTAGTTCTCGCGGTTAAGAAGACAAAAAACCCCAAAAGCTAGATCCTGAATTTGGACTCCGTAAAATAATACTGGGAAATTCCAAAGCTTTGGAGGAATACTGGAGTTTACTTTATTGCCTTTTGTTAAACCGTATCACCTCTGCCACGTTTTCTTCTCATTTTTTTAGTCCCTCGCCCGGGTTCCCTGGACAGGCCGTACACGTTCCTGCGTGATCCAAGTATCTGGCGGGCCGCGGCTGACATACACCTACTGATCCTGTCGCGCAGGACCGCGGCCCCGCAGGTGCCTGGGCCAATCCAGGACCCACGCCCCTCTCCGCAGCGCCGGGGACCGCGGTCCCGGGTGGGAAGTCGGGGGCCGGCGCCCTCGCGGGGAACCGGGGCAAGGCGCTGGGGACAGCTCGGCGCCCGAAGTTCAAAACACGCCACAAGCCCCTACGCCCCACTCCCACAGGAAACCCGAGTCGGAAACAGCGCGCCGTTCCCAGTGCCCGACTCTGAGATCCCGAAGAGGCTGGCGCTTCCCGGCGCGCTCTCGGCGACCTTGGGGCCGCAGGGGCCGCAGGGGCGCAGGGGCGCGGGATCTCCCGACCCGGGACGGGGGCACGTCCGGGCGCCGCCGCACCTCCCTGCCCAGTCCCCTGGACTCGGTGCGACCGGATTGGGGACACCGCGGCGCGCAACCTGCCCGGGGCCCGAGGAGCGCACTCACCTGGCCGGAGCCCCTTCCAGGGACAGCAGGTGCCCACGCGGACCACGACCCGGAGCCCAGCGCCGGAGCCTCCCCGAGTCCGCGCGCCTCGCCAACTGCCGGACCGCCCCGCGTGCTCCCAGCTCCCGGACGCGGGTTCCCGGACGCACGCTGCGCGCGCGCCCGCCCTCCGCACTTAAAGGGCTAGGCCCCGGCGCCCCAGGTGTCCCGGAGGCCGCCTCTCGGAGGTCCTCATACGGTGGTGTGAGGTTTAAATTGGGGGACAATCAGTCCCAATTCCGATCTCGAGTTTCCCTCTCCGATTTGCGTTTGGAGCTCTGAATGAGACAGGACTCCTCCCCCTATCCCATCATTAGCTTTGAGAGGCTATATATTTTACGTAATGATAACAGTAACTACCATTCGTTGAATATTTATATACAGACATCATTTCATTTAAGTTTTAAAACAATTCTTGGTTTCTTTCCTTTCTTTTTTAACCATACACTTAGTTTTTTAACACACATACAAATTGTACGCATCTGTGGGGTACCATGTGATGTTTAGATATATGCATACATTTATCGTGTCCAAATAAGGATACGCATATCTAGCTCTTCAAACACTTATATCTTGGTGATGAAAACATTCAAAACCTTTTTTCTAGCTTTTAAAAATTCTCTGGTTTAAAGAAAAAAAAAAAAAAATCCTCATGTTCCCTGGGGAATAAACTGGGGTTCGGAGAGCTGAAGAAGCTTGTCCAAGAGTTTTTGACCCCCTCGTTATTTTCATCTTTATCACTGTGGAAATATCTACTAAGGTTACTAGCTAGCTGTGGGAGGCTTTTGTAAGTGAATGGAAGTTAATGTTACCCATGTTTCAGAAAGGTGGAACAACTTGCCAGGGAAGGAGAAAGCAAGGCATATAGGATTTTATTAGTTGTAGGGTTTGCAATACACTGGAATGGCAAACATTATAACAATCTTTATTCCAAAAATATTTGTGTTGATTTCATTTCACAGAAAACTAAGGAAGCGGCTGGCTGCAGAGAATGATTGAGTCACACACCTTCCAGGGCTAAACCTAATTCCTTAGTCCTTAGATCATTTCTTTGCCCTCCCCAGGAACAGATACCTGATTAAAGGGAAGAAAACATTTTCTCTAATAACACATTGGCCTCACCTAACTCTCTGCATCTTTAATTAATGTTTACAAAGCGCTTTAATCTACTCAACATGCTGGTTAATTAGCCAAGCATTATTATCCCCCTCTTTCTGAACCAAATCCAAGAGAGAATCAATTCTGACAGTTCCTAATCCTTGGTGAATACTAGACCTAAGCTTTCCGATTATGATTTTTCTCTCTTAAACTTTTGTCCCATGGTGTGTTAATTATGGTTGCTTTCATTATGAAGTCCATTAGTAAAAAGTAATAATAGGTAACAGTTGTTTTAAGGAATTCAGATGATAGAGAATGAAAGACGCTTTGATAAGTGTTTTCCAGAATTGTTTTTTCTGTTTTATTACTGTTCTTTTTGCTTGATTAAGCTTTTATGGTGAAGAAACAGTAAGAAGGAAGAAATATTGAAGAACGATGTTATTATAAAGGAAGAAAGGGAAAAGAAAAAGGAAAAAAGGGGGAGAGTGAATAGGGACAAAAATGAGGCTCAGAGGAAAGTTTCAACCCAGAGATATTAGAGGAAATAACACCAAATCTTTGTGGGAATTATAATCAGGTGGTTTTTCCTGTGAGCTGGTGCAAACCTAGCCAGGGATTCATCTTAACTACTGAGCACAGACTGACAAATAATTTTGATGCACACCATGTCAAGGAACTTTTGTAAACACACAACACATAAAAAGGGATTATGTGGGCTGGGGATGTAGCTCAGTGGTGCCACCCAACAAGGTCCCGAGTTCAATACCTGGTACCCCCCCCCCCCAAAAGGGATTATGTGGTGAGATAGGACACACAAAATGAGGTAAAAAAAAAAAAAGAAATGAGTTAAAGGGTGAAGTTAAAAACAGTTATTCACAAAAGTACTCAATGTCTTGGGAGGAAAAATGAAGTCTGTAAGTCTTTGTATATAGTACTGTATTGTTACTGCTTTAAAACTCATGAAATTCACAATATTTCAGTTTAAATTTACCTAGCTTGCTTTTTTTTTTGGCATTGGGAATTTCTGAACCCAGGCCTGACACGTGCTAGACGAGTGCTCTGCCACTGAGCTACACCCCTAGACTCCACTTGATGTTTTACTAAATGCCTTCTGACGGTCGTTTTTGCTAGGAAAATGACGATGATATGTGCTGTAAGTTGACACCTGTAATGTCCCCCAAAAGGCCCATGTATGAAAGGCTTAGTCCCTAGCCTGTGGTGTTATTGGGGGGTGGAACCATTAAGAGGTGGGACCTAGTTGAAGGAGGTTGGGGCGTGTCCTGAGGGGATATTGGGACCCCACCTCTTCCTATCTCTCTGTACTTCCTGGTATCCCTGAGGTGAGCAGATGGTTCTGTCCTGTGCTGTCACCATGACGCCCTGCCCGCCAGGAGACTAGAAGCAACATGGCCGATGTACTACGGCCCAAAACCTCCAAAACAGCCAAAATAAACATTTCCCCTTTAGCGCGTTTATCTCAGTGATAGAAAGGTAACTAACCTACTATGTGAGTCCCAAAGAGTTACTTGCATGAATTTTGACTAAGTTAAAATTTTAGAAGAAAGCTTTAAAAATTAAGCTCAATTAAGCTCAGTGGCTCCGGAGCCTGCCTCGCAAGCGAAAGATCTGAGTTCAATCCCCGGTACCAAAAAAAAAAAAAAAAAAAAATTAAGCTAAATATGTTTTTACTTTATAAGGCAGTGGTCACATGCCACATAACCACATTTCAGTCAACAACAGGACATGTATGACAGTGGTCGCATAAGATTGTATTGCCCCATAAAATTGTAGCTGCCCTAGTTTGTGTAAGTACACGCTATGATGTTCACACAATGACAAAATCACCTAATGACCAACTCTCAGGATATATCTGGTAGTTAATTGGCACTTGTCATTAAATGGCACTTGATTATTACTGAGTACAATTGACTTTGGAAACCGTAATATCTGTGATGGCCGTTAGAGGAGCGCATACTGGAAAGGGAAAGTCATTAGTAAGCAAATTTTATGGTTTTTTTAACTAAAAAATTATAGCACTTTAGGGCTGAAAGAGCAGATATAAAGATAGGATTTTGATGTACGCTTCTTCTGCTTAAATCTGTTGCCTTAAGCTGCTTATCCTTTGTAAGCCTCAGTTCCCCATCTGTATAAGGCTATTATCAGTCTGTGAGGGTAAAACAAAATTATTGTCAGGTTTTTTAGAGCAAGCCGGGCGTGGTGGCACATGCCTATAATCCCAGCACTCTTGGAGGCTGAGGCAGGAGGATCACAAGCCCAGCATGGGCAGCTTAGCCACTGAGCAAGGCCCTGTCTCAAAATAGAAAAAAGGGCTGGGGGTGTAGCTCAATGTGAAGGCCCTGGGTTCAATTCCTGTACTAAAAAAAAAAGTTTGTCAGAACAAATAATACATAAGAAGATTTTTTTTTAATTATGAAAATGAAGATAAATATGGGAAATTGCCCTAGTTATTATTAAAACATACCACATGTTGTAATGATGAAAAAAATAAAAATAGAACAGTATAACCCAGGAAACAGCAGCGTACACAGTAATGTGTGATAATAAAATCATTTCAGGTAAATGAAAAGGGGATTTTCAATAAATGAAGTTGAGAGAACTAGTAAATTGAAAGAATAATTAGGTTAAGCCCTTACTTTTCATCACTTGCTGAAAGAAATTTCAGCTACATTAAACAATTTTAAAACTAGGAGAAAAGTTTAGGCAAATATTTATATGATCTCAAGATGAAGGACGATAAGAATTGGTAAAATCAGGAAGGAAACGACCATTAGACTGTTACATGCCAAGTGTTACTATGGGAAAGGTCTCAGAGAGCCAACCATGACCAGCAGGGGTATATTCTTTTTTTTTCTTCTGGTACTGGAGTTTGAACTCAGGACCTTGTGCTTTTGAGGCAGGTGTGGTGCCACTGAGCTAAATCCCCAGCCCAGCAGAAGTATATTCTTAAGATGAGTATATACAAATTGATAAGAAAACTCTAAGAACGCAATGGGAAATTTTTCTTAATGACAAAATAAGAATGTTCAGTAATTATCTCCCCGTGTGTGTGTGTGTGTGTGTGTGTGTGTGTGTGTGTGTGTGATTCTAAAATGTTTGGACTACTTAGTAATTTGAAAAATAAAACATTTTAAATGATATACATTATTTTCACCTACAAAGATATTTTGGGCTACAAAAGATATTTTAAAATTCTAATATTCAATACTGACAGAAGTGTAATCAAATGGGCAATGTTATATACTGCTAGTGACAACATAAGTTGATATAACTATGAGAAAGCAATTGTATGAAATATTTCAAGAGCTTAAAATGTTTATATCCATTGAGTGTAAAATTGTCTATCTCCTGTGGAAATAATCATAAAGATTCATGCATAAAAATGTACAGTATCTCCTTTTTTATACTATGTATCAGAAAATTAGAAATAATCAAAGTATCCAAAATGAAGGAAAAGTTTAAATTATTATGCAGCTATTAAGAATAAGGACTTTTGGGCTGGGGATTTAGCTCAGTGGTTTCACAGCCTGCTGTGCAAATGCAAGGACCCAAGTTCCATACCCGGTACCAAAAAAAAGACAGAGAAGAATAAGGACTTTTGGGGCCGGGGATTTAGCTCAGTGGTTTCGCCAACTTTTTGTGCTGGAGATTTAGCTCAGCAGCACTGCACCTGCCTCACAAGCACAAGGTCCTGAGTTTGATCTCCAGTACAAAAAAAAGGGAAAGAATAAGAAATTTTTAATGAAAACAAGAAAACACCTAATGTAAACTTTGCATTCATTTTTCTTGCAAAAAATTATTTGTGATCTGTGTGTTGAGTATTTCTCTAGGTAAGTTCTCAGAGACACAACCATGCACAGCAGAGGTAAGTTCCTGCATGTAGCTCAGTAAGGGTTGGGGGAATATTGACAAGAATCAGTGAGAGTATGCAGTGTTTATCTTTTTGTGCCTGGTTTATTTCATTTAACATGACATCCTTCAGGGCCATTTATATTGCTAAAAATGATATAATTTCATTCTTCTTTATGAATGAATAATACTCCATTTTGTATATTTACCACATTTTCTTTATCCATTCATCTGTTGGTGGACACCTAGGCTATTTCCGTATGTCGGCTATTGTGAATTGTGCTGCAATAAACATGGGTATGCAGGTAGCACTCTAATATGCTGACTTTAATTCTTTTGGATATATACTGTAAGACCCAGGTGAGACTTAGCACAAGTAGCGCCATCTTGTTACAGGCCCTCCATCTTGTCCCTATGGGTTTCGGGGTCACTAAAGGACACAGAGTTCCCAGAATGTACTTGTTTATCTGTTAAAACACCATGGAATGTACCATTGTTTCTGGGTAAAGAACATCCTGTAGATAAGTAAAGAACATCTGCAAACTCCCCTAACCGTCCCCTAACTGCAAAAATTCTGCTTCTGTAGTTCTGCTTGCTAAGCTCCCCTCAGACCCTATAAAACCTTCCAACCCCCTGAGCTTGGGGCCTCTCTAAGCTTGTTGCTTGGAGGGTGCTGTCTGGCCAGACTAATAAAGGTCTGTTTTTTCCATCTCAATCTGTCCGGTGTGTTTCCTCCCGGGTGATCCTCACTGCAGTCAGCTCCTTGGAGCATTTGGTAAGGCCCCCGGTCTTACATTACCAAGGAGTAGTATAGCTGGATCAACTCGTAGCTCTATTTTTAATTTTTTGAAGAAACTCCCTACTGATTTCCATAGTTGCTATACTAATTTAGATTCCCTCCAGCAATGTAGAAAGGTTCCATTTTTCATATATTTATTAGCCATTTGTACCTCTTTTGAGAAGTGTCTATTCATGTGTCCATTTTTAAATTGGGCTTTTTGATTTTTTGGTGTTAAATTTTTTGAGTTCTTTATATATTTTAGATATTAATCCTATGCTGGAAGGGTAGCTAGCAAAGATTTTTACCATTCTGTAGGCTGTCTTTCACTCAGTTGTTTCCCTTGGTGTGCTGAAACCTTTTAATTTATTGCAGTTCCATTTCCTACATTTTGGGTAAGCTCCTGGGCTGGTGTTGTAGAGTCAGGATAGTTGCCTACTATGGTGGGATGAGGCCAACAACTCTGCTACCCCCACACGGCCCCATACACATGACCTGGCTCTCAGGCATTAGGTCTGAATTGTATTTCCAAGAGGCAATATCCCTGGAGGGAGCATATGGGACCTTTATGGACAGTTCCTTGAGATACTTAAACTATTTTATTTCATCCTTTAAATTGAGTAGTATGGTTTAAACAAACATACTTTTCCTACAAAACACAACAGGAAAAGAAAGGGGAAATCACACCAAATGCTTCCATTCACTGTGAACAATAAAACATTAAGGGCAGTTTTCCTGTTATCTTAAAATTGCAACAGAAAACCAAACCTGAGGGCCAATACCTAGTATTTAAGTCTCTTAACATTGCAAGTTAAGAAGTCACCAGGATGGTTGTGGGTGTGGTGAGGCCCTGGGTTTTATCCCTAACATCACAAAAAAGAAAAAGAAAAAAAGGAGGAGGAGGAGAGGAAGGGAAACAGGAAAAGGGAGAAAAGGAGAGGAAGGAGAGGAAGAAGAAAGAGGAGAAGGGAAAAGGGGAGAAGAAGAGGAAGGAGAAGAAAGAAGAGGGGGAGGAGAAGAAGGAAAAAAAACAACAAAAAAAAGAAAGCGAAGTCACCAGGAGCTAGTTAACCAAATCTCCTCAGGGCTTGCTGACAGTCAGCAAACAGTAGTAGCTAGCCCTCCTACACCCTAACCTCACCCTCATTCATGTAGCTTTTTAAGGCTGAGTAATACTCCATTGAATATATAGACCATATTTTGTTTATCCATTCATCTGCTAATGGACATTTGGGTTGGTTCTACTTTATGGCTACTGTGAATAATACTGTTGTAAACATGAGTATCAACTATCTGTTCAAGTCTCGGCTTTCAGTGGCTTTGGGTATTTTCCAGAAGTGGAATTGCTGAATCATATGGTAATTCTATGTTTACCTTTCTGAGGAACCACCATACTGTTTCCTACCATGGTTGCACTACTATACATTGCTACAAACCCTGTAGCAAGGTATGAATGTTCCAACTTCTACACATCCTTGCCAACATTTGTTATTTTCCTTTAAAAAATAATAATTAGGAACCTGGCATGGTAGCACACGCCTGTAATCCCAGCTACTAGAAAGGCAAGTTAGTGAGATTCTGTCTCAAAATAAAAAAATTAAAAGGGCTAGGAGTGTAGCTCAGCATTCCTTGGCTTTAATCCTTAGTAATGCACCCCACCCCCCAAAAGGAAAATTGTGAAATCAGGCCAACCTGATCACTGATGTACCTGTGGGAAATGGGAATTCACAGAAAACAGTTGGGGACAGGTATTGATAGCAATGAAACCATTTTATGTTTATAGCCCCAGTGAGTTGAGTGTTCTGAATAAACAAGTTATAGGAAAAGAATAATAAGTAAAAGGGATTTTACCTTTTCCTTGACTTTTTCTTAAAATACTCACTTTGAAAATGATTCACAAAAGACTGTAGCAGCCCAAATAAATGTCTTCACTATTTCATCTCCCATGTAGTTCCTAAACCTGTTGTCTAGGTTACATTCTGACAACTATTTCTAAAGCTATACTGTATTTTCTTAGTTCTCATCCTAGTTTGCATTTATCTAGCAATGTGGACCATCCATGAAATTGAGTTTTCCCCAAAGTTGGATCTCTAGCACAGAGCTCAGACAGCTCTCCTTGGGCAAAAGCATTCCTCACCCTTGCCTCAGATATTACCTCTGTGATGATGACCTGAGAAATCTCCACTGCTGGGCATTATTTATTTCAGGTAACAAGCTGAGTGCCTATTCCAGTTCTGCTTGGGAAGCTTGTTTTAACTGTCTGCTGAGCATCATATTCATTAAATTCATTCATCTGTCCGTCAACCCTTTTGGATTGTGAAAGGAAAGGTCCTCTCTTTGGAACCCTCAAGACAGGAGAAGTTTAGACAAGGACAAAAACAAAAAACTCAAAGCAAACAAATACAATAACAGATTAAATCATTCTTCATGAGACAGAAGTAGAAAAATCCGCTGGCATCTCAAAAGGGTTATTGAGACCCTGAAGAAGAGGCTGGAAAGGAACAGAAAGGGGAAGGCTGGCTAGAAATGTGACAGGAACCCAGGGTTTATGGAAAGCCATGGATATAGTGTATTCTACATGTGGGAAATGCCCCAGATTTTAAGAGATCAGTGGTGGCTGACATTCATTTTTAAGTGTTGGTAATCATGTATTCATTCCCTCTGCCACTCCCAGGGCTTCAGTTACATTGGCCTGGTGTTAGCAGTTCCTGGGGTGAATGAAGAGGGCCACATCCCCTTATTTCCAGGAAGGCGAGCAGAGGCTAATTTAGAGCTGGAAGTAATGGTCTGGAAGACAGCCAAGAAGCCAGTGTTAGTGTGGATAAGAAAGCAAACCCTTACTCTTGAATATGTTAAAGAAATAGGGGAGAGTGTTTTAGACTATGCTTATTATGACTGCTTAAGTCTTTGTGCGTGTGCACACATGTGCTGACAATCAAACTCAGAGTCTTGTGCATGGTAGGCAAGTATCCTACTATTGAGCTACATCCTCAGCAAGCTATTTTATTTTGCTTTTAAATATAACAGTGACTTAAGAAGTTGGAGGCCATGGAAGTGTTGGAGTCATATAATATACACACAGAGGATGCTGACCTGTGGAATTAGGTGCCTATTTTTCATATACGTTAGAGTATTCCAGGGGAACAGCTTGTATTTAGCGCTACTAAAGGCTTAGCACCCACCTTCTTTTGACCTCATAATCTTCTCAGACTCTCAACTTTCTTTCTTAAACTCTTTAAAAATCCCAGGGGTAGGGGCCGGGGATTTAGCTCAGTGGTTCCGGCGTCTGCCTTGCAAGTGCTAGGTCCCAATTTCGATCCCTGGTACCAAAAAAAAAAGAAAAGAAAGAAAAAAATCCCATGGGTATAAATAATGTAACATTTTACGTCATTTTATAGTCTACAAAAACTCATTCATATGTGTTTAATTTTCATAGAAGTCTAGAAAGGTGTTATGATCCCCATTTTACAGATGAGAAAACTGAAGCTCAAAGAGGTTCAATAACTTGCTCAAACTCACTGGTGTAGCAAGTGGCAGACTGGTCACTCTAAAGCCACCAATGCTCTTTTCATTTTGCTAGAGCTGCCCTTCATGATTCTGTGGTTATCTGTTATAACGGTACCTTTTTCATGCATTTTCTCTCTATAAAGCCAGTTAAGGTATTTGTGCTTATATTGTGAACTATTCTCAGTTATTAAATTAGTACTGACAAAAACAACTTTTATGAGAGTTAAAGGAATAGTAATAAACAGTAGAAGTGTGGAAATCTCATTAGAAATGTGGAAACTCACCATATTAAATATTCATCTGAATAGTCAGCTGATGAGATACCAAGAGGGAGGGCTATGGGGATAATAAAAAATAGAAGCTAAAGGTTGAAAGTTACATAAAAACCTATTCAAATTTTTGAAGAAAGCATCAAAACATTTTTCTCAAGTGTTCAGGAACTAAATGCCAAATATAAACTACTGTTATATACTTACGAAAAGATTTTGTGCTTCTATATATCAAATAAATCTAAAGCAGAGTTCTGCCATGAGTAAAGCTAACGTAGGCAAAGCCTCATCTTTTCCAGGCAGATGAAAGCTCTTCATTCAAGCAAAACCACAGAAGCAGCAAAGAGCTTGGCTCCAGAATTCCTGCTACACAGACGCTGTCCTTTTGCAGCTTAGGGGCAGAGCTGGCCCCAGAGCACAGGCTGCTTCCCTCTCTAACTCTCCTGGCCAGAACCCATGGGCCATCCTTATAAACTGTGTTATGGTTTATAATTATTCTCAGTGGGGTGTTTACATGTTTTCCTATCCTATTTGAGGATAACAATAATACTTTATAATCAAATACAATTCCATAATTGTTTGACTTTTTTTTAATCCTACTTCCCAAGTTTACTAAAAATAGCAAAATTAATTCATTTAATTTTCACTGACTTCCCCTTCTCCCTGTCCTAGAAGTATTTATGAGCTCCAAAGAGGAACATGTCTGGCTAGGTTCATAAGTCAAAGGAATTAAGCAATTAATATCAGACTCTAATTTTAGTATATGTGCTGCCGAAGCAAGCACAATATCAGACTCTAGAGTTCAATAAAATACACTAACAAGGAGTCATCTAATTTAATGAGTGGATGACAGAATAAAGAATAGGTCATTTCTAGCTTATGTTGTGTTAAAATTTTGTTTTAAGAAAATCCAAATGTTTGAGACATCTCTAAGAGAGCAAAAAACTTTTTTATTTCATGAATGCATTCACTAAAAGGTACCTATAAAGCGTGAGATCCTTTGGTTTATTGAGAAAATTCAGATGCTGGGGATGTCACTCAGTAGTGGAGTGATCGTCTAGCATCTACAAGGCCCTGGGTTCCATCCCTAACACACAACTTTGAAAAGATGCATCTTTATGTTTAGATTAGTTACATCTGGCTCTGGACCTAGCAATTTTCATACCTGGGTCTCAAAATATTTTTCAGACTTATTTCATTCACTACACGATGATATATTCAGATGGACCCAAGACAGCCAAGAGAAAGCTGTGGTTCGTGATCCCAGTCTGTGGCTTCCTTCAATAAAAGCCCTTTCCATTCTAGGGACCCTAACTGGCAAGTGGGGTTGGTGGGAAAAGTGTCTTATTAAAACAATACAGGGCCGGGGATTTAGCTCAGTGGTTCCAACACCTGCCTCACAAGCGCCAAGGACCCGAGTTCGATCCCTGATACCAAACCCCCGCTCAAAAAAACCCCCAAAATAAATAAAAATAAACCAACACAGTAATAGAATAATATACTATCATTTTTGTTGTTGTTGTTGTTGTTGTTTGGAACCGGAGATCGAACTCGGGTCCTTGCGCTTGCGCAGCAGGCGGCGAAACCACTGAGCCAAATCCCCGGCCATACTATAATTTTTTTTGCAAAATAATTTTCAGATAATTAAAAAATAAGCCATCCCATTGTATTTGGGGACAAAAAGGATATACAAGCATATTTTAAATACGTAGGTTTTGTCCTCTTGCCCAGTGAAGAGATGCGTAGAGGCTAGCAATAGCTGAATATAAATAAGTGAAAAAGTATCTCCTAACTGAAACAGGAGGATTGGAATGTGCTGAGGCAGTGTGACATTTAAGCGCTCACCTGAGGCTGACCACCCTTTCTGGGGACAGCTATCCCCTGACAGCACTGTTTGCTATCTCGAAGGCCTTCCGTTTCACTTGAGGGTTGCCTTCCAGGATCAGCAAGTACCTGCGTGCTCTAGGGAAGAAACCTTCCTGGCATCCATGTCTAGATTGTTACATGATGACCCAGTTCTCTTACAAGTCACACTAGGATAGAATTGGTGACAGGGATGTAATGGGTGGCCCCAAGCTCCTTCAATACTGCTGGAGCAACTCTTAAATTTTTAGGAGATGGGAGAGAGCCAGAGAAATGACCCACCCCTCACCTCAAGGTTTGTTTCATTTCAGAGAAAAGTAGGCTGTGTCTCATACTTCAAAGAATTTGGGAGATATGTTGCAGTTATACTAATGCCTATCTTTATTAATAAGTAGAAACATTGGAGATAAGGCCAAATTTGTAAGTGTTTCTGCTCTCTGATGAATTCTCATAGCCAAGTCCCATCAAAAATGTTCACTGAGGCCAGAGATTTAGGTCAGTGGTTCCGCAGCCTGCCTCCCAAGCACAAAGTCCCAAGTTCGATGCCTGGTATGTGGGGAACAGGGAAAGGGAATGTTACTAGAACCTCTACAGTAAGTCCTAGTCGCCTTTGAGCCACAGCAGCACAAGACAAATTACAGGAAAGGTAAAAAAATGAGACTTTGAGAAGAAGCTGAGGTTTGGATCTGATCAGTGCTGCTCTGGGAAGCAAAGACGACAGCCCCCAGCTTACCGCACCTTTTACTCAGTACTCAGTACATGGGGAGAAACAAATGTAACAAATGACTTGCACAGAGTTCAGTACATCCTTGTAAACAAGATGTAACAATCCAAGAACAATGAGGAACTGAGTAGATGTTTGTTCCTCCCAAGATGTTTTCAGCTCCCAGGATGTTTCTTGTCCTGGAGAATCACAGCATCACCGGATCATTGAGGTCTCAGTTGTGACCGGAGGCCAAAATGGAATTGTGTCTCGGAATTCCATAGCTGGGCTGTAGGCAGGAGGACTAGGCTAACCAAATGATTTTTCCCTAAAATTATGTAGCATTGTTCCCGACACCGGTACGGAAAAAAAAAAAAAAGTGTTCACTGGTTTACACATATTGGCCCAGCTTCTCCAGGTTTGTGGTCCCTGGCTTTCCTCCAAATTTCTGCTTTACCCTAATCCCTTGCTTCGCCCTTTGCTCAGATGTTTGTGACTATTGTTTTCAGAATTCTTCCTGTTTTTTGGCTGCAGGCTTTTGCTCAAGCTGTTCTCATCCTGCCCTGGTAAAAATTTTGCTGGTCTTTGAAGTTCAGCCTAAACACCACCCCATGTGTGCACATGGAATGCTCTGGTTGGTTGTGTGGTTGTTTCTGTAACTGTCCTAGTCTGGACTCCAAGGAGCCAGAAGCTCTTGAAATGAAACCAGGTCATGCACTCAGTCCCCTCAGGACCTCACTCATAGAATGGACTCACTGGATAACAAACAAAATCGCTATAGATGGAAACCAGATGGAAGGGGGTATAGAAGTGACTAAGGGGTTTAAAACATGTTACCCCAAAATATGGCAAATAGGCATTTTGGAAAACAGCAGAAGGGACGAAGGTCACTCTCTTCTCTTTCTTCTCTGAAGAGGTCATGTAAGCTATCTCTCTCCTTTCGTCCCTAAAGTGACAGGTACCCCCCACCTTGCCAAAAAGGAAAAAATGTCACATAGGAGTGAAAAGATTCTTAATAACTAGGTCTTTATTAAGCTAACAGTTAATTACTGTTCAGTCAGACCTTTTGTCCTCCAATTATAGTTCTGCCTGACTATCCATAAAAACACATAGATTTGGGGCTGGGGGCATAGCTAAGTTAGAACACTTGCTTAACATGCACAAGGACCTGAGTTTGATCCCAAGCAGAGGAAAAAAGAAAAAAGCACAGATTTCCCAGTTTCTTTGAGCCTTCATTTCTGAAGATTCCTGTGTCACATAAAACTTTTATTAAATAAATCAATTATACATTTCTCTTGTTAATCTGTCTTTAGTTATAGGTATCTCAGCCATAAACCTTGCAATGGCTGAAGAAAGAAGTCTTTTCACCCCTCAGGGATCAAGAAAGGAAGGCAGAAAGTTGGTGGTGAATACTCTTAAGTGAAATAAATCAGACACACATGTTTAAATACCACATTGTTTCTCTGGTGTGAGAAACCAAAAGTGGAAATAAGGACTGAGATATATAATGGATGTTGGGAAATGGGAAGAAAGTGTTCAAATGGGAAGAGGAACAAGGGAGGCAGGAAGGAGAAAGGAAGGAAGGGACAAGATGAAACGTGAAAATGGAAGGAAAAACTGGAAACAGCTTTTTTTGTTTGTTTGTTTTTTGGTACCAGGGATCGAACTCGGGTCCTTGCGCTTGTGCAGCAAGCAGCGAAACCACTGAGCTAAATCCCTGGCCTGAAACAAAGCTTTTATACATAGGGAGGGGAGAGAGTTTCAGGGGGAATGGGGTAAAATAAAATAAAATTTATTTTAAAAAAGAAAGCTGGTGGTGAAAGGAAGAAAAAAGAATGATAAGGTGATTGTTAAAGGGATTTCAGAGTTGAGTAAAAATTGTTTTTGGCAAGTATTATAGTTGGGAAAGGAACTCCTCAGGGCAAGGTCACAATGGGAGATTTTGAATAGAGAAATGTTCAATTTTGAGGTATTGATGTATAACAATGCTGCTTCTTAAGAGGGCCCACAAGACTTTGAGGAACACTCCAAATGGACCCAGAGCACTGGTGTCTCAGAAACCTAGCATATGTCTAACTGAAAAAAAAAGCACATGGTCCATGTCTTAGTCTGTTTTCTGTTGCTATAACTGAATACCATAGGCTGGATAATTTATAAAGAGAAGAGGTTTATTTAGTGATTCTGGAGGCTGGGAAGTCCCAAAGCGTGGCACTGGAATTTGCTTAGCATTTGGCGAGGTCTTCCTGCTGCATCATAGCATGGTGGAGGGCATCACATGTCGATATAAAACAAAGATGCTAACTTTGTTCTTTCTTCCCTTTTTTATAGAGATACCAAAGCCATCATGGAAGCCCCACCCTCATGACATCATGCAGTCCTAATTACCTCCCAAAGCCCTACCTCCGGATACCAGTAACGTATTAATTTGAGGATTAAGCTCCCCTGAATGTTTAGAGACACATTCAAATCATAGCAGTCTGTATTCCCAGAACAGCTCAGTCATAATTTTAGTTAGATGCTGAGGAGAGAAAAAGGTTAAGCCGTTCAGCCAGTCATGCCTAGTGTACGTGGTTTGTGGTCAGTTCAGGGGGTCCTTGTTGGGATGACCGTTGCTGCCCACCCCACTCTGCAGGAGAACGATGGGCCAGAGGAGACCTTTCCCTGTAGAGTCTCATATTATTCTGCTCAAATAGATGAATCCCTCACCTATTTTTAAGGATTTTCAGAAATAGAGACCTTTTTTCTTTCTTTCATGGAGAATGAGAGAATACCTAGGTGTATTTCTTTGTTGTAGTTAAGGATGTGTCATGAAATAGGGTAGATGACCAGAACTAGGGCATGGCCCTGATTCTCTGATTCAAGGAGGACATATTGGATGGCTGTCCAGTCCTGGTTCTGCAGGCAGTGAAGGGACACTCCAGTTTGCTGCCATCACCGAGTGGAGGAAATGAAGATGAGTAGAATATACCTTGTACTTTTTGAACTCTAAGAAGAGCCTAGTGTGGAGCAAGGGTAGTAGGTGAAGAAAGGGGAGGGGTGTGATGGGACAAGAAGCCTCCCTTTCCAGCACCCAGTGCTGAACTCTGTGTTTGTCACATAGGTGGGAAAGGAAGGTCTGAAAGGCCTTGTGTTGCTCCTCAGAGTGGGCCCCACGGTGACGCAACTCCATGAATACCTGCACTATGTGGGAGAAAAGAGCCGTAAATAACTCAGCACAGCCCTGACTAAAGGGCATTCTTCATACAGGTAGGCACCCCAGGTGTTGACACCTGACGTGGACCCTGAAGGATTGCCTCAATCAGGGATCCAGCCAGCAGCTGCCAGCTTTGGGTTTCTATAATCCCTAGTATTCAGCCAGGAGGGGAAACAAGGACTTTTGTTTGTATTTTTGTAGTAGTGCCAGTTTTCCCCTTTAATTCTGAGTTACTTTCACGTATAGTCGGTTGTTGGCAACTGCTGATGGAAGGCAGTTCTTCACCAGGCTCTCCAGCTTCTCAGAAAGTCGCAGCATGCCTGTCACTAAAGAGGCCCAATGCAGCCTAAGTTTCTCTGTTCAATGGGCAGTTCAAGGTACCGCATAAGGAACTCAATTCTTTTTTTTCGCCCCTGGTACTAGGGATCAAACTCAGGACCTTGCACTTGCCAGGCAGGCATGGTGCCACTGAGCTACATCCCCGGCAGGAACTCAGCTCTAATGCTGAGGAAACAAATTCATGACTAGCCCAAGAGATTAGCCTCCTAATTTAGTTTCCTGTGTCCTGCCTGATGTTTTCCAGGAGGTCTTCCTTTTGGAGATCCTGCCTCAAGAAACCCTTCTCTGAAAAAGACAAATGAGAAATGGATTTAGGGGCAGGGGTTAGGAAAGGAATAAGGCCCTTAGAGGGGGCTCCTTTAAAGTCAGGTATGTTATCGGCTGAATTGTGTACCCCTAATTCATATGTTGGCATCTTGACCCCCTCAATCTGAGACAGTGATTGTATTTGGAGAGAGGGTCTTTAAAGAGGTACTAAGGTTAAAATGAAGTCATTGGAATGGGTCCTAATCCAGTAGGACTGGAGTCCTTATAAGAAAAGAAAATCAGGGCACAGAGGAAAGCCCACGTGATGACAGAGAGAAGGCGGCCTCTGCACCCCAAAGTGAGAGGCCTTGGAAGAACCAACTAGCTGATACCTTGATCTTGGACTTCCAGCTTTCAGAACTCTGGGAAAATTAACTGGAGTTGTTTAAGCCTCCTAGTCTGTGACACATCGTTATTATGGCAGCCTGAGCAGACTAAGGCAGGTATGGTGTGCTACTTCTGTCAGGGGAGCCGTGGACAGGGAGGAAAGATGTGAGCCTGAAAGAATGTTCTGATACGGCAAGGGTGTAATGGGCTATTCTCCCTTGGGGAAAGGGGGTAGAGAATTAAAAATAATTGGGTGCTGGGCACGGTGGTATATACCTGTAATCCCAGCACTCTGTAGGGTGAAGCAGGAGAAGCTTGAGAATTCAAAACCAGCCTGAGGTACATAATGAGACTCTGTCTCAACAAAATCAGAAAAATAATTGTAAGTAAGGATGGATTAAAGTGCAAGTACTAAGCCAGTCTAACTCCCCTCTCTCCATTTCACTTCTCCTATCCTGTACCCTTGTCTCCTTCTCTTCACGGCTTCCCCGCTTGTTTCTTGCCAATTACACCCTTGATATAGCTCTTGGCAATGTAGAGAACTTACTAGTGTACCCTTGGCAGTGGAGATATACTTTTGTTCTCCCCCAATAATCTCTATTGGTGGAACCTCATGATGGTGGTATAGAAAAAAATCAGGGTAAAGGCCTTTCCTAAGTGGCCTTTGGATTATATCACTTGGGGACTGTCTGTTATTCCTACTCTTAAACTGCCTTGATTGAAGAAGTGAAAGATTTAAAAGTCTGAAAAAAGCAAAACTTGATTTAGAAATTCAACGAAACCTCTCAATATGTACTTAAATGCCAAATGAGTTCCATGTTTGATTTGCTCTTGGGTCCTGATTCCTCTCCTTTTTGTTTTTCAAATCTTACAACAATTAACAGCCCAACGTAATTTAAAAGTGGGATAGTGTTGGAAGTTCTATTGAGTAGAACTAAATGCCCCCTAAGTTATAGCTTAGTTTGTATCTTGATTTCTCCTTGTGCAAAATGGGGAGTTGCGCTACCCACTGCTTCCTGTCTTAAAGTGTTATCAGGAACAATCAAGCTAAAAATGTTCAGGTTCTAAGTAAGTATTGAATAGGTAGCTGGTTCTAACATAAGTGGGAAGTACAATACCCTGAGATTTAAGTCCTCTTAACTTTTGAAGTTAGAAGGAACTACTTCTTGCTTTTTTACGAAAAAATGAACCTCTCATTTTGCTCATTTTAAATTGTTATAATTTTCTTTTAATAGTAGGTCTGTAATAGGTAGAAATTCCCTGAAAACTTGAAAGAATAGCTTCTCATTTCACTATAATTTTGATAATTATAGCAGACAGCAGCTCATTTAGTTGGTATCATTAGACAGAACTGAAACTTTTCTTTTTGATAATGTGGTTGACAACTGCTGTCATGGTTGTAATATTTAATGTTTTGATAGCACTCTCTTCAAAGTCCATTAAATATCTTTTTCTTCCTTTGTAAACATTGTACACTGGATACAGTTTGAAGGATTTAGTCATCAGGTTAATCATAACATGATTCAGTGATGTCATCAATTTTGGTCTTTTTGTCCTTGTGGCTAAATGATCATAGTTTTGGAATCTTGTTTCTGCTTTGTGCCATTGCATTTTTTTTTTTTTTTTTTTTTGGTCTGCTCCAAGTGTTGCCCCACTTACTGTGGGCTGGGAGACCAGACATCAAGCTGAATGTGTCTACAACTAGATAAAATAGGCTCTGAATTACAGGGGTCAGGAGCTTTTTGGTAAATAAGGATAGAGTGGATGTTACAAATGAATGTTTGTGTCCCTCTGAAAATCATATGTTGACATTTTAATTCCCATTGTGATGGTTTTGGGAGGTGGGGCCTTTAGGAAGTAGGTCACAAGGGTGGAGCCCTCTGGAATGAGATTGATGCCCTTGTAAGAAGAGATTATGAGAACTTTCTTCCTTTCCTCGCTTTCCATCCTGTGAGGACTCAGCAGGAAGACAGCTGTGTGCAAAGCAGGAAGAGAGATCTCACTAGACACTGGATCTGCTGGTGACCTCATGTTGGACTTGTAGCTTCTGGAAGTTGGAGAAATAAGTGTCTATTGTTTATGCTATGCAGCCTATGATATTCTGTTATAGCAGTGTAAAGTAAGACCATAGACAAACATCTGTGAATGCCTTCCCAGCATTCCTACTCCCCTCTTTGTCCCTGATTTCTATTTGGAGATCGATGTTTTTCTTCTTAGGCTCCAAGGATGGAGCACTGGAGTTCAGCTAATCCAGTACACATTTCCCTAGGTATATGATTGGTCCAGAGGTGAGTAACAGACCCAAGCAGGTCCAGTCTGGGTGCTCTCAGCATTTCTAGCTCAGAATGTTTTGTTAAAGACACATGCTCTTTCTCTGGAAATGGATGATGATGCAAATAGCCCAGATCTATTGGCAATCATCTTTCCACCTTTAGAGAGGCAGCTTTAGGAGAGGCTGATACCAAGGAAGACAGAGTAGGAACTAAGCAGTACCTTGGTGCCATTACCTAACCAATGGATCAACCATTCTCTAAAGGTCCCCTACCTTTTTGTTTTTTGTTGTTTTTCTGAAAAGAGAAAACTTACTAATGATCACACATAGTCTTTGTAGTTAATAGCTCAGAATGCCCTACCCTACCTTTTAAAAGCTCATTTAATTACATATTTGGCCTCCTTTTTTTCATATAATGAAATACTTTCTCATAATGGGGAGTAGGAAAGTAATTTATAAGTGTTATAGTCTGTTTCATGTTGGCTTATTTTATTTCGAACAATGAAAAACACTCACTGAGTTGTGATAAGCCCTGTAGATGGTAATGTGTCTTCTTCAGGATATTTAGAAAGTATTAGTTGTACAGAAAACAATCTTCAACTAATAAAACATTGCAAGTACAAAATAAGCCATCTAAATGTATGTGCCAAATATTTTCCTAGAAAATATTAATACTTCATGGGTGATATGATTGTCTATGGAAAATACAAAAATAAACTATAGGAAATTAGAATATATACGATAGTTAGCAAGTTTTCTGGGTATATGATCAGTATACAATATCAATTGCATTTCCTTATACAAGCAACAACAGAAAATTCAGCTTTAAAAAGATAAGATTTAAAAAGCAATGACATCTGTAAGTATATATGTATAAGACTTTTATAGAGAAAATTATAAAGCTTCTCTAAAGACATTAGTGAAATCTTGAATAAATAGGAATGGAGCGATTATAAAAAGCACAACAATGTCAAAAAGAGGTTGGTTCTTATCAAACTGAACTATAGATTTAATGTAATTTCTTCTGAAGGTTTAATATGATTTTTTTCCTGTAATTGGACAAGATGAATCTCAAATTTAAATTAGCAGGGAAAGGTGCCAAGAATGATGTAGACCTTTCCTTTCCCAAAAGAGAAGAATCAGGCATGTGGATATGCTTCAGAGAACAAAACTTGTTTAGAGCTGCAGTCAATTAAGACTGTGGAATTGGCACAAAAGTAAATAAAAACACTAGTGCAACAAAATAAAGGGTGCCAGAGCAGACCTACATTTATTTTTTAAAAAGCTGATATATGAAAATGCTGACATATGGAGAAATAAGAAAAAGATAAAATGTTGTCCTCAGGCAATTGATTTTCCATATGGAAAAAATGGATCCCGACTTCACACTAATTCAACCAAAGAATCAATTCCAGATAGATCAATAACATTTTTTAAAGGCAAAACATTACAAATCTTAGAAAAATAAAGTATTTTTATATTTTTAGAGTAAGAAAAGATTTCTTCATGTGTGAGGCCCTGGCTTTGGCTTGATTCTTTATCACTACCACAGAGAGAGACACACACACACAGAGAGAGAGAGAGAGAGAGAGAGAGAGAGAGAGAGAGAGAGAAATGAATTTCATAAACAAGATAAAAAAAACCAAGGAGAAAAAGATTGATCAGTTTGACTCAGAGTTAAGAAATTCTGTGTATCAAAACACACTGTAAGATACTAGTATTGAACTTGAAGAAGGTATTTGTGATACATATATATGAAGAACTCCTAAAAACCATACAGAAGTTACAAACAACCCAATAGAAAAAAACCCACAAAAGACATGAACAGTCATTTCACAAAAGAAGAAATATGAATGAAAAATGGGTATGTGATCAGCCTCATCAATAACCAAGGAAATAAATGCAACTTGAAATACAGTGAGATACATTTTCATACTGACTCAATTAGCAAAAATCAAAGAGTCACTTGGTTTGAGATTTAGAGATTCAAATTCTCATATAGTGCTGGAGGGAGATGTGTTAGTGTAGTTGCGCTGCTATAAGAAAGCACCTCAGGGCTGGGGATTTAGCTCAGTGGTTTCACCACCTGCTGCGCAAGCACAAGGACCCAAGTTCGATCCCCGGTACCCGCCCCCTGGAAAAAAAGAAAGAAAGGACCTCAAACTAGATGTCTTTAACAGCAGAAATTTATTGTCCCAGAATCCAGAAGCTAGAAATCAGGGTGGCTTGTAAGTGGCCACCTTCTCCCTTGTCCTCACATGATCTTCCTCCTGCTTGTATACTTTATAAGGACAATGGTCCTATTAGGGCCCACTCTAGCAACTTCATTTTATCCTTCTTTAAAGACCATTTTTCCAAATATAGTCATGCTGAGACTGGAATAGTGTCATGAAGAACAAGAGAATCACAGGGAACATAAAGATGTGCTGTTATTTTTGGATGACTGGGAATGTGTAGGAAGGAACTGGGTATGGAGAGAAGAGAATGTGCAAAGTTCTTGAAGTGACAGCAAGCCTGTGTGCTCGAGTAATAGCATGGAGGCTGGAAGTCAGGGAGTGAAGGAGATGTCAGAGAGGCAGCCATGTACAGGGTCTTAATATGATGTCAAGCACTGTGGATGAAATTGGTAGCCAGAGAATGTTGGGAGGATGTTGAATGGGAGTGTTAGGATCATAGTGTGTACAGAGAATAAGAGTGCAAGGAAAGTCAGCTAGGAGGCTCTTGAGTGATTCCAGGGCAGAGAAAAGGTGGCCTGGGATAGGATATGGCAGTAGAACAGTGAGACATGGGCAGATCCTGAATTTGCTGAAGGTCATGGATCAGACATGGTCTCAGTCAATCATTGAGAAGAATCAAGGATGCTTCCAAGTTTTTCCTTTGGGAACTCTGGATGGAGAAACAAGTTTTAGCTAGGAAATCAAGTTCTGCTTTGGACATCTTAACTGCAGGATGCTCCATTAAACCTTTGTGGAGCTCTAATAGTCAGTTAGCTGCACAAATGTAGAATTTGTGGGAACACAAGACAATGTTTATAGCAGCTTTAGTCAGCCTTACCATGGAGTATCCTATCAGTGACTGTGGAAAAGAAAAACCAAATGAAGAAAATGGATGAAACTTGTATGAATACAAGTGGTGTTTTCTACAATATCCAAAACGTGGTAGCTCTAAAACTTCAGAAGGAGCTGCTTACAGATGACTAAACCCCTGTATTTGATCAGAAATCCATGCCACTGAGGGACAGAAAATAGATGTAATGGAAACTTGGAGAATCTGCCCTTATGTAGCTTATCAAGCCAAGTTTCCAACTGCTGGCTTCTGTACCCTCATCAGCCACACAAAGCACACATCTAAATGAGAACACACTATTTTCTCTCTCTTTCCCAGTGTCCTTCAGCAGAGTAGATTCTGCCCTTTTGCATCCAATGTCAGGCTCCTGCTATGTGACTTGAGAGCCCATAAACACAGGAGTCGTATTGGGAGCAGATAATGACAGTCTTGCCTGTGACTGTGGAATAGAGTCGCTGCCCTGGTTGCTTAGTAATCTTTCCCTTCTGTCCTCCAGCTCTGGGCAGCATAAGCAGCAGTGAGCACAGAACCAAAGGCCACATTGGTCACTAGGCTCTGCTTTGTCTGTTTGTAGCACAAGTGTCTGTCAGACACATATACCTTGGCCCTTGGGCTGCTTCTCTGAAGCTGGTTTAATCTAATTTCAAAATAAACACAAATGTCCTAAGAACTCAAATAAAAGCAGTCACTTATCATAGTTGAATTTCTCCTCCACTTTCAAAAGGCAGAGGGTCAAAGGAAAGGCCATGAAGAGAACCAGTTACCTCCCCAGATGGTCCCTGAAAACTCTTTCTAATGAGGGATTAAGGTTCCATGGAGGCCTTCAGGGAAATGTCCTCCTGTAGTTTTGCATTTACATTAACTAATAAGATAAACCTCCTGGCTCAGTTTCCTGTCTTGGGTTATAATTGCTGTTGCAGCCTTACTAATCATTTCCTGCAATTTTTCCTTCTTTAAGTATGATAAATGTTAATACCTTTAATTTTCCATTCCTCCTTTGGGCCTGGGCTTCTATTAAGAGTGACGTTTACTCATTCTCTTGTCTGCCTTTGTTGATGATAAACAATATTCATTTTCTGTAATGGAGATTCCTAGGTCTGATCGTTATTCAAACCTTCATTTTTCTTTGTGTTGATTGTTCGAAAGCCAGGTGTGGTGGCACATATCCATAATCTCAGCACTTGGGAGGCTGAGGAAGGAGGATTGCCGGGAATTTGAGGCCAGCCTGGGCTACATAGTGAGCTCAAGTCCAGCCTGCACTTCAAAGTGAGACCCTGTCTCCAAAAAAAAAAAAAAAGAATTAGAGATTGTTCTAAGGAAAAGAGACACAAACAATCAGAGCCGAATCGTAGAATTTGGAGCTCCTTGTTTTTCCATTGTTTTTCTCTTGAAAGTCCTCATCCTGAGCGTCACAGGGTTATGTCAGTTCCCTGAGATTATATGTACCATTTTCTTTGGATGGAAGTATATGCCTTTATTTCCTCAGATAAAGTGTCGTAACTTTCTTCGGGTTTTGAAAACATGCTAAAATAAAATTCAAACATTAAGGAACAGTGTTGTCTTTGTAGCTGAGACACAATACCCCACACCCACAACGTGATGAGAAGTTTATTTGGGCCCATGGTTACAGCCCATGGTTGGTTAGCACCAAAGCAGGATGGTATGGCAGAAGGGCATGGCAGAGGAAAAACTGGTCACCTCATGGTGGCCAGGAAGCAGAGAGCAAAGTGAGTAACCACGGAAGGAAATACACCCTTTTAGGTCATGTCCTCAGTGATCAGCCTTTGTCAACCAAGCCTCACCTCTTAGCATCACATTTATCTGTAGCACCCCCATGATTCAGACACCTTTCAAAAGCATGAGCACATGAGGCTTTGGGAAGACATCTAGATTCAAACTATAACAACTGCTTTGCCATTCTGAGGATTAGTTGCTCATACTTTTCACCACGGCTCACTATTTATGATAACATCAAAGCTCATCATATCTTCTAGAGACTTCATGTAGGAAAAAGTTTACTTCTTTCTCTCTATGAACCACAGAGCATTTGAACTAAAAAATATTTTCCACTTTCCTGCCTCTTCCTCATTCTACACATGGAAAAGCTAATTTCTCAAAATGGTAGATGGTTTGCCAAAGCCACCTGGCTGGATAGGTATAGAGCTAGGACTGGAATCTGAGTCTTTTGATTCTTGATTCTGTGTTTTTTGTCAGTATTCAACTTTGACCAACAGCAAGATGATATATAATGCTCCATAACATCCAACACCCCAAATTCCTTTTTTAGGATGCACTAGTTTATTCTAACTGAGCCAATTTTAACTATTTAAGTAAAAGTTCCTAACTAATAGTAGTTGAAAAGAAATCTAAACCATTTAAAGAGCTTGTATGTCATTCACTGGAGAAAGTAATTCTTGTCTTTCCCAGCTCATAGAGAACAGCTTTATGCCTCCACACCAACAGTGCATTGTGAGTTAGTACTTTGTGTTCCTGCTCCTCAATTTTGCCTAGGATTTTAGAGTCCTTGAAGACAAAGACCTTGTCCTCAATGCTTTTCTCATTCAGATTATAGCACAAAGGTCTTTGAATCAGGTAGAGGTTTGTGAAAGAATGAGCACTATTTACAAATTCCATTATACTTTTAAAACAAGTTCTGGGGACTAACCTTGGAGACCAGGGTTCATAAGCTCCAAAACTTTTCAGGTCAAGCAGGTAATTAAATTAGTAAAGCAAGACAGTATAGGACCACAGGGGTGGTGGAAGCTGTGGAAAATGGGAAAATCTATACTTCACATTTAAAAATTCAAGAAACTGGGCTGGGGATTTAGCTCAGTGGTGCTGCACCTGCCTCAAAAGTGCAAGGTCCTGAGTTTGATCCCTGGTACTGAAAAAAAAAAAATTCAAGAAACTCTATATGCCAGACTTCCAGCTATGGTGGCATGAACACATCAAGTCATATCTCCCCAAAACGATTAGAAACCTGAGTTAAAACTATCAAAAACAACCATTTCAGGGCCCTGAAAACCAACCACATGCAGACAACAAACTGAGAAGCATTTAGACGTGAGAAATAGCCAGAATGTTCCTGCAAAAGCAATGGAAATCTGAAGCCTTTTTGTCTGGTCTGGTTCCCTCTCCACCTTCTTTCCCAGTTTTGACCACAGTTTTATTAGCAAGGGGCTCACCAGAAACAAATATCAGTTTTGCTGCCAAAGTGGGTAAATCAGTTATGGGCAGAAGGCAAAATCCCACAGTGTTGACAGTAAACTAAAGAACTCAGAAACAAAAGGGGGAACCCACAATCTGAAAATCTGAATATGTGATCCTTTGGGTGAGCAGAGGGCTAGCCATAAATCTTATGGAAACTCCTGGGATTAGAAAGCCGTAGAAAAGCTGCAATGAGCTCTCCACACAACCCATATGGAGGTAATGTCCAAGATTCCCTGTTTAAAGAAATATATGGAAATTTTCCTCCTTTCCCTTCCCCGCCCCTCCCCTCCTCTTCTGTTTCCCCAGTCTTGGGGATGGAACCTGGGGCCTCACACAGGCTAAGTAAGTGCTCTACCACTGAGCCACACCCTGGGCCTTATCATTTTTTTTTTTTTTTTTTTTTTTTGTGCCGGAGACAACTCAGGACCTTGCACCTGCAAGGGAGGTGCGGTGCCACTGAGCTAAATCCCTGGCCCTCTTATCATCTTTTAAAAATAGTGCTGTCATGTTTTTCTCTTTGTTTTCAAAATTGTATTCTGATGGTGGTGGTTGAGTCTGTTAAATAACTTAAATTCCAAATGATCAAACTTGTTCTGAAGTTCAGCTCTTCTGAGTTCACAGACCAATGATAGAAATGTATGTGACCACATCAGCTGAGAACCAAGCTATTTCCCTGAAATGCAACCAAATACCCCCAGTCTCTTTAAATCATGGCCAGATCCCACCTACCTGTTACCATGGAACTTCAGTTTGGTGTGGTCAGTAGTGTAGGGATGCCTGGGTATGTACAGTATGTGTGTGAATGTGGAGGTAGATTGAGTGGGGGCAGAGGAGTTCTCTGCTGAGTTTTATCTGACTAACGAGCAGATGTCTACCTTGTAAGTTCCCTGGTAAGACTGAGCGTTTTATTATCTTCCTAACCTTTGGTCCTGCAGAAACACTTGTAATATACCTGTAGGATGAGCTACATAATCTGTAGGACCCAGTGCAAAAAATAAAATGCAGGACCTCTTTTTTTAAAAAAAAAAAAAAGATTAAGCTGAAAGTAGCACAGCAGAGCATTAAACAACCATGAGGCTCTTCTGACTACATAGATCACACTCCATGAAAATGTCTCTCGGAAGTGTCTCTCCCGAGACAAGACTGCAGAGGACCTACGTGAGTTATCACCTTTCTTAGATGACTCCTTTGTCCTCACTTACAAACCTCCTATCATTCATCTCTCCTTATCATGAAGCCTCTTCTCAGCTAGCTTTCTCAGGACACTTTCTCCATGCTATCAGGAAGATCTGCCTCTTGTTAGTTTGCCTGGAGTTAGGGAGGTGCAGGTGAGGTTTGATTAAGTTAACATAATAAACACCCTTCCTGTTAAAGCCTGTCTTGCCTGGCTTCACCTCTTTGAGGCTGACCAACCTGTGACACCCCGCTAGTTATCATAGAACAGTGGTGCATTGACCTCCAGGAAAACACCATGACTGCCAAGAATTCCTGGCATGTGTGCTTTTGATCAGAGTCCCCTTTTGTTTCCTCTCTTGTCAGTCCTTGGTTTAGTGGGCTCTGAAGGGTATGTGGAAGTAACTCAGCTGCTGAGTGGTACTAGGTAACAGCCATTCACTCTTCCTGTTATCTCTGGTTTCTCTTCAGGCAGACCCACTGTCACCATCATCTTAGCTTCTCTCTTCTCCTTTTCATCCTGATTCCTTTGCTTGCTGGTGTTTTGGGGGTTTTTTTTGCTGGTTTTTGATCAACATGAGCAATGGGCATTTGTACCAGTCCTTGGGTGGCTCCCAGGGCCTCTTAGATATTACAGTGTTTCATTTCACCAGACTCAGGTTCCCAGGGGTTGCACCAAAAGGTAAGATAAAGAGTCTAACCTTAACCCTTTTCAGTAACCATCAAGCTATATCCTGATCCTACAGGGTAGCCCTCTTCTTTCTGAGGAATTAGGTAATATAGGAACTGTGAAGTATCAAGGATACATGGGATGAGCACATTGGTAAGTGGCTGCTTCAGTAGGAAATCTTCCATTGCTGTCTCTGAGACTCAGAGATGACCTCGAATTCTGAGAGCCCAAGAGTGTGGTTTAGGCACTGAAGACCCGAGAGCTATAGGGATACCTGAGTTCTGGTCCTGTGTGTTAGGCAGAATAATAATCCCCCCCGCCCAAATGTCTGCATCCTAATTGCTGAAACCTGTGAATATTTAATTGAAGTGGCAAAAGGAACTTTGCCCTCCTGATTAAGTTAAGGGTCATGAGATAGGGAGGCTTTCCTGGATTATTCAAGTGGATCTAATGTAATCCAGTGTAATCACAAAGGTCTTTATTAAGAGGGAGGAGAGGGAGTTAGAATCAGGGAGCAAAAGTTGGAGTGATGCAATTGCTGGCTGGAGTTACAGGTCAAAGAACGTAGGCAGTTTCTAGAACCTAGAAGAGGGAAGGAAATAAGATTTTCCCTAGAGCTTCCAGAAGGAATGCAGTCCTGCTCACATCCTGATTTTAGCACAGTGAAACCCATTTTGGACCAGAACTGTAGGGTAATAAACTTGAGTTGTTAAGCCACTAAGTTTGTGATAATTCTTCATAACAGCAATAGGAGACTGATTTGCTATGGATAGACTATTTGATCCTTGGGAAGGTCATTCCTCTTTCTCCTTCTAAAATACTATACTTTGCTTTAGCAAGCATTATACCCAATGGCTTTCAGACATTTCAAAGAAAATATAAAGTGGCTGGGTACTTTTATTTACTGAAGTCATACGTGTAAGCCCAATGTAAGGTAGATAAAGTGGACCTTCTTTGGTGAGGTTGGGGACCCCAGTGCAGTAGAGAAGGCAGAGGTGGCACAGGCAGTATCAGAGCTGCAGCCTCAAGCTATTGCTACAATTTTCCTTTCTTGGGGAAGGCAGGCACTGTGTGTATTTGATCAGTTGACACGTTGAGTCATGAAAAACTCAATGAAACTGAATAGATTTAAAGGTAAACTATTATATGAAGGTGGGATTCTAGTTATTTTGCTTTGGGCTGTGCAACTCATAAGAATAGTCGTCATCTTCAAGACATTTCTGTTTTTCTTTTTCCTTTTTTTTTTTGTTTTTTTGTACTAGGGATTAAACCCAGGGGAACTCTACCACTGAGCTACATCTCCAAGCCTTTTTTAAATTTTGAGACAAGATCTCTGTAAATTGCCCAGGCTGGCTTCAAATTTGCTATCCTCCTGCTTCGTCCTTCCAAATAGCCAAGATTACAGGAGAAGCCCATGCATCTGGCTTCTATTTCCTCCAAGATTCTTATTTCAGATTCCTTTTTTTCTAGGAGTTTATGAAAGGAGATACATAGTGTCTTTCCCTCTCACATGAGTAGCCATTTCATTGTTATTGAATTGACTTTTGCAACCTTCTAGAGTCCTTGGGAAAAGCTCCCTTCCCAGAAGTTTTCCTTTTGATGTTCTTTAGTTGTTGCCCTTGAAGCCTAGCTCTGCAGATTCCAAACTCAGGGGTCTCTATGCAGCTCTGAGTTGTACATGTCTGAAGTTGAGGACATCCTGAGGCATCAGGATCAAATAACCCAAGGGTAAAGCAAGGTGAGCAGCAGTTGCCCAAATTCTCATGTTGACCCTAACATTCTCTGGGAGGAGGGCAAGGGGAAGATAAACACAGCCTGTGAAAGCAAAGCATCATTTAGAAATAAATAAGTCCAAAGGGCTAGGGTTATTATTCCCTTGTTAAAGCAATGTTAGGTCTAGACAAAACAAACACAAAAGTGTGGGGGAGGATTCTTCAGTGTGAATTTGTGCTGTGAAGAAAGTTTTTTTCTGGTCCCACTTCATCAAAGAATATGTAGAATAAAATAAATTTATATTAATGTATATATTTATTTATATAAGTCTATCTTCCCTTGGTGCTGATACAATAGGAATCCACTGGTGAATATGTTAAGGATGCAAGTTGCTGCATTCCTTTAAATCCAGAGTTTCTGCTTTCTCTAGCATGAGATATTCCAGGTGATTCTAGTATAAATAGCCCTGGGATAGGATAGAAGAAATAAAGACAAGTTAAAAAAAAAAAGAGATAAGGAAAATTATAATTTTTAAATGGTACTTAAAAAACCCCTACAATTTTAGGACACAAAAGTTACCCAAGGTTACAATGCTTTTCTTCACTTCTAGAAAATTCACCCCAAATAAAACTTATAAGGGTCATAAAGACACAGTAAATCATGTAAATAGTTTGCAGTCTAACATAGCCTACGAGATGGGTAAACCTGACAGACCATAGGAATGTTCCTTGTCAATCACTTTCAAAACCATATAAGTTCCCAGTTCCAGGCCACAATGCTCCTCTCTTGGTGGTCTGCACTCTATTTGAGTATGTACAATTTAAATTATGTCTAATAAGCCTCATTATGCCTCTCATTAACGAGTCTTGAAAATTCTTTTCTGTGATGAAAGTTAGTGATATTACAACTTATTCCATGGGTGATTGAGGTTCCCCATCTCCTCTTTGGGGCGCCTCATCAGACCTTGTCCCATGACAGCCCTAGAGGGAAATTTTGGCAAGCACTGAACAGGGTACCTGACTAAACAAAGTAAAGATAGCACCTAGTCCAGCGAGTTAAATTCACTCTTGGAAACTCTTCAACTAGGACATAGAGAACAAGCACACTTGTTTTTGTTTCCTGCAGTGCCTTGCCTGTACTCAGTTTTATTGAGTGAACATATAGTAGTTCTTTAATCAAAACAAAAGCAGGTTGTTAGAGTGTTAGAGTATTAGCCCTAAACATATTTTAATGCAGTTCTATCATCTGACTTTTTTCTGAAATTAATGAGTTTTCAGTTCTTTCTGGCCATTTAAAATTGCTTGAGATATCTCAAGACTACACATCTGTCTGATTGCTTTACCGGATAGTTCCTTCTAAAAGTGGCTCACCAAACAAATGTTACCAGATTTTATGGTAATTGGGTATCCTGGAGTTGAATTCCAGGTTCTTTTGGTCTCAAACGAAAAATCAAACAAGCAAAATACAGTGACAAAGTTTATTTGAAAAAGTAAAAGTGAAGAGTGAGGGAGAAACTGGCCTGGTGAGTGAGTTTGGGCTAGCTAAAAGAGGAAAAACAAGATAAAAGTACACCCTGGAGGACACAGAGTGGGCTATTATGAGGAAAGCCATGATAGCAAGCTCTACTTGGCATCTGTGTCTTTTTATGTCATCTATATTTTGAGGAAACCTGTGAAAACTTATACATATGGGTCCTGAGAGATGGTGCTGGGATCCCATACCTCAGGCTGATGTTAGGTCTGGACCATCCTATTGAAAACCTGCTTGAGTTCTCATAAGAAGTCTACTTGCAGAGCTTTGGGAACTGTTCTTCTGCACATGTGTTGTGGGATTTTGTAATTAATGGGTCATGCCTGCTTCCCCAGCCAGGTTTGCTACACCCTAATCTCCTGGCTCATTTCTCCCTGAGTGACACACATTCCCATAATTCTTTATGGGGTGCTGAGGGAGTGGAGGTCTCTGTCTTCTATAGCTTCTTCAAGCTGGAAGGAGCTGTAGACACTATCTACTGGGGACTAGGTGCTCACTAACTACCTTGGAGTACTGTGGCTCACTGGCTGGGTTGAAGAAAGAAAAAAAACCTGTCAGAAAACAATGAGAAAAGAATTAATGGGACTGGGGATTTAGCTCAGTGGTTCCAGTGCCTGCTTTGCAAGCAAAAGGTCCTGAGTTCTATCCTTGGTACGGAAAAAAACCAAAAAACAAAAAAATAATAAAAGACCATTGAGCTGCCTGTTTGACAGGAGAAAGAAACTTCACTATTGGTCCAAATATGAGGAACAGGTCAGATTTCTAATCTTTTTGTAGAAGCACTAGAGTTTTGCTTTTTGATGAGAAATCTCAAGTCTTCCAGAGGCTCACAGTAGTATTCTCCTTTTGGGCGATCTTGTTCTTCAGTCAGTTCAGGTGGGACTGGCTTTATTCTGGAAAGATGAATCCAATTATCCTTGCCACCTTCAGTAAAGTGGGTGTGGCAGGGATCACTAAAAAGAGCCCCTTCCATTTTGGCCTTAATTGGTTGATGGTTGTCTCCTCTCTCCAAGTTTTTATGAGCACTTTGGTCTCCAAGACAGAGAGTAGGTAGTGCCACAAGCCAGGAGCTGGCAGGATTCTGTTCCCTTACATTTGGATAGCCCATTGTACCTGGCCCAGATTAATGAGATATTATAAAAGCCTCATGGTCTCTGGGTCTGTTATCATATCAGAGAATAGAAATGGCTTCCTGTATTGCTGAATGGGCACGTAGTATCAGAAGGCATTTTTGGAGTCTATATAGATATTTAACCATCTGCCTTTTCTTAATATCAGTGCCCAAGTAAGAGCTATTAGCTCTGCCTTTTGAGCAGAGGTTCTTGGAAGCAGAGGTTAGCTTCAGTGACCTGTTGTGTACTGACAACTATATAACCTGCCTTTCAAAGTCCTTGTTGGACAAAGTTGCTTACATCAATGAACCATACCTCCTCAGGGTCTTGGAGGGACAGGTCACTGATATCTTGCCTACTTGAGTAGTATGGGAAATCACTTGTTCACAAGAGTGGCTAACTTCTGAGCCCGTAGAGCTCAAAGAAGCAGGGTTAATAGCAGTGCAAATTTTTACAATAACCTCAGGGATACCTAAGAGCATGGCATGATACTTAATGAGCCATTCCCCTGTTAACCACAAGGACCCTTTGGTCTCCAGAATAGCTCTGACCTGAAAGGGAGTCAGGACTTCTAGTTTTTGTCCCAAAGTTAATGTTGCACCCTCTTCTGTTAGTCTAGCTGCAAAGAATCTCTGATTACGGGTTCCTTCAGTCCCAACTATGGCTATAGATCCAGAGGAGGATTTTCTAGAGAAGTAAGTCAAAACAGAATGAAGTAATTGAATTGCCTCATCCATGATGTCTAAGATTACCCAGGTTTCCTCAGAGGAAATGGTGATGTCTGTAGACAGTGGCATTTCAGGTTTCCCTGGACCTCTTCAGTCTTCTTACATGTGAAACAGGAATCTTCTCCCCACTTGTCCCTGAGGTTTTCCCTAGATGAGTTTAAAGCATTGCCAATTATGAGAGGTATAATCTTACCCTTTTTCTTTTGTCCCTCCTCTGGGTTCCAGTTGTTGAACACAGAACAAGTTGTGTCCAGCAATTAGACCATAGGTGTTTGTGGCCCCCGTTTGAAATATTTTTGTAGTCTATGCCAAATATCTGGGGCTAACTGACAGTTGAAATCATGTCCCACTAGTTCTTCTCCCTCCCTGGAATATATTAGTATATTTACAAAAGACTCAACATACCTCTGTATCTCCCTAATAAGAGAAGCTAGCATATGAGACATCATTCTTAGTCTATGACTAGTAGTGTAGTCCCAATTTGGTTCTGCTGAAGGGCAAATAACCTCTCCAGAGTGTTTTCCTTCCCTTTTCAAAGGATATTGCTCATCTGTATAGTTTCTAGCCTCTTGTAGAATCTTTGTCTTTCATCTAGGGTACAGCAAGTGGTCAAGATAAATTGGACACCTCACCATGATAAATCAAAAACAAGGGTTAAAGTTTGAAACCCATCTGCAAACTTACTAGGGTCCTCTGACAGTTGGCCTAGTTGTTTCATACACTGCTGGATATCTGCTACTTAAAAAGGAACCTTCCCTCAAGTATTCCCTTCCAATCTGGGTCCTCTCTTAGGAGCAGGATAACTTGTAAATAAGAATAGTAAGAAGCACCACTTCAGCTTCAACTTGTGAGAGTAGGGGACTAAGCCACCTGCTGGCTTTACCTTTGAACTCCTGTAAGAAGTTCAAAGGTGGAACTTTTCCCCAAGCAAATTTCCCTTGGCCATTTAGTTGAACCCCTTGATGGGCCAACTTGCATTTTAAGTCCCTTGATGACTCTACTTGTATTCTGGGCCCCCTGATGGCACAGCTGGTATTTTTTTTTTAACTTTATTGGTACATTTTAGGTATGAAATACAGTTACATTCATCATTGAGATCTTGTACCATTACATGAGTCTCTTGGTTCTTATTTTTTTTCCCCTTCCCTTGCTCTTCCTTCACCCCCTCCACCCTTCCCTATTTGCAAAGACCTTGTTTCCATTTTTTTCCTCTTCTCATATTTTTT
>NW_004624775.1:6972488-6991297 GCF_000247695.1 Heterocephalus glaber | reverse complement strand
AAGGGAGGGCTAGGAATGGGGAAAAAATAAGAACCAAGATGCATCATGTAAAGGTACAGTTCCCAATGAGAAATGTAATTGTGTTGTGTGCCTAAAATGTACCAATGAAAGAATTTAATTAAAAAAAACCAAAAGTAAAAGTAGGACAACAAATTTTAAAAAAAGAAATAAAACCAAACAAAATATAATGGCAAATAATTTTGTGCCCCAGCCTAATGTTAAAAAAAACCCCTATTTCTATTCATATTTCCATTAAAATGGACTATTCAAAGTCTGAGTCAGTGGTGGAAAAATACAGCTTAGTGGCAGAGACATCTAAGAAATGTTAAGCTGCTTAATGGAATAGTCACTGCTGATTGAATTTCTTCCCTACACAATTAGTTTGCTGCCCTTGCTACACAGGAGTCTTCCTATTCTCAGGGTGGGAAAGAAGAAGGAAAAAAACCTAGTTCAAACTCCAACCAAGAAACAGAACCAAACTCAAGATATCCACCAACCTCCAACAAAAATAACCTCTATTACTCACCAGTTCCAATAATGAGAGAAGAGACTGTGAATAGGGTAAGGCGTCATTATATTCTGCATTGATTGGAGCCAAAGGGCAGAGAAGAGGTAAGGCTTTAGAAAGAATACACAAAGAACTCCAACTTTCTTCCTTTATTAGTTTTTCAATTAAATACTAAAAATATACCAGCTGTAAATTATTTGACCAATTCACCTGCTATGGATTGAATTCTGTGCCCACACTCCACACTCAAATTCATAAGTTGAATTTCCAACTCACTGTGACTGTATTTGGAAATGAGTCCTTTATGAGGGTGATTAATATTATATGATGTTGTAAGAATAGAGCCCTGATCTGACAGAACTGGTGTTCTTATAGGAAGAAGAAGAGAAATCAGAGATGTAAGGATACAAGGAGAAGGTGGCCATCTGCAAGCCAGGAGCACAGCTGTCACAGAATTCAACCATGCTGGCAACTTAAATGCCTGTTTAAGCCACCCAGTCTGTGGTATTTTGTTAGTCCTTGTTGACTAAGACACTGTCTTACTCTAGCTGGCACAGAGAGTGTGCATTAAAATGAGTGAAGGTGATTGGCTTCCCCACTGTCCCCACCATCAAATGTTGGAAAAGTAGCTAATGAATGGATTGTGGTGACCCAAGAATTTTAGAAAAAGAAACTCCTCTTTTCAGAGGACTGGGGGTGTAGTTCAATGGTAGGGCACTTACCTAGCATGTTGAAGGACCTGGTTTCAACCCACAGACCATCAAAAAAAAGCCTTTTCCATTTGTCATGATTTGGAATTAATGTATTTTTAAACCAAAAAGTTGGCAATATCTTAAATTTTAAAAATCATATCAAGGCCTTTGTAATGTTTATTAAGTGAATCTATGAAAATGAAACCACTGACCCCATAATACATAACGTTGTACTTTAATACTTTTCTTTTATTGAGGTAGCTAACCTGAGATTGAACCCATATCAAGTGGATATCAGACATACTTCTACCAAAAAATGACAGCACAGCACAATCATTAGGCCTGAGGATGACTATAGTGGGCCCTAGGAAACTTTGCTTTAGGGATTCCTTCTTCCATAAAAAATTAAAAGTTATGGTTTTTTTACTATTCATCCATAAAAAGAATGAAATTTTGTCATTTTCTACAACATAGATGGAGCTAGATATCACTACATTAATCATTATGTTGAGCCAAGCACAAAAAGACAAATACCCAATGATCTCATTCATGTAGAATCTAGAAAAGTTGATCTCAGAAGGTGAGAGCAGAATCGTGGTTACCACAGGCAAAGAGGAATGGGGAAAATTGATTGGTGGGAACTAAGTAGCAGACAGGAGCAAGAAGTTCTGGTGGGCTATTATACAGTAGGATGACTATAATAGTGATGTCTGTACATTTCACAAAGCCAGAAGAAAGAATTTTTATTTATTTATTTTTAAATAAATATCCGTTTCATTGGATTTTTTCCAATTACAAATGAAATTTCATTTTCCATCTATAATTAGAAACAACACTTACACTGGGACTGTACAAATTTAGGTCAAAATAAAAATATGTGTATTTTGAGGTTTTGTAAAACATTTACTGACTCTTGAAGAAAGACAAAGTAACAGCAATATATACAAAAGTGATGATTTGATGACTACAAGCAAGACAAAGCAATAGAATTGTGCTTCTTTTGCAGACTGGGTCAATGAAATGTTTAGCTACAATTTGCCATACAAACATGAAACAATATTCATACAGAATACAATCCTTCACAAATAACTGATGAGTGATGAACATACACAAGTTCAACCAAAGCAAAACACAAACTGGACATTGTTGGGGTTATTCATATTTAAAGCTAACATACTTGGTGTATTTAAAAATTCCTGTAGAAGCTCATGATAAATTGCTTTTCTTTCTAGACATTACAGAGAAGGTATATTCCATTATTAACTGCTAAAACAACTCTTACATTTAAAATTATTACACCACATATTAAAATAACTTTAGACAAAATGCCTTCTCCCAGCAATTAGCCGCGTTACCTAGAAATTTTAGAATTACGTGAGAAATAGGGATTTAAGAGCACATTAATCCATTATAACCAATGAAAAATTAAGACATTATTTCCATATTCCTTATAAAGTCTTTCTTTACTGAAACAATTAATTTTAAAAATAAACATGTATTACTAGAGAAAAGTCAGTATGATGATTATTTGCCAATTGCTTCCAATGAAGCAGAATTTAGAACAAGATTATCCATATTAAAAATATTTTATGCTAGCAGCACAGTTTGTAATAGCTAGAACTTGGAAACAGCTCAGTTGCCCATCAATTGGAGACTGGATAAAGAAAATGTGTGTTTTTTTAATAAAATGGAGTACTACTCAACCATAAAGAATGATAAAGTAGAGACATTTATAGCTAAGTAGATGCACATTAAGATGATGCTTTTTTATTTTGTTTTGTTTTGTTTTTTGAGGCAGAGTCTCCCTTTGTAGTTCAGGTTGGTTCTGAACTCACCATGTAGCCCAGGGTGGCCTTTGAACTCGAAGTGATCCTGCTGCCTCAGCCTCCTGAGTCCTGGGATTACAAGCATGTGCCACCACACCCGGTGAGGTGATACTCTTAAGTGAAATAAACAGGACACACATGTGTAAATACTGAATAGTTTCTCTAGTGTGAGAAACTGAAAGTGTAAATAAGGATCAAAAGGTATAATAGATAATGTAAAATAGGAAGAAAAGGGGGGAAAGGGAAATGAGAGGGGTAGAGGAAAGGAAAGAAGGGAATGGAATTAATATGAAAAAATGGAAACAAGTCTTTGTAAATAGGAAAGGGTAGAGGGGTTGAAGGGAGGGCAGGGGAATGGGGGAAAAAATAAGAACCAAGATATGTAAAGGTACAAATTCCCAATGATGAATGTCATTATATTGTATACCTAAAATGTACCAATAAAATTTTTTAAAAATATTCTATGCTGATAACCCACCCTCAATATAGGGTATGGGTATTTGCAAAGGTCAAACCAGTTGGAAGAATTTTTTGGGGGTACTGGGGATCAAACTCTGGACCTTGCACTTGAGAGGCAGGCGGCGGCACCACTGAGGTAAATCCCCAGCCCTAGTTGTGAGAATTTTAACAACCATTTTTGAGTGCATGAAACACAATATTGTCTTTATAGTATTTATAAATATATCATACATTACTGTTTCCTGTTGTGTCATATACCAATATGACATTGAACAACAAGCTTAATGCCTTCAGATTCTTACAAAAGCCAATCATTTAAACAAGTCAGGAAAATAAACAGTAGTACCCACTCTTACGCATACAGATTGTAAAACTGAAGTTTACTTGCCTTTGATTGGTTTTGTGTAGCAACAAAGAAATAAAAAACAGGAATCAAAATGGCTAAATATGCAGAAATCGTTATTCACAGTGACATGGCTACATGGAATTCATTATTCTATGTTTATTCTTTCCATCTGTTGAATTTCAAGATGAAAAGCACTTGTTTTCTATAGGTTCACAAAACAGCATGAAAACAAGAACAATCCAGAAGAATGTACCATAGGCATTAGTTGAGATTAACAAACTATGGCCTAATTCTTCTGTCCATTGCAAAGTATTTCCAAATCCAAACAATGGTTACAGAAACCATTTCACATCAGAAAGGATTTTTAATGTTTTCACCGTAAAGACAAGGTAAAGCTTTGAGAAGATAGGTATGTTTAACTTGATTTAAAGTGTATACATGTATTGAAACATCACATAGTACCTTATTGATATATATATATAATTTTGTTATATATCAGTTAAAATTTTAATTTAAACAAAATTTTATTTTTTATGGTGAGGTTCTTCTGGTTTAAAAGAAATGGACATTAAAGCATTTTTGTGAGCCCATAAAAGTATCTTGAGTCCTCAGGACTGTATCTCAGGGCCTAGTGGTAAGTCCTCCTGATAAGGGTCAGCTCTGTTTTCAGAGTCTAGGTCCTATGTCCATCACTTGTCAGTTAGTCGTGAGGATCATTTAGTATCTTCATCTATAAGTGAGATGAATACAACCAAACAAAGTAGAGAAAAATCTTCCATGTTTGATTGGGGGATACTTTGATCAGCTTCTTTTGCTAGAATGTGTTGGAAGAATTAGTTGTCCTGAGCAGTGCGATGTGAGCTGGAACTAAAAATAAGAGATTGCCCTCCACCCTTCCCGAGGCTGGAGACCCCATAAAGGAGTGTGGGGATCAGGAACATAGATGCCCAAAGTGTTAGTGTGGCTTTCCTTTACTGTAACAAATACCTGAGATAATCTGGTCATAAAGAGGAAAGGTTTATTTTTTTGTTTGTTTGTTTTGGTACTGGGGATTGAACTTGGGTCCTTCCGCTTGCGAGGCAGGCGGCGGAACCACTGAGCTAGATCCCCGGCCCGGAAAGGTTTATGTTGATTCATGGTTCTGGAGGCTTCAGTCCATAGCTGGTTGCTTTTGGTTCTGTAGTGAGGCAGTACACCCTTGGGTGGAGCATGCGTTGAGGAAGCTGCTGACTTCATGGCAACCAGGAAGCAAAGAGAGAGAAAGACGGAGCTGGGGATCCCAATATCCCCTGCAAGGGCACATTGCCAGTGACTCGCCTTCCTTCCATTAGGCCCCACCTCTTAAATCTTCCACTGCTTCCTAGTAGCACCACAGACTGGAAGCAAGCCTTATAAACAAGCCTTATTTTAGCATTATAACCATTTTTCTCTAAGGCACTCTGGGCATGGGATTTCCTGTGGGTGAAGCTTCAAGGTACTGAGTTCTGCTCTGAGATGGCCTTTAGTTTACAGTGATATGAGCAGTGATCAGCTCAGTACTTGGAAGGTCTCAATAAGCATTGCTTTTGAATACTGACAGCCCCAGGCAGGATAAAAGCACATTTCTGGTGTCATTTGTACCACTTGTAGAATATTTGCCAAACTTACCAGCGCAGATGATTATGTAGGTCCATAATTCTCTATTGTGGGTGATTTTGCCTCTCTCTCTGAGGGGAGATTTTGATTATCACAGCTTGGGACACAGCATGACTGGCTTAGGTGGGTAGAGTCAGGGATGTTGTTCCACTTCCTATAATGCACAGGACAGCCCCTCCCAACAGAGGATTTCCCTTAATATTCCTAGGGCCAAGGGAGAGAAACCTCACCCTCTCACCTTCCCTCTACTCCTGTCCACCCCAGGAGTGAAAATCAGAGACCAGCATTACAGTATACTGCAAGGTCCGCTGGCTCTATTGTTTAAAATAAAATAAGCAAGCAATTGTGTTTATGAGATTATTCCTCTCCATAGCCTTAGCTGAACTATGTCTAACATTACCATATAAGATGCTAAATTAGTTACTTTTTTTATTCTCAAGATTGAAAAGCAAGTGTGATTTTATCAAAATAGCCAGAGGCGAATTGCACAACTAAGATTTCTATCTAGAAATAAACAACTATTGTCCTCTGCTGGAGAATTTTATGACTGTTTCATTAAGTGTTTTGAGAAGGTAGAAGTGACGCAGGTCAATCTATTTTAACAAATGTCTGGGGCCACTATTTCCTTTGTGGTTTGGGGCCAGACCAGCATCCCCACACTTCACCAGCCATGGATGTGAACTGTACACCTACCTCCAAGTAGCCCCATGCCTGAACCTGAGGGTTGGCAGCTAAAGCAGGGGTGGGCCACATCCTTTCCTGGAAAAGACCTCTGTGGGCCCCTTATTGTAACCAAACACATTCATAATAAAGTGGAGAGGTGTTTAGGATGTGTTTAGAGAAAAGGAAAAAACCCCAAGTCATTATAATCTATTGTATGATAACAGCTAGGCAACACAATTAAAAACTTTTTGTATGTGTGCTAGGAATTGAACCCACCTGGTCCCAAGCATGCACTATACCACTGAGCTACAGCCCCAACCCCAAAGCAATTTTAAAAACATTTTAAAATTGTATTTTCACCAAAAATTAAAGTATTCCAAGATGTTCACATTTTTTTTTCTGAAAATAAGACTGAACATAGTTTTTCTTCTCTTTTCCTTTTCTGTTTTCCAAAATTTGATATAATTTTTAAATAATAAAACCCCTAGTATCTGCTTCTGTTGCTTTTATCATTAAGCTTTTTTTTTTTGCTTAAATTTTTTTATTGGTACATTTTAGGTATACAATACATTTACATTTATCACTGAGTGCTTGTACCTGTACATGATGTATCTTGGTTCTTATTTTTTCCCCATTCCCTGTGCACCCTTCCCTATTTACATAGACTTTGTTTCCATTTTTTTCTTTTCTTATAATTTTTCCTTTCCCTTCTTTCCTTTCCCCTTCCCCTCCCACTTCTCCTACCCCTTTGGGCCTTTTATTCCTATTTCAAATGATCAGTTATTCATTTTAATCATTTTAATCCTTATTTCCACTTTCAGTTTCTCACATCAGAGAAACTATTCGGTATTTATGCATGTGTGTCCTATTTATTTCACTTAAGAGTATGGCCTCAATATGCATCCATTTAGCTATAAATGACTCTAGTTTCTCATTCTTTATGGCTGAGTAGTACTCCATTTTATAAAATCATTAAGCTTTAATATCATTCATAAGTAAATTCTGCATGGATAGAGAAAAGAACAGAAACATTTATTATCAAATAGCATCTAAACTTTTAGGGTACTATGTAAGAAAGAAATTGGTTATGTAAAATCACGTTTTCCACCTTATTATGAGTATTTTTGGATATACTGAGGGACCCACAGATCCCTTTCCAGGGAAGGACTTGGCTAGGTGTTGCCTTTAGCTGTTGCCTCTCAGTGGTCACATTCATGACGAGTAAAGTCAGGAGATGCTGGCCTGGTCACTTCTGCCCAGTGTCGAAGAGCTCTGATTGGTAATTTTGTCCTCACAGCTGGACTTTCTCTTTTCTCCCACAGGTGCTCATTCGGGAGTGCTTGCTGTCTGTATCCTGCACCCTTCTAGCAGTCTGCCTCCTGGAGAACGTGTCTCGTGTGCCCTGACCATGACTTGGAATTCTCTGGAGGTGATACTACGTGTACATGTCATAAAACAAGTGAAAAGTAAGTTTCCTCTCACACTGCACCAGATGCAAGCACCAGTATACATTTTGTGTGTATTGGTCCAGGACTAGGCTGCACATAGATAAACATAGACTGCAATAGTGAACTTCATGTGTCAACTGGACTGGGCCACAGGATGCCCCAGTAGCTGGTTAAACATTACTTCTGAGTGTCATTGTGAGGGTGTTTCTGGAAGAGATTAGCATTTAATCAGCACTCTGAATACACTGAATCACCCTTTGCAATGGGGTGGATATTGTCTAATCTGTTGAGAATTCAAACAGAGCAAAAAGGTAGAAGAAAGGATCTTTCTCTCTCTCCCTCTCCCTCCTTTTCCCTCTTCCTCCCTTACTCTTACCCTCTCCTTTACTACTTGAGTTGGAATATCCATCTTCTCTTGCCTGCATGCTCCTGGTTCTCAGACCTTCAGACCTGAACTAGAATCTACACCATCAGCTCTGGTCCTCAGGATTTTAAACTACACTACTGATGTTCCCAGGTCTTCAGTTCGTAGATGGTGGATCATGAGACTTCTTAGCATCCAAAATCCCACGAGCCAATACCTTATGATAAATCTCCTTATATATACATTTGTCTCTCAGTATGTGTGGGGGATTTGTCCCAGGACCCCCTGTGGATACTGAAATCTATGGATGCTCAACTCTTTTTTTTTTTTTTTGTACCGGCGATCGAACTCAGGTCCTTAGCTTGCAAGGCAGGCGGTGGAACCACTGAGCTAAATCCCCGGCCCGCTCAACTCTTCTATAATGGTGGTGTATTTGCATTTAACCTGTACATGTCCTCTTGTATATTTTAAATTGTCTCTAGATTACACAGAATACCTAATACACTATAAATGTTATATGAACAGTTATTATACTTTATTATTTAGGGAATAATGACAAGAAAATTTCTGTTCATGTTTAGTACAGACAATTTTTTCCTGAGTACATTTGCTCAATGGCTGGTTGAATCCATGGTCGCAGAAGCCATAGATAGAGGGCTGACCATATACAATCCCATTTGTTCTGTTACTCTGCAGAACCCTGAATAACACAGATACATATTGCTTTTTTAAAAAAAGCATTACATTGAAATAATTCTGGATTAACAGGAGAGTTGTACAGATAGTAGAGAGTTCCTCTCTCTCCTTCATCTGACCTCTGGTAATGTCAACATCTTATATCTCCATCTATTGAAACTAAGAAATTAGCAGTAATACAGTACTATGAACAAAACTACTGCAGGTTTAATTCAGATCACACCAGTTTTCCTCTAATGCCCTTTTTTCAGGACAATGCAGGATTGCACTTTGCATTGAGCATGTACCTTTCCATGACTTTGTAACATACATTCCAGTAGATGTGCTAAAATCATCATACTTATGTTGGAATCAAAGCACTTCTGGTTCTTTTTAAATGCAAATATAAATATCACACTGATTCACAGTGTTTATAAAGATTGTTCTCAATTTCTGATTCTTTTTTTTTTTTTGGTACCGAGGATCAAACTCGGGTCCTTCCGCTTGTGAGGCAGGTGGCAAAACCACTGAGCTAAATCCCTGGCCCCGATTTCTGATTCTTTATGCACAGCATAGGGGTGTTTTTAAGAGTGCATATTTATGACTCTAATCTCTCTCCTCCAGAGCTGTGCCTTCACACCAGGAACAATCACTGTGACCTTTTTGCAGCAAGGATGACCTTTGTTTCAACCTAAGTAGGTGTGTGCTGTTCTAGTTCCTTTACTCCAGCCTCTCAGACCACTTTCCATAAGATAAGGTCAGATATGAGTTTCAGTTTATTTCTGGGAGACGTCTCCATCCCCCTGAAGCTTCTATCAGCCTGCTGTTGGAGCTGGAGACTCTCTAGTCTCTTGCTTCATTGCTGCCCTAGGTCTTCCCTTTGTAATTGCTCGTGGAACTCTCTCCTTTCTGGGTTGCTATCTTAGTCTGGGTTCTATCCAGAAAGCAGAGTCTGAGAGCCAGGTTTGCATGCAGGTAGTTTATTCTAGAATGTGAACCCATGGGACCAGAGTAGGGGTGAAACAGGAGGAAAGGTGACCCATGGGTGTGATATTGAGTTGGTCACTGCTCTGTATAGCTGAGGCTCCATCACTTGGTACTAAGAAGCTTCATAAAATGATAAAGCAAGCTCTTATTCATCCACCCCATTCCTTGATGGCTGAAGCTTAACTCGTGGGGTTGTTAGCCCCTGCACTTCTGTGATAAGCATGCATGGGTGGGGTTTCATAGACATCACTCTCCAGGGCCAGCACCTGTGGGGGCTTGATACTGTGATGCTACACATGTGCAAAGTGATGGGGTTGAGTCAAAGGTGGCCTGAGAGGAGAGGTGGTGTGGCAGAAAGAAGTTATCTAGGTTATATGATTTCTGGCTTCTGTGCCTCTTTCTTAGCTTATACCTTTGTATTGGTGGAGCTGGTGGTACAATGGCAAAGGACACAGTGGTGGCAGCCTTTCAAGCTGCCCCACTGCCAGTAGACAGGTTGCTCTTTGTGCCTATTTCATAGTTGTCTTCCTGCTTCTCCCCTCATACCTGTCCTGGATTCCCTTTGTCTCCTGGCTGGGTTGGATACCTTGTTTTCTGACATGCTTTCCCTTTTGGGATTTATTCTGGGGGAACACCCTCCACTAGCTTCCTGAAAAAGACACCTGGGAGATCACTGTCCTTAGAATATGCAAAGCTGGAAATGTTATTTTATTCTCACATCTAATGAGAGGGTTGGAAATCACATCCTTTGCAGTTTTGAAGGCATTACTCCACTATCTTCTTAATTCTAGTGTTGTGAAATCAAAAGTCAAAATTGTGATTTCCAAGCTTTTGATATGAACTAGGTTTATACCTGCTCCCCCCATTTGTCTCTGTGCTCTCTCTCTATATATTCTTCCCTCCCTCCCTCTCTTCCTCCCTTCTTCCATTCCTCCCTTCCTCCCTCCACTCTCCTCCCTCTCCAGAAGCTTGAAGTATCTTCTTTTTCCGTTGGTGTTCTGAAATTTTACAATAATGTGACTTTCTGTGGGTCAGTTATTACCCAAGATCTGAGTATTTATAAGCCTTTTAAATCTGGGAATTATTTTTCAGTTCTGGGAAAGTTGCTTGAATTGAAGGCTTCTTCCTCCTTCTTTTTTTCTATTCTTTCTTCTGGGAATTACTATTACTCAATTGTAGGTTCTCTTGATCTGTTCCTTTAAAATATCTTTTTTGTTGTTGTTGTTCTATTTTCTAGGAGATTTTCCTTAATTTTAATTCAGTCTCTGTAGGTAATTTATGCTATAAATAACTCATGCTTGTTCTTTTAGATTTGTTTCATATACATATGAAATTCTTTAAAATACATAATATATTAAACACAGATATTTCTCAAAATATAATGGGGTTACATCCCAATAAATTCTTCATAAGTTTAAAATATCATGAGTCAAAAATGCATATAATATCTGGGGATGTAGCTCAGTGGTAGAGTACTTGCCAGTTTAAAAACACAACTTACTGTTATGGTTTTGTTCCAAAATGTCCCATAAAAGGTTCATATATTCAGAGTGAGGTTTTGGAAAGTGATTAGATCAGAGGGGCCTTACCCTCATCAATGCCATTGATGAATTCATAGCTGACTCTGTTGTTAGGAGACGGGGCCTAGTTAGAGAAGGAAGGTCACTGGGCATGTGGCTTTGAAGGGTGTTTCTTTCCTTTGGCTCTTCATTGCTCTATCTCCTGGCTGCCATGAGGTAAGTGGTTTTGTTTCACCATACCTGCTATGATGTTTCTGTCTTGAAGCCACTTGACCATGACCTCCGAAACTGAGGCAAGATAAATTTTTTCTCCTTTAAGTTGTATGTGTCAGGTATTTTGTACTAGCAACAGAAAGGTGACTAAAACCCATACTGAACATCTTAGCTCAGCAACATGGTATACTGGAGGGCATGGGCTGTTTCCCCTTGTAATTGCAGGGCTGAATGGGAGATGCAGCTGTTTGCTGCTGTTCAACATCCCAGGATAGCATCTTACTGCATATCACTAGCTCAGGGAAAGAAGATCAAAATTCAAAGTATAACTCCTACTGAATTCTTATTGCTTTCACACTATTGTAAAATAAAAAATTGTAAGTCTAACCAATATTAAGTTGAGGACCATCTGCCTATATGACACATATATGTATGTATATACACAGTACTGTGTGTATATTTCAACTTGTTTTTGTTTCATAGATCCAATTTCTTGCCTTACATCTTTGAGAATATTACAGTGATAATTATTTTTTAAATGTTTTCTTTGTGTAGTTTCTGTTTCTTACAAATTAGATTATTTGTTTTGATACCTATATTCTGCATCAAACGCTCCCCAAATGTCTGACCATCTTTGGTTGACTGCTTGTGGTTAAGACTATGCTTTGAATCCTTGGGTTGACTTGACTGATTCTGCGTGCCACCATGGTGATATGGTTGAGCTATTTGTAGGGAATTGGATGATAGTATCTTTATGTCTTTCCTCATGTAGGATTGAGAGTCCTCAAGAGAGTACTTTTGCAGAGCTAGGTGTGGTAATCCCGGGACTCAGGAAGTTGAGGCAGGAGGATATCTGAGAGTTTGAGCCCAGTGGGGGCTACATAGTGAGTTCAAGACCAGCCTAAACTACATAATGAGACCCTGACTCAAACAAAACAAAGCAAAATAAAACAAAACAATAGAGTACTCTTCCAAACTGCATACCATAAGTTATTTATTGGTTTTTGTTGTGTCAAGTGAGCCGGTAAATCACCAAACACTGGGACCAATGACAAAGTTAAACTGAAAGGAGTTTATTTACATGTGTGGACTCTACTCCCTAAGCAAAGTGAAGCCCTGAGTCCAGGAACAGCACAATTTATATAGGGTGTTACAGCAGCATAGCTTTTATAGGTGTTATTTTAAGAAGAGAAGTTCAAGGGGAGGTTAACATGTTTTTGACTAGTTGCAAAAGTAATTTTTTCCAACTCAGCTATCTTGTTGTGTCAGGTTAAGGCATTTTACAGTAAAGGGAGGCACCAGGCACTATCCCCGAGAAGCGATGAAGCAAGTTTACAAAAGCAGAACAAGCAGTTACAAAAATCATCTACTTTATAAGGGGAGGGGTATGAGGGGAGTTTATCTCCAGGCCAAGATGGCATTTCTTGGATTTATCCTGGTCTCACAGTTTTTGGGGTTTTTTTGGTTCCAGGGATTGAACTCGGGCCCTTGCACTTGTGGGGCAGAAGGCAGAACCACTGAGCTAAATCCCCGGCTCAGTTATATATTGTTTTATTGTGATTTTTGTAGAGTTTTGGGAGGGAGCAAAAGTAGATGTATATTTCCAATTCACCGCTTAGCTAGACCCATTTCTTTTTCTTTTCTTTTTTTTTTGGTACCGGGAATTGAACTTGAGTTCTTGTGCCTGTGCAGCAGGCGGCAAAACCACTGAGCTAAATCCCTGGCCCCAGACCCATTTCTTTTTCAAGCTTAACTACCCACTTCCAGAATTTCTCTCCTCCTGATGTTAATCTCCTAATCTCTCTCACCCTCTAAGTGGTACTGGGGGTTGAACTCAGGGCCTTGCACATGTTGGGCAAGTACTCCACCCTAGCCTTTTTTATTTTGAGACAACCGTTACTAAGTTGTCCAGCATGGCCTTAAACTTGAAATCCTCTTGCCTCAGTGTTCTGAGTAGCTGGGATTACAGGTGTGAGCCACCATAGCTGGCTTCTGTGTCTCTAGTGTTAAGAAAAATTATCTTTAAGGGTTTTGGTTAAAATAGTAAATGATGTGGAAAATAACAACCATGGGCAAGTAACCAAACTAAATAACTCTTAGTGTTAATTCCCATGAAATAAATTAATACATGAATATGGAATGGTCTTGGTCCATGAATATTTTTAAATTATGTCATAGGAAATTTGCATACTTGCTATTTTGTAATAAGTGATCTCCAATGCTATGAGATTAAATGACCCATCTAAAATTACGAATATTAGGGAGTCCTAAATGGTGGAGCAGTGAGTGCCAAAACTCAGCTTCTCCAGGACAAAGTGTCTAGGGTCTGGGAAACAATAGGTTGGAGAGGAACTGAATAAGTGAAGTTATGCGGGAACTCTGAGGGAACTGACAGAGGAGAAGAAAATAGGATTAAGTGATACAGAAGAAATAGATCACTGCACGGAGGACAGACTGTGCAGTGCTGCCACACCGGCTGGCTAGCCACCATCAGGGACGCAAAGTCAAGCTAACAACTTTTTTGCTCACAGAGAACTGGAGAACTACATTGGTACCAAAAAAATCATTGGCAGTTCGAACCAGCAAGGAAAATGTGGGAAACTGCTTCCAGAGCGGCCTTCCACAGTCAACATTGGTGAGTAACCCGGGTACGAGTGCCCGCAGCCACAGCCGTGGAGCAAGAGCTTGCGGAGACGCCATTGCAGGGAAGGGCTGAGCGTCTGAACCCGGGTTCCAGAGAAGCCACTTGACTGCTTCACACGGCCAAGTTCTCAGAGTGGATGAGGGAAGGGCAGTCAGCGGACACTGCCGGCAGCTGGAGAGCAGACTTGGGGGAGTCCTGCTGAGAGGCAGGGGCTGTTGAACACAGGCTCGGCCTGAGCTACACAGGATCGGAAGCTCACATTGGCTCTGTGTCCTCACTGTGAGCAGATCTCCACTCCCAGCACTGTTCTGGGGGCAGACTGCCACCTTAGACTTCCGGCGTGAACAGAGATATCATGGCCTGAGCTCTGCTCCTTAACCCTAGGCTGAGGAAAGAGTGTGTGTCCAGAACAATAGAAAACTTCCACTTAATTCTTTGATTGTATTATTTTTTCATTTTCTATTTTTGTTTTACTCATTTAAATTTAAAATTTTTTTTAAGTCTTTGCTGTTTTCTTCCTTCTGTACGTTTCTCCCCTACTTTTATTCTGGTACTGGGGATCGAATCCCTTACTTTTATTCTATTATTTTACCTTTTTTCTTCTAGAGTGTGTCCATGTGTGTGTCTCTTCCTTTTGCCCCTTTTCTCCCAATACAGTTCATAGACGGTGAAGGAATTCTCCCTTGTGCCTTTACTTTTTTCCATATCTCTTCACCTGACTTCTTTCTCCTGTGTCTTATTCATTCTCAATTTTTCTTTTCTTTCCTCTCCCCATTTTCATTTGTCTCCCTTTAACTTTTTCTCTAATATTTATGTCAGTCACAGAATCTTTTCCCATCCCCATTTCTCATTACCAATTTTGTACCATTTTCCCTGTTAACCCCTTCTAAATATATAACATATCTTTACCATCATTAGGATCCTTCGTCCCCCTCCCATTTCCTTCTTCCCATCCCACAGAAGAGAGGACTTAAAAATTTTGGGGGGGGGCCGGGGAGTTAGCTCAGTGGTTCTGGCGCCTGCCTCACAAGCGCAAGGTCCCAAGTTCGATCCCTGGTAACAAAATATATATATATTCCTTTTTCTCTTCTCTTTTTTGCTCTGGCATACCCAGTCCCCAATGCTCTGGGCATTAAATAAATGATTCAATAAAATTACTGTTCAATGCTGTTTTTCATGAGAGGAGAAACAGCCATTGGATTTAGTCCACATTAACTGTGGGTCGAGACTTGGGCTGTTGTGATATCTACACTATAACTATAGATTTCTTCTCTAAGCCAACAGGAGACCCAAAACAGAGTCTCATGGTGTGTTATTTTTCAACTAGCCCTGATATATACCACTGTAATGGATTAGCCTATTACTGCTGTAGCTGATTTGATTGCATAGGAATAATCCTGACTCAGTGGATAATTTTGTGCTGGGAACCTGCCAAATCCACCATCATACCCAGGGAGAGGGACAGCAAGAGTTCCTAACCCAATGAACTTAGACTGGACCAGACCGCAAGAATGCCTGCAACCTGGCAGAAAGAAGTCTTGAGTCTGAGTTAGCTTCAGTATTGAGATGGAGGGGTCAGAGGAGTTATTGGGTGCGAACACTCAGACTCTCTGGCAAAGAAGCTACTTGGGAATCATGTATGTGGTGTCTCATTGGAATTATTTAATCTGTGTTCCCATCAAACATCTTGTAGGTTTATGTTTTTGTATGTTTCTTCATTTATTTAGTAATGTGGGGTTATGTTATGTTCCTTTATGGTTTTCTGTGTTTATTAAGTTGTTGCATTTGTGTATTTGCTCTTTAATTGGCTGTGATTTAATAGGTGTCTAGATTTTCTCCCTCATCTTAGCTCCCTATGTAGTTTCTTCACCTCAGAGCACATTCAGCTATTTGATCTTTGACAAAGCAGCCAAAAGCATATGGCGGAGAAAAGACAGCCAACTCAACAAGTGGTGCTGGGAAAGCTGGTTATCTGTGTGCAGAAAATTGAAACTGGGCCCTTATCTCTCACCATATACTAAATTAAAATAAAAATGGATCAAAGATCTAAGCATTAAAACAAACATTAAACCTACTGGAAGATAAAGTGGGGAAAACACTTGAATAAACAGGTGTGGGAAAGGACTTTCTAAACAGAATCTCTGTTACACAAGAAATAACAGAATCAACAAATCAGAATCAACATATGAGATTATATCAGACTAAAAAGCTTCTGTAGAGCAAAAAAAAAAAAATCAATCAATAGAGTGAAGAGACAACCTATGGAATGGGAAAAAATTTGCCAGCTACTCCTCAGACAAAGTACTAATATGTAGAATATACAAAGAATTAAAAAAAATTAAACCACCTAAAATTAAAGATCCAGTCAAAAAATGGACAAGAGAAATGAACAGACACTTCATAGAGGAAGAAATACAAATGGTCAACAAATATATGAAAAAATGTTCAACGTCTCTGGCCATAGAAAAATGCAAATTAAAACAACGCTGAGATTCAGTCTTACTCCAGAAAGAATGGCAATCATTAAGAAATCAAAAATAAAAAATGCTAGTGAGACTGTGGTGAAAAAGGAACACCTCTTCATTGATGGTGGGAATGCAATCTAGTAAAACCATTATGGAAATCATGTAGATTTCTCAAAGAACAGAAATTAGAAATTCATATGACCCAGCAGTCCTCCTGCTGGGTATCTTCCCCACAGACCTTAAGACATCATATTACAGTGATACATGCATACCAATTTTTATAGCAGCACAACTCATAATAGCTAAATCCTGGAAACAGCCCATATACCCATCAACACGTAATTGCATAAAGGAAATGTATTTATATGTAGTGGAATACTACTCTGCTATAAAGAATGACAGATTTGAGACGTTTTTAGGAAAATCGATGCATCTAGAAAATATAATGTTGAGTGAAATCAACCAGACAGACAAGCTTAAATACTAAATTATATCTCTCATTTGAGTGAGGCAAAGTACAAAGAGAATAATAAAGGATGGCTAGAAGGGAACAAGGAGATGGATCTCTTGAAATAGGGAAATAGTCCAAGGGAAAAAGCATGAGGGAGGCGGGTTCCATTGTGTAATGGTTAGCACTCTGGACTCTGAAAAGCATGAGGCGTGAGGAGGAGGGGAAGGGGAAATAACTAAAATAAAGATGTCCCATGTACAGGAACCTAATAACCTCAATTAATGTAAACATTATATGCCATAATGTGAGCTAAGATTAATAATATCAACAAGAATGAAAAATGAGATTGGGGAATTGGAAGAGGAGGGAGGAAGGGGGAGGTAAAGGAAAGGAATGAAAAAAAAGCTGTTGTATGTAACCACTCCCCAAGACGACGGTAAACTGAATGAATTGCAAACATGTACTAATAAAATTAAAAATTTTAAAAATAAAATCACAAATGTTTTGTGCTATCCCTTTAATACTGAAATGAAATTCAGATATAATTATAACTTGTCCTCACACACGCTTTCAAAAACTCAATATAATAATCCAAGCACTAGATGCCATGGTGTTATGCCCAGACCCTCCGATAGTACCAAGATATCCATTTCCCTAACTTCCGGAATATTGTTGTCCAGTGGCTCCCAAACTACTTTCTCTGAGAATAGCCCCCAGCTGAAGGGAATGGCCTTTGTTTAAGGTTGTGCATCACCTCTCCGGGGACAGTCCACATCCAGGTGGGGTGACACAAACAGCTCCAGAGGACCATCTGAGCTCCAGATGCACTGCAGAATTGGCTGGGGCTGTGGTCATGACAGCATCGCAGCTCAACATCTTCCTCGACCCAGTTCTGCTTCCCACAGCCCCTTCATGGTGCTAACCCAAGAGTATCTCTCATTAAAGCTTCAGCACACAAATCTGCAACCTCAAGAGTCTGCTTTCCTGGGAATCTGGCCTCAGAATTCTCTAAAGATACTACAAAAAAGAAATAAAGGAAAGTACCATATAATATGGTATAATGCATAATAAATGTAGAATAAAATAATACATGTTTTATGCATAAATGATTGCACGTGACCTCAGTAGAAGATAAATAAATATTAGCACCTCTGCAGAATCTCTGTGACAACTACAAATGCAAACTGGTTAGATGTTTTAGGTAACTCAGATACTATAAGCAGGATTGTTTTTTTCAGGAGTGTCATTTTCTAAATGCTGAACAACTCTTGGTACCATTCTGAACAATGACAACCAGAAAAATAATTTTTTAATTTACACAGTTGAATTCCTGGGACATTCTGTGTACAATGCAGGTGTGCAAATATACATTGTATTTATTTCCAAAGTACAGATATTTTTTAGGCTCAGGTTATTTTAAGCAGGTTTCCCTCCTGTCTAAATGTGCAATGCTCTAGCATATGGGACATTTCTTTGCTTTGCAGAACCACCTTATGCTCTGTAGTTATCTTACATTCTTGGCTAAATGTGTGTAGTGCCTCCTATTCTTCTTTTTTACTATTAATTTTATTGGTACATTTTAGGTATACAGTATGATGCCATTCATCATTGGGAATTTGTACCTTTACATAATATATCTTGGTTCTTATTTTTTCCCCCTTCCCCTGCCCTCCCTTCAACCTTTCTACTCTTCCCTCTTTACAAAGACTTTGTTTCCATTTTTCCTTTTTCTCATATTAATGCCATTCCCTTCTTTCCTTTCCCCAACCCCTCCCCTTTGGACCTTTTCTTCCTATTTCACATTATCTATTATGTCTTTTGATTCTTATTTACACTTTCAGTTTCTCACACCAGAGGAACCATTTGGTATTTACACATCTGTCCTATTTATTTCACTTAAGAGTATTGCCCCA
>NW_004624775.1:6924315-6956773 GCF_000247695.1 Heterocephalus glaber | reverse complement strand
CCTGCCTGGCAAGTATGAGGTCCTGAGTTCTATCCTCGGTACCAAAAAAAAAAAAAAAAAGAAAAAGAAAAAGTAATCTTTGTAGGTAAGCTTGAAGAAAGAGTTCAGAATATTTTGGGGACCCTATTAGACTAAAAGCCAAAAAGCAGTATGTTTATTACCTATCCAAACTCTTGTTCAGCTGGGGAATTCAAATGTCTGATGCTATTTGGGAGTCTTTACCAGAAGCTGAACAGAGTTCAGAAACGCATGTGGAAGAGATGACCCTTAATGAACAGGATGTGTGTTCTGCCCCCACCCACCTCTCACTGTTATCCTTGGGTTTAGCCTACAGTCCTGGTTTCACAGTAACTTGGAGGGCAAGGACATGCATTAAAGAATATGAGGCACCCACCCTATGCCCATCAGAGTGGACATACAAAGAGTTAATTGATTTTTTTCTTAGCTTGCAGTCTGGTTGGCATGATAAAGTGACTAGTCTCTATAAATATTTAATTTATTTAAATCATGTAAGATTATTCCAAAGCCACAGGCCTGATTATTTCCAGGTAGAATCAAGATTTTTCAGCATGAACATCTCATGGAGATTTGAAATATTTCACCTGTCATGAACTACAAGAAGTGACTGTCTTAGAGGACATTGCTGATGAGGGTCAGGCTGACATCCTTCCTTCGTGCCCCACCTGATCATCAACTTGTACGTAGGGGTGGTCCCTCACTTGAGGCGCTATGAAGGAGTCAGTCAGATGCCAGGCTTTCTGCCACAGCTGGCCCATCATGGGTGCTCCCTAACTTGCCACTGATCATCCTTTCCCATGGAATCATGGCTGTTAATTCAAACCGCATGCTGTGAAACCACTCCAGCATTCTAAAAGCATGCTGTCTTCTGTTACAAGCAGGAAGCAGTAGAGGTGGTTGGGAGTCAGAGGTGAGGCCTGAGGGTGCTTCCTGAGTGCTTCTCCCTCCCCTACTAGACTCAGTCCTCCATTCCTCTGTTACTGCTGGCTCAATGTGACCAGGTGGGTTTTCTCTTCTGCATGAAGGCCTTGATTCCCTCCTGCCCCTCCTGCATTGCCAGGTTGTCCACCATGACCTTGGAGGTGAGGCTGTAGGCTGTTCTAAGGTCCTGGGACAGCTGCTTGTAGAAGGTGGCCTTGCCCAAAGACACCACAGGGCGGCTTACAGAGGCAATCTTCTTTGCTATTTTCATGGTCTCCTCTTCCAGCTGCTCCTCTGGCACTACTTTGGTAAGCAGCCCATGGAGCATGGCCTCCTGGGCCGAAATGGGCTCCCCAGTGAAAAGCATCTCCAGGGCAACCTGAGGGTGGAAGCATGCAAGGTCATTAAGATACTCGAATCCACTGCACCTGGGCCTCTCTGTTCACTCTGCTGAGATGCTCACTCTCTCAATTGACTACGCTTAGGCCCACTTATCTGCTTCTCAAATGACATGTCATCCCTCACCCTGATGGTGTCAACACTCCAGCTCCTGCCAGGGATAAGATCAGATCTTTCCAAGAGTGAAGAAAATACAGGTAGCCCAGGAGGGAAGTGATGCTCTCCATGTTCTCTTGCTCCTTCACGGATCTGATCACTCTTCTCTGCTGACACAGGAGATTCCATCTACCTCTTTCCAAGGCCAAGCCCAGGACAGCAGCCCATCTGATAGGAGGCCACTGCAAATGTGGACACAGTGAGGCCCCTTACTTCCCACAAACCAATGCAAGGGCTACTTTGCATAAGGAGACACAGCCACAGCCAACCTCACCTCAGTCTGACCTGAAAGAGCAGCCTGCAGTCTTGTGGAGAAAGAAGAAATTGCCTTCCAGGGATCAGATATAGAGCGTAGTATGACTTCACCTTACAAGTAGGTAAGATGTGGCAGGGAGATTAAGCCTCTACCCTCCCACACGGCCTCCCGAAAGATGTCAAGGCTGCAGCAAGAGGGAGTGCCACCTCTTCACTCTCCACAGGGTCCTCCCTTCTATAGTCTGACCACACTGTGTACCTCATTCTGTAATTCTACAAATCTAGCTTCTCAGATTCACATTTATAGCTGGCAAAGATGGGTCCCTGGGTGTGCATGAGCACAGTGCAGGGGAACCTTCCTCTCCTGCCACCCCTTGCTTACTCTCTTGCAGCCCTGGTGCCATCCTTATTCCTCAGACACACCAAGCATACTGTCCCTCAGGGTCTTCATGCTACTTGCTGTTCCCTCTGCCTGAAAAGCTCTTTCCCCAGGTGTCTTCATGGCTTGCATCTTCATCTCCTTCATGACTCAGCTCATATGTCACCTTATCAGTGAAGTCCTTTGTGACTGAACTATGGAGAAACCCCAAAACTCGCCTCCTTTTCTGGCTATATTTTTATCTTTTGTATTTCTCACCATTTAGCATACCATATATTTCACATGTTTATGCATTGGCTGTATACCTGCCTTGTTTGCATGTAAACTCACAACAGGGCAGGAATGTTATTTTTAAGTGTTCTGTTCATTTTTGCTTCCCCAGCACCAGAAGACAATTTGCACAAAGTAAGCAATCTACCAAATGTTTATGAATAAGTGAGTGAATGAATAATGGCAAATAGGGCATAGCACAGGTCATAAGGTGATACAGTTTCAACCTGGGTCTCTCTTGGAATGCTCAGTCTTGGAACCTGGGCACCATGTAGTGAGGAAGCCCAGGCCATGCTGAGAGGCCAGGCTAATGAGCCAGCTGACAGTTCTGCTGAGGGCCCAGCTGAGGAATAGTTTTAACAGCCAGACATGTGGATGAGCACCTCCAAATGAGTACCCTAGCTGGCACTTCCCAGTCTTCAAGTCCTCCCAGGGAGGCCACAGACACTGGAGCAGAAATAGCCCTTCCTTGCTGACCCTGTCCAAACTGCAAATTCATGAGTTAAGCAAATTCTTATTGCCTTGAGCTACTAAATTTTCAATGGCTCATTATTTGGCAGTAGATAACTAGAAAGCTTGATACATACATTTAGGAGTCATCAGCCTTTAGGAAAACCTTGATGATACTGATATTTTGTTTGTTTCGTTGCTTGCTTTTTCTTTGTTTTTGAGACATAGTGTCACTATGTAGACCAGGCTGGCCTCAAATTCACAGTGATCCTCTTGCCTCAGCCCCCCAAGTGCTGGGATTATAGGCATATGTCACCATGCCTGGCAATACTGACATTTTGGACTACATAATTTTTTGTTGTGGGGGCTGTTCTGGGCATTGTAGGATATTCAGCAACATCCCTGATCTCTACACATTAGTTGTGACAATCAAAAATGTCTCCAGACATTAAATGTCCCTGGGGCATGTTTTGCTCCAAGTTTAGAATCACTGATCTAGATAGTTTGTTTTAAATCCATGAGACCAGGGATCAAGCTTTGAAAGGAGAGGCCAGGAGCCTGGCTGGAGGTTGGCTCTCTCCCCACCCTGGGTGTAGAGGGAACCATATACACTGGACTGGCAGTCGGGGATGGGTGATATCAGGCCTTGTTTTATCTTCTGTAAAGTTGATGGTGAGGACTGAATCTCAGCTTCTATGTTGGAAATGTAATTACTCTCTTGGAGGTAGCAGGACCTTGACATCATGAGTTGCTTCAAGGCACACCAGTTTTTAGTTGGCACACCATCATGTCAAAGCATGTCTGGAGATCCTGGTTGAATGTGGAGCTGAAAACCCAGTCCTACTGTTAACAGCTACTGAATAAGACTTTGTTGAAGACACCCAGTGAGTCACAGCAAAGTGAGCAGGACAACATCCCTCCATCTTTGCCCTACAGCCACCTGCCACTGTTGCCAAGGTGGAAACAGTGTCACTGCATCTCCAAGTAGCTCTTTTTTCCTCCATTAACACAGGTGGCTTAGGGAATTTACACGGATCACATTTCAGGAAGTGGCCATGCCTGGAAAATGGAGGCAACATGAAAAAATCGACAACCAACTCAAGCCTATGGATTCTTTTATCACTTGGCGTGACCAAGACCTCAAATTACTTCAAAGAGTAGTTAAGAATGGGATCAGAACTGCTTCGCAGAAGGCGGCGAAGCCAGCATTCTGAAGAACTGTGTGATTCATTGATTCCTGGGGGTGTCATACCATGGCTGAAACAGACACTGACAGAAACCAGATTGAGAAACTTCTAAAAAGAGTACAAGAACTGGAGCAGGAAGTACAAAGACTTCAAAAAGAACAATCCAACAATATCAAAGGCCCAAGTGTTAAAAAAAATTCTTCGGGATCTGGAAAAGCTCAGCGTGCATTTGATTTCAGTGCCCACAGCCAAAGACATGTAGCTCTAAGAATAGCCTATTTGGGCTGGGATACCAGGGCTTTGCTAGTCAGGAAAACACAGACAATACCATTGAAGAGAAACAGTTTGAGGCTCTGACCAAGGCTTGACTGACAGAAAGCAGACAGACATCCAACTATCACCGGTGTGGGCCAATGGACAAAGGAGTTAGTGCCTTTGGACAGATGATTTCTCTTGACCTGCAGTCTCAGTTTCCAAGGGGCAAAGATTCAAAAGATCTTAATTTAAAAGATGAAGTCAGTGATGATGCCAAAGCGATTCGTTATACCCACATTCTCAACCGGGTACTCTCGCCAGACATCTGTGTACTGGCCTGGGCCCCTATAGAGCCTAGCTTCAGTGCTAGGTTCAGCTGTCTTGAGTGCACTTACCACTATTTTTCCCCTTGTGCTGATTTAGATATTGTAAGGATGAATTATGCAGCTCAGAGGTATGTTGGCACTCATGATTTCAGGAACTTGTGTAAAATGGATGTAGCGAATGGAGTGATCAATTTTCAGAGGACTATTCTGTCTGCTCAAGTACAGCTAGTGGGACAGAGCCTGGGTGAAGAGAGATGGCAAGAACCTTTCCAGTTACGTCAATTTGAAGTGACTGGGCAGGCATTCCTTTATCATCAAGTCCGATGTATGATGGCTATCCTCTTTCTGACTGGCCAAGGAATGGAGAAGCCAGAAATTATTGATGAGTTGCTGAATATAGAGAAAAATCCCCAGAAACGTCAATATAGTATGGCTGTAGAATTTTCTCTAGTCTTGTATGACTGTAAGTTTGAAAATATCAAGTGGATCTATGATCAGGAGGTTCAGGAGTTCAATGTTACTCACCTACAGCAACTATGGGCTAATCATGCTGTCAAAAGTCACATGTTGTATAATATGCTGCAAGGACTGGACTGTGTTGCGTTACCCTGTAAACAGGACCAAACATGGATGGGACAATAGAATGGAGAAACATTAAGCCCTCTGTCATAAAGCAGACCAGTGCCTTTGTAGAAGGAGTGAAAATGAGCAAATATAGGCCCCTCAGTGATAGGCCTAAATGCCAAGGATTGAAATCCCGGATCCAGCATTCTATTCGTAGAGGATGCATCGAGCTCCCACATTTATTCCATTAGGAAGAAACAAAAGCTAAAAGGGATTCTTATGACACACAGGAAGAAGAGAATACTGTTTTGGAGAAACCAAAAAAGAAGGTCTGTGTAGATGCGGAAATTAAAAGCATCATTTAATCATAGCAAACTTACTAGGATCTAGGAGACAACAACTTACTAGTGTAGGTAGGTAGAAAAGAAATACAAAAAAATTTTTACTGCAAGAAGTTCTAGAAATTCTGATTATCAGCTCTTTTTCAAAAAAGGCCCGATTGGCCAGGGATTTAGCTCAGTGGTTCTACCGCCTGCTGCACAAGTGTAAGGACCTTATTTCGATCCCTGATACCAAAAAAAAAAAAAGGCCCGATTAAGGAAGTTCTTCCTTAAATAAGAGACCCAAGCTAGGTGTGGTGGTGCATGCCTACAATCTCAGCACTCAGGAGGCTGAAGCAGGAGGACTGATGTGAGTTCGGGTACAGCCTGGGCTATATAATGAGTTCAAGGCCAGTCTGAACTGTATAGTGAGACCCTGTCTCATAAAAACCAAAAAAAACAAAAAACAAACCCCAAAAAAAAAAAAAAAAATGAGAGAGACCAAACATTTTCTCATTCCTGTCCAAAGGATTAAGAGATGAAAAAAGGCAAAAAGCAATTGTAATTTATGTACATCTGGGGACATGTGCCTTATGTTTAAATTCATTAAAGCCTGATCCCACAAAAAAAAAAAAAAAAGAAAGAATGGGATCAGAGGGCCCAGGATTTAGCTCAGTGGTTCTGTCGCCTGCCTCACAAGCACAAGGTCCTGAGTTCAATTCCCAGTAGCAACACAAAAGAATGGGATCAGAGTTGGAAAAAGGAAGTAATAAAATTCAAAGTATAGTAATTTTTCTCTCTGGCTTAGCAGATGGGCATTTATTCATACCCATGCAGTGGGACTTGCAGTTGGGCTGATGATTTGTTTGTGGGCATTTCCCCTTATCAGGTGTCTTCTGACAGATGTCTTCTTCAGATCCCCCTTTTCCTTCATGTCCCTGTTTGCCCTGAGACCCTCTCTCTCTGTTCACCTTTTCTCAGACCCCACTAAACATTTTTAAGCACCTGTCAGACTCAGATATGATAGCTACACAGAATCACAAATGTCCCAAGACATTTTCAATGGGAGTCCTTTGGAGTCCAAGCAGCCATAGGGTGGAGCACAGGGCAAGGCTTAGGGCTGGGGCCTAGTCCCGAGTGGTGATGCGCTGAAGGACCCCTGAGCAAAGTGCTTCATCTCCCATTTCCTCATCAGGAACACATGGGTACAGATGACTGTCTTCCTGGGATATAGTGAAGAACTAACTACTGTCTCCAGGGCACATTGTCACAACAAGCACAACGGAAATGCTAGGGAAAAATGGTTCACTGAGCAAGATATAAACCAGAGAAAACAACTGTAAGGGTTAACTTGCAGGAGACTAGTTCAATGGACTCAGTATGAGTTTGTGTTTGTGAAGGAAGGGAGGTTGATGTCCATGCAGGGGAATTGAAATTATAGCATCATGTTATCTGGTTCATTCATTCAACAATATTTATACGAAGAATCTGCTACGCATTGAGTGCAGTACTATGGACAGAGTAAAGGCCCTGCCAAGTTCATCTTTTGAAGCTCTAATCCTCAATGTGATAGTATTTGAAGATCAACCCTAGAAGGAGGTAATGAAAGTTCAGTGAGGTCATGACAGTGAGGCCCCAACATGATAGGACTGGCGTCTTTATTAAAGATCCTTATAAGGAGAGCTCATTCTCTCTACCATCTGAGGACAGTGAGAAGGTGGCTGTCTGTAAGCCAGGAAGAAGGTCCTCACCAGGAACTGAGTCAGTGGGGACCCTGATTTTGGAAGGCAGCTATGCTCACCACTGTACCACCAATGCCGCACAGGCACCTTGATCTTGAACTTCGGGTCTCCAGAACTCTGAGGAATAAATGTCACTCACCCAAAGTGGTATTTGTTACGGCAGCCTGAGCAAAGACACACTGGAGCCCTATGGATTTATGTATATACTTAATGCTACAGCAACTCCAAAAACTTGTTAAAAAGAAAAAAAGAGCTTATGAATCTCTGAGCTACAGTGGAATTCTGAGCCCCCAAGACACATGGATAGGGAAGACCCCCAGCTCAAAGACAGGAACAAAAATTCAGGAATCTCTTCAATACCAGTAAAACCTTTAAGAGTGGGCTGGGGATTTAGCTCAGTGGTTCTGTCACCTGCCTCAAAAGTGCAAGGTCCCAAGTTCGATCCCCAGTACCAAAGAAACAAAAAAACAAAAACAAAAAACCTCTAAGAGTAAACAAAAAGGAAATGAACTTGAGCTAGAACATGAAGGATTTTAATTGGATGGTAAAGACACTTTCCTCTCAGTCCATCAATTTGGCAACCAGAGAAAGAAAGACTGCCAGGCATCCAGACAGAAACTTAGTGGTACTCAAATTGAGAGAAAAAGAGAGACTGAGAACAAGTCAGACCGCAATTGCCAGAAAGCCCCTCTAGAATCTGGGAACTGTGCTGAGCATGATCAGAACTAAAATGTGGACAGACACCATCCCTGCCTCTCCCACTGCTTGTGCGGCCTAGTGCTATAAGGACTGCTTAATTCAGAAGTTACACAGAATTATTTTAAAATATGAAAGACATCTTCCTGGAACATTCTATAAGTAGTCTTGCTGAAGGCAAGTTGGAAGCCACATCCTCTGGCCAGGTCCCTTCTGTTCTTGGATTCATTCTCACTCACTTTTGGTGTAAACTTCCCTTATTATTACTATTATTACAAAGATTTATTCACAATAAAACATAAGCCCGATCATTAAATAGTAGGTTATATTTATGTCTCCCTCCCATCCTCCTTTCCCACCTCACATAACGTGACAGAATCTACTGTGAAGGGAGACAGTGAGGAACCAAGAAGCCTTGAGGCCTGCTGTGCACCAGGTGCAGGTGAGGGGAGATAGCCCTCCTCTGCCGCCTCTGCAGTCTGACGCTGGGGCGTCTGCTGGCTCTCTGGCCTGAGTCGGGCTCTGACTTCTGCAGTCTGTCCTCAAACCTATGCTGGACAAAAAAGACCTGGGCATCCTGGGTTGAGTCCCAGGAATGTCAGCTGTTAAGAACAAAGTCAAGAGAAAGGGGGAGGAGCTCAGGCAGATGGCCAGCTGGCCAGCGGATGGATGCCCTGGATGGATGCAAAGGGCAGAGAAAATGGCTAGAGGCTTTTAGTAATTAAGGCACAATGCTGAACTAAGTCACCCTAGAGGGCTCTGACAAAAGTTGTACTGGCACAAGGACGCAGCACAAATAAGTGCCTGTTTTTATAATCCTTGATCCTGCCCCTTCAGCCTGGAAGGCCAAGAAGGTTTTAATGAGATTAACACTGCTCACCCAAGAAAGACCTGCAAGGGGTAAGAGGCCTGGACTGAGTTCTGGCCCTACTTCAGCTTCCTGAGTTCCTGCCAAGTTCTTCTGGGCTTCAGTTTCCTTATCTGCCCAGTGGGGTCATACTGTTTACCAGCATATTAGTTCTATATGGATTTTGCCCAGAAAATTGGAAAAAAAGCCTGGTGATTTTGTAGCTAATCAGCACAATCTTTCCTCAGTTCTTAAGCTTCTGTATGGTATTCCCCCCCCACACACACACACCCTAAACTTCAGAGGAAGGAGTATAAAGCGTGCCCTCATCCTTTCCCTTAAAAAACTCCTACTGGGGCCGGGGATTTAGCTCAGTGGTTCTGGTGCCTGCCTCAAAAGCGCAAGGTCCTGAGTTTGATCCTTGGTACCAAAAAACCCCCAAAAAACCCACAAAACACAAAAAAACCTCCTATTGCCTTTTAGGGTGGTACCTCTTTAGTCATCCTAAGAAGTTGGTAATCTAATACATCTTTTTCCTAGGGGTATTTGCATTAAAAAGGACTTGAGACAGCAGCTTAACCTGGAGATTGGGTGACCTGGTAGGCAGAATGAAGGGTCTGGAGTTGGATACACCCAAGCTCAAAGCCCAGGTCTACCAGTTATTAACAGTAAGACCTTTAACACATCATTAAACACTTCAGAGTCTGTTTCTTCATCTGCAAACAGAAGTACCTCCATCCCCTTGTAGTACTGTGATTGGAGAAAACAGGTGTAATGCTTATGATACCGTGCTGGGTACTCAGGTACCTAATAAATGCAGTTGCTAATAGTAACATACCTATTCCAAATGAAAATTTCTGACCCTCTAATGTTGGCTTCTACATATCAAAGCACTTGAAAATGGTGATAATTTAAAACAGGGGGTCAGTGAGACCCCTTTAAGTCACACATATGACAAGAACCATGTGCTGTGGCACTGCAGGGGTTCTTTTGGTTGGGCACGCTGCCTTAGTCCATTCAGGATGCTGTAACAATATACCATAAAGTGCAGGGTTTATAGGCAACAAAAATTTATTTCTCACCATTTTGGAGGCTGGAAAGTCCAAGGTCAAAGCAACAGCAGATTTGGTATCTGGTGAGAACTTGCTTTTGGGTTCACAGAATTACATTTTCTCATTGTGACCTCACATGGGGAGAAATGAGCACGACAGCTGTCTGGGGCCCATTTATAAGGGCACTAATCCTATTCATGAAGGCTCCAGCTCTGACCTGATCACCTCCTTAAGGCCCTACTGCCTAATGCCATCACTTTGGCCATTAGATTTCAACATCGGAATTTGGGAGGAACACAAGGTGTGCACAGGTGCTCACACTCACCTAGGGCACAGGTAGGCTGCAGAGATGAGGCATGCTGCATGGAGGATCACAGGCCTAACTGTCCGGGAGCATGAGAAAAGTTCCACCCGAGGGCTCTTGCTCTGCATGCTCTCTAGGGCTGCTGTTCCCAAACCCAGATGCCACTCCTGTCGCTGCTCGGCAAACTCTCTGCTGTCACCAGTCTGAGCAGCAAGGATCTGCCACACTTTCCAGCTCTGTTCGAGTTAGACTTATGAAATCAGACTCTACAGACACACAAAGTCAAAATGGGTACACAGGTGGAAATAAGAATTCTTACTGTGGTGAGAGAGGTCTGGTTTGGGAGGAAGCGATTCTGATTTTTCAGGTTGCTCTACGGGGATACCAGCTCCCTGAGGGCTGGCTCCGTTTCTCCCTTGGCCACCTTTGTCTGAGAATGGAAGAAGCTGGATCAGGCTGAGTATTTGTACAGTACCATGAAGATGCATTATTTTTTTTTTGATTTTTTAAAAAGTATTTTATTAGAAGATTTTATCAAGGGAAACAAGAATCTTGGTTGAATACTTTGATGTCAAAGATGTTTCATTAATCAGTTTGGACATACCATAGTTTAACTTGTTTAGGGAACATTGCCCATCCTGAAATAATGAGTTATCTCTTTGCTGAGTATACTCTTCTTTATTATTAAGTAACAGAAAACAAGACATTTATTTTGGAAGGAGTTCTCCATAATAAAGAGGACATTTTCAGAATGAAGAAAAAAAGGGTATTGGCTGTTTTTAGTACGAAAGTACTGTTAGCTATGTAAAGTCTTTTAAGTGCAAATTATTGCATCAGCCAGTGGTTCCCAAAACAGATACAATCATACTTTAATACACTCAAAACACAGAACATTTCCTCTTCAAAGTAAAAAAATATGTATAGTTAAATTTCTAAGAACTGTTTCTTCAGTAATCTCTTTTAAAAAATAATACAAACCCCTTCAGGAATAGTTTATTCAGTTTTCCCATACTTTCTCTCTCATCAGTCTTAAGATGCATTATTTAACTCACACTTTACAAACAGGGAAAATCATTCATGCCCAGGCTCAGTCTGCTTGAACATAGCCTAACTGTCACTTCTGCCCCCAGTGGACAAACTGCAATTGCTGGTCTCAGATTTTAGGTAGGCTCTCAGGGTGACCAGCAGAGGGCGCTGGTGACCGACACATGTTGTTTTAGGCGCTGTGAAAAGGGCTGCAACTTCCCGCACAGGCCAGTTTGTGAAAGCCCCTCTTGCTTGCTTCCTTGTGGATGGACAGGGGACACGTGCCCGTCACGCTCATGCTCAGTGAAGCTGTACAGGACATAGACTGGCTCTGCAGACCCAAAAGCCTGACAAAGGTCTTAAGTTCTGACACGTGTTCCTCCTACAAAATTCCTTTATGTTGCAGTAATGACCAATGAGCCATGTGTGCTCATTGTCTTAACCCCAACCATATTCCTGATTCATGCCCCCACCCCATACCAGTAGCTCAGCACTAATGTGTCCAATGTATAAACACACCTGTTGGCAGAACTTTGAACCATTTTCAGCTGGCTGACTGGAAAATCTTGCAGTCTTTTTTTTTTCAGGCTGTGTAGTTCAGGCTGGCCTTGAGTTCACTATGTAGCCCAGGCTGGCCTCGAACTTTCGGCAATTCCCCTGCCTCCGCCTCCCAAGTGCTGGGATTGCAGGTATGTGCCAACTTGCCCAGCTCTGCAGTCTTGATGAGTTACTCAGAAGCCTTCTGGGGATCAGAACATGAGGAAGAGAGAGGAGGAGGACAATCCAGGGGATTCTTCTGAGAAGGCCCAGTTCTTCACAAAGTTGTCTTTGGCAGGGAAAAGCTACCTAGGTCGTTACAATGTCCCTGCCCTTTAATCTGTCACACTGGGCAATTACTCAATATAGTTCTGAGAGCTGGGCTTCCTTGGAATTTAAGGCCTATTTATGTCACATGTCCCCTTTTATCTTCTCAAAAACAAATTTAAAACTTGATAAATATGATAGGGCATTAAGTTTCTAGGAAGCAATTCTGATAAGCCTTGATTTCAAAAGTTTGTTTATTTTAATCAAGAATAGATTCTAATCTTAACAGTAAGACTGATTTAAAGGTTTCAAAAGCTATACTGCGGAACCTTCAAGGGATTGAAGAGGATAAACAACTACCAGGCAGACTAACTAGTACAACCACTTTTTGCTATGCAAAAGTCTCAAGATCTGATTTGCAATTACAGTTTATATTAAGTTTATAAATAAGCACCGAAAATAAATATGTAATACATTTCCATTTATAGTTTGTAAGTAAGCTCTGAAAATAGATTTGTAATACATTTACATTTAATGTACTGGCACAAAGTAGTAATTGAAGAAATATTTATTTCATGAATATCTATACATTTAAAGTAAATATCTATTTTGACAGAAACAAAAACTCCCCTGTTGGAAGACATTTTAATGAGCTGTCACTTTTTGCACTATGGAGCCCACCTCCAGCTTACTCTCAGAGATAGGTGTGCCTGCACATTAACTGTCTTCCGAATCTCCTTACAGACACACATTTCTGCAAAACTTACAAGGGAGGTGTTATAAAAGAAAGGAACCCTTTCATAAACATCCTGGTCCTACTGCTTGATTCCCCTTGGGTCTCATTTCTTTTGTGCCTTAGGCATGTGAGCAAATGCTAATTTCTGTAGTCATTACTAAAATAGATAATATATTCTAGAAAGCACTTTAGTGCTGTATATATGGTCCCCCTTTTTACAGATTTCCAACTGAGAATGAGGATGTCCTTATACTAGAACAAGGACACTATCGCTTCTCGGCCTTTTGGCTAAGATCAAGCGTACCAGAACAAGGACACTGTTGGATTCCACTTCAGGGATGTTCAGTAAATATTTTATGAGCTATAGGAAGGAAGAAAACTATGTGATGAAAATGGACTTCACTATAGTTAGCAACAAAGAGACAACTTTGTAACATGATTCCTTCTTAGACTAAAAGTACTGTTCATGGGATATTCATGTACCTGAAATGCAACTATCATAAACCCAACACACTCAATCAGCTACTATGTCCTTTCTGGAACAGGAGACTGGGTAGTGATGCCATTCCAGACTCTTAGTACTGGTATTCCGTCAGCACACTATTATATCTCACAGGCAACCATTCAGTGCAACAAAACCAAGCCTCAATTGCATTTCAGCTAAGATTTACAGAAACATTATGACTTTATAAAAACAAGCCAATCAAAAAACCTAACTAGGGGCCGGGGATTTAGCTCAGTGGTTCCGCCGCCTGCCTTGCAAGTGGAAGGATCCGAGTTCGATCCCCAGTACCAAAAAAAAAAACAAAGAAAACCTAACTAGCTGCACTGAGAGGCATGCAAGATTGAAATGTGGTGATGTTACAATCTGACATCCAGTGTAAGAGCTTAGAGAGCAACAGGTACATCCAGCCAGAAAGCCTTTGGACAGAATGTCCTGGTACATATGGCGATTCTAATAAGCTAATTCTAGCTGGCCGTGGTGGTGCACTCCCATGATCCCAGCTACTCAAGAAGCTCTTGGGTCTCATTTCTTTTGCTTTTAGAATTATAAGTTTGAGGCCAGCCTGAATTACATAATGAGACCCTGACTAAAAAAAAAAAGCACAAACAACCCCAGACAGACCTGGCAGCACACACCAGTCATCTCAGTACTAAGGAGGCCAAGGCAGAGGGATCATGAGTTTGAGGCCAGCCTGGGCTACACAGTGAGTTCAAAGCCAGCCTCAGCTACATAGTGAGACCCTGTCTCAAAACAACAACAACGACCATAAAAACCAAGCTAATTCTAAACTTCATGAGTCCTGGAGGATGAAATTGGGAGGAGGATTGGAAGAAAGTTAAATTACCTTTCTGGGCACCGCTCTCCCCAGGGCTACCCCGGGGGTGGAGCAGAAGAGCCCAACGTTCACTCCAGGAGTGGCAAAAGAGGACTTGTCACTTGCCACGGCGATGTCACAGCTGGCAACCAGCTGACAACCAGCAGCTGTGGCCAAGCCATTGACCATGGCAATGATGGGAACTGGGTGGTTCCGGATCAGCATCATGACCTGCAGGAACACATACAACCACTTCACGTCCTTGCCGAAGGAGGAGCCATCCTAATACCTGTTATTTTGTCTTTTCTGTTTCCAGAGCTTTTCCTATGCAGTCGTTAATCAGATTCTATGAAAAAAAGAATAAAAGAAAACACAAAAAGCACTAACTTGTATTAAATATCTACTGTGGACCAGACCATATCATTTGGGCTTTCAGAGAACCCTGTAAGGAAGGAAACCTATTTGGCACAAGGACAGGAATCTCAAAGAGAGGGAGTTACCTGCCTAAGGCCACCTGCCAGGCTGACTAGTGGAGGCAGAGGTGACAGGTGGCGTCCCCTTGGCTCGCTTCCCCAGCAGCACCCCCACTGAAGAACACTGAGGAGTTTTGTCTCTGGAGAGCAAACAAAACCTTCACAAATAGTTCTTTTCTCCCCGTGCCTGTGTGAAGCCCTTGTGTTAAAACTCTGAAATTGGTATTTGGTGCTTTCTTGAAAAATTAAGATGGAAAAGGGACTTGAAGGCAATTTCCTCAGTAATTACTTCTCAAATTACCACCACAAATACTCTCTCAATTCTATTAAGTTAAAATGGGGAGGGGGGCACCCTGCTGTCATGAAAATAAACAAAATTCCTAAAATGGAGCCATTGGCACCTAGAAGAGAGATGAAAATGCGCTCATGTGACCCCCACTGCCATAAACTGCCAGAACTTTCACTTATTTTTGCAGCTTGGGTTTCTCATGACAGTCTAAACAGATTGCGTTGCTATGGCAACTTCAATTTCTAAATTATTGCTCTTTGAACCTTGGCAGGGAGGGAAGTAAAGATAGAAACTACATCTGGATTTTTCCCCAAGGCAGCAATTCAGAGAAAAATGACCTTCATTGATTTGAAGATTTTGCCTAGGAAACTTACCTTATATTCAAAAACATTTGAAATTTATCAGCTTCTTTTCTAAAATAACCAGTTAGGCACCGTGTGATGACATTTCATTCTAGTACAAACTGTATATATGATGGTAGCTACATAAGACTATCATGGAGCTGAAAAATTCCTATCATCTAATGGCCCTGTAGCCACCAGAGTGTCACACTGCCAGGTGCTGCTCATGTGGTTGTGGTGATTCAGGTGTAAACACATCTATAGCACTTGAGTCCTACAAAGGTGTACGGTTGTGTACAATACATAATACTTGACAATGAAAATAAATGACCGTGTTACCAGTTGACATATTCATTATACTTTAGTTTGTGTGTGTGTGTGTGTGTGTGTGTGTGTGTTTGTGTGTGCGCGTGCGCGCGAGTGCTGGTGATTGAATTCAGGGCCTTGTGCATGCTAAGCATGTGCACTCACTGAGATACACCATGGCCCCTATATTGTTTTTTTAAGACAGGTCTCACTATGCAGTGCAGGCTTAGCCTTGAGCTCCCTGTGTACTCTAGGCTGGCCTTGAACTCTTGGCAATCATGTTGCCTCAGCCTCCATAGTGCTGCAATCACAGGCATGCACTACCACATCCAGCCTGACTCCTATACTATTTATCATTATTTTAGAGTGTATCTCCACTTATTAAAGAATGTTTACTATAAACTTTATGCTTTCCGCCGCCTGCCTCACAAGCACAAGGTCCTGGAGTTCAATCCCCTGTACCAAAAAACAAACAAACAAACAAAAAACTGTATGCTGCACTGCACTGGCAACAGCCTCCCCACCTAGGGGTTACTCTCTCTCTCTTTCTCTTTAATTAGTGCATCCTAGGGTGTACAGATTAATGAGTTTTGTTTTGTCAGATCTGTCCATGCAGACAGCATGACTGGATCATTTGCAACCGCCTGTCACCTTCCTTGTCCTTCCTTGTTCTCTCCCTCTTCTCTTTCTACTTTCATGTTCTCTCTCTCTCCTCTCTGTCTCTCTCTCTCTCTCTGTTGATTTACACATATGAGAGAAAACATGGTATTTATTTCTCTGGTTTATTTCATTTAACATAATAATCTCTGTTTTTTGTGATTGATTTAATCTCATTTTATTTTGTTCATCATGGCCCTAGGCTATGTCGATACATACATGTATATGTACATATACATATATTGGAAATATATATTAGATATAGATATACATACATATATATTTATACACTCATACCATATAGCAAAGGGAGGCTACCCCATCTAGGTTTGTCTAGGTATGTTTTATGTTTGCCTAATGATGAAATCACCTAACAACACATTTTTCAGAACCTAGCCTCAGTGTGAAGGACACATGACTGTATATTCAAGTGTACTGTATTGTATTCTATTCTACTCTTTTTTTACTTTTCTGGAAGGTAGGGTCATCTTTTTTCTTCTGAGAATCTGGTAAATGTTAATGAACCTCTCCCCAGAAAAATGCGCGCGCGCGCGCGCACACACACACACACACCCCCCTCTCCACAAAACCACTCATGGCTTTGTGAAGTTCAAGTAGCCTAGGGAGAGGCCAGGTGGTTAACAATGGAGCTCATTCCCAGTGAATTGGAAAAACAAGGGAACAACTAATAAGACCTTCAAAAGTCTTGCAGCAAAGAAAGGAAAGATTTGGTTCTGAGTGTTACTCCGTCACCCAGGAACTGGAGTTACATACGAAAAGCCCACCAACTGGGACTGGAGCTGAATGGTTCATGTGTTCTGCCTGCCATCTATGAAGGCTTAGGATTTCAAAAGATCTGGTAGAGGCATACTTACGTCATACAGTATATATTCAATAACATTACAAATGCTTATACCTTAGATTTAGGAATTCTGCTTCTAAAAAATAATCTGAAATAGGTAAAAGCTCTGTGGTCAAAGGGACTCACCAAATCATTATTTTACAGTAGTAAAACAAAAAACAAAAAAACTATAGGGCCAGGGATTTAGCTCAGTGGCACCACACCTGCCTTGCAAACGCAAGATCCTGAGTTTGATCTCCGGTACCGGGGTCGGGGGGCGGGGGGGCACGACTGTAAATGATACAAGTTCATGGAAATAAGTAGATGGCTGCTACAGTGTGGGTGAGTGTCTCCCAGGGTCCTCAGGTGGTGCTATTGGTGCTGTGGAGCCCATGGGAGGTGGGGCCTGCTGGGAGGGCCTTGAGCCATTGGTAGTGTGTCCTCAAAAGCAACTTTGGGAGCTCAGTCTCTTCCTGTCTCTCTGCTTCTTGACTCATGACGTGCACAGTTTGCTTGGACATGCACTTCCTCCTGTTGCCATCCAGCACCTTCACCCAGGGCCCAAAGCAACGGGGCTGCCCAATCTTGGACTTGAATCTTCAGAACCATGAGTTAAACAAACTTTCCTCTGTCTAAGTTAATTGCCTCAGGTATTTTGTTCAAGTGATGCAAAACTAACTAAACTATATTTATGCAACCTAAACTATATCTACTTAATTGAATGCAACACTTTAAATAAAATGAAGTTTTCTGAGGGACATACCAGCATGGTGGTTAGTACAGGGCTTATGTAGTGTTCTGGAGTCAGGCTGCTGGGGTCTGGTGCCCAGTCTGTGCTCTCTTTTTTTTTTTTTTTTTCTGGTACCAGGGATCAAACTCAGGTACTTGCGCTTGCGCAGTAGGCAGTGAAACCACTGAGCTAAATCCCTGGCCCTTAGTCTGTGCTCTCTTATTGCCTAACTCTTCAGTTTTCACATCTGTAAAATGGGTATAATATTAACACTAACTTTATAGAACATGACAGTTATATAAGTTAATACATCCAGAGTATTAGAAATATTACTGGGCACATAATAAGCATTCAGTGCTATCATCACATTGCTATACAAATCGTACAATAGAATTGTACCTATATATAATTATTCAAATAGGCATATAGAAAAATTATTTTAAAATCGGTTCTACATTCTATTTGACCTTCCTGAATTAAGTACTGTTTTTTGGTTCTACCTACTCCAAAATGTGACATAAATTGAACTCTTCCCTAGCCTCACTTGATGGAATTACTGAGGATTCCAAGTTATTTCTAAAAAGAAGCCACTTTATTGGTGAGGTGTAAGAAGAAAGAGAAGAGTCTCCTCATGAACTAGAGTTTCTTCCTTCAAACTTCAACAGAGTATAAGGAGATAGAAAGGGATAAACAAGTTTCTAGTGTACGTACCATATCAACGCCCCAGAAGGTCACTTTAGCCCTTTCCTAACCAAGTGCTTTTCATTCTTAATTCGCCCTAGTCCTGATTTGTAAATTATTAACTATCGTGCAGTACTTGTAGTCTGTAACAAATTTGCTACAGGTTTTTAGATGTTGAGCTAATTTACATACCTCTATCTTCCTTTCTAAAATCAAATTTTCTTGCGTGCGAACTGAATAATGAAATATCCAGCTCATTCTGTTCTAAACCTGCTTGTTGAATACACGTGGAAATTGAAATCTTGCACAAGTTCCTGGTGCTCATATTAACCCAAGACAATTTGAATGTCTTAGAAACAGTGTTGAGGAAATCAACACTCTTGCACTTCTACTGTATTTCTAGGGCTAGGTTCTATTTATTCACTGAATCTTTCCAGTGATTCAGAGGCATCCATGGACTGGGAGTGTCCGAGAAATCTGTCCTCTGTCCTCTGAAGAAACCTTGGCTCCTATGCAGCCTTTGCCAACCTATTCAGATGTCAGTTCATCAAGCTACCAAAGAAAAAAGATAGCCGGGGATTTAGGTCAGTAGTGCCTGCCTTGCAAGCACAAGGTCCTGAGTTCGATCCCCAATACAAAAAAAAAAAAAAAGATAAAAGCAGATGCATTATTATTAGGGAGGCTAGAGGGGCTTTATCTGTTTTCTTAATGCTTTTCTATTTTAACCAAGTGTGCTATGTATTAGTAAAAACATAACTTTTAAAGCATCAAGCCTTGGTAAACCTAAAAGCAGAATATTATATAAACATCATTAATGTAGGAAACAAAAGTTTTAGCTCTAGCTTGCTTCTACCACCCCATGAAACTTCAAATTAATCACTTTTCCTCTTTGTCCCTCCATAAAATGAGAAAAATACAATCTGATCTGCTTATAAGTTTCTGGAAGGGCAAGGGAAACAAATGGTGGTCAAGAATGTGTCTCCATCACCTTCCAACTCACCCCCCTGCTGCTCACCTGCCTTGTCTGCATAACAGGTTCATTAAATATTTGTTGAATCATTAACAACCAAATCAATGAATGAATAACTAGGTTAAAGAATCTTAGGGTCAGTTTACAAAACTGTCTTATATGGCTTGTTTCTCAGGTAGATTTCTAGTTTCAGTTTGGCAAGAAACATTTTCCCCCTTGTATTTCCCTCAATATCTTGTAAGTATTATGTTTAAAGTAGGTACTCAATAAATACTCATTAAATGAACAATGTATTACTTAAAGTTAGATTCTATTCTCAATTTTTTATTACCCATGGGTTGATTTATAAATCATCCAAAACTTTTTGTACTTTTTTAGGCAATCTTTCTCCTTATTATAGTAAAAAGGCCAGAAAGGTGAAATTGAAGAGGTTAGTTTACCTTCTTGGAGGTGGTGTTTATAAAAGTTTGTTAAAAAATAATTTTAGAGCCAGCCGTGGTGGTGCACACCTATAATCTCAGCACTCAGGAAATGGAGGCAGGAGGATCATGAGTTTGAGGCCAGCCTGAGCTACACAGCAAGTTCAAGGCCAGCCTGGACAACATAGTGAGATCCTCTCTCAGAAAACAAAAAAATTAAAAAACAAAACAAAACCTTTAAAAAAAACCCCTTTAAAAACCATTGCTATTTTTATTTATAAATGGTCTTTCTTTCCCATTAACAGGATTGTTTTAGTTTAAAAATTTTAAAGATTATCACAATCATAGATTTTTTTTCTTTCTAAAGATATACATTCCCACCTTTTACTTCTTACTTAAAATGTTTATACCAAGACACACCCCCTCAATGGAGATGACAACTGTGAGTGCCATTGTATATTTTACTTTCTTTGGTACATAAAATCAGTAGCAAATTGTGATCACTTCTCAAGAGTCAAACCAAATTATTGTTTGGATGAAGGATCCACTGATGATCACAGAATTTTCAGTAGCTCCGTGGTGGTTACCTCTCGTGGATGAAATCTTATCTGTGAACTAAAAGGCTAACTCAATATTTATGATAATGATCATTTTTGGTTTGCAATGTTGACTGTCATCCTGGCTTACCTTGGAACAGGTCTGAAATATTTCAGTGTGATAATCACGACCTTGCTCTTCTGTTAGTTCCTTTAAATCATGTCCAGAAGAAAACACAGGTCCCTCAGCTACAAATGTTGCCAATTGAGAAAAGAAAAGAAAAAGATATAAAACTTCAGAGGTGGAGAGTTCATTTATTTATCTACTGAATAACTTTGGTAACCAATCACAAAGCCATCTATGCTGTGGACACTTAGAAAGTTAATGGCTCAGTTTTGATTAGAACAATTCCAGTTTGCCTGAAAAGGTACAAACAGAATATCACCATGAAATGCCAAAGCCCTTGTCTCCTAAAAGCCCATGGTGGAAACCAATGAAAACTAGCAATTACATAAGAAAGCATCTCTGTGACCAAGGTGAAGTTTTTTGTTTTTTTTTTTTAATTTTGGACTCCATCTGGCTTGAGTGTGTGAACCCATGCAGGTCTCTTGCAATCCACCATGCCTTTGGCATTGTCTCTGTCATTTAGTGTACTGGTGAGGACCACCCATAGGGGTGGAATCTGGAAAATCAGAGTGTGAAGAGAACTTGGGAGCCATCTGGCTCAAGTTCTTTATTTCACAAGGGAGGGAGCTGAAAATGTGGCTCCTGCCACTGTCAGCAACAACAAATGTCATTCCACAGATAAGCTGCTAATCCTTCCTCATATTTCTCCTTCTTTGTGGTCATTTTGATAGGTAACAGTATCTTCTTTTTCGCAAGTGAAAAATGGTACAGCTAAGAACTTAAAGGCCTTTACTGCATCCACATTACATCTCTCATGGCTGCTGAATTGTACTCTTTCTAATTTCTTTTCCCTCTGCCTTATAAAACAGTTGAAACTTTCTGTTTGCTGAAAAGGTAACATTCTAAGGATCTGCCTCCAGATCTTTAATTTGCAAAACAAATAGACCATCCTGGAGCATTACTTGTTATATTTTTCTGAGGGTTCTTGAAAATGCTGACATTACTATTATTTATGCCCTCACCAGCATCACATGAAGATAATTCTTGAATAATTCTTATTGGAAAAAGAGCAAGGGAAGAGATGGGCAAAACGTGGCACACTTTTTTGGCATCATTAAAGACAATGCTGTGGAAATCAAGTGTAAGGCATGGTAAGAACAGAAAAAGACAAACCAATCAAATGGCCAAACAGCCATGTCCTTGCTGGCTATGACTTACCAAAGGATTATTTATAAGGTCCATGAAGAAATTCTACTTTTTTTTCCCATTTCTAGAGAACAAACCCAGGGTCTCATGCATGCTAGCCAAGCACTCTCCTAATTTAGATAGACTCCAAACCCTGATGTTCTGATGTTAATGGGAAGACCAGCCTAGCAAAGTGTGGCGATTTCTAGTATCTAACAAAAGAGAAAAGACACATTTTCACCATATAGTATTTTTCTACAATTTCCATGGTTAATAGGGATAGTACAAAAATCTCCAACTATTTGAGTTTTCCATAATGAATGCCCTTCAAAGGAGCTTCAAAACAGCTCTCCAGTTAAGGGAAGGAATTCTCCTAGTTATAAAGACTTTTTTTTTGGTACCGGGGATCAAACTCAGGACCTTGCGCTTGCAGGGCAGGCAACGGAACCACTGAGCTAAATCCCCAACCCCCAGGTATAAAATCTTTTGAGAAACCCTTCTGTGTAATGCAAAGCTGTAAGGAAAAATATCAGATAAATACCTGAAATGATAATGACTTTCAGATCTTTGCTTTCAGCTTCATGAAGAATATCATTTTGGAGAGATTTCAGCATTGCGAGTGACAGTGCATTCCTCTTCTTCGGATTGCTCAAGACAATGCGCCTTTGAAAAACATTTTACAATCCCTGGGTCATGTACCCATCAAAACAAGTGAGGACCCCTGCAATTCCTTTCTAATTTGGGAGCTATTTAAAAACCCCAGAGAATTGCTGGTGCTCAGTGCCAATTTAAAAGGTCCATCAGCTCTCTGGTGTTACAACTAAGTCAAAACAAGAAAAAGACGACTTGAAATGCAGGCTGGCTTTTCTCTCTTGTCCCTTGATTTGTTTCTCCTTTCTTCTACATTTGCTGTCAGAAACATGACTGCCACCTCCACAGAAAGGGCAACTCACAGCAATTCCAAAATCATCTCTGCCTGTAGAGAATGTGAGTTTTCTATGACAGTGGAAGAAGCTGGAGGAATCTGACAGACAGTACCTACAGTACCTACCTTCAACTTATTTCCTGGTGTTATTTGTCAGAATAAGGTTAGGAAAGAAGCCAAGAATGAAAATACTTCCCTAAACCTCCTCCCACCCACCCAAAGAAAAGGCAGCCAAGGTACAGCTCCCAATACACATATATGACAGCATTTTAAAAATCTGTCTTAGAACGGCATCCTGTTATTCTGCAAAATAATTCTGAGAACGGGATGATGCATGAAGAGAAAAAGGACAAAACCATATAACAAAAAGGCTCTTCTGGACATTTCATCTCTCAAAAAGCTGGCACTGAAAGGGCTGTTCACTATTTTAAAGCATCCCACATGCTGAATAAAACATCCTGTATTGTCATTTTACTACCTTAAACAGAAATGTCTTACTTTTGCTATTATAAGGGGCAATGAACCAAACACCAGATTATTGCTATATATTTTATATATTTCCTACCAGTTTCCACCTACACATGGTTTTTGCCTTTCTCGTTCCTTTTTGAATTGGATATTCCTATTGCTATGTAGTCAACTTGGCTCCTCTGTGAACAGTGTTCTGTGCCACAGGTTTTTGGAAAACAACTTTGATGGCTGAATTTATTTCAGTGCAATAAGAATAACCATTTTCTTTAGAATACCATTTCAATTTTGCTGCAGTTTTTGGGTGGCTGTGATATTGTTTTGTTTCTCATAAACATGTTTTCTCATAAGTACAAAAATTACTTGTACCTGATCTGCTGATAGACTTTGAACTTCTATTTGGGAGCATGATGGTAGTGGTGAGAGACCTGCTCATAACCTTTCAACAGAATAATGAGTGTGCTTGCTGTAGGAAGTATAAAAAGCTTCCGTACCATTGGTGATATATGTCTCAATGAAATTCTAAGGCCTTGAGTAAAATTGTGCAAAAGTTCCAGCTGGACCCAGGTGAGGCAGCACACGCCTGTAATCTCAGAATTGGAAAGTCGATGCAGGAAGATTGCAAGTTTGAATCCCACCTGGGCAACTTAGTGTGGCCCCATTTCAAAATACCATCTATCCAAAAAGGAAATCTCTTTCAGTATGAGGTCACCACCAAGGTTTATGATGTAAATTAGAGGTCCCTATAAATGTCCCTGATGAGCTATGTGGAGATTATCACTGTAAACCATGAGAAGGTCCATGAAGAGAGGGACAGTCATGCCCACACACACAATAAATATCTGTGACTGGGTAAAGGACAAAAATAGCATTTGTATTTTTCACAACTGATTCCACCAGCCACAGTGGCTTGATATCACATCTACTGTGTGGTAACTCTTTTAGACCCAGTGGTGAGTACACTGAAATAGGATCACAGGTAGAAACCCTGGGCACAGGGACCTTTCTAACTCCTGGTAATCCTACTTACTGGCTCTGTGGCCTTGGCCAAGCTGCCACCTCTCTGAACTTGACTCTCCCATATAGTGTTATCTACCTTTCAGGTGGTTTAAAGAATTAGCGATAATGAATGCAGAGTGCCAGGCCTAGCCCTCAGTCCACAGCCGGTTCTCACTACATGACAGCATTACTGCTGCTTTGAACAGCTCTGTGCAACGACTCTTAAACTGACCAAGTTGCTCAAGCCCACCTGCTTAGTACCTAACATAGTACTACTGCTTTACTGCTTGATTTGGGGGTTTCCTCCTACTATATGATTCCTAGCATTATCATTGTTCCAATCGCTTTCCTTTCTGATTCATGTTTAATTATGAAGAATTCAGTCTTCCATCTCTTGTCATCTGGCTGTCATGACAGATGTCAAGCTTCCAATCAGATGTGACCACGTTTACAGAAGTATGACTGCTCTTAAAAAGCAGCAAGTAGAGGGGCCCAGGATTTAGCTCAGTGGTGCCACCGCTTGCCTTGCAAGCGCAAGGACCTGAGTTAGATCCCTGGTACCAAACCCCCCGCCCAAAACCAAAAAAAAACAGCAAGTAGAGGCCCTCTGTGGGCCTTGCGCTGCAGAGCCCTGCTCTGGCTTTCTTCCTGTAGTGTCCCTAAGGATGGGAAAGGGGTCCACAAGGAACAGAATCAGCCCCATTCTAAGCCCTGCTGCAGTTACTGAGACCCTGGGATTCCCTCATCCTCCAGTGGGCACCCTAGAACCAGGGGTTTGGTCGGGTGGGCCTGGTGGGACGTCTGCTGACCTGTGTGCTAAGCCCCTTACAGGACAGAGGAAGGAGGGATGGAGAGGTGGAGGCAGTGAGAGGAGGCTGGGAAGAAACAGAAAAAGCTGCAGGCTGGGCTAGGGAACACCTAGAAGTCTGAGGATTGTAAATTCAAACATGGCCTTCCAGGTCTTAGGAAGGGACACCTGTCAGAATGGGAGAATAAAACAGCCTGATCCATAACTCTTAAATATGAAACATGCCTCCATGTGTATTTTGTACACTTACCCTGACCAGGCAAAGATCAGGGTCAGATCTTACCAGCTAGGAGCCCTCCAAACTTTATTGCTCCCACCACGCGGCTTCGTCTGTGCGTTGGTGTGTCTTTAAGGTTTTTAGACTTGTGCAAAAGGGCAGAGTTTAGGGAGGCCCGCCTTTAATTCTATTTGTTGACCTACGGCCACCTCCCGCACTTCTGGTTACACCCCCACCCCCCCACCCCCGCTTCTGGCCAAGGGCCCCGGGCAGGTCAGCTAAAGTCACTGCTCCTGCAGCCAGGCATGGCTGTGAGGGACACGAATCACTTTTTGGGAAAGCCTTTCTTGAAGGCCCTGGCAGACTGAGGGGGCACCTGCCGAGCCACCCACGCCAGCCTCAAGGTCCAAATAGCGACAGGACTCGGTTGTCCTGAGGATTCAGGGAGTGCTGGGTTCTTTTGGGGCAGTTCCACGTAAGTCCTCGCGTGTCATGTGCTTACATGCATGCCAAGCTATGGGACATATGCAAACACACTATGCAGAGATTCCTCTGCCAAGAGCTAAGTCAGCCAGATAGGGTCAAAGGCGGTGAGGACGTAACCCACCACCAGCCCTTCTGGTCTCGTCCCCGGAACCCCCGGGAGCCCTCGCCGGCCACAGGCTGACCTGATGCCGTCCTGCTGCCGCGTACTGGTGAGATGCGACTCCGACTCGCGCCGCCCGGACGCCCCTGGACCCCCGCTGCAAAAGCCAGCGGGGAGCAGGGCCCAGGGGCTGCGCGGGAGCCAGCCGGGCCCCTTCGCCGCCAAGGCCCGCAGGCCCGCGAAGGTGGCCATGGCAGCCAGACACCCGACGGGTCGACCCGGACACCGCCTGCTCGCGCCCGGTCGCACTCTGGGCACTGCGAAGGCGCTGGTGCAGAGCGAGCCAAGTGGTGAGCGAGACCCACACAGGCTGAGCCCTGGCCCCGCAGAGTCCACTCCCAGGCCAGACTCAGCGCCACCCCAGGCCCTGTCCCTGGCCCCACCCCCAGGTCGCCTCCCACACCTCCATCCGGCCCCGCCCCTCTCAGCTCCGCTCCCTTGAACGCCCCTCCCCTCCCCATGGAGCCCCACCCCAGCCACCTCCACCCACTAAGCCACGTGCTCCTGTGCCACTGGCACTGTACCCCTGACCCCATGCACCCTGGGGTGAGGGACTCAAAACCCATGGGCCAGCTCTGCGATTCATTTGGTTTAGCCAGGCTGTGAGAGAGTTTGAGGAGGCAAGCACTGGGTTATCTTGTTTCTTTTTGCACCAACACCAGAAATGTGCTGGATGCCCTTGTTAGAAAAATTAGTGTTAAAAAAAAAAGAAAAGGAAAATTAATGTCATCAGGTTGTGAGTGGCATGAGCTGTTACAAATTGCTTTGCACACACCACCCACAGGAAACACTGTCAGGCCCTGCGGGCTGAGGTGTAGCCTAGGCAGACTTGGACTTTTGAATGCTTTGCATCTTTTTATGGAGGCCTATGGGGTCCACTTTTACAGTGTGAGTTTTTGAAATGCACCGAGGATGGGCTGGAGCCCTTCGTGGGAATCTCAGGGGCTGACAGGAGGCCATGCACTTCCTGAAGTGGGAAAGTTAGAGGGTGAGAATATCTTCATTGCTATTTGATAGTCACTTCCCTCAAGTATTTAATTTCCAAAGTGTGGAGATTTGTAGGGGCATAGAATAAATGGTCTCAAGGGTCAGGATCTTACTGTCTCTAGGGGAGATGCCATCCCTAGGTCCCTGCACCCTTTCCCACAGTGAAGTTTTGCAAAGATAACAGTTATACAAAGGACATACTCAAATGGGGCCATTGCAGTTCCATAATGGTTTAAAGAGGTCACACTGGATTCCTCAGCTTCATAACTGGACAAAATAGTATGTAAAAGACAGTATTTAAAATATCAGTTGCGATCACTACCACTCCACCACCCCTCTGCTCCATTTCCTTTGTCCTATTCTGTGATAGGAGGTAGAGCAAGGACAAGAAAACAACAAAAAGCATGAACAGGGCAGGGGATTTAGCTCAGTGGTTCTGGCTTCTACCTCAAAAGAGCAAGGTCTGGAGTTCGATCCCTGGTACAAAAAAAAAGCATGAACAAAGATCACTATGTCAAAATAACAGAAAATAGAAATGAAGTTCGCACATAAAGTTAAATTTTAACAATTTAATTTTGTGTGTGTTTGTGTATTCTTTTTGCTGTTTTGAGGATCAAACCCAGGGCCTTGAGCATGCTATGCAAGCACTATGTCACTGAGCTACATCTCCAGCCCAAGTTAAGTATCTAGAACACTTGAGCTTGTGCTGGGATTTGTATCTGTCCTCTTAGACCTGCCAAGTGCCCCAAATAATGCAGAGCATACATGATCCAAAACCCTGATCAAAATGATCACAATTATGGGCCCAAGTCTATTGTTGGAGGATACCTGTAACTTTGCTTAGTTTCACTGGGAGGACTGAAGGTTTGGGTGGGAAAATATAAAGAGATTGCTTCACCTCAATTTAGGAGTTGGAATAAAAGAGAAAACTGGTGTACAGTTGTCCCTTGATATCTGCGTAGGATTGGTTCTAGGACTCCCCATACATACCCAAATCTGTGCCTGCTCAAGTCCCTTGTATGAAATGGTGTAGTATTGGCATATAACCTACATACATTCTCATATATTGAACCCAAGGGTGCTCTACCACTGAGATAAATCTCCACATCCCCAGGGTCTCGCTAAATCACCCACACTGGTCTCCAACTTGTGATTCTTCTGGCTAGGCTTCCTGAGTAGCTGGGATTAACAAGCATGAGCCACCACATTTTTAATAATCTGTAGATTACTTATAACACCACATACCTACACATCACTTTATACACATAGATTCAGCATAATACTCAAGGTAGCAAATTTTTTACTTTTTCAAACTTCCTGCAAATTTTTTTCTCCAAACATTTTTAAACCATGGTTGGTTGAATTCATGGTGTGGAACTTATGGATATAGAGGGCAGAGTGTACAAGATTTTGAGAAAAGGAAGAAACTGGCAGGATACTCAGAGCTGGAAAGTCGTGGATTAAATGAAGTTTCGGAAATAACTTCACTTGCTTCTAAATTTTACTTAATAATAATGACAATTGCTCTTAATGGAGCCCCCACTCTATGCCAGTGCCTTTACTTGGTACTTTAATTTATGTCATCTCTATTAACATCATATAGGTAAGTTTTATGAGTCTAGTTCATAGAGGTTTGGCCAGCTGTGTTTGTACTAAGTTGAGTCCCTGGAGTTGATGCTGAGGGTCAGTTGAAAGATGGCACTGTGGACAGAGACTTTTATCCTCATCTAAATTCCTATGCTCATTCTCCCATTTCCCTAGTTTCTTTCAGACCCTGTAGTCCTGTTTTGAGAGTGGCAAACACACAAGGAAGTGGAGATGGATGGCCATCTCATTATCCAGCCATGAGTCGATATAATTTGCTGAAATGCTGGTCCATCCTCCAGCAATGTGAGGCTCTTTCAAATTCAGGCTGCTTCTACAGGCCTCCTCAGCCTCTCATTAATTTTTGTAGGGGCTGCTTGTCTTTCTCTCTCTCTTGTTCAGTGCCCTTCTAATCTGTTTTCCACATGACCCTTCTCCCTGACTCAATTTGATTTCTAGGTTGCTAGCAGGCTTCTCTCTGGCTCTGATTTATGTGTGCCTCCCCTGTGCCACATGTCTTTGCTGGACAGATGTGTCTCTGCTACCTTTTCACATTTCCTTTAAGGACCCACCAATGCTTGGCAGAATGTTGCAGAAATAAAGCAGAATAAAAAGATAGTTCTAGGAAGCCTAGTGTCTCAGGTTTGATGTAGGAGTGAAGGAAGATTTAGACCTCCTCAGGGTGCAGAGAAAGAAAAGGGCAGATTTTTAGCTTCTTATGGAGTCGTTCTTGAACTTTTAAAAACATTTTATTTCAGGCCTGTCTGAGACAGACGTGTGATGGCATGGGTCAGAGGTGTGATGGGGATGATGTGGGAACTTAGCTTCACTGGGGATCCCTCTGGCCTCTGGCTGATTCTCTAATTCTGGCTTTCCAGTCTCATTTTCTTCCCCAAGTCTGTCTCCCTATCCTCAAAAGCCTGATGAGGCTCAAGCTCCTATTAACCAGAAAGTTTTCAGAATTTTGTGGATGCATAAAGCTGTGCATGCTTTTCACTGTTCCAGTTTCATTATTTTATATTTTATGTATAGCAATAGTCATTACCCAAATTTTTTTTGGGGGGGTTGGTACCGGGGATTGAACTCGGGTCCTTGTGCTTGCAAGGCAGGCAGCAGAACCACTGAGCTAAATCCCTGGCCCACCCAAATGTTTTTGTGGGTTTTTTTTTTGTACCGGGCATCGAACTCAGGTCCTTGTGCTTGCACAGCAGGCGGCGAAACCACTGAGCTAAATCCCCGGCCACCCCAGATGTTTTTTGCAAACTTAAATTTCTTTTTTAGTGAAATTGTTTTTTTTATTTTGGAAAAACATTTGTTGGTACATTTTAGATATACATAATGATAACACTCATCATAGGGAATTTGTACCAGTACATAATATATCTTGCTTCTTTTTTTCCCCATTCCCTCCCTTATGTACAAAAGCATTGTTTCCATTTTTTTCCTTTGATTTTCTCTCTTTTTTTTCTTGTCCTTTCTTACCTTTCCCCCTCTCCCCTCCCTGGTTCCCGTTCTCATTTGAACATTTAAGATCCATACCTCAAATTGGGTGAAAATTAGTTTAGAGACTAAATGAGGAGAAGTGTACATGAATGAAATTAACTTCCTTTTATTCCCACTTAGTACGGGTTCTTGAGTTTGCTCATAAGCCTGAAACAAAACAGTAACTTCAAGTGAGGGATATGGAAGAGTGATATACACTAATGATGTGTGCATGCTTCACAGCATTGTGATTATAGGTAACAGGGCCCCAATTCCCTCTGCATTGTTCCCAGATGATGTTTCTAAATTGTGGATCAAGTTGTCGGCAGCTCCTCATGTCGCTTAAAACCCAGACTCACTGCCATGCCTTGGAAGGCCAGCAGGGACCAGTGCCAGTTTCTCTCTTTAGAACCTTGCCACTCTCTCTCTTTGTTCCTTTCTCCACTCATAACCAGTCCTCTTTTCCACTTTTATTGAGATATAGTTGACAAATCAAAATTGTATATATTCAAGATGTATGATGTGATTTTTTGATAAATGCATGCATTATGAAGTGATCACTACAATCAAGCTCACGTGTCCATCACCTCACATAACTACCATTTGTGTGTGTGTTATGAGAACATTTAAGATCTATTCTCTCTGTAAATTTCAAGTAACAATACAGTATTATTAACTATGCTCATCTTACCTTACATTAGGTCTCCAGAACTTATTCTTCTAGTGTAGATAGAACTTTATATCCTAATTCCCCACCCCAAGTCCCTGACAACCACCCTCTATTCTGTGCATGTAGGAGTTGATATCCAGTCTCTGGAGCTCCAACATCTTCCTGCTTCAGAGCCTTTTCATGAATGTGGAAGATTCAGCTCTCAAATCTTCACTTGGCTACATGTACTCCCAAGTTCAGGTCCCATTTCCAAAAATGCCACTTTCTGACCCCCAATCTTGATGAAGTTCCTAGCCCCTCTATGTTCTAATAGATTTTTGTTCCTTTTCCTTGCCTATCTAATCCTTTAAAATCAGGTGTTTATATCTGTTTCTCAATCATTTCTCTTCTGGCTCCACTATAAGTTCTGACGGCAGAGCCAGCGCATGCTTTTCTCACCACCAGGCACCTGACACCTTGCACCTGGCACAGACAGGCATACTATTACTTGTAGGATGAGACTGCTGAATACACGAACATCGTATCTGCTCAAACATCTTCTCTGGCTCCTGTTATATCACCTAGAGAAGTACAAGTTTTTTAGTTTGATGTACAAACCCCTTACTCTTCAAATCTTATTCTACATTAATACTCTGTATAGATCCATGACTCAAACACACAAAACTTCTTGCTATTCCTTCTACAGGCTCTGTGTTTTTCTACCTTGATGTCTTGACTTTACTACTGCTTAAATAGCCCAGAAATGGATGATTTTAAATCATGACCCATCTTCAGCCTACATCAAATGTCACATGCCTGAAACCTTTCAGATGCCCCCAAGCTGGAATTAATTTTGCCTTCTTTCAGTCTTCAGAGCACACTGGCTGTGACAATCAAAGGAATGTATTGCTTTCTCTTTTTTAGAATTTTTTTCTACATATCTGCTCTCCTCTATGAAACTGCAAGTGTCTTGGGCACAAGGTCTATGCCTTAATCACTTCTGTGTCTGCTACCCTGATGCTTTAGATGTATCAAGCGCTCAATGTCAGTAGGCAAAAAATTAGTATGGATTATTGATTCAAAGTGATGAGGTTTCAAAGATCTTGAGTGGTAGTTCCCTCTAGAGACACACGGGGGTGGCCTAACCAAGCTGAGCTGCACAGACTATGCTAGGTGAATCAATGGCTAAGGAAATTTCAAGATAATGCAGCCTCTTTTGAATTCTGTCTCATTGGTCATATTGACCAGCTGTGGATGACAGGAAAGAAATGTAAAGGACAATTTAATGAGCAAAATAAGAGAGTTAGAAAATCAAAATCCAAAGACAGCATCTGTGCAGAGAGGCAAGACAAAGCAGAACTTCCACTCTCTCTGATCAAGGATCCCTGTGATCTCAGCCAAGGATCTGGAGATCTGGAGCCTCTGGGTGGCACAGGGCTGGGGGCTGGAGGTGAGGGAGCGGGGTAAGCTGAAACTAATGTCAGGAACAATGGGATTTCAGCTCTCTCATCAGAGCCTCTGATTTTTGTTTTTAAAAAGTGTATCTGATGGGGGCCAGGGATTTAGCTCAGTGGTTCTGGTGCTTGCCTCCCAAGCGAAAAGTCCTGCATTTGATCCCTGGTACCAAAAAAAAAAAAAGAGTATCTGATGTTTTGAGGCCCTATCTTATATATAATAAAAGCACCACTATTTTCGTCGTTCAATAACAGGTATGTTGGTGGCAAATTTCATTCGTTTGGACTAGAGTTTTCTTTTTCTTTTTTCAGTGTATTCCTTTCATTCTTAGTGATGAGATGTTATGGGGGAAATTGGCTGTGCCACCTCGGTCACTAGGCTGAATTGATTATTTTTTCTACTGTCAGGCTAAATGTGCAATGCATTAACATAATTAATACAGGGTGGGGGAGCTGGACAACAGTGACCATGTGTACTAGACGGGGATGTTTTGGCCTTTGTCACACTTGCTTTAATGACAACACTTTGTTTCCACATGATACTGTAAGGATGTTACTTTTTACATTTCAGCATTTACTTTTATTTATTTATTTATTTTAAATGTTTATTTTATTGGTATATTTTAGCTGTACAATATAATTACATTCATCAGTGGGA
>NW_004624775.1:6904565-6919773 GCF_000247695.1 Heterocephalus glaber | reverse complement strand
TTGAGAAGTCTGCTGTGATTCTGATGGGCTTTCCTTTGTATGTGATTTATTTCTTTTCTCTAACTGCCTGTAGAACTTTGTTCTTCTGTTGGGTTTCTGGAATCTTAACAATTATATGTGTATGTGTAGATTTTTTTGATGAAGGCTGGTTAGAGTCCTATATGCCTCACTTATGTCAAGTTCTGTATGTCAAGTTCTTTTCCCCTGCTTGGGAAGTTTTCTGCCATTACTTCTGTGAACAGTTTTTTTTTATGTCCTCTCCACTCTCTCCTGTTTCTTCATTGACTCCAATCAGTCTTATGTTATTCTTCTTTCCATTTTCTAGCAGCTGCTGGATTAATTTCTCATGGTCCCTTAGAATGTTGAAGCAATTTTTCTTTTCCTGGTCACTAATTGCAATCTTATCTTGTATATCTGAAATTCTTTCCTCACATTGGCTCATTTTGCTGCATAGACTTTCAGTGGAATTTTTAATTGCCTGGAAATCTGTTTGCATCTGTTTTATGAATTTCATTTGTTTCCTATGTTGGGATTCCATCATGTCCCTCAGCTCCTCTCTAGATTTATTAATCATGTTTTGCACTATGAGCACCATCTCTGCTGTTATCTGAGAAATTATTTCTGCTTTCAATTTTTCCAGATCCTTTTTTGTTGCTGGTTCAGGGAGAACAGGTTGTTGAGTGTCAGAGTGTTCCATCCCATTTCCCTTTGGGGTTGCTGTAGGTGATCTGGAAGTCTGGTTTTGAGACTTGTTTATGTATCTTCCTGTTTTGACGTGGGTGGGGTGGGGGGTGGGGAGTGTGTGTGTGTGCTCCTTGGTGCCCACACATCTCACCTCCTCTGCACTGGGAGCAGTGGTATGGCATCCTGGAAGTCCCTTCCTCTGTGCTGGGAGTGGTGGTACGGCAGTCTGGAAGCCCCTTCCTCTTCGCTGAGAGCAGTGCTACGTCTGCATTTACTTTTAAAATTACATTTTACTCTTTACATGGACTGCAAATTGGATAAACTGAACTTTAATGAATTGAGGAAATTGGCAGATTACAAAGGCATTTAATGAACTATAGTCTAATGTACAATTAAAAGTGATTTAAGGGTTAACATATGAACTCCTCTGTCTCTTTCTCTACCCTTCTACCTACTCAAATGATTTGTGCATTTTGTATATTTGTGTATATGTCTCTGCCTGTCTGTCTGTGTATAATTGTATAAATTTAAAATGAGCCTGAATTTCATATCTGGGTCAACTTGGCATAGGCATAATAACAAAAATGTTTTCTTCCTCATCCCCATACATAAGAATCAGAAGAATCTTGGTAATAGCCTTAACCTTTTATAGTCCCATAGAATCGATGATCGTATTAATTGCTGGTGATCAAAATCAAATTGGTGATCAAATCAATTATAAATAGATCTTGAGAGAGGTCCCAGTTTATACTCATTACCCATGTTTTCTAAATATATATACTTTAAATACATAATGTAAACCTAGACTAATATACTGTATTATGCTATTTTGTAATCTGCCCTTTCCCCAAGTAATTATCAATACTTTCATGACAGTAAATATTTTCTTACAAGTGAACTTAATACCATCGTGCTATTTTATCACATAGCTTAGTCATAATTTATTCAACCAATCTCTTGCAATAGTCATTAAAATTATTCCTAATTTTAATTTTTATCTGTCTATTTATTTATTTTTGGTACTTTGGATCGAACTCAGGACCTTGTGGTTGTGCGGCAGGTGCAGTGGCACTGAGCTAAATCCCTGGCCCTATTCCTAATTTTTAGCCAGGTGTGGTGTGCACACTTTTAATCCCAGCACTATGGAGGCTGAGGCAGGAGTATTGCCATGAGTTCAGAGCCAACCTGGGCTACATGGTGAGTTCAAGGCCAGGCCGAGCTACACAGAGAGACCTTGTCTCAAAAAAAAATTATTCCTAATTTTTAATATTTCAGATACCACAACAAACATAAATTTCTCTGTACATCTCCAACATTTCTCTTGGATAAATTACTAGAGGTGGAAGCTCCAAATCAAAGGCTAGAAATATCTTTTTCTTTTTGTTGTACTGGGGATCGAACCCAGGGCCTTTGCACTGAGCTACAACTCTAGCCCTTTTTTATTTTGAGACAAGGTCTTGCTAAATTGCTCAGGCTGGGCTGGAACTTGCAACCCTCCTGTCTCAACCTTTGAGTGCTGAGATTACAGGATGTATCACCGTGGCTGACTCCTAGGAATGTTTTTGATAGCCTTGTGTTACTTATAGTCATATTGTCTCCAGAAATATTGCCTCTCTAGCTCTTGGGAATTTTTAACACAAAGGGTGAGACTTTGGGTCAGACTTAGAAATCATCTCTTAGTGTAGCTGACTTGGCTCCACAAAGATTAAAGTACCAACTGGATATCTTCCATTGTACATGTACCTATAGCCTTGTAGTGGAGAATTTTCTAGGTACTGTGTCTTGAAAACTTCCTCTATAGTCACAGTAACTAGGGAAAATGTCACAGTATTAGGATTCTACAGAGAAACAGAAACAATAGGAAACATATGTGTAAACATACATTGAAATATATAATGAGATGTACTATGAGAATTAGTTCATGTGCTTACAGAGAACAAAAAATCCCACTATCTGTTTTCTGTAACCCAGCCACATAGGAAAGCTGGTTGTGTGATTTTATCCCAGTCCGAAGGGCCGAGAGCCAAGGTAGCTAGAGATGTCAATCCCAGGCTGAGAGTAGGAGAAGATGAGAGGTCTCAGCTCTAGCAAAGAGGCAGGAAGGAAAAGAGCCAAATACCTCCTTCCTCTGTCTTTTGCTCTGTTCAGGCCCTGAACAGATTGGATGGTGCCACCCACATTGAGAAGGGCAATCTACTTTACTGATCCACTGATTCAAATGCTAATTTCTTCCCCAGCAACCTCACAGACATACCCAGAAATAATGTTTCATCTGGGCACCCTATGGCCCAGTCAAGTCCTGTAAAATTAACCATCACAATGGCAGAGTTGGGAATGGGGGGATGGGCATAGGGTACAGGGATGTCTCAGATCACAGTAACTTTATTATGTTGATTAACCATTCCAGACATTACATAGATTGATCAGCAAAACCTCCAGAGGAAGACCCAGACGCAGAAATGTTGAGGCTAGGTCAGCACTGAGGTAAGCAAGAGCATTTTACAAAGCGCCTATTTCAGTATTAGGTGACCTCAGTAATTTAAGCCCCTTTCTAACATTGGAAATGTGGTGTTCTTCCCCAAAGGACCAAAAAAGGACAGAACATTATTCCCTCTTCTTCCCAACTCATAGGACAAGGGTCTCTTTCCTTTTGTTTGCACTGTCTTTTATACTTGAGAAAATTGCTTCTGACCTCCTTTAGTCAAACATGCTTGATTTTTTTCTCCTATCCATCTTTGGCATTCTCTCTGTAAGGTCCACACTTGCCCTCTGTGACTTCTCTCATCACCACAGCCATAACACCATTATCACATATTCTTGGTGTGATGTAAAGGGAAAAGAACAGAGCCTGATCCAAGACATCTGGGCTGAGAATCTATCTCTCTAGATGGGGCTCCTCACTTATCAAAGGTGAGAGTCAGCTAATGGTGATGTGTTCTCTGTGGAGGGCTTCAGAGGAGAAGGCTTGGGACCACGAATTGTAAGGGAATAGTGCTGAGTCCCAGGTAGACAGGTCCTTACCTTAGCTAACCCTAAGCAGTTCCACTCTTATCCGTCGTAGGTATTGGGTTCTGTGCAAAATTTGATTGGATTCTACTGATTTAATACATACCAACCTTGAAGACGACTAAGCCAGAAGATGTTCGAGGGCTCTTTAAGATGGAACATTTTGGGATTTTTAGTTAACCTAAAGAAAGGACTCTATTTTTGTCCCTTACTGACTCCCTGGGGTGTCCCTAGGGAACTTTGCATGAGAAGTAGAGAGGCTTTCTATGAATGACAGAAACTTACTACTCAGTCTGCCTCTTCCTTTTCTCAGAGCGCATCCTTCTAGGATGCACTTAAGAGCATTTCCAAATCCACTGCTAAAATATGCAGTGCTCTGCTGCATCTGTCCCACTTCCCAGTGATAAGTGCTCAGCCCCACTCCTGACTCTGCATTTTAGGGCATTCGCCCTCAGTGGGACACACTGATTATTCATTCATTTCCACCACACATGTGGTAATGTGATTAGTGCCTGTGCTGCAGAAGAGGAAACTGGGGCAGAAAGGATGAGCCACTGAGGTCAGAGGACACATGTTGTCTGTCAGAGGGAGTGAATCAGGTGGAGAGCTTCCCAGACAGTTCCCTTCCTGCCAAATGCTTCCCTGCCACAAAGAATCCTCCTTCTCTTTTCTTATTTCTTTACAGCACTCAGACTTTTCTCTCTCTCTCTCTTTTTGTATATCCTTTTATTGGTACATTTTAGGTGTACAATATAATGACATTCATCATTGGAGATATGCACCTTTACATACTCTCTTGGTTCTTATTTTTTCCCCCTTCCTCTGCCCTCCCTTCAACCCCTTCATCCCTCCCTATCTTTTTGTTTTCTTCTTCTGGGAAACCAGCCCATCGCCATTTGGCTGCTATGTCAGAGGAGCCAGCCTCCTTGGTGTTGGAAAGAAGGGGCCTCCGAGTCAAAAGACACACCTGCTCAATGCAGGAGGGCGATGATGTCCTTCCTGTGCTGCAGAACACGAGCAGGATGTCTTGCAGATGCCCTTGCTGCTCACCCCTGCCTCAGTGACAATGCTGCCTCTGTTGTCTTGGGGACATCCATATGCCACAGCAGAAGGAACATCATAGGGTGACCCAGACAGAGCAAAGCAGTTGCTGAGTTTCAAAATAACACTTAAATAGCAGAATTCATGATTTAAGAGCTCGGGCCCATTTCATTTGTAAGAGTTGAGCTTTTTTCAAAGGGAAAGGATTTTAGAGTTCTAAAAGTTTAACTTTGAATGCTAAGAGGCAAAGGCCAAAGGACTCAGCAAACAGCATTTATGCCATAGGCCAATCTTCTCCACTTTCTCCATTTTGCAGCACACATAAAATGTGATGGTAGTATATTTGCAGAGCCACTAGCCCCAGCTCAGGGGACCATCCACCTCAGCAGGCCCTGCATGGTCTTCTACTCACTTTTTGCTTCCCAGCATGGATACTCTGCCAAATGAACAATAGAAGTAGAAGAATCAGTGATGGGGGCTGGGGATTTAGCTCAGTGGTTCTGCCACCTGCATCGAAAAATGCAAGGTCCCGAGTTCTATCCCTGGTACCCCCCCCAAAAATCAATGATGGGAAAGCTATGTTTTCCATGAAAAAGACATAAAAATCATATCCAGATAGCAGACAATAGACTGAGATTCTGATGTGGGTACCCTAAGAGGAGTTTTTATTAGAACAGTTATCATCAAAAGCAAAAACCAAACACCAGGCAGGGTGGTGGTACATGTCTGTGATATCAGAACTCAAGAAGCTGGGGCAGGAGGACTGTGTGAGTTTAAGGCCAGTCTTGACTCCATTGGTAGACTCTGTCATGCAAAGTACAAAACAAAACAAAAGGGTGAGTGGAGCAAAAACAAAACAAAATAACAAGTGTTGGTGAGAAAACGGAGAAATTGGAATCCTTGGCACTGTTCATACGGATGTAAAATGGTGCAGCACTGTGAAAAACAATTTAACTCTTCCCCCCCACCCCCAAATTAAACTACATGATCTAGCAATTCCACTTCTGGATACATATGCAAAATAATTGAAAACAAGAACTTGAGCCAGATGTGATAGCGGATGCTTGTAATCCCAGCACCCTGGGAGGCTGAAGCAGGAAGATGATAACTTTGAGCCCAGTTGGGCAACTTAGCAACTTAATGAGACCCTATCCTTGTCTTAAAAAAAAAAAAAGAAGTAAAAACTTGCTTGATGAGATATGTGCACACCAATATTCATAGCAGCACTATTTGCAATAGCTCAAAGCAAATGTCCATCAACAGATAAATGGAAAAGAAAATATGGTATAACCCCATACTGGAATATTTTTCAGTCTTAAAGAGGCAATTGTGTCTGGTGCTGCAACATAGATGGAACTTGGGGACATTACACTAAGTGAAATAAGCCAGACGTGAAAGGACAAATAATGTATGATTTCACTTATTGATGACCATTCTTGATGCTGTACCTAGAGTTGTCAAGGTAGAATGATGATTGCCAGGGAGGAGGAGAGAGGGAGATGTTTAATGAGTACAGAGCTTCAGTTTTGTAAGATAAAAACATTCTGGAGGTGGGTAGTGCTGATGGCTGCACACAGCATGTAAGGCCTCTGAACTGGTAGATTTTATGTCATGAGTATTTTACCACAATTAAAAAAAAAACTTGACATAGATTCAAGATAGATTTTAGAGGATCTGAGACAGGAAGGACTTGTACCTTGATTTCTGGAAAAAGCCCAGGAGGGAGCAAGCCTGGGAGAAGTCACTTCTACTAGAGCAACTGGAGCCTTTCCAGAGGCTGGGAGGACAGAAGATGGCCCTGTGTTCACCCAGGGCTGTCCAGTCCCGGAGGGAAGCAGGGGAAGGCAACCCTGACCTGACTGACTTGACGTGTCTGAGTCGTCACTAATGTGACTTGGGATGCCTGGGAGTGATGATGTTAATCTCTGCTTTCCAGGCAGAAAGCAAGTTATGGTGCGCACTTGAGATTTGTATGGGGCTGTGGGCTGAGAGCATAGTGAAGAATTTCCGGGCTTTCACCCCAGTGTAGGCACGGCTTCTTGTCTTGCTCCTCTCCCCCGAAGTGACAGCTCAGGTCAGATGGTAACTTTCTGAAAGACTTTATGTTTAAGAGGGTGTGATGCAGTGAATGACTTTAGCACAAGAAGTGACACAGAGCCGTGTTACATAAATATTTGTTGAATAAATAAATGAGCTATGCTCCCAGCCCACAGGCCAAGACTGAATGGCTTGTGGCCTATCAGGGTTCGGTGAGGCAAGAAGCGGCTTATCCTTGAACTGTGCCGACCTCCCAGTCTAGGCCCAGCCTTCTCACCTGGTAGGACCCAGGCACAGAAAGCGAGCTTGGCCCCGCTGGCTCCCTCCCACTCCTGCCTCTTTACCAACTTTCCTGGGAATTTTCCTTCTGTCTTGACAGAGAGGCAGCTGTCCAGACATACTGTTGAGAGGAGCCGCACCCCATTGTGGGTCCCTGGGAATGGGACTTGTCATGCTTTGTTTTGGGCTGGCTGCTTCCTATCCCAAGCCCAGGGAGCTCAGCTCAGGGCTGAGAATTAGTTTTGACCATGACCCTCCCTTCACCCTTTCCCACTGGCTTCTTCTGACCTTCTCTGCGCTCTGACTGGACCTGCAGATGGTCTCCTCCACATCTGACCACAGCTGTTGCTTTCACCAGGTCCTTTCCTGGCTCTGTGTCAACAGTTTCCCCTTTCTCTGGCTACATCCATTACTATTAGTTTTTCTCTAGCCACCACTTTTTTGGTTCCAGCCAGTCCCCACTAAACAAGTTACAGAGGAAGACAAAAGGTATTCTTAGCAATCTTTTCCTTTTTAATCTATTTCTTCTTGTCTGTCTCTCTGTCTGTCTGTCTCTCTTTCTCTCTTAGATGGAAGACTCTGTTTCAGGCAGACTTGATTGGTTTTTTGGATAGAAAGGGAGACATCGCATTTCCGCTGTGGATTTGGACGGGTCAAGGACCTCTGCAGACCTTCCCTTCTGGCTCCTGCTGGTCTCCGGGCACTTGGTTGGTTTGTTCTGACCTGGGGAGGGAGTAGAGCCCAGGGGGAGGCCTGACACAAAGACAGCCCCTCTGTTTTGGCCGACACTCCCCGCCTGTTTGCTGGGTGGTGCTGGAGCACAGACAGCCCTCCTTGTTCCTCGGTGCCAGCTGGACCTTCCTTTCTCTCCTGCTGTGCCAGCTCTGGATATGAAAGAACATTTCTTCATTCGGGGCCAATTCCACCCCACCCATCCCCAGAGGTGCTTCCATGTCTATGGTGCAAAGTCATCACCTCTGTGGTTGGGGTGAATTTTAAAGCAAGTTTATATGAGGGACCAAAAATAGAGCCTGATTTCTGCTTGGCTTTTGTCTTTTGATGGACACTTCCTACTTGAAGACTGGAGCGTGGTGTTGGGTGAGGTCCAGCCTTACCAACCCCCCTGCTCAGGGTTCCTGGGTAGGCTTCTCAGTCTTCTAAGGCCATCATTGTTGAAGGAGAAGATCTGTCCCTCCCTATTCAGACACTGGGGTCTAGGCACCTGGTTGTATTGGCATTTTTGTTTTTCCCAAACTCCTCTCTACTAAACTGCCCCCCACTGAGACCTAGAAGGGCTTTCCCCCCCAACCAAGATCTTAAAATCTTTCAGCGATATCCACACATTCTTTTTCTACCATATCCAGTAGTAGATGTGTAACATATTTGTGACTTTATTTTGGGTGCTGGGGTTTGATCCCAGAGCCTCAGGCATACTAGGCAAATGCTCTGTCACTAAGCCACATCCTTGGGCTTTTTAAATTTAAATTTAAATTTTTTTTGGTAGGGGATCGAACTCAGGTCCTTGCACTTGCATGGCAGGCAGCAGAACCAGGGGCTTTTTTGTTTTTAAATTTTGTGACAGAGTCTTGCTAAGTTGCCCTGACTAACCTTGAACTTACAATCTTCCCAGCTCAACTCCTGAGTGGCTGGAATTATAGGTGTGTGGCACAACCATAATAAGGTAATTCTGTAACCTTTACAAAAGTTCCTAATGAGGCTCAGGAAAGTCCAGAAGGTTAAGGACAGGCTTGGGGTGCCCAAACCTTATTCCAGGATGATGTCCAGGTGGTGTCTGGATCATATTTGCTGAAGTCTAGAGATCTCCTAAGATGCTCTGCAGGGTCTCTCCAGAATGCACAAGCAGCCTTCTCTGCTCAGTACAGTACCTGCCTTTCTTTCTTGGGGACTCAGAACCTCTTCCTCCTGCTATCCCTCACCCCTGCAGAAAAGATAGTGGATAGAGATAGTGCCCACAAGACTTCGAAGGGCCTTTGCTCAGACATTGCAGGGCTCAGCTGTGCTCCCAAGACATCATCACACTGTGAACAACTTTTCTCCTATCTGGAACAGCTTTGGGTGGTCCAGTCTCATGGGGCGGGGGCGTGTGTGTCACAGCAGCCCTTTACTTGTCCTCTGTCCCCAGGAGAAGGCTCTGCTGCTAATTTCTTCTCTCTCATGTCCCTTTGTCTCCCACTGTGAATAACAAGAATGATAACAAATATGACTGACTGGATCAGTGAACATTTACTGAGTATCTACTGTGTACCAGGCCCTGTTCTGTGCCTGGGGGTATGGTAGGCAGAAAACCTGGTGTGTGCTCAGTGCTTTGAATATTTACAAAGCGCTTACCAATCACCTAATCCTTTTTTCTTTTTACATTTTCTATTGTGGTTAAAAAAAATAACATAAAAATTCCAGCTTCACTATTTTTAAGTGTACCATTCAGTAGTGTCAAATATATTCACAGTGTTGAATAACCAATCTCTAACTCTTTTGTCTTGCAAAACTGAAGCTTTATATTCATTAAACAATAACTGTCCATTATACTCCCTTCTTCCTCCATCCCCTAGTAACCACCGTTCTTTAAATTTGACTACTTCAAATATCTCATATATGTGGAATCCTGAGGTACTTGTCGTTTTGTGACTACATTCTTTGACTTGTCACAAGAATCCTGGTTTATTTTGGTAATGGGCATTGAACTCGGGACCTGGCGCTTGTGAGGCAGGCAGCGGCAGCACTGAGCTAAATCCCCTGCGTGACTTGTCACAAGAGCCTAATCAGTGTGTGTGTGTGTGTTTGTGTGCGTGCGCGCTGGGGTCTGAACTGAACACTACATTCTCAGCCCTTTCTATTTTCATATTTGAGACAGGTTTTGCTAAGTTGCCAGACTAGGCTCAACCTTGTGATCTTCTTGCCTCAGCTTCCCAAAAAATTGGCATTACAGGTGTGCATCACAAGCCCAGCTGAGCCTAATTTTCTTTTCATCTCCACAGCAACCTTGCAAGTTATGTTTCCATTTTTCAGGTAAGAAAATTGAGGCTCCAAAAGATGAAGTAATTGCCCGAGGCCAGTGTAGTGGGTTGAATTGTGTCCCCCAAAAGATAATATGTTCAAGTCCTAACTCCCAGTGCCTGTGAATGGGACGTTATTTGGAAATAGTCTTTGCAGGTATAATTAAGTTACAGATCTCAAGATGGGATCATCCTGTGTGTGGGATGGGCTCTAAGTGCAATGGCTGATGTTGTCCCTAGCTTCTCCATTTGGGTGAGATAGCAGGACCCACCAGAAAATGCTAGGTCCGTAATCATCTGGCTGGAGAACATTGAGTTCTCCTTAATATTAAAACAATCTGAACTTGAACTGCTATAAGTCTGGCTTCTACATTTTCTTCCTCTCCCTGCCAGACTCATATAGGGAATGGTTGACCTCAACTTCACTTGTCTTCTCTCTGCCCTTCCCTCTTGTGCCTGCCAATGTCCCTCCTGTCCCCACACTCTGCAACAGCTTGGCCTCTGTTTCCACAGGTCATGGATGGCATTTTTATTTATAGAGCCAGAGGTCTTTCTTCATCCCCTCCTCACTGCGCTGGGTGTTGCCCTGGACCTACTTCCCATTCCTGCTTGGACTGCTCTCCTTTCTATCTGTGCAGTGGGCCCTTCTGGTTTCCTGCCGTGTCTGCTCTTTCTCCAGCTGCTGCTCCTACTGCTGGTAAAGTCACTACCCTGTAGGCTAGGATCCATCTGGCTCTTTCCTGGCATGTCTGTGATCCTTTTGCTGGCTCTGATCTCCACAGAGACACTTGGGAGATGTCTATTCCCTGTGGTTCTTCTCCATCTGCATGGTTCCTGCCTTGTTTCCCCTGATTTCTGGGTGCTGCGGTCTGGCCTGATTCTGAACCCTGCTTGCTCTGTTTTGTTTGGCTCCTGTGCATGAGTGAGAATATTCCTGGGCAGTGTCTGGTGTCCTTGATATTGACTCTTCATGAGCACTTGTTTTCTCAAGCTGTCATTATTGCTTGAAATATGTGTCTTTCTCCTCCATATTGTCTGAGAAGAAGGCTTTCCTCTGACCTTGACAAACTTGTGGTTGATGCCAATTTTCCTGGTTATGCAAAAAAATTCTGCCCTCTTTGAAAGAGCAGTAGATCAAGAGGCTCTTAAAAGCCCTTTCATTGCCATAGAGGCTCAGTGATAGTACTTCTGATTTTAAGAGTCCTGGATTCTGCAGATCTACGTGATTGGAGGGTAGAGATTAGGGGATGACTGCCATGTACTTTATTTTCTTGGGTGGCCATGGGACTGTGGTTTGAACTTGTTTCTATCTCTAATACAGAATTCACTTGCAGCTCTCCCTGGGACATAAGGACAAGGAGCACCAGTGTTTTTTTTATCTTTGCTTTCTTGTTTTTTCTTTTCTTTAGCAGTCTATGGACAGTCCAGTACAGCATTTCCCCAAGTGTGTCCTTATATGGATAGATCTAGTTCTTCAGATTGTCGCTGTTTCTCCAAAAAAGTGTTCCATGGTTCAGTAAGTCTGGGAAATGCTATATTAAAACAATATTGCATAAGTTTCTTTACTGCACAACATTTTGAAGTCCTCATGCACTAATTGAGCCATGAAGTCAGCACATATTCAGTGACAGCCACCTGTGTATTTGGCCCTGCAAGATGCTGGGAACAGAAGCCTGAGAAAGACATGGCTCCTGTCTCCAGGTGTGTTATGAGCCAGCAGCAGACAGACATCAAACAACAAACTACCCACTAATTATGCAGTTATAATGCTACAAAAGAGAAAAGCAGAGTGTTGAAAAAGCATTTGTTATTAGGTCTTAATCAAGTCTGGGTAATCAAAAATGGTTTTTCAAGGAAAGTGATGTTCCAAAAAGCTGTTTCCTAGGTGAAAGGGGAGTGGGCATGTTAGGCAGGGGGCTAGTTTATACAAAGACTTTGAATGAATGGGAAAGGGACTAGAGACTCTTCTGTTTTGAAAATAAATCTGACCAGGGAACCCCTTCTTTGCTTCTCTTCCCAGTCTCCAGTGTGGTGTCTGACTATAGTTTGGCTTTGAGGTCAGAGAAGCATTCTGGGTAGGGACTCTGGAGACTGGGGCTGTGGTTGCCACAGTCATTAATTGTCTGAGAGACAATGGAGCTAACTTTGTTTAGTCTTGTTTTTGTTATCAATGAAATTAGAGGTAGGAGTCCTTCCAGCTGTGGCACTGTTACGGTTAGAAGGTGTGGAAGAGACAGCATGCCTGTTCTCTGTCTCTCGCCACATGAGTCCTGTACCAATCACCTTGGTACTCTCCAGCAAGAAGATCATCACCGAAATTAGCCCTTGACCCTGGAGCAGAACTATGATCCAAAATAAACCTCTCTTCAAGTTTCCCAGCCTCAAGCAATCCATTATAGTAATGGAAAATTAACAAATATAGTGACCCAGGTAAGAAGCAATGTACTCTCAGAGCTTCACATGAACACACATGTATTGATCATTTGCTATGTGCTAAATGTTGAGAAGGAGGTAGGCCCCGCCCCAAGTCAGGAGGGAAACCTGAAGACAGCACCACACACTTCCATCACTCTCTGCTTTCAAAGGAGGATTTCGGGGCATGAAGGTTCAGGGACTTTGCAGTGAGGGCAAAGGCTGTCACAGTCACTGGGGAGGCCAGACGGCTGCTCATGAATCAGCTGGCAGTATTTCCTGCCACCACTGCCCATCCTGGGGAGACCCTGGAACAGGGCCAGCAGTCACACTGAACAGTCCTAAATCTCAGAGAACTCAGCAGATGCTTGCCGAAATACTTTAGAGAGTTTTAGAGGAGCATTTCTTTTATAAAATAACATGCTCATGCAGAATGTCAATAGCCCTATTTTTCAAATTCCTACAGGTAGGGAAAAGAAGAGCCCCTACAACATCTGCCAGTAGGTTGGAACCAAATGGAGAATGAAAACTATTATCTCTCAGGATCTTGCTTTCTCCTTTTCCCCTCTTTTCTCTTTTTTCTTTCTTTCTTTTCTGATATTTAATCTCTCTTTCCAACTTTTTTCAACTCCCGGGACAGATCCTTTTGTTACCTTTCTCCCTCTCCACCCCAGAAAGCAGACACTGTGTTATCCTTGCTGGTTTTTCTGCTGTGCTCAGGTTACTTGACTCAAGAACTTAACTTGAGCCGCTACTTTCTCTTCCTTTTGGAAAGTGGGACATTATTCCTATCTTTGAGTGGTGGCTCAGAAAATTGAGTATCTGTCCACCCCAGTCCCATGGGACATATATGCTGGAAGCAGCCTTCTCTCTGTAGGGCCAGTGTATCAGTCAGCACAGGTGGCTGTAACAAAAGTGCCACAAAAAGAGCTACTTAAGCAACAGAAATTTATTGTCTCAGTTCTGGGGCCAGAAGTTCAAGATCAAGGGCAGCAGGGCTGTGGAGGAAGGATCTGTTTCAGGCCTCTGTCTTTGGCTTGTAAATGGTCATCTCCCTCCATCTCTCCACATGGTCTTCTCTCCATGTGTGTCTCTGTGTCCAGATTTTCCCTTTTCATAAGGACACCAGCCCTATGGATCAAGATCCACTCTAATCACCTCATCTTAACTCAATTTCTTTTTTCCAAATAAGAGCACATTCTGAGGTATCAGAGGATAGAACTTCATCATATGTATTTTAGAGAGGGCATAACATAACAGACAGTAAATCCTATACTTCAGTGTTCCCACAGCTTCCCTGAAGGCTTGTTAAAAATGCTGGCACCAGAGACACTCCTTCACGCTAATTGAACAGGTCTGAGTTGGAGTCCAGGACTTTGTCTTCAAAGAACCCTGTGATAAATTCCCCTCCAGAATTTGACACTCTGAGCCTAACTCTTGGTTTACCAAAGGCTCACTAGAATGTCATGCTAACCCTCTTGCTGCAAAGAAGTAGAATTCTTTCGTGTCTCACCTTTGTTAGTCCCTGCTGTGGAGCCTGGCCTGATGCACACATCTCCACACACCTGGCTGCATCTCCAGGTGAACTTCCCTGCCTGCTCTCCTTCTCTGTCATCCTCTCTCCAGCTGGCAGGTAGATGGTGTCATGTGTCAGGCTTTGGAGTTTGAGGCCCAGCTCTGCTGCTTCACAGCAGTTAGCCTTGAACAGATCTCTTGGCCTCTCTAAGGCTGGGTTTTCTTACCACTGCAAGAAGCTTCCCTGTCTAAGTCAGAGGGCTATGGGAAGGATCAAATGAAGCAATGTTTGTAAATGGCACAAGGCACAAAGTCTGGTAGGCAGAAAGGACATACAGATATTAGTTACTGTTACCCTCCACTTTCATCCAATTGCAAAACCAGGTTTAATTCATTTCTGCCACCTACACATGCTAAAGGAAAACAAGGAGAAGTTTATCATAAAGGTCCCAGAGGCTGTCTGACTGTCCCAAACATGAAAGAGAGAACGCTCGTCTTTGAACTTGGTACTCACAGCATTGGCAAGTGAGATCTGTGAGGCATGCTGTGAAAGCCTGGGTTAGATTTCCACTAATGACTCCTTGCTTCAAAGAAATCTGCTCACTCTGTCTGCACACTTAGAAAATGGGTGTGTTGCTGAATCAACAGCCCCCTCCCCAACCAGGATGGTGTCATTGGTTACAAGTAAAGGTCTGGTGCCAGACTGCCTGGCTCCAAGAGCTCACACTGTCACCTCTGCTCTGCCTCCTCTTGCAAGTCACTTTGTTTCTGTGTGCCTTAGTTATGTTCTTGGGAAAAGAGGAATATAATAGTATCTGCCTACAGAGAAAAAGTAAGTGATGTTATATATAAAAGTACTAAGAGGGCGCCTGCTGTTAAGTGTTAGCTTTTATTATTGCCTATCATTATAACATATATATATAAATTTTTTTTTTTTTGGTACTGGGGATCAAACTTGGGTCCTTGTGCTTGCGGGGCAGGCGGTGGAACCACTGAGCTAAATCCCCAGCCTATAACATATTTCATTTTAATTCCCCTTTATTCTTCCTCTTCCATTTCATTTCTCTCCTTCTCCATACTTCCTATTTTTGTGCCTTTAATTCATGTTCATAATTTTTTTTCCTGGTACCAGGGATTGAACTCATGCATAATTTTTTAAAAAATGTAAATATACATAGGCCCTAATTTGTTCTGGTTCAACTTGTTATTTTTTTTCCATT
>NW_004624775.1:6796670-6902380 GCF_000247695.1 Heterocephalus glaber | reverse complement strand
CCAAACTGGAGTTATTCTGTAGCTGGGCTGTAGGCAAGAGAACTAGGCTAACCAAATGATTTTTCCCTAGAATTATGTAGCATTGCTCCCAACAGTGTCTTTCCATTTTCTTTTTGTTTGTTTTTTGAGACAGGGTCTCACTATGTAGCCCAGGTTGGCCTTGATCTCTCAGGGGTCCCCCTCCCTCAGCCTCCCAAGTGCTGGGATTATAGGTGTGCACCACCATGCTGGCCTTCAATTTGTGATTTTTCAGTTTTACAATTCCAGTTTTCATTTTTAGTACAGCAATCAATAAATTATATAAGATATTCAACACTTTATTACAAAATTGGCTGCGTTAGATGATCCCCCCCCCCCCATTACGCTAATACGAGTGTTCTGAGTATGTTGTGGTGAGATAGGCTGAGCTGTGATGTTTATTAGGCTAGGTATATCAAATGCAGGGTTTTTTTTCTTTTTTTTTTTGGTCCCGGGGATCAAACTTGAGACCTTGTGCTTTCGAGACAGGTGGAAGAAACACTGAGCTAAATCCCCAGCCTTCAAATGTACTTTTGACTTACAATATTTTTAATTTATAATGAGCTTATTGGGATATAACTCCATCATAAGCAAAGAAGCATTTATATATGGTATTTGCAAAAGTTTTACAAAAATACATTGTTACAAATTGTGTTTTGTTTCTATTTTTGATGCCATTAGGTTTTTTTTTCTATTAAGCCTTCTGCTATATATTAATTGGTGCATTCCTTTTGTTAATGACATAATATTCGTTGTCTTTATACCACATTTTACTTATCCTTTTCCCTACCGATGGACACTTAGGTTACTCCTAACTCTGCTACCACAGACAGCCCTGCAATATGCATCCTTCCACAAGCCACCAGGCACCTGTGCAAAGCTTCTCTGGGGACAGATTTTTACTGTCTTTGTGTTCAGTCATCAGCCATTTCTTTTCATTTATCCTTCTAAAATATTTAGTGACTAAGTCAGTGTTGTCCCAGAAAATAGATATGGAGGTCAGATCTAAAGCCAGTGCTCTCTATAGTCTTTATTACTGGCTTTATCTTGAGACCTGTGACTTCACCTCGTGGCATGTGACTTCAGTTGTTAAAAGCTGATGAAATGAGAGTAGCTCTGTAAAATATGGGGCCTATCTCTCCATTCACAGATGTGCAAATTAGAAAGAACCTTGTAAACTGCCTCTTACCCTGACAGCATTAACTACCCCAGCAAGTCATCCTTCTCAATAAAGCAGAGATCATAGCAATCTGCAGTTGTAAATTGTTGCTAAAACTCAACAAGAGAACAGCAACCTCTTTCCCCCCCTGCAGACACTGCTAGTGAAAAGTCCTTAAATCCACAACAATTTGGAGCTAGGTAGTAGGCTGGCTAGAGAGATTGAAATGCAATGGAGGTGTAAATGTGCTGTTGTTCAGCCCAAATATTGTTTAACACAAGTAGTGACATGGAGCAGATGGTCTGGACATGCAGAGAGAGGGATGTGTGGCAGCCCCAGCAGGGAGGCTAGGAGTTTAGACCACTCCGCTGACTTGTGTTTAGAGGTCAGAGGGTAAGAATTTCCTGTGGTGCAGGAGAATAGGCATCTCTAAGGAGCCAAAAGGTGTCAAATCAAGGCTGGAAACCTGACTCAGGATGCTGAGCAAGGTGTTGTTTGCTCATAACAACCTAGGAACCATGGAGGGGAAGAACCAGATACTTAAGAAAATAGTTTAAATGAGAAGCTATGAGAAGTAACAGTTATTGCTCAGACCAAATAGGGCCTTATTCTTTCAGTAACTGAGGAATGAATGAAAGGAAACAGGACTGTCTCACACTGGAAGATAGACTAGTTGAACTAAGAAGATGAGGAGTTATTCCTGGACCAGGTCTAGGGGTGGGAACAACAAATAAAAGGGAATAAAAATGGTAGTGGGGAGGAAATCTATGCAAGGGCTTGTTTCTAGGCTATAACACTGTCCAGTTCACAGGGGCCAGGATGGGACCAACACCATCTTCTCAGAATGCAATACATTGTCTCTGAACTTGTCCTCACTGAGAACTGGGACTGTGAGCCTGTAAGGCCTCTTAGCTGGATACATTAGCCCTGTGGTGTTTGCACTTTGACCTACTGGGCTATGTCTGCACTTGGTAAGAAAGAAGTCAGAAACTCCAGATCCAGGGCCACGGCCTTGGGAAGGGGACCCTTACCTTTTATTGTTGTGATGCCAGCAGAAAGCAGTTCCCAGAAAGCACCACAAGGGCCCAGTCTGGAACTTTCCTTTTCTTCAAGACTTTTCCACCTAACTTGGGCCTTTCGAGCTGGTGGGCCTACCTGTATATCAGGTAGCTGTGTTGGAAGAAACAGGCTCAGATACCGCCAGCTGGTTGTCAGCCATTATCTCAGCCTTTGCATTAGTCAGCTCAGCTTCCATGACAAGATAGGTGACTTAGACAACAGGTATTTGTTTTCTCATGGTCCTGGAGTCTGGGATATCAGGGTGATAGCAGGGTTGGTTTTTTTGGGGGGTTTTTTTTTTTTTTTTTTTTTGGTACAGGGAATCGAACTCGTGTCCTTGCGCTTGAGAGGCAGGTGGCAGAACCACTGAGCTAAATCTCGGCTGTGGGTTGGTTTTTGAGGTCTCCTTTCTTGGCGTGCAGATGACTGCCTTCTTACTGTGCCTCATGTGGTCTTTCCTCTGCCTACACATCCCCTCCTGCTCTTATAAAAGCACCAGTCAGGGGCTGGGGATTTAGCTCAGTGGTTTCGCCGCCTGCTGCGAAAGCATAAGGACCCGAGTTTGATCCCCGGTACCAAAAAAAAAAAAAAAGCACTGGTCATATTGGGTTAGGTCACATTTTAATGGGCCTCATTTTAACTTTATTACCTCTTGAAAGATCTTATCTCCAAATATGGTCATATTCTGAAGATTTCAATGTATTCATTTGAGGGAAACACATTCAGCTCATAACAGCTTCTCACTCTTTGATCTTTTTCCTTCATTCCCAGTTTGTGTCCACATGGCTTCTGGCCATTTGGGATTGTTTCTTATTCTTGCAACTTAGAGTAGAAGGTGAAATTCTGCATCTGCTGTGTTGGCTGTGTGTCCTCTCTGGGATACAGCTTGTACTTGTTTACAACCAGAGACTTCTAGAAGGTGGAGATTAAGCCACGTGGTTCATCCTGCTCTCAGCCTCTAGGTTTTGCTCCACTCAGTTTTGGCTCCTGGGCCCACAGTCCCACATTTAAAGATTTAAATATAACAACCTCTGCAGTTCAACAGACTGAGTTAGCATGTCTGGCCTCAGCACTTCTTAGTTGTATGACCATGGTGAATTTAGCTTTGTATTAATCAGCTTTCTAAGACTGGCACAAAATAACTGACAGAAACGACTTTAAGGAGAAAGGATTTATTTTTGCTCATGGTTTCCGAAGTTTCAGTCCATGGCAGAAACATCATGATAGAGGAAATCTGCTTGCCTCCTGGCATCTGGGAGGCAGAGAGTAGGGGAAGAGCCAGAGAGGAAAGGCCAGGGACCAGATATAATCCCAAAAGCTAACACACCCACTTCTTCCAACTAGGCCCACCCCTGAAGAGCCCATTCAACCCTAAGCTCACCAGTTGGTTATCCCATTGATGAGGTTAGGGTCCTCACAATCCCATCACCTCTCCAGCAGTCTACTAATCCAATCACGTGGATGATCAAGATTAACCCAACCTCTCTGAGCCTTTTTTTGCCCATCCCCAAAGTGGAATGCTCTGACTTTTGTGCTAATTGTATACTTATGAAGAAATGTCTTGCTGTATTTAATCCAGTACCCATTAGGCTGTCCTTTGTTTTTAGCAGGATTGACATGACTGTGGGGAGAAGAGGAAAGTTTTGGCTCAAAAAGCTAATAACATGAAATCCTATTCCATTTTGAGAGGAAATTTTACAAAGTATGGGTGCAAATAAGAAAATGTCACTTTTCCTCATTGTAGGTTTAGAATATATTATTTCTGAGAATTAATGTTTATTCTTGAAAGTTGTATTTATATAAAATATTGTTTTTTAAAACCCTCCCTGTACAGTAGGATAACCTAAGAAGTTTTTAGTGTTTTTTTTTTTTTTGATACCAGGGATTGAGCTTGGGACCTTGCACTTTCAAGGCAGGTGGTGGAACCACTGAGTTAAATCCCTGGCTGAACCTAAGAAGTTTAAAGAAAAAGCATACTGATATTTTACTGGATGTATTCATGTCATTGTTCTAAAGAGTGACATGGAAATCAGTGTTTAAAAAAATTCCTCAGGTGGCTACACTGTGCAGGTAGGTTTGAGAGCCACTGAAACCTACAGGGTACACCATGGGATTTCATATGGGGTATCTAGAGGAAGCTTCAATGAGGTGATGCGCAAGCAGACTTTAGGAGGTGAGGTTTATGTCATGTAGCTAACTAGAGGAACAGTGTTCCAGGCAAAGGGTGCAGCCAGTGCAAAGGCCCCAACGTGAGCATGTGTCTACATGTTTGATCATTGTAGATGGAGCAGAGACAGCCAGGGAAGCAGAGGAGCAGACAACATCAGGATGTAAGAGGGATGCTGACTATGTACGGAAAGACTACTCTGAATGCATTGAGAGGCCATTGGAGGATGTAAGGAGGAAAGGAAGAAGATCTGCCCTACATTTCACAGTTGCAGACAGATGGTTCTCTGGTGCTAGCAGGCTGCCAAAGAGTGGGTCCCCTTCTTGCCAGCCTCCTGCTCCTGCTCCAAGAGTTCATTAGCACTTGGCACCATTTGGCAAATTCTTCCTGGGCCTTCCATGCTGTGCTTCCATGCCCAACTAGGAATACAAGGTAATGCTCCACGAGGGGGAGCCTGGGGCCTGAGAGGCTGGAACTATGCCAGTGGCATCTGGTGAACTAGGAATCTTCCTTGGAAAGCTTGAAACCAGCAATTGGAACAGGAGGGGATCATGCTTTGCCACAGAATGCCACATTTTAGAGGGCGCAGAATTTTGGAGTGACTTTAAAGGGCTGGGCAAAGCTGCAAGCTGGGAACGCCTAGGAAAATACTTTAACATGCTCCTCCCCTCTCCCGTCCATACCCCAACTGGAGTTTCTGGCTGGAGTAACAAGGGGACCCCTGATGCCATGCCAGTTACCCTGGAGGTCAGAGTGCATGGAGGGGGCTGTTCTTATGGAGGGGCTCATGCTCCCCTTACCATGCTGGACATGTTCTTCCATGGACTCAGCAGCACTTTTCACATTCCTAGCTCCAAAGTCCTACAATGGTAGTTACCGCTTGGGGAAAGGATTCCCTTTTCAGGGACACAGATCCCTGAGCATGTGCAGAATGGAACAGCACAGGTGTCAGGGGATGTGGGCCCTTTACAAAGCTGTGCTGAGTGGCAGCCAGGGAAATCATCGCTGTGGGCTGAGTGTGCATGGAGTTTAGTGTTGATGGTGGAGGCTTCTACAAGATCTGGAGGGACTAATTTTTCCCTGATGTCTGTTCCATTGAAAGAAAGCATGTTCCTTATTTTCTGGCTCTGGTTGATGGCTAAGATCAAGTCCATCTCAGGGTGGGGAAGGCAAGGTTGGCCAAGAAGCCATGTTGGTGACACTGGGCCACAATACAACACCACCCTGTCACCCTGGGCTTTTCTCTGCTCTCCGTGCCCTGCCTGTGGACAACTGGCCTCTAATTTTATGAGCCTACATTTTCTCCAGAACAAATAAAACCAAACTACAACTCTCTCCTCTCTCTCTCTCTTTCTCTCTCTCAAAAGCCTAATGAAATCAACAAAATGTGGTCATGTCTAGCAAAACATCCTTCCAGTCAGTGATCAAATATGGACAAGAGTATATCTGCACAATGTCAATGGGGAAATGTAATCTCCAAGGAAAGAGAAGGATCCTGGCAGAACCCAGAAGGGCTCTTAACTCTACTTTCACTCCCTCCTGAAAATCAGACTATACAAAGGAATGAAATCTTAACTAATCAGATCTTGAGAACTCTCATGAACACTTGGGTTTGGAAAGAACATTGACAGGAAACACCATGTGGGTCAAACTCCTACACACCTTGCTCCTGCTCCCAGGGTCTTAGCACTTTTACAGAGCTCCACAAAACTTGGAGGAATGACTGGAAGACTTGAGATATCCATAAAATAATAAAAATATCCTTAATGAAATAGATACCAAGACTAAGATATCTCACAAAACATCAGCACAGAAGGCAAGATGCAGGCCTCCCAGCAAAGACCACATAAACCACTGGCAGAAACTCTCTCAGCATCTTCTCTGCCAAGTTGTAGGGACATAAAAAGTTTAACTGCAACATCCCTGTCTGAAAACTATTGCTCAAGATGGGAGCCATCGGCTGGGTGTGGTGGCTCAGGCCTGTAATCTCAAAACTCGGGAGGCTGAGACAGAAGGATTGCTGTGAGTTTGAGCCCTGCCTGCACTACATAGTGAGTTCAAGTTCAGGCTAAACTACACAGTGAGACTCCATCTCAAAAAATGAAATGAAAATGAAACAAAACAAAACAAAACAAAAACAAAAATAAAAACAAAGCAAAAAAAAAAAAAGATGGGAGACATAGAAGTGATCAGATAAAGAATGAATGGTGTCAGGAAGGATTCAACATCCTGTAAGAAACAAGTTTGGACAGCAGAGCAAACATGCAAAAATAATAAAGGGGAAAAAAAGAAATGAAGGAAGGAAGGAAGGAAGGAAGGAATATGTGTGTGAAATGACAGATAAGAAACCTGTCTAGAAAAAATGTAATAGAAGGACCAGAAGTCAATTCTAATTCTTTTTAACATCCATGCTGTAAATAGTTGCAGGTGGTTTCCCCAGATCTCCTTGTCATACAGGGACCACCATGTGAGATAGAAGACTGGGAAGACAAAATAAACCCCTGGGTGCAGCAGATGGTACCCTTTGTACCCTTTGAAGTTTCAACAGACCTATTATGGGACCCTGATAAAGCTACAGAAACAGAATGTTCACATGAAATTAGAAACTGTTACCAAGGAAATGTCTAAATAAGCCCTTTCGGTTCATTTACTTTTAGTCAACTCAAAATTATAAATTTTGAAGGTCACACAGCTGGGCAATACATTTTTAGTTCTCCACCAGCAAAGCTGTCTATAACACCTCTGACGTGTGGGTTATTATAGCTGTTGCCTGGTTATTTCCCTGGGATCTGAAGGCCACTTTTGCTGAAATCACTTGAGCCTACAGATTTGATTGGTGACTAAAATGGGATAAAATGTTTGGCATCTTTGTCTTCATATTTATCTGTCCCCTTTGCTGTCTTAACCCTTGGGTCAAATTCTACTCAGCTCTGCATGGAGACATGATCATTTAAAAATGTTTTATATAAGACTGTAATATAAGGTTCACTTGGCCCATTGCCCACTGGAGCTGTATGTATGGTTTCCTTTCTCTCTCCCCTCTTTTTTGTCCCTAACCTCACATTTCTTCAGAAGCCACAAAAGCCCAAGCACCTGAAGTCCTTTGGTCCTAATGTAGGGCCCAGAACCACAAGGCTGGGGTGTTTTGCCCAGGATGCCAGATACACAAAAATTCTACAGCCTCTAGGACAAGTTGACCATGACCACTTGGTGGTCCAAGTCCTTCACAAGAAGAAAAATCTTTTGGAGCTCTGTTTCTAGCCAGTGACAATTACCCTACTTCAGCCTAAATTAATAAATGTCTGTTGTCTTTGTTCTAGGAACAGTAGCTTGGTCACTCTCTCCATAAGCTGCTAATTCTCTTCAGCTAAAGTCCCAATTTAGCTTAAGCCTCTGTGGCCCCCTCCCCATAAAGCTTTGTCTGTGTAGGAATGTGTGTGTTGCAATATTTGGCTTAGTCTTGTTTCTACCATTTCTGGGTCAAAAGAATCCCAGTGTATGGTATTACCTGAGCAGGCGGTGCTAGCTTCTGGCATCCCTTAGCTTCCACCTTGCCCAGGAATCTATGTAGCTTCCCCACTGCCAGGGCTATCTGCAGCCAAGGATCTTCTGATGACAAAAGGCTGGCCCCTTGCCTGAAGGTGGGACCAACCCAGGCTCCAGCATATGGGCTGGTGGGCTCACACTTTAGGAATGATTTGTGAGCAATGCTGTGAAAACATTGAAGAGATTCTTCATACAATCACAATTCATCTATTTCTGGAAGAATACTGATCTTGTTATTATCCCTTTATTTCTTCACCCGACAGGAAATATTTGTAGAGCCTTCGTGTGGCAGAGAAGGGCAGCTTTTCTGCCCGGGAATTAGGTCTCACTGAGGCTTTTCCTGAGCCTGCCATCTGAGCCCAGCTCTAGGCAGCTGTGGGTGGTTAGCAGGTAGAACTGGTTCTCTGGGCTGGGATGGAAGTGAGTTCACCCTTGAGCCATCCCTCCTATGTGTGTAAATGGCATGAGCCCAGAATACCTGCATTTCTTAGAGGGCAATAAGGAAGAGGAACATCTGATGCCTGCCAATGTCATTTTCTGCCCCCAGATACTTTTCTCAAGCCTGGATCCTCTTTAGAAAGGAGGCCTTCTCTTTGGGAGTCAAACCCTCCTTGTCCCCAATCTAGATCATGACTGACGCTACACCAGAGGAGCCAGAATTGGTCAAAATCACTTTTGTCCCCTGGTTAAAGGGTTGATGAAGTTTCAAATCCATGATGTTGCGCAATGGTTTCTCCTGAATAACTGGTCTGTCCCAAAGTGCCTGGCCTGGTCTTGTGTGTGGCTCACGTTGGTGACACCTCCTTGTTGAGACTTCAGGGCTTCTCTGCAACATTCTTCCCCACCCCTCACTTTCCTAATACCTCTCCTTCCTTCTGATGTCTGAAGTTCCAGTTGGAGTACATTCCTTTCCTTGAAAGCTTTGCCAACTTATAAGAGCACAGGTACCACTCAGAGAGGTACCAGCCCAGCAGGTCACTGTCCTTCACTGGGATCTTGGTGAATGACAACCACATCCTTCCTCAGGGCTCAGCCTTAGGAGAGCACAGCCTGGGATGGGGCCTGTGGAGGAAGGAAAACAGAGCCAGAGCTCAGGGAGGGCACGCTGGAGAAGCTGAAGTCACTCTGCCTACAGTACAGCTCTGGCCAGTAATGGCAAAGAGGGTGACCAGGAACAGGGGTCTGTGAGGACTCTACAATCTCTTCCTGGATCCACGCCAAACTATGCTTTAAATATAAGATCAAAATAAGAACCCACCTAAATAGGAAGTTTAAAATAGTCACATTGAAGCAGAGAGTAGAATGGTGGTCCCCAGGGGCTGGGAGGCAAAGGAAATGGGAAGGTGATGGTTAAATGGTGCGAAGTTTTAGTTGGCAAGAGAAATATGATCTAAAGCTCAAGGTCCTGAGTTCGATGCTTGGTACCAAAAAAAAAAGAGAGAGAGTGAGAGAGAGAAATATGATCTAGACATTTACTACACAGCACAGTGCCTCAAGCTAATAATATAATAGTTCCCCCCGTCTGTGAGACATTCATTCCAAGACCCTTGTGGATGCCCGAACCCTGTATATATCATGTTTTTTCTTATACAGTACATACAAATCTCTGATAAAGTTTAATTTATAAACTGGTCACAGTAAGAGATTAACAACAATAACTAATAGTAAAATAGAACAATGACAATGCTGCACTGTAAAAATAGTTATTTAAAACTCTAAGAATTTTTTCCCCTGGAATTTCCCATTTTATATTTTCAGACTGTAATTGACCATGAATAACTGAGATCGAGGAAAGGAAAACTGCAGGTAAGGGAAGGGCTAAGTTCTGTATCATAAACTTAAAATTTGCTAAGAGGGTGGATTTTGTATTAAGGATTTTTTTGATAGTACCGGGGGATCAAACTCAGGGCCCCTCAAATGCTAGGAAAGCACCTAACTTCTAACCTTGTATATTCTTAACACATACATGAGTGGCACACATGCAAATTAACAATGAAGGAGCAGGAGGAAATTATGGAAGGTAACAGATAGACTTATGGTCTTGAGGGTGATGATGGCTTCATGGGTGTAAACTTCTCAAACTCATTGAGATATAGACAATAAGTACCCACAGTTTCATACATACCAATCATACCCAAATAAAGTGACTTTTTTAAAAAAAGAAGAGAAGACAATCCAGTGGTGAGCCATGGTGAACCCTAGCCCCACCTCCGCAGCTTGTTGCATTACAAAAGTGGAAGAAGCCAATAGCACAACCACGACTGGCTTTGTGCCCTGCAGAGGCTGCCCAGTAACTGGAGACTTCTATGAGTTAGGTTTGTTATCATGTTTGGCTCCTGGGCTACATTGTTTTCTTTCCTTTTAAGACATTTGAAGTTCTTTGATGAGCTGGTGTTTATATTTCATGTTCTTTCACGCCAGACGTGCCCTTATTATTATCTCAAATTACAAAAGCACTTGGTGTTTTCCACAGTTAGGTAGCTAGTTTCAGTATCCAAGAATAGCCTGCTTTCCAGCATATGGGAGTCTGAAAAAGTTGTATGTAAATCTGGTTTCTGACAATTTAGTCATATTTAAAAATTACTAGAGGAGAGACCAAGAGGAAACTTCTGATGAAACAGTTCACATTCTACAATGAGTAAATTGCCTCCATTCCAGATGATTCAAGTATTATGAGAAGAGATTTTGTGTTGGCGTTTTGTAGAGTAAGATGGCCCTGCAACATAAATGCTTGTATGTCTTGTATCCTTTACACAGTTTTCCTGTCTTTTCCCTCAATTCTTTTTGTTGGCAACTTGTTTTAATTGGACTGTGACTCATAACAAGTCAAGCGCATTAAAAGCTGGTCAAAGGTTTCAGGGACAGTCACAAGAACCTTGGGCCTGGCATTCCTCCCAGGTATGGAGGAAGCCATCCGTTTCCCAACCAGTTCAGCTGGCACAGGTAATGATAGTTTGAGGATCTGGTTAATGTCATGAGTGCAACAAGAACAGGTTGAGCCACCCCTTTGTTTTGAGCCTAGAACAAATGAAACAACTTCTGTTCACAGCCCATCCTATCAGGGTGCTCAGAACCCACTTCCCCAGAGAATTTTAAAAGTAAACCTGGTAAACAGGTCCCCACTGCCTTGGGGCTTTGTGGTGGGTACTGCCCAGAAGCAGAGATACAGAGCATGGGGCTTCTCCTTATTTGGCCCAAGTCCTAGAATTTTTGTGAAGATTCTATCAGGACCTGAGGGCACAGGAGCCTCGGAAATCCTAAACCACTTGGAGGGGAAGAAGCAGTGACTCACAGGTTTGTTTAGGACTTTAAAGAGTGAGGCAGCTGGCTCCTTTAGATGAGATGTGACCTTCTCCTCTCACTTCCAAGAGGGAGCAATCAGATTCTGGGTTTAACATGGGCCTCAGATGCCCCCAAACAATGGAATGTTGGCCTGCAGATCCCACTTAGAAGCTGCTTGTGCTAGTGGCAGGGCAAGCCACCCTGGGGTCTCGGGGACTAACACCTCTCCTGCAGCCTGAGATGGCCAAAGAGTGTTTGTCTTGATGATCAAATACGTGGAATCTAAAATGCAGATTCTTTACCTTCCTCCAAACATGCTGTGGGACAAGGCAAGCTGCATTTATTCCCCATGGCGAGATGACTCTGGGAGGCACAAGGTGGTGGTCTTTCAGCAGAGAGCTCCAGAAGTCGAGGTACCTTTTGGATTTCCACACAGGGCATGGAATGGAGGAGGACTTAGCAGGAAATCTGTATTCTGGAACACAGGGACATGTGGGGTCCTGGGTTTCAACATTGCCTGCCTCATTGGACCACTAAGCTCAGCCCCTGGTCTTCTGACTTTCAAGTTCTTGTCTCAGTGTTTGCGGTGATCCTCTGGGGAAGGGAGGGACATTTCAGGCAGCAGAAAATTCAAAAAGAAAAAGGGAAAACTGAATCTCACATTTCCTGTTCTGGAGGTGGATGTCATTTCTGCTTTTCTGTACATTGCCATCTGCTTATTCATTTACCAAACAAACACCTACTGAAACACCTACTGTGTACAACACAAACTGTGCCTGGGAGGTGTGACATCCACATTCCTGCTGGAGAGAGAGAGAGAGAGAGAGAGAGAGAGAGAGAGAGAGAAACAAATGAACCATTTTAATATATTTTAGAGGCACAGTTCTACACTTCTGCCTACAAATGATGGGCTCAGGGGAGTCCCACTAGGTCTCCCTCCCTCCACTGGACAGTTTGGTAAAGTTGAAGGTCAGTATAAACACCGAGGCCTCTTTGAGGGGACAAAGCTTCCAAAGGACCCTGTGCAATTAGAATTTGTATGTGGAACATGGTGGGGTTATTGTGGTTCTTTTCAGATTCATTGTAGAAATTAACCAACATAGATCCATGTACAAGTATATATACCTCTCTCTGTAGGAGTCTTTGGTCTTCCTTAGCAGCAATGATTGTACCACCTCCCCGATTAGTCCCTTGACCCCCAGGGTCCTCTAGGATGGGGGTCAGAGCAGACCTACTGTTTTCTCTGCCTTGGGAACTGTGCTTGTTCCATCTGGGTTGTGACTTACATATTAATAACTCCATTTCCTACTGTCCTCAATCCTGGCAGGTTAGACTTTCCCCGTGGGCTGCCTGTCCTACATGTAAGTGCATTCCTCCTCGGTATATGCAGTATTTCAGGCTTAAATATTACTCTCTGCAAAGAATGTAAATGCAGTGTGAGATAGCAGAGTTAGACAGATTGTGGATTATAAGTAGTGATTATACCACTTTCTCAGTAATGCCCGCATAACGATTAGTCCGACATACATATTATGTAGGAGTTGCTTAAATCTCCTTGGAAGAGAGATACTTCAAATGTAGCTGCACTGGTTTTAGAACAAGACCAAATTTAATATCTGAGGGCCTGTTCTGTTACCAGGAGTCAAAGTTACTGCAACATAGATTGAACCGTTTAACCCTGAAGTCATGGGCAGTATGTCTGACAGATGTTTTTTCTGTTTTTAGAACATTTAAAAAAGAAAAGACACCCAAAGCCTATAACTTTATTGTGAGGAGGATAGGCTTTCCCTGTTTCTTCTTCTTTTTTTTCCTTTTTCTTTTTCTGCTGTACCAGAGATAAAACCCAGTGGCTAGCTACCATTGAGCTATACCTCCAGTCATTTTTATTTTTTATTTTGATACAAGGTCTTGCTAAGTTATTCAGGCTGGCCTGGAATTTGAGATCATCCTGCCTTAGCTCTCCAGATAGATGGCATTATAGGTGTGTGCCATCATACTGGCTCTACCCTAGTTGAGGCTGGAGAGAGACAGAGGTCTCTGGAATTCAGACTTCCAGATGGAACTCTATGTCCTTCTAGGGAACTCTGTGCTAGATGACATGTTTTTGAAAGTCCCACTGTAACTGGGATTTTGTTGCTAGTGTGTGTTGTCCCTTAATCTGCGGAATGTGGTGATAAAACACCTCAAAGTCATACACAATGACTGTTTACACACCTCTTCCCTCCACTCTTAACTCTATCTGTGGTCTTCCCTTAAGAGGTTTACAGACTAGTGGGGAAGACAGGCACATAAATAATTATAGCAGCCAGTGAATGGTGGGAAGTTGAAGATACACAGCACCTCCTGTGACTCAGAAGCTAAGTAAGTCTCTTTGAATCTGGAGTTACTATTAGGAAGGCATTTGTTTGCAGGTAACATATGCCACATTCTCCAGGATCAATTTTGTCAGTAATAAAGGTGATGTTTTAGTTTTCATCTACTTGCTCCTTTGCCTTCTCAATGGGCTTAGAAGTTAGACAAAGGAGAAAAGTGTTGATCTGGGGCCATGTTTGACTCCAATATGGACAGTTAGCCAGCCTCAACCCCTGATAATTAAAATAAAAGGAAGGGTTGGAATATTCCATGTATCCAAAATGGCAGGCTGTGAATTTGGGGAATGGTAGGTGAACTTTACTGGGAACTGAAAACACAGACTCAGAAGAGTGAACAAGAGAAAAGACAGATGCTGCTGGAAAACAGAGTGGGGAAAAGGGAGACTGAGAAGGAGCTAGAGCAGTGAAGGCAAATCTTTTCGAGCTTTCAATGATAACAAATAGCCCACTGCAGCATGTGTGCCATAGGTTAGCCACCTCTGAGCTAGAGTAATAGCCAGATCAGCTCATGTAGGATTTATAGGCCTGGATTTCATTTTAAATGCCATGGGATGTCACTGAAGAGTCTTAAGCAGAGCATTGATGTGGTCTTACTTATTCTTCAAGAGTCATTATTTTTAACTGCATGGAGAATGGTCTGAGGGGTGGGCCATGAGAATAGAAGAAGGGAAATCACATAAGAGATATTTGCTTTAGTCCAGATCAGAAATGATCGCCACCTAAACTACAATAGCAGCAATGATTATTAAGGGAAATTTTCAGATGGAAGACATCACTAAGTAATCCAACCCCCAGAATTTACTGGCAAAATTAGATGTAGGTGTTAGGGGAAAGGGAAGAATTTGGGGTGGATCCTAAATTCTGACTTGATGAGAAGAGGGATGTTGGTACCTTTTATAGAGATGGTGAAGCATGGGAGTAGAGTGGGGGAAAATAGTGAAATTTCAGGTGTTGTGAAACTTTTTGGTGGGAATATCAGACAATCAGTTGGACATGGGATCCAGTCCTCAGAGGATCTTGGGGAACCCCAACAATGAGATGTGTGTGGGAAGACACCTATCAAAGGCAACAAACGCAGCACTTGTCTATTTCATCCTGCCTGGACAGTCATTTGGCTCGAGAACACAAATGAGACTTTTTTTATTATTCAGCAGAGTTGAATGATATCGACAGTGTCATTACTCAGGGGGCTGGATGATACAGACAACTTCCATAGGAAAATTCTGCATGGAAAGCCTAGCATTATAAAGAATTAATGCTTGATTTTAAGAAGATTTTCATCATTTCTAGGATATTTTTTCTCTTCTATACAATAACTAGTTGTAAATCGTTTTCTCATTGAAGGCAAAGAATGCAGAAGATGTTTTATTTATTACAACAAATGTCCTTACTTAATGTTTTTGTGGAGCACATAGCTTTTCAAAGCCCCTTGTCCCTTCTTAACACACCCAGCTGTGCTTCAAAGCCTGGCTTTTCACACAGCCAAGGGGCCCACAGGGGTCCACTCTTCATGCCAGCCTCTGCCTCTCACATTTTCCATAATGGAGCCACTTCCTTGCAGTGCTCCTCCCGTCTGCTGAATCTCATTCATCACAACAGGGGCCATGATATTTAAAGTTCATTTCAGGAAGGTTTCATAACAAGAACTGGGGAAAATAATATAATCTCATTTAAAAATATTTCCTTCCGCTGTTCTGCTGAGAGAATCAAACAATTCAGTCCCATCTGTCCTATGTCAGGTCCAGATTGCATGATATGGTTTTGAAGTTATTTGTTTCCTTTGTTTCAAGGCCCCTCTGGTGGGATTCCCTTCCCTCCTTGATGTATGCAGACTGTGCCATTTAGTCCTTGGATTTGCAATTCCAGGAGCAAAATAATGACCAGCACTGTAGGAAAATGTCACTTTGCCTCAATAATCAGAACCTAGGACTAGGGAGGGAAGTCGAGCTCTGAGTGGCAGAGTGGATTTATTTTATCCTTAATAGGAAAACACACAGACATAAAACAACAATGAAAAAAATCAAAACATCCATCTACATGTAACATGCCATCCACTCCATAGCTTTGTCTCCTTGGGGGCATGCTGAATAGCATGCACCATGCATCTCGTGCTTCCTGCTTGCAGACTGGTTCCCAGGTGTGTGATCTTGGTCTCAGATGAAGGCAGGAAGGGGTGGGATTCTACAGCTCACCCTGGTTGTGCCTTCTTGAGTTTCTAACATACCCACCTGATTTCCTCCACATGCAGGTTCAGCAAACATTTTCTTTTTTTCTTTCTTAGTACCGGGGATCGAACTTAGGACTTTGTGCTTTCGAGGCAGGTGGTGGCACCACTGTGCTGAATCTCCAGCCCTCAGCAAACATTTTCTAAAAAGGGTTAGAGAGTAAATATTTTAGATTGTAGGGCTAGGGGTGTAGCTGGCCTCTAGAGCACTTGCCTAGAGGCCAGCATTGAAAAGAATAAAAAAATTTAGATGTTGTAGACCATGCAATATCTTTTGCAACTACTTGACTCTGTCATGTAACACAAAAGCCACCACAGATAATATGTAAATGACCAATAGTGATTGTAATCCAGCCAAACTACTATTTATAGACATTGAGATTTGAATTTCAAATAGTTTTCACATATCATGAAATAGTGTTCTTTTGAATTAAAAAAAAAAATCTAAAAATGTAAAAACTGCTGTTAGCTCATGTGTAGTACCAAGTCAGGCAGTGGGCGGGACAGATGTGGCTCACTGTCATTTGCTGATTCCTTTTCTGGTTTGTGGCTTTTTTGTGAGTCTTTTCCCTAGTGCTGACAGTCATGTGGCTTCCTCTTTGCCACCCTGATCAAAACCTCTTCTCTACCACAGCAAGGACATGAGGAAGAGTTTCTATCAGATTGTAGCAGAAAGGTAGAAGGATTCTTCTTCCTGGTTCTGATTTTTCCCTTACTGTTTCTGCCTCTCAGCCTATCCTTTCTGCTAAGTGCTGACTTCCTAATGCTTCATTTTCTTCTCTTTTCCTTTATGACCTCTAGATACTTTTCCAAGGATCTTATCAGATCCCACTGATAAGACTGATCACTTGTCAGTAAGATAAGAGATTTTGTACACCCCCCAAGTCTCCAACCCAGGGTAGCCAAATGCAAATCAGACAGTCTGCGGGACACAAGTTTTCCAGGTTTGTAGCAAAATGAAGAAAATGGGGATAGAGGGAGTTTTTCATAAAGCTAAATTTATTCAATTTCAATTTTTATTCTGGGATGATAGTCTTTATGCTTTTTTCAGAATTACAATGTTCCTTTGTGTAATGAAGGTGACTGACAGTAGATAAGGGTATTTAACAAACAGAAAAATTAGTCCATGTTAACTTTAAAAAAAAATTTCTTTCCAAATTTTAAAATGAGCAAGACTGAAACATCATAATTGTAATTGTGACTATATTTCCAACTCCATCTTTAATCCTGGATTGCAGGCCCAAAGTGCTAACTACCTGCTAGATGTCTTACCTGAACATGCTATAAGTGCCTCCCATTCAATGTGTCTAACTTAACATTTTTAATCTTCCCTCTCTTCCTTCTTCCCTTCCTTCCGCCTCCCTGAAACAAACCCAGATCTTCCTCTTCTTCCTGTATCCCCTGTCTAGTCAAAGTTGTTGCTCTGCACTTAATTATTCAGGCTAGAAATGCAGAGTTATATTTTATTCATTCCCCTTCCTCACTCTCCAGGTCTGATCAGTTGCTAAGCTCTGTTGATTTGATCACAGGTTAGTCTCATTAAATCTGTCTCCTCCTTTGTATCTCCATTACCTCTTGTCTTTCAGTCTGTAATTGTTTCTTCCCAGGTGCTGTATGCTCTGTCAGCATTGTCTCCAGCTGCCAATCCTCTGTCATCAATAGCCATCCTCCCAAAACATACCTGATGTGTCAAAGAAACCATCAATTCCCCTCATTAGCTATCAAACCAGGGATTTCTTATCCTGTTACTCAAGGCACTCTGTGACTTGTCCCCCAAGCCACCTTGCTATGCTCATTTTATACCCCTTTTCCCCCATTCAATTTCCCATTTTCAAGTTGGAACAGCTTAGTCATTGAATACCTTCAAGTTCCATATTTATTCACTTGCTGTGGCATTCATTTTATTTGAAATGCCCATTATTCCTCTCCAAATAATTAAAATCCTACCCATTCTTCAAGGCTTAACTTAAAAGTCACTTCTATGAAGCTTCCCTTGAAATTGCTCCTTTCTTATACACTAACCAAAGCAATCTTTCTCCAATACTCATTAGAGTTAGTCCTTTTTCTTGAAGTGCTTCAGTGGCTATCCATTGCTCGTAGAAAAAAAGTCAGGGCTGGGGATTTAGCTCAGTGGTGCTGCTGCCTGCCTCGCAAGCACAAGGTTCCAAGTTCGACCCCTGGTACCAAAGAAAAAAAAAAGTCAGATTTTTCAGCATTGCTTAAAGCCTTCTGTACATAACCCCCACATCTAAATTTCTCACCATCCTAGTAATGGTGAATTTCACATGTAAATTTGATCAGGATATGGGATGACCAGACATTTGGTCAAACATCCTAGGTACTTCCATGAGGCAGACCTGTTCTCTCTATAAATTTTCTTTGGCCCTGTTTCTCTGGAGAAACCTAATACTGTTCCGTGCAACTCTGATTTTCCCAGTAGTCCTAGCCCTTTAGCCCCTTGTAGTTACTAAAGCCCTTTTGGGGACATTGCCCCTCCTCCATGTCCAACTAAATCTCACCACTCCACCATCAGGGCTTAGCTGGACCATCATTTTTTTAAGAAAACCTGACCCCACTGCACCCCCATGACCATGCCTCGGCCAAGTCCCTCTGAACTTCTTTCCTACGCTTTCCAAAATTGGCACTTAAATGCTTATTGGTGAAATTACTCATTTAATCCCTATGTTCTTCCCCAAACTATGCGCTTCCTGAGCACAGGGACCTCTCTTGCCTTGTTCATGGATGTACGAGCAGCACATGGCACAGGGCCATGGATGGACAGATGCCTGTGCTGTGGCTGGTTACACACCTGATAAAAAACAGTGATGTTGTCACCTGCCTGCCTCCTTCTCTGTCAAGAACTGTAAAGCCGGAAGGAAAAAAAAAAAATAAAGCAGAGTGTTTTTTGCCCCTCTACTTCCAGTTAGAAAAATCACTATTTCTCTTCCATGGCCAAGATAAAATTCAATCTAATTAAGGTGACAAGGTGTTTCTGGTTGGGGAATTTTGCTTGTTATGGTTTTTAAAGTGTGTGTATGGCTGGATGATAAGAAATGACTAAGAAGTAGGGCAGATGAAATCCTAGTTTTTATTTCTTCACTTTTGTCTCGTACTTTCCATAACGACTTCCATAAGGCGATAAACATGATTTATGGCAGGTGTTTTTAAATTAAAAATGTACAAATTGTAGCTCTCTTCTGTGCTTCATTATTTTCACTTTGGAGAGACTCCATGTTACACAGATCCGTCCTTGAACATTCAGAGCCCCCTGAACACTGGGCATGACAAAGCGCACCTCTGTGGCTGGATTTCCCATGGGCCCACTTAAGCATTGCGTGTGAGGGCCTTGCAGTGACCCCCTTTCTTCTCTCCTGCCTCTTGCCGTCTCCCCCTTGCCCCACTTGGCCAGTTTCCCTCAGAGGTTTAAATGTGAATTTCTTTCTTTCCCCTCTAGTGCATTAAGTTCTGGTTTACAATTCTCCAGAGGACACATTATGAAGAAAAGACTTTGCTCACATAGACCACCAATTGGGTAACAAATGTGTCTTTTTGTTCATTTGTTTGCAGTGCTGGGATGGCACCTAGGGTCTTACCCATGCTAAGCATGTGTTCTAACACCAAGCTACACCCCCAGCCCCAACAAATATCTGGAGTCACCCTTGAGACCCTCAGTGTAGTAGTTGCTGGACAACTATAAAAGTACACATTGCCGATTTGTTCCCTAGTTACTGGATACTTATCATGTGTAATGCAGGAGAGTTTTTCTTAGCTGGAAAGCCAGGTCCATGAAAATGAGGAATATCATGGGGGCCAGGGATTTAGCTCAGTGGTTTCGCTGCCTGCTGCACAAGTGCAAGGACCCGGGTTCGATCCCCGGTACCAAAGAAAAAAAAAGAGGAATATCAGGAAGAAATGATGGAGGAAGCCAGTTAGGAAACTTGCTCTTTTTTGCTGGGAGGCAGGAAGGGTCCACACTGAGCTATGTGTACAAGAACATGAAAGACTCCTGAGGCTCATTCCTGTGTAGTGTCCCTCTTGTGTGGCTGCCTGGAATGCCGCTCCCCCACTTATCTTCATGGCCAACTCTCTTACCTTCTTCAGGGCTTTCCAGATGTCACCCATACAATAGAGCCTGCCTGACTGCACAGCCGGGGATTTAGCTCAATGGCTCTGCTGCCTGCCTCGGAAGCGCAAGGTCCTGAGTTCGATCCCTGGTACCAAAAAAACCCAAAACAAATAAAATTGCAATCACCACTATATGGAGCAGTCCCACCTTGCATTCTTGAATTTTTAAATTTTTGTTTCTTCTTTTTGTAGATCTGTTATCTTCCAACATGCAATATGTGCATGAGTTGTTTGCCATCTTTCTACCTCAAACACTAGAATGTGAATTCTATAACAGTGCCTGGCAAATAGTAGATACTCAATAAATACGGGTTGAATAAATGTATAATGTGGTCACATATCTGTGGTGAATTTACCTTTGTATACCTTCAGAAACATTATTTGAATGAAATTGATAAATAACTTACCAACATCTGTCAGTTGATGCTTGTTCCTTCTTTTTTCTTTTGTCTTGGTTTTCTTTCTTTCTCTCAGTACTGGGGATTGAATTCAAGGACTTTGCACTGAGATACATCCTCAGCCTTTTTTTAGCCTGGATACAGTAAGTTTAATGTCTCTGTTGTACTCAGAATAAACACCCATTCCTCCTTCCTCATCCTTATCCTCAGCCCTTTTTTAAACAAAAAAAAATGTGTTTTGAGGCAGGACGTTTTTAGTTCCTGAGTTGCCCAGGCTGGACTAGAAAGTATGATCCTTCTGTCTCAGCCTCCCAGAGTGCTGGGATCATAGATGTGTGTCATTATGCCTGGCTTTGCCTGGTTCTTAAGTAGCTGAGAGAGAATCATTGAGGAGTGTTTGTTATTGTTTTGTTGTTATTGTTGTTGCTGGTTACTAATGTAGATATTCTGTTTGTGTCTAAGTGGCAGGAGGTTTGATGATTGTGGTTCAAACTTCAGATGTTGAGGACAGAGAATGAATGAAAGAAGCAAGATTTAGGGTGTGCCTTGAATAGGTCCAATTTAAACAAGTAAAGGCCACAGGGAAGAACACTCCTGGTAGGGATTCCCAGAGCAGAGATGCAGAGGAGAAAACAAAGTGTTGAGAAGGCGAGCCCACCAGTCAGGGAGGACCAAGATGAAACCGGAGGGAGGGGCTGGATACTGAGAACCAGGGAAGCTGAACCGAGAGGTTTGGCTTTTTGTGGCGAAACCTGGGAAGACATGGCGGGGGAGGAGCATGATTGGCTGTAGAAGAGACAAATGGCTGCTCTATATAGCTTGAGCCTCCCAGGGAGTCAGGGAAGCCTGCTGGGAATTGTCAGCCACAGCTAGTGAAGTCTGAGGAAGAAGACAGTAAAGATTAATCTGAAAGACATTTTAAAGGAAGCAATAGTTTTTCTCCACTTTTTTACTGCGAAAAGTTTCAAGCATATAGAAACATACAATTAAATATGTATACATGTGCGTGTGCACCCATGTATGTGTGAGAGAGAGAGACCTGGATTCAACAACTGAAACAACAGAATTTTAATTGTGTCTTATTTAATCTACCAAGAACCTACAAATGATAGGTCACAGTAGTCACATTACATATACAGAAAAAATTATCCAATTGTTGTGATGAGATCTGGGACTCAATATCTGATCATATTTTCTCATTATAATTTTCCAAGAGCCAAGACAATAATGCCATTTTCAGTACACTTGGTCCTTGCATACGATCCTCTGTATGAAGTCTCCACTCATCAAGTTAATGATGAAGGGAATGCGATGCCTGGCCCAGTGCATCTGCGATTGTAATCTTTGCCAGCAAAATATTTTTTAAACGCTCATGTTAGCTGGATTGAGATGAAAAATATTGTTTCAGAAGAAAATAAAAGTTTCTGTGGTTAATATTTTAAGCCAGACATTCTCTGAGGATGAAGGGCTCATTCATACTTCCCCCATTTAACCCCTCATCTGGAAAAACAAAAAGATAAACGATGAAGCGAAGTGAATCTACTGAGGTAATGACACTTAGCCTGATGTGTAGACATTTCTTATTTCCAGATTGCTTCCTATCCCCAGTTGCCTGCTTTGTTTTTGTTTGTTTGTTCAGCCTGACTCAGTGTTACTGTCTCTCAATTCTTAAGCCTGAGTGATGCTATATTCTCACTATCCTTGTCACTCACAAATTCTCTTTGGTTGATTTGTTAAAAATGCTAATTTAGTATGTTCAAACTATTCCAGAGTCTCTATTTTAAAACTGTAGATGCCGTAGACTCATAAATGTTAAGCTGTATAAAAATGAAGTGCTTTATATTCTCTGTATAATGAACCCCCCCTAGAGCAAAGCCAAGATAAATGATCTGACATTGAGTTGTTGACTATAGATGATCATGTTCCACTGAGGTTCCCGGGTGCTTAGCACCCAGAATAATTGTCCCCAGGCTTGTACATCCCACATTCTGAGCGAGTAGGCATAGAGCTAGTGAGCTGCCACACTCCTTTGGGACAGGTCTGGAGCTGCACAGCCAATGGAAATATGTGGGACCTAAGTACCAAGGAGTTAGCTGATTTTGCACATAGAGGCATAAGGGAGAGTACTGTGCTCATTTCTTCAGGGAAAAATTCCATCCCTCCCAACACACAATTCCTCAGTCAGTTCTATCGATTTATTTGTCCGTCTCAGGAAGACAAATAGTCTTGTTCCCCTTTCCCATTCTTTTAAAAATCATTTTTAGTTGTGTAAGTACACATGAATACATTCTTATTATAAAAAATTCTATACAGATAAAGACAAAAATCCCTTTGATTCTTGTTATAGGCTGAATGTTTCTCCCCAAAATTGTAAGTTAAAACTCAGTTGGGCTGGAGATTTAGCTCAGTGGCACCTCACCTGATTCACAAGCGCAAAGTCCTGAGTTGGATCCCTGGTACCAGGGGAAAAAAAACAAAAGAAAAAACTTAGTCACCCCTGGGATAGTATTAAGAGATGGGCCCTGCAGGAGATTGGTAAGTCATCAAGACAGGTCCCTCATGGATGGGATTGGGACTCTTGTAAAAGCGCTTGAGGGAATGGGTTTATTCCCTTCTCCAAGTCTTCTGCCATATGATGAAGGGAATGCAGTATGACACAAGACTTGTACCTTTTGGAGGACACAGCATTCAAGGTGCCATCTTAGAAGCAGGGAACAGCCCCACCCCAGACACTGTACCTGCTGACCTGCTCGATCTTGGACTTCCTAGCCTCCAAAAGTATGAGAAATCATTTTCTATTGTTTCTAAATTACCCAGTCTGTGATATTTTTCTTTAGCAGTACAAATGGATTAAGACAATCCTCTCATCATCAACTTACTTCCTTTTCCTCAGGTATTGCTATTACCAGTTGGGTATAAATCTGTTCCGATTTTCTTTAATTTTTTTTTTTTTTGGATATTCTTATATGCATTTGCATGACCTCACTTACATAGAGAAATGTGTAGTCCTGTGTGTTCATTTATGATGCTTTTTTGTAGTGTTTTATAGTATTCTGCAACTTGCAACTTTCAATAACAATATGTCTTTGAGGTCTTTTTTTTTTGGTACCGGAGATTGAACTCAGGACCTTGCACTTGCTTGCGAGGCAGGTGGCAGAACCACTGAGCTAAATCCCTCGCCCTTTGAGGTCTTTTCATAAGTCCATTCATATGGTCTTTTCCCTATAAATCTTCATTATTTTTCACTGCTACATTGTATTCCACAGACGTCGTAGAATTTAGCCAGTGTCCTTAGTGATGGCCATTTAAGTTGTTTCCATTTTTTTCTATTTTAAATTTTGTTGTAATAAATATTCTTTGCTGCTTTGTGCGCACACCTGAATAAATTGACTAAGACAAATGAAACAAGGTCAAAATGCTGGTCAAAAGGCATGGACTTTTGGTGCTGTCAAATTGCGGTCCAAACAACATCTAAAAAAGTGATATCTATGTGTCACTAGTATATCACCTTGGATAAGGACAATCTGTTTTGCAAAAACATGGTATCTCACTATTATAATTTGTATTCCATGAGAATTTGTGGAGTTGAGCAAACTCTAGCCATTAATGTTTCCTCTTCTGTGAATTGTCTGTCATCTTAAAAATCTATGTCAATTTTCAAAATCATACCCCTTCCTTTTATTTATTACTAGGATTACCTTAGATGTTTTAAAAAATAAATACATATCGAACTGTACCCTATCCGCTAATGAGCCCTTCAAAGTCATTCATCATTTTTTATAATGTTTTTGATTTCTATCAGTTCTTTTGGATTCTTTCTTAGAATGTCCATCTCACATTCTACTTGCTTACATGTGTCCTTGCATGTTGCTTACTTTTCCATTAGCGCCCTTAGCATATTAATCACAGTTGTTTTAAATTCTCAGTCAGATAATTCCTACATTCTTGTCATATCTGACTCTAGTTCTGATGCTTGTTTGGTCTTTTCAAGCTGTGTGTGTGTGTGTGTGTGTGTGTGTGTGTGTGTGTGTGTGTGTTTGAGAGAGAGAGAGAGAGAGGCAGAGAACTTTTAGTATACCATACAATTTGTCATTGAAAAATGGACATTAATTACAAGGAATTTTGGTAAATGGGCCTTTAGTACAGTAAAATGTGTGGGGAGGGCAAGCATTCTATAGTTCTATAGTTAGGTCTCTGTCTTTTGATGAGCCTGTTCCCCTGAATTTAGAGAGAGGACAGGGTAGCTACAGGGCCTGGTGTTGACTATTTCCCTTTCCCTGGGTAGATTTGGCTGGACAAAACCTGAGAGGGAGAAAGCAAAACAAAAAACAAAATGGAACAAAACCAACCCCCTAGAGGGGTAGGCTGTGGTTGCATAGTTTTCCTGAGGGCATACCTTCTTAAGAACAGGATGCTCTGGTGCATTTTAAAATGGTTGCTTTAGCTGTCCTCCTGCCAGAACACAAGCACAAGGGATTTTTCTCTGACATTTATCTTGAAAACCTGGTCAAGCATCAGGAAGTAAAAGATACAAGAGTCTAGGGTATTCTATGATTGGGTTCCCTGGAGATTTTAACTCTTAGCCTTGTCCACATTGAGCCCTTAGAATGGATCAATCACAGTTTAGGTTTCCCAACTTCTGTAAGTGGGTTTCCACATGAGTAAACTACGACTCTCTCTCTCTCTATGTGCCTGTCTCTCCCAACTTTGGAACAATGCTTAGCTCTGTGACCTGACTTCTCTTACCAATCTAAGAAGGGTGGCTGCTTTTTTGATCCTTTCCTGTGACAGAATTCTTTGACTATGGAGGCTGGATGACATTGAGTCAGGTTTAAGAACTTGTCAAATCCCTTTATGAGGCCAGATTCTAAACGAAAGGCAGCAGACAGTTCAGAGCCCATGGATGCCCTCCTGTAAGATTTCCATCCGTCAGCAGAGAACCATGTGCTCTATTGCGGGTTCTCCTCCTCAAGTGCAGATCTAAGCACATATTCGCCAGTGTAGCTGTGATCCTCTTGCTGTCAGGCCTCACCACTTACCTTCTCCTTTCCCCGCTCCCACCAACCACTCGCCTACCAGGTCTTCTAGGGCTCTGAGCACTGCAGAACACTTGAGAAAGCCCTTGGGGCTGGAGATGTGGGTGGGGCGGCCAGCCACAGCTGCTCTCTGTCCTGTTCCTCTGGTCTGTTCTCCTCTCTGAAGAGCCACCTCTGTTTTCTGTTGGGCACACCTTGGCCACTTGCTCCTGCCTCCTCCCACTCCAGCCCAGCTATTTACCCCCAAACCTCCACCCTTCTGCCTGCCGCCCAGGCAGTCTTCCCTGGTCACCAGGAGATTGGTTTGGTATCTTCTGAGAGGGCAGGGAGTCTCTGCAATGAAGCCCGAGTGTGCCTGGGAAACCCAGCAGCTACTCATGCCAGGTATGCTCTCCCTGGCCCCCCACCCCACGGACAGTGACCTGTGAATGCTTCAGTGTCTAGTCACTGGGACATTTAAAGTTCCCATCTGCTCTTGTGTCCTGAACCTGTTTGTCCAGGTGAGTGATGTCTACCTTACATGGTAAGGCCTTGAAAGCCAGAGAGGGAGGCTGAGACCAGTTCTATGCAATTCTTTGTACAGTGATTAGCCAAGACCCATAAGCAATTAGATCCCTAATAAGTGCTCTCTGATGGTATGATGCTGCAGGAAATGATTCCCTTAATTATGTATTTCTTAGACTTATCTCTTGAACTTGGTGGACAGCAAGTGGATAGGAGTCAGGTGATGGTAATTGTTTTTTAAAACATTTTTTAGGGATTGAATTTCTAATTTCTGTGTGCCCAGTTCCTTAGAGGGTCTGACTTGATGCACAGTTCTGAAAATGCAAATTGTATTTACAGAGCCAGGTCACTGCTATTGTCCAAATGGGTTGCCACACACATATCTGAACAAACATGAGTGAGGGCACCCCGTTCTTGCATTGAGTCATTACAGTATACTTGGGCAGCTTGCCATCCTACACCAAAGAAATACTAAGAGACTCTTTCTCCCTCTCTGGGTCCTCTCAGGCAAAGGCTTTGATTTTTTTCTTTTTAAGCAGTAAATTTACATGATTTAAAGCACACACACCCCCACCCTGTACTGGGGATTGAACCCAGAGCCTTTGAACTGAGCTACATCCCCAGCCTTTAAAAAATATATATATACAGGGGTCTGGGATGTAGCTCAGTGGTTCTGGCACCTGCCTTGTAAGCACAAGGTCCTGAGTTCGATCACTAGTATCAAAAACAAACAAACAAACAAACAAACATACATATGTATGTACCACTAAGTTGCCCAGGCTGTTTTCAAACTTATGATCCATCTGCTTCAGCCTCCCAAAGTGCTGGGATTAAAGGCATGTGCCATTAAAGTTCTTTAAAAAAAAAAAAAGGTTGGGCTAGGGGCTGGGGATTTAGCTCAATGGTTCCCGCCCCTGCTTCGAAAGCACAAGGTCTCGAGTTTGATCCCACTACCAAAAAAAAGTCTGAGTAGACAAATATATTACCTCTTGTACCTTTATGTTTTTCCTCATAGCCTTTTATAAGGCACTATCAGTGTCACCTGGATAATTACCCTATGTCTATTTGACATGGAGGCGGGCAGAGACATAGGCCCTAATCCTGGGCTGATTCTGTGGTGCACTTTGTGTTTTAGAGACTTTGGAGAGAAGGACATGTTTTGTGGTTTCTCTGATTTCAGAGTTTTAGAATGGAAATCACAATAGTGTCAATGACCCTAGGCAACCCAGAAGAAAAAGTTGCTGCATGAATGCAGAATGGGAAGTAGATTTAAAGATTTGCCCCAGGCCACATGTTATAGCTAAAAAATAGCACTCTGGACTTCCTGCCTCATGGTCTAGGGCCCTGGCCACATGGGTGGCAAGGAGGAAGTCAAAGGAGCCAGCTCCGGCACACTGCCTGCTCTACATGCTGCTGAGCGGCCTGCATCAAGTGGCTTTCCCCAGCTGCTTTGTAAAGGTGGTTTCTTCCTGGCTGCATCCTGGCCTTCTATAGAGGACATGTACAGGCAGAGGCTCCTAGGAGCTGGTTGCTGGTGGAAGCTCCCAGGGCCACTGCTCATCCTCTGTGTGTGTCCTGAGGCCGAACACTCAGAGCCAGTCCATGGGTGCTGTGCAGGCTCACCAGGAAGAGCAACTTGCGGGAAGAAGGACCCTACTGAGTTTGTAAACAGGGTTAGAATAGGGACTGGGGGGAGGGGTAGAAAGAAAATAGGTAGAGGGGAAGGAATGGGTAAAGGGGGTGTGTATGGTAGGGGACAAAAGAGAGAAGAGGCCAGAAGAAAGTGGGCTCCCTTGTCCCATTTAATTTTTATTTTAAAATTATTTTCCTGTGGCTTTGTCCCTGCAGGCGGCTTCCGCTTCGCTTCCTGGTGTTCTGTTCACTTTGGTGTGTTTGATTCGGTTGTTGGCTTTGCCCTTTGTCTGTTTTCCACTTCTGCAGCATTGATCCAGCCTTTTTTTTCACCCCTCCTGCTGGTTCCTGCTATTTCCAGAACATATTTTAGAGACTGCACTCTTCTTAGGAATTGGGTAAAAAGCTCTATTTTTACAAGAACATTTCCCCCCTTTTCTTAAAAAAGTCTCTCTCTGATTTCTCTGCATTTTACTATTTCCTCTTATCACCAACTTCTTCTTTTTTCCCTTTCCCCCGACCCAGGGTTGGTGTGTGTGTGTGTGCATGTGTGTATGTGTGTGTGAGAAAGAGCACTTTATTGAGATATAAATAACACCACACAACTCACCCAATTAAAGTGTACAAATCAATGTTTTTTAGAACCTACAATGTTGCATAACTATCACCACACTCAGTTTTAGAACATTTTCATCATCCTCCAAAACATCCTGTACTCATTAGCCATAGCCATCCCTTTCCAATCCAGTCCTCCCCACCAGCCCCTGGAAATGACTTATCTGTTTTCTTTTTTTATGGATCTGCTTATTCTGGACATTTCAAACAAATGGAATCTATAAAATTTAGTCTTTTGTCTCTGGCTTCTTTCACTTAGCCTGTTTTCAAGGTTCACCCTTGCTGTATCATGTATCAGTAATTTATTCCTTTTTTATTACTGACACCAGAGATTTTGTCTGTTTAGTGACACAGGGAAAGCGTTAGATGGAACACACATCATGTGGAAAAAAGAATGCAAAGTTATAGATTATTGAAATACAACATGGAACCTTTGATGAAATAGGGCTGAAATCATGTTGAAGACTATTAGATACACTTTGGAGAGCATATGCCAAACTCTTAAGAATTCAGAAGGACCCTGGTCTAGAAAATTCTTTCCATGCAAATCTCAATGCTCCCAATGCCCTCTCCCACCTCCCTTTCTCCCTACTTCACTCTAGTATTTTTCTAATGGAGAGAACAGCCTTCCCTTGCATGCAGTGCTGAGCTTGGACACAGTCCCCATTAAGTCATTCCCAAGCTGCGGTATTTCACTTTCAGTCTTGGGCAAGAACAAGGTAAGAAAGATGGAAGTGATTTCATTATTGAAACTTGAATGAACCCAAATGAGAAAATAAGAGGCAAAAGCTAGACTGACTTGGCTTTTAAAAATAAAAATGTTATCAAGTCAATAGATTAAAAAAAAAGACCCAAGACATTGATAGGAGAGATATTTTGAGACTAACTGATGTTGAATCCTGATGCCTTAACAAGAAAAAGGGCAAAGAAATTGAGAGTCAATTTATTAGAGTTTTGTGGTGAGAGAATCAATGGTATTATGGATTGCTTTCATTATCCAGACAGTGGTCAGAAAACTTCCTCAGCACCGACTGTACCATGTTCATTTGTAAACCACATTATGATCTTACAGTACAAAGAGCTGGCCACATTTAAAGTCAAGAACTGTAAGCCACTGGCATTAATATGAAGCATGAGCTAAGAACCGAATATGTGAACAGAATAGGAAAGCTTTTCTCTTGCAAAAATATCTCAGGAAATATATTAATAGTTGCAAAACCCATTAAAGTTAAATATAGCTAATTTGATTAATGTAGCTCTAAAACATTAGCATAGAAAAGGAGAGAAAGGCCATCTTGAAGTAGGGGATGGCTGACTTAGAATTATTGAAGGGGGTTGGAAGGATGAAAGAAAAGTGAGAATATGGTTTACTCTGCTCCTCAACCGAGGAACTGCTGGTGTGAATTCTGAAATTCTGAGATTCCAAAGCTCATCCTGAATAGCTCATATGCCCCTGTTCCACTCTTTACATGTTGTAAAGTGGTGTTGCTTACATCCCTGGAGTTTTAAGGAGTTCACACCAACAATTATTTTATTTAGAATGTTCTGTAACCCTAAGGCCCAGGCATGCTTCCATGGGGCTAGACAAAAACAGATTAAGCTGCCAACTACCATGCTGTACTCAGAATTTGTTTATTCATTCAAATATTGAGTGAGCAGCTATGACTGCCAGGGTGACTGAGCTAGGACAAAGTGATAAATCCAATAGTCATGGTCTTGGTCACGGTGAAAACAAGAATGTATTTACTGAAATTGCAGAAGTGCTGTGCCAATGTCAAAGGTGTTTGGAAGTGTGTTACTGGAGACCCTGTGTGAATGGAAGATAGTTCCTAGGTCAGGTTTATAGTGCCTGGATCTTTCTTTACAATGAGTTCTCAGCCTCTTTCTCATTTACTTCCTCTAGGCTGCTCCACCTTTTCCCCAGACCTGCCTGGCTGTTTCCCATCACAGGATCTAATCATACTCTCTACTCAAGCTGAGATCCTGTGATCGTGTGACAGAAATTGCAAAGGTTTTTCCTGTTTTCTATTTTCTTTCATTCACTAAGTTTATTGGTACATTTTAGGTATACGATATGATGACATTCATCATTGGGATTTGTACCTTTACATGATATATCTTGGTTCTTATTTTTTCCCCATACCCCTGCTCTCCCTTCAACCCCTCCACTCCTCCCTATTTACAAAGACTGTTTCTGTTTTTTCCTTTCACATATTTATTTCTTTTCCTTCTTTCCTTTCCTCTACCCCTCCACTTCCCCATCTCTTTTGGACCTTTTCCTCCTATTTCACATTATCTATTATATATTTTGATCCTTATTTACACTTTCAGTTTCTCACACCAGAGAAACTGTTTGGTATTTACACACGTGTGTACTATTTATTTCACTTAAGAGCATGGCCTCAATGTGCATCCATTTAGCTATAAATATCTCTAGTTTCTCATTCTTTATGACTGACTACTACTCCATTTTATATGTGTGTGTGTGTGTGTGTGTGTGTATATATATAAACTTCTTTATCCAGTCTCCAGTTGATGGGCAATTGGGCTTTAAAATATACATAACATAAAATTTACCACCTTACCTCTTTTTAAGTGTATAGTTCAATGATACTAAGCACATACATATTGTTGTGCAACCATCACAACCATTCATTTCCCATGCTTTTTCATCTTCACAAACTGAAACTCTGCATCCATTAAACTAAACTCCACATCCACCTCCCATCCACTTCCATCACTGGTAACTGCTATTCTTCTGTCTTGATGAATTTGCTCTAGGTGTCTCCCATAAGTGGAATCATGTAGTATTTGTATTTTTATGACTGCTTTATCACTTAGCATGATGTCCTCAAGGTTCATCCTTGTTGAACCATATGCCAGAAGTTTTTAAACAATTTAAGTGTTTCCAAGGTTCCGGCCTCATACTGTTGTCAGAGGCCCTATAGGAAAGGTGTGGTCCATTCAACGTGGACACTGAGCAGAATTTGATGGACTATTTACAAGAGTGTGGGCAAAGTTTAAGGAAATCATTGTGTCTCAGAGTGGTAAAGCTCCAAGAACTAGCAATAGTGGGGAGATGTTACCCTTTAAGATCTCAGGGGCCAAAGAGGATGTGATGATTACTAGCACCTAAAGATAGGCCACCAGACAGAGATAAGGATTTTGAGAAGGCAACACGGGCCAGCACAGGTAGGGAGAGTAGACCTTACCCTCCTCTTCTCCAGTCCCCAGTCTTCTCCCTAGCTTTGCACTATTCAACCCAGGCAGGCACAGAGGGCAGGGCTCACCTTCCTCAGCATGGTGCAGGTGGCAAAGGCTGGAGATTAGATGTGGAGGAGCAAACAGTGCATCCCACCTGCACACACGCCTTCTACAGGGAGTTAAGTGTGAGGTGAATATGGATGCAAAGCTGAAGCTGAGAACAAGGGATGGAGGAGTTCCTCTAAATGAGAAAGGGGAGGCAAGATAGTTCTGGAAAGAGGTGATATGTCAGAGAAAGAGAATGTGAGACAGGAGGGAGACTTGACAGTTCCTATGAGGAAGGCTGGGAAGACCCCTAGGTAGATGTCTAAAAGGGATCCACTGCATGAAGAAATAATGTTCCTTTCTCAATGTCCCCAAGGACCTTCAGTAAAGATATACTGTAGTGCTGAGTATGGTGCCATACCCCTGTAATGGTAGAGCTGCGGTAGGCCAAAGCAAGAGGATCACAAGTTTGAGTCAAGCCTGGGCAACTTAGTGACTTAGACCCTGTCTCAAAAAAATTTTTTTATGTATATATAGAGATAAATAGAGAGAGAGAGAGAGAGAGAGAGAGAGAGAGAGAGAGAGAGAGAGAGATTGAGAGAGAGGGAGAGGGAGAGGGAGAGGGAGAGAGAAAGAAAGATCTGGGCATATAGTTCAGTGGAAAGGCCTTGGGTTCAAACTCCAGTACCAGGTGGTAAGGGAAAATTCACTTTATTTTTCAGGCTTCCAAGTGTATTTTTGTTTTTTTGGGTTTTTTTTTTGTACCAGGGATCAAACTTGGGACCTTGCGCTTGTGAGGCAGGCAGCAGCACCACTGAGCTAAATCCCTGGCTCAGGTGTACTTTTGAATGTAACACTGTGTTGAAAATGGTTAGGAGTAATAAAGTCCAGAATTGCTTGATGTGACAGGCAGAGTAGTAGCTCCCCAAAGATGCCCATATTGTAAATGTAGAATCTGTGATGTTATGTGGGAGTGGGAACCAAGTTTACAGATAGAATTGGAGTTGATAATCATCTTGTTGAAATAAGATTATCCTGGGTTATCCAGATCTTCCCAGTGTCGTCACAAGGTTCTTAGGTGAGAAAGTGAGAGACAGTAGAGTTAGAGTCCGAGAGCTGTGGCATGGAATTTGGCCTTGACTGACTTTGAAGTTGGAAGGAAGGGAAGGAAGGGAAGGAAGGGGAAGGAAGCAGTTTCTGGAAGCTGGGCCAGGAAGAGTGCAGTCCTTCCGCCATCTTTAGTCCATGGAGACTTGTGATAAATTGGTTGTGTTTTAAGCCATTGCACTGTGGTGAACTGTTATAGCAGCCATTGGAAATGAATACACATGGGTTTTATGAGCTATGGGCAAAGTTAGCTAAATTTGGAATTAAATACTGTATTTAGATTAAACCTGCGAGCTTCTCTGACAAGAGCTTTGATTAAACTACTCAATTCCTCAAAGTAGCTGAATGGCACATGGGGTAAAGTAGGGACTGGGCCTTGGTACTTGTCAGTACTTGTCAGTACTGTAGTATTTATATGATTCTTTTTAGCTTCCTTCTCATGTGATTGCTCTAGTCCTGATTTTTGGATCAATGAGACACCTGTAATTTTTATTTTGAATATCATCTTCTACCATCTTTTTTGAGAAACTCATGCCTGCAGTCCACTTTAAGCATGGTCTTTTTTAGGTCTCTCTGTACAGGTGATTTAATGTTCAAATCCATCAAATGGTTTCTTGCTCCCATGGAACTTCACAGGCTCTAGCATTAGGATGTGTATATCTTTGGTGAGGGGCCTTTACTTTGCCAGTGACACTCAGTAATACTGGACCTTCCTGCTCCTAAACATGTTCCACCATAGTGGTTCATTAAAAAATACACAAAATCCTGGAAAATAAAGTGTCCTTTACTAAAGGTCTTTGGGAGAAGTTAGAAGGATCTTTATATTTTCATGTGGTGATCCCTTTTAGACCTACAGGAACAAACCCTCCCACCTGGCAGGTGTTTCTGTGTGGGAGTGTTTCCATACCTGTAAGAGATACCTCTTAGAGACACAGCTGACAAGTGCATAATGCTACAAACTCCATGGAAGAAAATTTGTTATGAATGAAACAATAGCAAATGGGTCTCATTGGCAGGAGAGTTTTTGTTACACAGTCAATTCGTGGGGATTAAAATGATTATTTTCTCTTTTTTTTTTGGCACTGGGGATCGAACTTGGGTCCCTGTGCTTGCACAGCAGGCAGTGAAACCACTGAGTTAAATCCCCGGCCCTATTTCCTCTATTTTTGAGGATTCTAGTAATTTTGTCCTTTTTCCCTTTCAACAGTCTAAAAGAACTAATTTCTTTCTTTCTTTCTTTCTTTCTGGGGATCGAACTTGGGAACTTGTGCTTGGGAGGCAGGCAGTGGCACCACTGAGCTAAATCCCCAGCCCCCTAAAAGGACTAATTTCTATTCTGTTGTTGTTGTTGTTGCTGCTGTTGTTATTGTTAGTCTGCCGAATTCTGCCCTAACCATGTCATGGTTAGGATCAGATGCTAAGTTTAGACAGATCTGGCTTCTGACCTGGGTCTGCCTCTTAACTATTACTTGTTTTTTCTTAGCATTAGTTTCCTCACCTAGAAAACAAAGAATAATTTTGTCTACCCTCACCAGTTTGTTATGGGGATTAAATAAGATAGTGACTATAAAATAGCCCTGAGACCACCATTATTAGGACAAGTTGAGTGCTTCTTGTTCTAAATGCTTAGAAATAAAAGTGTTTCAGATTTTTTTTCTTACTTTGGGATATTTGCATGTATATAATGAAATATCTTGGGAATGGGTCCAAGTCTAAGCTTGAAATTCCTGTTTCATACATACTTTATACATGTGGCCTAAAGGTAATTTTATGCATGTTTTAAAAAATTTTATACAGGAAACCAAAATCTCATGATGTGGAATCACTTGCAATATTATGTCAGCATTTAGGATTTGGGAGCATTTTCGATTTTGGATTTTTGTATTAAGGATACCCAAACTGTACCACCAAAGTTATTACCACTTTTAACATCTTCCCAACTCCTCCCACCTCATATTAAACAGCTTTTTCTGAGATCAGCAGATCTTGGGCATACAAGAAATTAAATAATTAATTATGTCTAATGTTTGGAAAATATTAAAAGCTTTAGCACTAGGCTGAGTCTTAAATATATTGGAGAAAATTGGAGAGGAATTTTATTTTTTAAATTAATGTTATTGGTACATTTTAGGCATACAATATAATGACATTCATCATTGGAAATTTGCACCTTTACATAATCTCTCTTGGTACTTATTTTTTCCCCATTCCCCTGCCCTGCCTTCAACTCCTCCACCCTTCCCTATTTACAAAGGCTTTGTTTCCATTTTTTCATTTTCTCATATTAATTCCATGGAGAGGAATTTTAAATTGTAAGCTTACTTTATCCTCTATGAGAAAATACTGAAATTCTTAGGCATGGAGAAAAAAAAATCTACTGTTAACTTAAATAAAGAAGTATTGTTGTCACTTCTTTTTTCCTAAAGAGCACAGATAAAGCACAAATGACTTTCCAAGTTTGTCACTAATACATTCACAGGAGGCAGTATGACATAGGAGTGCTGCTGTTAGCAAGAGGTTAGACCTAAGCCCCTTATGCACTTTCCATTTCCTTGTTCTGACTCAGTGGTTCTTACTTGAGGAGAGAAGCTCATTGGAAGGATGTGTGGGGTATTGTGGTAGTCACAATGGTTATGGGTGGATGGGAGCCAGCTTCCAAGGTGGCCCCAAGTGAGCCTCATCTGCTGATAGTCACACTCATGCAGCCCTTCCCAAGTATCTATGTGACCAACAAAATGCAGCCAAAGCAAAGGTATACCACTTCTGAGATGAGGTTCTAAAAGGTGTCTCAGTCTAAAAGGCATCCTGATCTCTCGGTCATTGTCTTGGCTCACTTGCTCTGTAGAAAGCCTTGTCGTGAGCAATCATGAGAGGCCCATGTGGTGGGGAACTGCAGCTTCCCATAAAGCAATATACCAAGCAAGTGAGCTGGGAAGCAGATTCTCTGGGCCCAGTCAAATCTCAGATGCCTGCAGGCCCTGTGGACACTTGGGATGCATTGCTTGTGAGTGACCCTGAGCCTCACCCACCCACCTAAGCTGCTCCCAGCTTCCCGATCCTCAGAGATTAAGAGATAATAAATATTTCTTGTTTAAGATGTTGAGTTTGGAATGGTTTGTTATGCAGCAATAGATGACTAATAAAGGGTGTGTTTGGCTTTTCAAAAGCAGAGTCAAGGATGTCAAATGCCCCCGCAGCTCAGCGAAGATTTTGTTCCTTCTTCAAGGACAAAGGGCTCTCCAAACATTGTCATAAACTTTCCTAGTTTGAAATGTTTATGACTTTCTTTTGTGGCTTAAAAGCAAAAGACCAAAAAGAAAAGGCAATCATTAATTGCAATATGTTTCTACTCAAATTTAAATGAGATATCTAATGATTCTTCCTTGAATCTTTCCTGCAGATATTTTGGCAAATACTCTAAAAGTTATGTACAAGAATGCCACTTGGTCTTTTGTTTACAGTATCAATGTATTGCAAACAACTTAAATATTCACTAATAAAGGAACAGTGAAATAAAATGTGGTATATCTAGAAAATTTTGCAGCTCTTTAAAAAATGAGGTTAAGCTGTATGTAACAATACAAAATGAGCTCTAAAGTATACTTTAAAATGAAAATCTAAAAAATGGAATAATATAAATGGTGTTATGGTTTGAATCAAAATGTCCCACAAAAGGCTCATGTATGCAGGAGGGGGGAGCTTTTGGAAGATGACTAGATCATGGGGCACTAACCTCATCAATGGATTAATTCATTGGTTATGATATTAGGAGATAAGGCCTGGTTGGAAGAAGTAGGTCACTCAGAATGGAATCTGAAAGAGTATATTCTTCTCCCTGGCCCCTTGTACTTACTCTGGATCTTCTTCCCTTCTCTACTTCTTAATTGCCATGAGATGAGCGGCTTTTCTCCACCATGCAATTCTGTGATGATGTTTCTTATTTTTGTTTTTGTTTTTTGAGATAGGGTCTCACTATGGTAGCCCAGGCTGGTCTTGAATTCACTATGTAACCCAGGCTGTCCTCAAACTTGTGGCAGTCCTCCTACCTCAACCTCCCCAGTGCTGGGATTACAGGCATGTGCCACCACGCCCAACTTGCCATGATGTTTCTGTCTTGTAGCCAACTGACCGTGGACTGAAACCTCTGGAACTGGGAGCCAAAATAAACTCTCCTCCTTTAAGTTGGGGTTTGTTAGGTATTTTAGTCATAGTAATGAAAGTTGCCTAATCCAAATGGCACACCAGATGAGTTTTTAAAAACAATATATTTTGTGTGTATATATAAATGTACAGAAATAGATATGGAATGATTCACCTCAAAATTTTTTTTCACCTTGAACTCTTAACAAAGGATTCTTATATGGAAAGAAGCTGTACATGATAGAATTTTGGCTGTACCATTGTCTGAATTTTATTTTTGCAATAAGTGTTACTTTCATGATTACAAAGGGTTCTAAGTGGTTATACTCCAAGACATTGATAATGTCCTATGTCTTATTGGTACATTGAACTTTCTTTGATCTTATTTAATATGGAAAGGTGGGAATAAATGGCACATAATTTCTATCTGTGGTTTGAGTAAGATAGGATTAATTGAAGCCAGGACACTGTGTTGGCAAAGGGCACTGTGGCAGAAATGGGAAAATTAGCATGAATTTACTCTCACCCCTTCAGGTATAAATACGCCTGAATTTCAGCTCCTTAGCCCAGTAAGCTCAGGTGTCAAAAAAGGACCCATTGGCAACTGAACTGGAGAGTCTGGAATCTGTTCTGACTTCAGACATGGAATTGGGGCACTTGAACCCACAAGGTCCTGAAGACCCTCAATTTCACTTTGGTTCCCTTAAAACTGGATTTGTGCACCTGCACCCTGCATCATCACTCTCATCTTAAAAGTACAGCCCAAGATTTCAAGTATGAAATTGGTTCAACTGGAATACATCTATTTCCTATTCAGGACACAGCTTCCCTTATTCATTTGTTGCATTTTTACCTGAGGTCTTATCAGATAAAACAAAAGAAGAAGCTTCATTCATTATCGACCAACAAAAGCTTGGAGTTAAGTGCTCAAACTCTAAAAACATACCGACAGTGGAGATGAAAATGAGAATAATAAATGTAACTCAGGAAAATTAGAGTTTTGATTTATGTGTGAAGACATACATTAAATATATAGACCTCTCAGCAAATAAATAAGATCCAAAGGCTGGCGGGGTGGGGCATATTTTAAAGGCTTTGTTGATCACTTGCTTGTCATATTTGTAAAAAATAAGATTTTATGTATTTTGGATTATATAAGAACTCAAACTACTCCCAAGATGCCCCTTTACTTTGCATTTGTACAAACAATACTTGTTCAAGATTTGTAGAACTTACACTGCTTTCTCCCCACAACCCATAAACATCTGACTTAGGACAGGAAATGTACATTCAGTGAGTATGTTGAAAATACAATGCATAAAAGAATGGGAAAACCATATTATTTTTCTTTTGTGCAGAATTAAATCAGTGGAAGGAAGCCAAGGAAGTTACACACCTAAATTTGTTTCTGGCTGAACAATCCTTAAATTATTGGTGGTTATTGATCAGGAGATTTTGGTTCTTAAATTCTATGGATTTACTTATTTCTCAGCCAGTTAACTTTTAAGGTTTTCATATTTCAATAAAGAAATGAGAGATAGTGCCTTTATATATATTTTAAATCTACCCTACTCTTTATTAAAATCAGTGAAAAATATACTTTATATCATTTACCTGACCCTTAGTTTGGCTCCACAGGCTTGTGTTAATTTTTGTTTAGGAAATTTCTACCCAACCAAGTCAAGGCAGAGAATCAATCTCCCCCCCACTACCACCAGGTGCTGGGGATTGAACTCAGGACCGTGTGCTTTTGAGGCTGGCATGGCACCGTGGCCCTGTTTCCCATATATTTTTGACATGTCAATGAACTTTTACTTTACCTCAATGAGCCTTACTTAGCTTCCTCAGCTGGAAGATGAAAGCATTTACTACAGGAGTCACATATGTATTACGTATACTTAATCCTGTACACACAGGTATGCCACTCTGTATATGAAGTCATACAAAAGTCCTAGCCACTTTGTTCCTAATTCAGATTGATTTTTTTTTATAAATATGAGTTAGGATAAATTTGTACATATATCAACCCTAATCACAAAAGCGAAGATGTTGAACAACCCATTGGATATATGCTTCTCAGACACTGGGTAGAGATGAGATACAAGTTATTGCCTGTCTATGAGAGATGAAGCCAAAAATGTGGACTAAGTCACATAAGGACAATGTAGAAAACTACACAGAAGAACATAACTTGGGACTGAACCCAAACTAATTCTACCTAAGTAGAATAAAGGGAGGTAAAGTGCTCTGAGAGGTGCCTGAAGACTCTCCACAGGATACGTAAGTAAGCATGGATGTTTTAAGAGAATTCATTTTTAGATCCTCTGCTTCTGCTTCAATCTTCCCTTCAATTGCTCTCCTGGAGTACATGCCTGTGATGGGCTGGGGAAAGGAGAAAGTGTCTCTTTTCTTATCCTGTCTCAATTGCTTCTACACTTTCTGAAAGAAAGGCATTTCCTTCACAGCACCATGTTGCATTATCTCAGAGGGAGAAAATCCTCTGGTGTTTCAAAGGGACAGTTGTGAATATGGTCTATTCTGAGACAGCTACTGACTCCAGGGACTAAGTAACAGACCCTCTGCCAGCCAAGTGGCCTTCAACCCTGTGGTCAATAAAACCATCATAGGACCTCACTGGACCATCAGCTGTTAAATCGTACAAGAAGTTTGTGGTTATACAGCACTTTGTGATTTTGGGGGGCATAATTCAAAAAGGGTTAAAATAATTGAGAGACATTGCCATAAAAATAAAACAAGACAAAATAAACCAAAACAACCTCTTTTCCCATTCACCTATTTATATAAGGTTATAAAGTTTCTCAGAATTTATATGTGTAAAAATAAAAAAAGGATAGGACTAATGTTGAACCCTATCACATTCCAGCAACAAGAAATACTTATCAACAGATAACTAAACTATCGAGAAAGGGTAGATACAGATATAGACCCACTTACATCTCTCTATATCTCTAGCTACATAGTTAAGAGATGAATTTCCAAAATGAGAGTCTTGGTATGTAGCTCAGGCTGGCCTTTAACTCACTATGTAGCTCAGGCTGACCTTGAACTCGAAGTGACCCTCTTGCTTCAGGCTCCTGAGTGCTGTAATCATAGGTGTGTACCACCATATCTGGAAAAATTTTATTTTTTAATGGAACAACTATAGTAACAGAAAGCAGTTCAGTGCTTGACTGAGACTAGGGCTAGGGATTGCCTGCAAAGAGCCAAGAGGAAACTTTTGGGGTTGAGGCAATGTTTTCTGTGCTGATCTTGATTATGGTGTTGGTTACATAACTGAACACAGTTACCCAAACTCATCAAAATGTACACTTAAAATGGATAAATTGTTTCAAATATAAATTATAATAAAGTTGATGTGAAGCTTTGCTGTTCTATTTAATAATTATGTATCAAATTTTGAATATTTAAAAATATGATATATTATCCATTGTGTACTAATAATCATTAAAATAAAAATACAAACCTTGGGGCTGGGGATTTAGCTCAGTGGTTTCACCGCCTGCTACGCAAGCACAAGGACTCGAGTTCGATCCCTGGTACCAAAAAAACCAAAAATACAAGCCTGAAGAAATCTTTAACATCTAGAGGCTTATAGCAATGGGAAACCAAGCAAACTTTATTAATTTTTCCCAGAGAAATAAGATAGTGATCAATAAAAAATTGAAAAGTACATAATAGATAACATTATAGTTAAATTCTGTGGGAAAGAAAATATGATATCAAAGGGGAAAATAAGCCAGATGAGATGACAACTGTTCAAAAAAAGAGCTTGTTCAAGTAGTTTTAAATACAGATGATAGTAGGACAGTAGCGTGAATTTTTTTAAAGATTCCATTAAATCTATTTAAAAGGATGATATAATGATAGCATTTCAAAATGCTGATACTTGAAATATACCAGAAAATTCATTTTTTGGAACTACTTAGGATAAAAATATCTGGGTATCGCCTTAAACATATACAAGGAGACTACTAGGTTTTTCAAAAATGCTTCCAGGAATTAAAAGGAAAAGAATACCATTGATTTAGGGATGGGCAGAGCAAAAAGAACCGAGTAACAATGACCCAGAAAAATGAAAGAAAACTAACACAGAATGTTCATAAAATTCAAAGGAGGAGAGACTTGCAAGCAGGGGAAATTGTAAGCCTCAGACAAATACAGAAAGATTTTTTTTTTAAAGGGCTACATGCATCCTGTTGAGGCTTTTATTTATGAATGAATAGATTGGTGAGAGATGTTATAACCTTTCCCCTTTCCCCAGTCCAGGCACAGATTTTGAAGATCAAGGATTTTTTTTTTTTTTTGCTCCCCAGGGACTGAAGAAGAACTGAGTTTTTTGAGAGCAGAGGAAGAGCTTCAAGGAGACTACAAATCTGGGAGTGCAGTAGTTAGCAAGAAGAGATTTGTAGAGGATAGAGAAATACATTGAGGCTGGTGGATTCTCCCCTTTACCCCCATGGCTAGATGGCAAGCATGGTGCCTATCCAGCCCAGCAAATCTAGCACAGCAGTGCTTAAAATGGAATCAGGGAAAATTCTTGCCCCCAAAGGAAGGTTATAGATGGACAAGAAGCATGCCACTGCAGACTTTCATAGTCCCCACCGTAGTGTTCTGTACCTTGACCTTTGTGTGACAAAGGACATGGGAAATGAACCCCAATAATGGCTAAGTTTGGGCTTCCCCTAATCCTGCTAGGAAAGAGAATACAGAAACAGATGGATTTGGGGAAGGGGAAATAAAAATGTAGCATTTCTTAAAATGTATATTATTTCATATTAAAAGCCACTCCATAAGTATTAAAAAGTGTTTGATTGGATTTGACAGCTGCGAGGTCATAGGCAGTTCTGGCTGGGTGTGGGGGGTGTTCACAATTGTATAGAAGGAAGACTGCGTGAGAAATGAGGAAGTGGAGAAAATACACATAGTCTGCTATTCCAAGACACTTGACTATGAATAGAAAATGAGCTAGAAGGTGGATAGAGAGGGGAGCATTCAGATGGGGCAACATACAGCAGCCTTGCAATACATACCCTTGATGATGATTGTTTTCTGGTCTTGCTTTTCTGAGCATCTCTGTACTGTCCCTATAATTTATAAAAGTAATTGTAGGGTAAGACAAGCTGCTATCATAAATGAACCCCTAAATTTTTGTTGCTTAACACCACATGAGAAAGCATTTTTCTCAGCTGTAAAGTGCCAGTGGTGATTCCTATTCCCTGGTCATATTCACCAGCAGAGATCCAGGGACCCAAGCTCGTTCTATCCATGCCATCTTCCAGACTCAGCTTGCAAAGTTGTTCTGGACAGGCAAAGATAAGTTCCTGTGGGAAGTTTGTATGAGCAAGAACTGGAAATGGTACACATCACTTCTGCTCATTTTGAGTCAACTGAGTCACATGGGCACATGTAACTACAGAGGCTAGAAATGTAATGCAGCCGTGTGCCCAAGGGAGACAGGAAATGGGCTTGATGAATGCATAGCTAGTCTCTAATAGTAGTCTACCTACTCATTACTGTGACCCAATATGTATCCTATATCCTAGTTCCTCAGGACCACCCCCCAACCCCCCAGTTTGGACTGGTATCTTGATTGTGTTACTACTCAGCTTCCTGTTCTGACTTGTCTCCTGCCTAATGCATTCAAGTCTGCATCTCTTGTAGTCTGCAGAGAATCATTCCTTATTATGAAACAAGTCACAAGCCCCCTAAATTCTTAGCTTGGTAGCAGCAGAGTGGAGGAGTTAGAGGCGTGGCAGGCAGCATGAGCAGTGCACCATGAAACATTTTCCCTTTTTGGTTTTCCCTTGGGATTCTCCACTGTGATGACCATTGTCATCACCATAGCTCCCAGGGCTTTCTCTGTTAGTAATCTACACTCAATTAAACAAAACTCCTTTTCAAAAGGGTGAAATTTCCAAAAGGGCTTACTTAAACTCCAAGGAAAGACAAATGGAAATTAACAGAGGTACTTTCTGTAAACCAGATGCTACAGGATTAGTCCCTGCTCACTGTCTCCTTTTCAATTGTTGTTCTTTGGGACCAGCATGTGGACTATTGGGTTTGGCCTGACTTGAGACAGTCTCTGGACTTTGATATCTGATTCTTGGTCTCAGTGTTGAATCAGCTTGACTTACTGCTGAACCATCCTGTGGCTTTGGTGCCCTGGGTTTTGGAATGTACTTGTTGACTCTGGGCCTTGGCTTGTGTTTCTGGGTGCATGTCTGAGTATAATGGTTTCAATTTGGACCACGGAGTCTGCACCGCAGCTGGACTTCACAGGTGTTTCAGTCCTCCTTGTCCTACTTCAGGTCACTTTTCTGACAGGTAACTATACATGCCACAGCAAAAACTGAGCCCCAGTGCATTTTTCTGTACTTTCAGTTCCTTACAGACCTAGTTCTTCTTTGGGTAATTAGTAGACCAGTGAATGACCCCAGCCTTTAAATGAGCTTAATCTCTCCACAACAAGAGTGTGGAATTATGCAACCTTTATACAGCATGCAAAATTTTTAAACCCTAGGATTTAGTAACATTGCAAAGAGACTCAGAAATGTCCAAGGAAAGATATCTTAAAGGAAAAGAGAATCAAATAATACATGGGGTTCAAGAACAACAGTAATTATGGATGAAATATTTGTGTTTCTCCTCAGATTCATTTGTCGAGGCCCTAACCCCCAAGGTGATGGTATTAGAAGGCAAAGACTTTGGGAGTTCATTAGATCAGGGGTAGCCCTCATGAGTGGAATTAGTGTCCTAATGAAAAGGACCCTAGAGAATTCTGCTTTTTTTGCCTTGTGAAGACACATCAAGAGAAGGTGGGTGTCTACAATCTGGAAGAGGGCCTTCCCCAGAACCCAAGATGACACCTTGATCTTGCTTCTACTCTCCAGATTGTGAGAAATAAATTCCTAGTGTTTATGTCACCCAGTCTATGGTGGTTTGGTACAGCAGCCCAAACTGACTAAAGAGGAGGGTGATTCTGAACGTAGATGAACAGCTGTTGGTCAAACTGCCTCTGGTTCAGTTCTCATGGACTCTTTCTTTCTTTCTTTCTTTCTTTCCTTCTTTCTTTTTGATACTGGGAATTGAACTCAGGAGTTATGGATTCTTAATTGGGCCCTAGGGAAAGAGACTTTAATTTTTAAAACATCAATAAAAGAAAGATTTTTACAAAATTTCCATGGCCATTGAGAGTCCAGGTGACATTCCAGGGGCAGACATGACTACAGGGAGTTGGTTTAGGGCATGGGACCTCAGAAGAAAGATGGTGGCTGCCATGCTATAGTTTAAAGATGGGAGGGGAGTATGCAATCTGGGGAGGGAAGGAATTTCTGCAATTCTGAGTGATGTGATTTGTGGAAATAAAGTTTGCACAAGTACTAGCATTCACATGTACACTTCCCATATATACATGCAATAATTCTGTTTTTGAGAAATGAGGCAACAGAATTCTATTCTAGAAGATTTTTTTTCTCAGCATTACCCAAACCATAGCAGAATTCTGATGCATCATCAGAAGGCTTTATCTTAGTTTAAGCAAGATAAGAGTATTAAAAATAAATAGACAAGGGGCTGGGGATTTAGCTCAGTGGTTTCGCCACCTGCTATGCAAGCAGAAGGACCCGAGTTCGATCCCCGGTACCAAAAAAATAAATAAAAAATAAAAAAATAAATAGATATCCAGAAATTTGAATTAGAATGTGATCAAGATGTGGTGTTTTCTTGTAGAAAATACTTTTCTCTTGTATAAAAACATTTAATAAGTAACCTAAATGGATATAGGCCTTAACTTGTGAATGGGAGATAGAGAGAAAGAGAGAGAGAGAGAGAGAGAGGGGAGAGAGAGAGGAGAGAGATTTTCATTAGAGTCTCCCAAGGTTGAGTGCTTGGTTAATATGTACAAGACCCTTGATTCAATCTCCAGCACCATAAAAAAGAAAATCTCCCAAGCTATATGAAAAAAATCAGATAATGCTAGTATATATTTTTAAAAAATCATCTTCTACATAAGAACTCATAATGCAAAACAAGTTCTCTGATCCTTTTCTCTTCTCCTGGCTTTTGTTCTCTGAAGACAAGCATCTTTGACTGTTTCTGGTGTTTTTCCCCTATATCTCTAAATGGCTATTTCTTGATTGATCAACTTGGAACACTGGGCATTAATTTCCTTATAAAATAACCAAGTATTTAACTTAAGAGTAACATCTGCCTTCATTCATCTTTCTAATGTAGTTAGAGAAAAGTTCACAGTTTTTCCTTTTATTTACATTTCCAGCTGAAAAAATGCACTAAAATCTTTTTGTTGTTGTTTCATAGAAATCTTTCAGTTCCTCACGGTGACAGATGAAAATATGGCCTCTTGTTCTTTTTGTTTTCTACTCACTAACCTTATCTTCTTCCAGTCTATATCAGTTGCATCTTCTTTTCTCATTGTGAATGCTAATTTTAAATTCTGATAAAATTAACTTTTCTTTTTTTGGGTACCGGGGATCAAACTTGGGACCTTATGCTTGCAAGACAGGAGGCGGAATCACTGAGCTAAATCCCCAGCCCTAAAATTAACTTTTTAATGATTTGTCTATAGATTGTAAAAATTGATAATCAATATGCAGTACATTTTTTGCTGCACAGAATTTGAAACTTTTTCCTATATTATAACATTTTCCACCTAAATTAGAGCTTTTCTATTATTACTAAAAATGGAAAATGCAAATCCTTAGTCTCCTAGTTTCCCTTTGCTGATGTTGGGTAGGTATTTAACTTAGGACCAAACTTATGAATCACTAGTATGTTTTAAACCAGGGACAACAAATGCAAAAATTAAGGGATATTGAGAATTTCTGGGGCAGTCATGGTAGTGATAACAACATCCAGTTTAGGAATGGAGGCTCAGTGGTGCCAGTAGCAGCAGCCAGTGTCTAAAGCCTGTGATTGGATAATACAAATGATGTCATTCACTGCATAAAAAGTGTAGCCACTATAGTGTCCTCCCTGGACACCCTCACTATGGTTGTAATCCTCACTGGGTAAATTCTGAACCTCCAGCAGTTCTGTGAGTTACCAATATTTTTCTAAATGCATTTTCTGCTCAAACCAGTCAGGATTGACTTTTGTTATTTACAGTTAAGAGTCTTAATTAATACATAATTGAAGAACTTTATTATTGTGTAAATGTTCACTGTCAAGTCCTATTCATATCTTTGTGCATTTAATGTCACATAACTATGTGATTTTGTAAAGGAAGTTCCAAACATCAAGTTTATTTTCTTATACTCTAGAAATTACCTTTAAGATATCTTCAAGTATATTCAAGCCCAAAATCTATCTGTCCTACCATATCCTCTCTATTGTCAAGGACTCTTCCTCTGGGAACTCAGTCTTCCTGCTGGATTGTGGGCTAATGGCTTCCTGGGCCTGCTAAACGTCTCTCATCCTACAAGTCCCTTTCATTGCTCTCTTGACTTGGATTCAGTATTTCTAGTACTTGCATATTTCTTTTTCTTCATTTCTCTCTTCATATTATTGAATTTTATCTTCAATTAACTTCCTAGGAGAGGGTATATGGAAAAAAGTCTTTATTTTGAACCTATATTTGATTGATAGTTTATGAATAGAAGTCTAGAATATGATAGCTATTCACAAACTCGTCTTCTTCTCTTTCTGGGCTTATAGTTAAAGTATATTTCCCAGCCTCCCGGACAGTGAAGAATAGATCTCTAACTAAATTTTTGCCAATGAAATATAGTAAGATCCACTTCCAGGTCTGGTCTGCAGAAACTTCCCAGAGTCAACTCTCCACCTTCCTTTCTTTTTTACTGTCAGGCTTGATTCAAAAGAGTGTGATAACCTCAAACTCTAAAGAGATCAGAGGAGCCACACACTGATGGTCGTATGTATTTTTCCAGCAGTCATTCAGTTTTCACTCCTAGATATTGTTCAAACAAGAAACAAATCCCAACATTTCAAAGCATGCAATATTGTACATTCAAATGTCATTTCAAACCATAGAATAAAGTAGCAATCTTCCTAAAGAATTTAAAAGTTGTTAGGCCACAAAACAAGGGCTAATAAACTTCCTAATCATGATGGAATGGAACTAGAAATTAGTAACAAAGGAAAGCTGGAAAATCCACAAATATGTGAAAATTAAATCATACAATTCTGAACAACCAATGGGTAAAAGAAGAAATAATGAGAAATGAAAAAATATATTGAGACAAATGAAAAAGAAAAGAACACAATAAAACTTATGAGACACTGCACAGAGTATTGAGGGAAAATTTATATCTGTAAATGGTTACATTAAAAAATAGATCTCAGGGCGGGGGATTTAGTTCAGTGGTTTTGCTGCCTACTGTGCAAGCGCAAGGACCTGAGTTCGATCCCCAGTACCAAAAAAAGAAAAAAAAAAAATCTCAAATCAACAACTTGACTATACTTTAAGAAACTAGAAAAGAGCAGACTGAACTCAAAGCTAGTAGAAGGAAGGAAATAATAAAGATTAAAGCAGAGGTAAACAGAATAAAAATAATAGAGAATATCAACAAAACCGAGAGTTAGTCCTTTGAAAAGGTCAACTTGTGACAAACTATTAGCTGTTCTGTTCCATCCTGCCCAGGACATGAGTCATTCCTTTGTCCACTGCACCCTCAGGCTACCGGCCTATTAATCACTTAGTAGCCAGCCATTTTGTTATCAGATCAACTGTTAAGGTATTGTAGTACTTGTACTCAAGTAAACCTGAGAAGTAGGCTAAAGCTATGCCAGGGTTCATATCATCCATCTCACTTCATCTCATCACACAGGCATTGTATCATCTCACATCATCATAAGGATAGCACTGTAAAATATTTCAAGGGAGACCACATTCACCTATCTCATATTACTGTCTATTGTTGTAATTTTTCTACTTTATTACCAGTTAATATTGTGTTCTGTATCTAATTTATAAATTAAATATTTTTATATGTGTGTATGTATGTATATGAAAAAACATAGTATGTGTTTGGTTTGATACTATTTGTGGTTTCAAGCATCCACTGGGGTTTTAGGAATACATCCCCTTTGAAGAAGAGGAGAACAACTGTACATAATAAAGAGACTGAATTAGTAAGCAAAACCCTCCCAACAAAGAAAAGCTTAGGATCAAATTGCTTTACTTGTGGATTCAACCAAACAATTAAAAAAGAATGAACACCAATCTTCAAACTCTTTGAAAAAAAAATTGAAGAGGAGGGAAACATTCCAGAATCATTCAATGAAGGCAGATTTACCCTGATAACAAAGGCAGACAAAGGCATTATTTTACAAATATATAGAAACTAATATAATTGATAAATATCGATGCAAGATGCCTAAGCAAAATTCTAGCAAACAGAATTCAACATATACTAAAAGAATATTATCACTATCAAATGCACTTTTTTTCTTAGAATGCAAGGATAGTTCAACATATGAAAATTAGTCAGTGTGATAATATTAACAGAATGAAGAGGAAAAATATATAATTATCCCAATTGATACAGAAAAAGCATGTGACCAAATTCAAAACTATGTCATGAAAAACACTTTAGCAAACTAGGAACATAAGGAAGGTACCTCAACATAATAAAAACTGTGTGTGAAAAGCCCACAGAAAATATCATACTCAGTGGTGAAAAACTGAAATCTTTTTCTCTAAACTCAAAACAAGGAAATAATGCCTACTGTTATGGATGAGATTGTGACCTTGCAAATTCATATATTAAAACCCTAATCCTCAATGTGACTATATTTGGAGATAAGGCCTTTATGGAGGCATTTAAGGCTAAATGAGATCAAAATGGTGGGCCCTAATCTGATAGAACTAGTGTCCATATAAAATGAGACACCAGAGTATGCTCTCTTTCCACTCATGCAAGAAGAGGTGCTTGTGAGGACATAACAAGAAGATTGGATGTATGCCAGCCAAAAAGAGAGTCCTCAACAGATACCAACCCTGCTGGCACCTTGATCTTGGACTAACAGCTTTCATAACAATTTAGAAAAGGGTCTGTTGTTTTAGCCACCCAGCTTATGGTATCATGTTATGGCAACTTGAACAAATTAATTCACCTGCTTTTGCCACTTCTGGTCATACACACACACACTCACAAACTATTAGGTCTAACAAATTCAGCGAAGTACTGGATACAAAATCTATACACAATTTTAGTATATGTACTGCCAAAGCAAGCACAAAATCTATACACAAAATTCAGTTATATTCTATGCACTAACAATGAACAATCTGAAAAGGAAATTAACAAAACAATTTCACTTATAATTGCATCAAAAGGAACAAAGTTGTTGGGAATGAACTTATTCTAGGAGGTAAAAGACATGTACAGTGAAAACTACAAAATATTGCTGAAAGAAATTAAAGAGGACCCAGATAAAAAGAAAGACATCTTGTATTCAGGATTAGAAGAGCTAATAGCATTAAGATGTCAATACTACCCAAAGTAATCCACAGGTTCAGTGCAACCCCTATCAAAGTCTCAACAACTTCTTTTGTAGAACTAGAAATATCCAACCTAAAATTCAAATAGAATATTAAGAGACTCTGAATAGCCAAAATAAGTTTGAAAATAGTTGGAGGTCTTTTGCTTTCTGCTTCCAAAATTTTTTACAATCACAGTAATTAAAACTGTGTAGTACTAGGATAAGGACAGACATATAAACCAGTAGAATTGAATAAAGAGCTCAGGAATAAACCCTTACATTTATGGTAAATTAACTTTTGAAAAAGGTGCCAAGACCATTCATAGGGAAAAGACAATCTTTTTAACAAGTAATGCTGGGAAAACTTGATATCCATGTGCAGAAAAGTGAAATTGCATCCTTATCTTGTACTACAATAAAAAATTAATTCAAAAAGGATCAAAGACCTAAATGTAGTAACTAACATTATAAAACTCACAGGAGAAAACATCAGCAGAAACTTTTATAACATTAGGTTTAAAAATGATTTCTTAGGTGTGACAACAATATCAGAGGCAACAAAATAAAAAGTAGTTAGATTACAGCAAAATGAAAAACACCTTCTGAGCATCAAAGCACAATCAACAATGAAAAGGTAACCTATAGAATAGAATAAAATATTTACAAATCATGTATCTCTTAAGAAGTTAAAATTTGGATTAGATAGAGCTCTAAACTCAACAACTAAAGAACAAATAACATGATTTTGGAATGGGCAAAGACTTGAACAGACATTTCTCCAAAGAAGATATGCAAATAGTCATCAATATATGAGAAGATACTTAATACAACAATTATTACAGAAATGCACATCATAACCACAATGAAGTATGACCTCAAATCCACCAACAAAGAAAATAATAAGTTGGTTGTGGAGAAATTGTGTACTGTTGGTGAAAATGTAAAATGGCACAGCTGCTATGGAAAATAGTATGGCAGTTCCTCTCAAAATTAAAAATAGAATTGCCATTAGATCTAGCAATACTATTTCTATTATATATTAAAAGCATTTTAAAATCAGGGTGTAAAACAGAACAGCTGTTTATACAATTGTGTCAATAGCACCATTATTTACAGTATCCTAAAGGTAGATGCAAACCAAATGACCACTGGCAAATGAATAGATAAGGCATATACATACAATGGAATATTATTCAGTGTTCAAAGGGAAGGAAATTCTGATGCATGCTGCAATGGTGGATAAATCTGAAGACATTATGTGAAGTGAAATAATCAAGAAAAGCATATACTGTGAGTTTATTTACATGAGGTTATCAAGAAAAGTCAAATTCATAGAAACAGAAAGTAGAATGGTGGTTGCCAATAGCTGGGTGAGGAGAAATGAAGAGTTATAGTTTAATGGGTAAGTTCTGGTTTTACAAGATAAGAACGATAAAAAAAAAGATAAGAAAGATCTGGAGATTAATTGCACAATAATGTGAGTATACTTAACACTCCTGAATTTTTAAAATTAATTTTATTGGTACATTTTAGGTATACAATATAATGACATTCATCATTGGAAATTTGCACCTTTACATAATCTCTCTTGGTTCTTACTTTTTCCCGTTCCCCTGCCCTCCCTTCAACCCCTCCATTCCTCCCTATTTACAAAGACTTTGTTTCCATTTTTCCATTTTCTCATATTAATTCCATTCCCTTCTTTCCTTTCCCCTACCCCTCCCACTTACCCTTCCCCTTTGCCCCTTTTCTTCCTATTTCACATTATCTATTATACCTTTTAGTCCTTATTTACACTTTCAGTTTCTCACACTAGAGAAACTATTCGGTATTTACATATGTGTGTACGATTTATTTCACTTACAGTATCACCTCAATGTGCATCCATTTAGATATAAATGTCTCTAATTTCTCATTTTTTATGGCTGAGAAGTACTCCATTTTATTAAAATACCACATTCTCTTTATCCAGTCTCCAGTTGATGGGCAATTGGGCTGCTTCCAAGTTTTAGCTATTACAAATTGTGCTGCTATGAACATGGGTGCACATATATCTCTGTGGTATGATTCTTTTAATTCTTTGGGGAAGATACCCAGCAGGGGAATACCTGGGTCAAATGGGACTTCCAGTCCTAGTTCTTTGAGGTATCTCCATACTGATTTCCACAGTGGTTGCACCAGTCTACACTCCTACCAGAAGTGGAGCAGGGTTTCTCTTTCCCCACAGCCCTGCCAGCATTTGTTATTGGTTGATTTCATGATAGTAGCGATTCTTTCTGGGGTGAGGTGAAATCTTAGCATTGTTTTCATTTGCATTTCTTGAAGGACCAACACTCTTGAATTGTATACTTAAAAAATGGTTATGATGATAAATTATGTTACATGTATTTTATTACAATTAAGAATCAGAGAAAAGAAAATAGACATAATTCTGTTAAAAACATAAGCTAAAAAAAAAATAAGCTAAATGTATTTTACTGCCTAAATTGAAGACTTCATCTCTTAAAAGGCAAAAATTGTGCAGTTTTTAAATGGCTTGAAAAAGTCAAAGGGCTCATCCTCAACTCGCATGTACTATCACACAGACATTTTGCAAAGATAGTGAATAATTTATATACTGTTTTGAGCCCTTATTAGTAGGTCTTAATTGTTACTAAAATGCTAATAATACATTAAAATTAAAAGCCTATGTCAAAATGCTAACAAATTAAGTTTAAATAACTTTATATGAATAGAGGAATAAATTCTGGAAATATTTTTAAGCAAAAAGACTGCATGTACATAGTAATGGAATTATGGAGCTGGTTAATCACTATCAGTTACCATCTACCTCTAGGCTTATTATTTAAGAAAAATACGATCTTTAAATCAATGTTAATGAGATATTTAAAAGCTTTAGAAAAGTCAAAACCTCTCAATTGATACAGAGCCAACTCATCTGATTAAATTCATCTTGGGTATTGAATCTGGCTTATAAACAACTTTTAAAATTGACATATGAGTGACTGAGGGCTGATGAGTAGAAAACTGATCAAGGGAATATTTATCAATGACAATGTAATTTTATTAATTTAAAATGCAAATATTAAAATTTCAATGGTTTAAACTTTTGCCTTCCATTCAGAGCACTATATTTGGTAAGAATTTACCTCAGAATCCTAAAAGCAATCAGAAATTGTTTCAAGAGAATTGTTTAGAGAAGAGAGTAAAGAGAGTTTAAGAGTTTCCAGGGATGGTTTGTGCAGGCTGAAGTAGAATTTGGAATATTATCTCTATAGGACTATGTAATATACCTCTTTCTTTCAGAAATGTTCATGTCTCCCAGGTACAAGATGAACTTTTTAGGTTCATCTACATTGTGGCATGTATTCATATATCATTTTCTTTTATGGCTGAATAATATTCCATTGTATGGATATACTTCATTTTATTGATTCATCAGTTGAGAGACATGTGGATTGTTTCTAACTTTTAGCTATAATGAATAAAACTGTTATAAATATTCATGCACAAATTCCTTTCCCCCTGCATTTAGACTATAGTTTCTGGCTTTTTATCATATCTTACAATATTTTAAAAACTGGATATTTTAAATAATATGATGCGGCACTTTTGAAAAATATACCTCTTTCTTAACCTGGGTTTATTTGTGCTGTTTGTTGTTGTTTATTTGTTGCTGAGATTTCTGAACTAATTCTGTAATGCCTGTATTTTTTCTTGTGTGTGGTCACTGAGGCCACCACTCAGTTAGCTTAGCCATTAGCTAATAATTAGAAATTTTCTTCAATGCTTGGGAAAAAGCATGGTAATCTCCCACTCTTTGCCAAGAGATGCTGTTTGCTTATTGAGGGAGATGGTCAGGCGGTTGACCAATCTCTATGGTATTTACTTTCTTCCTGTGATAAGCCTCCAGGTCAGCTAGAGGTGATTGCTTAGGGCCTTCTCAAGTCTTTCCTGTGCACACATGCAGCTGAATGTGTGCATGTGAACTTCTAAGAGTTTCCCAGGAAGATGTTGGAGCTTTTTGAAGCCCCTATGGACGTCATTCCCCAGCTTTTCCTTTTAAGATTTCTGGTTATCCTTTTGTTTCCCTCCAACTGTTATCCTCAACCACAAACAGTTGTGAAATTTAATAATTTCCTCTAAATTTTTTTGACAAATAGCTTTCAGAGAAAAGGCTTTACTCACTACGTAAGCTGGAATCAGGTCAAATAAAGACAGTTTTGCAAGAGAGGTCTTCCAGGGAAACACCAGACAGGTCAAACAAATAATGACAATGCTTTGATGAGACTTTGAAGGAGTTTTAGTCCATCCCCTCCAGTGACTTTCAGGCTGCTGGTTTTCACTGTGGTTGGAAATTACTGATTTTTTTTTTTGTACAGGGGATCAACTCGGGTCCTTGTGCTTGTGGGGCAGGTGTCAGAATCACTGAGCTAAATCCCTGGTCCAAGGCCCTTGAATTTTTAGGATGACCATGGAGCTTGATAGGGCAGGGTCACTATAGAAAAAATTAAAACACTGCAAGTTTATCTTTTCTTGTCACAATTCACCAATTTTTCCTTAACAAATACTCCTCAGACCACTATAAACCTTTTTGTTTGGTTAGTTGGTTGGTTTTGAGGGACAGGCTCTTGCTTTGTAGTGCAGGCTGGCCTTGAACTCACTGTGTAGCCCAGTCTGGACTTGAACTTGCAGCAATCTTCCTGATTCAGCCTCTTCAGTACTGGGATTACAGGTGTGCCCCTCTGTGCCCTGCTTCATATAAACCTTTGACTTCCAGAGTTCCCAAAATTTTGATTCTGCCAGATTGTTCTTCTTGGGCTTTTTAGAAGGGGAAAGTTTTCACTGGTCTTTGTTCTATCACTTTTGTTGTTAACCTGTATTTATTTTTATTCGATCCATTATCCTTAAAATAGCCTCTAACATTACTTGGAAACCACTTACATAACACATCTAGGATATCAACTTTCCCATGTATTTAGTCATCACTTAACAAAAAGTTGTCGGGGTCCTGACATTGGTCCGAACTTTATTTTCAGGGTTGTACCAGTGAACAAGGCAGCCACTATCCCTTCTCAAAGGAGCTTACATTCCAATAGAGGCAAAAAATGGGTATGGGTGTGATGGGGATGGGGTGAGAAATATATAATAGAAAATAAGAATTAATAGAAATAAGAAATAATAATAGAATAGAATAGAAAGTAATTCAGTGTGTTATAACAAGGAAGTACACATGGTTCCTGAGTTATGCTGATTTGACTTATGATTTTTTTCCACTTTATGATAGTCCCAAAGTGACATACATTCAGTAGAACCTGTACTTTGAATTTAGATCTTTTCCTAGCTAGGAATATGTGGTACTAACCTGTCTCTTGATGCTGGGCAATGATAGCTGTAGCTTGCAGTCAGCCAGGCAGTCATGAGAGTAAATAAGGATACTGTATCCTACTGTTAGTGTATTCAATAAATGATATATGATATGTGATACTTTATTGTCAAGTAGGCTTTGTTTTGGATGATTTTGCCCAATTTTAGGCTAATGTAAGTGTCTATGTATGTTTAAGGCTAAGCTGTGATTTGTAGTAGGTTAGGTATATTAAATGCACTTTGGGTTTTTAATTTCAGCTTGTGATGGGTCTATCAGGACATAACTGCATCGTAAGTTGAGGAGTAACTGTATTGGGTTCTGTGGGACACATAGGAAGGGCACCCAGTTTGAATTTGTCAGGGGAATCTGAGAAAGTGGAAGAAAGTCTTCATTAAAAAATTATATCTAACTTCAAGAATAAGCTCGGTTTAATCATGTGAAGTGGGTAGAGGTAAGGTAAGAATGTGAGGAGTATGGGAACTGAACTCTTAACAGTAGCTTGATGTGGTTAAGATACTGAGTAGGTGGGATGTGATTAGAGTCTGGAGATGTAACCAGATGCCAATCACAGTTGGCCCTCACAACATATTCTGAGGACAGTGGAAGTATCTCCTGGGAATATCTCTGTGCTTTTAGTCTACTGTCCCTCTCTTTTTCAAATAATAGCACCCTTCCTTTTTGGGGAACTGCTCTATCCTGCACTCTAACCTTATGGTCTAGGGAGGCTTGAAACTACAGAACCTAAAATCTGACCACAGATGTGAGAATGGTAATGATGACCACATCTGACCACAGATGGAGAATGATTGGAATTCTTTTTTTTTTTTTCTTCTGGTACTGGGGATCAAACTTGGGTCCTTGCGGTTGTGGGGCAGGTGGCAGAACCACTGAGCTAAATCCTCGGCCCTGGAATTCTTTCAGAGTTTTTTTTTTTTTTTTTAATGGAACTATAGGAAAAAAAAAAAGGTCTTTTTGGGGTTATGTATTTGGGAGGAAAGGACCTGGACTTCAGGATATGGTTCAATAGAAAAAGCTGGTCTGAAAGAATTGTCAACATATCAGGAAATGGAAAGAGAAAAAGAGAAAGAGGAAGGCAAAAGAAAGGAGAACTAAAGAGGGCAGAGTAGAGGGGATGGAAAAGGTTAGATAGGGAAGAATGAAGTTGGGGAGAAGAAAGAGAAAGAAGGAAGAGGACCTAGAGGACCACAAATGAGAGTCCTGCCACATTCAGGTCCCTGGATCTGTCATTCTTAGTACCTAGGACACAACCTCGAGAAACACAGCATTTTAAAATGTGGGTGGAGGACCAAAAGCCTACAACAAAGATGGAGAGGAGTTTAAAGGGGTATAAAAATCAAAAGAGTGAGGTATATTTTAATAAACTAATTTAAAAACTTTTTAATCTTGAAAAACAATGCAAAAATTTGCATCTATTTTCCTGAAAATTTCTTGAGTTTATTCACAATAGTAGTACTCTATTGTGTGTAAATACCACATTTTCTTTATCCATTCATCTGTTGTTAGGTATATAAGCCATTTACAAGATTTAGCTATTATGAATGGTGCTGCTATAAACATGGGTATGCATGTATCACTGTAATGTGATGTCTTTAACTTTTCAGGGAAGATGCTTAGAGAGAGAATGCTGGGTTAAGTGGACTTTCTAGTTTTAGTTTTCTGAGGAATCTACATACTGCTTTCCAGAGTGGTTGTATTCTTTTACATTCTCAGCAACCATGTAGAAGGGTTTCGTTTTCTCAGTAGCCTCACCAGCATTTGTTGTTATCTGATTGCTTGATAGCCATTCTTTCTGAAGTAAGATGGAATCTCAGTGTTGTTTTAATTTGCATTTCTCTAATGGACAGAAATGTTAAACACCTTTTTCATGCGTTTATTTGTACTTCTTCTGAGAAATGTTTATTCATTTCACTTGCCCATGTTTTGGTTGAGTGTTTTTATTTTGAGATGTCTAATTGTTTTGAGTTCTTTACATATTCTAGATGTTAATAAATGGTGTCAGGAAAAAGTAGCTCTCCACATGCAGAAGATTGAATCTAGACCTATGAATCTCATAATGGACTAAACTGAAATCAAAATGAATCTGGGGCCGGGGACTTAGCTCAGTGGCACTGTGCTTGCCTTGCAAGCGCAAGGTCCTGAGTTTGATCCCTGGTACCAAAAAAAAAGGATCAAAGATCTAAACGTTAAACAATCTGCTAGTAGATAAATATTTAAAACAATTGAAGACATACACATAGACAAGGACTTTCTGAATAGAACCTCAATGGCACAAGAAATAGCATTGAGAATCAACAAATGGAATCATGTCAAATTAAAAAGTTTCTGCACAGCAAAGGAAACAACCAACAGAGTGAACAGAAAACTACAGCATGGGAAAAAAATTTTGCCAGCTACTCCTCAGACAAAACACTAACATCTAGAATGTATGTTTTTGGTCCCACTGTCAAAGATCAGAAAGCTGAATGTGCCTAGAGTTGTTTCTTCATCCTGTAGTCTGTTCCATTGATCCACATGTCTGTCTGTTTTTGTGCCAGTGCCATGCTGTTTTTTGTATTCTGCTATGCTGCTGAATTTGGTCATGAATTCAAGGAGTCTTTTGGTGAGATTGGCTAGTAATTCTCTTCTATGATTGGATCACTGTCTGGTTTTGGAATTCAGGTAATGCTAGCTTTTGGGAATGACTTTGGGAGTATTCCTTTCCTTTCAATTTCATTGAAGGATTTAAATATATTCATATTTTGTGCAACCAATCTTCAGAACTTTTTCATCTTGCAAATTGCAACTCTGTACCCATTAAATAAACTTTTCCTATTCCTGCCCACCCCAACTCCCTGGAAACCAGAATCCTACTTTCTCTCAATTTGAGTAATGTAGATACCTCATATAAGTCGAATCACCTAGTGCTTCTCTTCTAACTGGCTTACCGCCCTTATATTTCATCCATGATATAGGATGTATATTGTTTACATAAGCAGGAAAATCAACAGATATTTTTAGGAGTAAAAAATCTTTTTTAAAAAAATTGTGGAAGTCTGTGGAAAAATTAGAATCATTGAGAAAAATATTGTGATTATACAATAAATCAACCAGAGAATGAACATTACTCTTAACATATGCAGAGAAGGAACATTACTCTTAAAGACATATTTTGATGACCTTAATTTCTCCCACATTTGTTTAGTTGCAAAATATGTTATTCCCTATGATGGTAAATATGACATAAACATTCAAGTTTATGAGAAATGTGCATCAGAGATCTATACTCAACTATTCTATCAACTAATCTTAGGTTTAGGAATCCAATAATACTGGCTTAAGCAAGGCAAAATGTTATTTTCTCTGAAGTCTCACAGAGACAGAAGGTAAACAGTCCAGGTAAAGTGTGGTGCTGAATCATTTTAAATGTTCTACCTTCTGCTTTTATATCCTGTGTGTTCCTTGTGGACACAAAATGTTTTCTTCAGAGGTTATTAATATATTTCCACTACTGGTTTAAAGAAAGAGACAAAAGGGACAGCATAAACCAGAAGCCTATACTAGTGCTTTCTGTTTTTTAATGCCATTGGCTACATTGGCAAGGAAGGTTGGAGAATATACTGTTTTAACAGGGCGTGATGTTACCCACTATAGAAAGGAAGAAAGGGAAAATGAACAGGATGCAGACAACTCAGTGTTTGATCCACATCAATAAGCTCTCAGCTAATATCCAGTGAAAGCTTAATATGCTTTTACCTATTAATGAACAGCTGTTTGATATTTCTCAAGTTAATGTGAAAAGAGACTTCACTAATCAGTTTGGTGAAGTGGTATTCATGGTACCTGGGAGCACATATGCACATTCACACAGTTTTAAACTTCTTATGTTTTGATCATCCTAGCCTCTACAAAAAAAAGTGGTTGATATCTTCCTTTGCAAACTAATTAGGTGCTTCATTAAGGGTCTCTTTTTCTTTTGGAATTAGAGGTTGTCATAGGGTTCTCGCTTCTCCATCCCTGGATGAGCTGCATGAGTGCAAGTGTACAGCCACATATGGTCCTTCTGGGACAGGATAGTCCAGGGGAAGAACTCATCCTTGTGTGACAATTTCTGGGTCTTATCTCAAGAAGGAGAATGTCTCCTGGGCCTGCAAGCATTACAACCCTTAGTGAGCTGTAGAGGGGGAATTTAGTTCTCAATTTTGCCATAGGAGTTGAAATTGCCTAAACAGGAGCTTCTGGACAATGAGGACTAATAAATGTGGCCTTTTTTGTGGAGCTAGATCAGGAGATAGGAAGGAAGGAACTTGGTGCTGCCAGGAAGTCCCTTGGAGTGAGAATTCAGGCACTATAAGAAAAGTTGTGGAATAGAGTCTGTGAGTCCTGGGAGTAGCTACTTACAAAATGATAAGAGCACTGCACTTAGGAAACCACCTTATTTGATGACAAGATTTTGTTCATGTATTCTTTGTCATTTGAATATAATCATGACAGGACATCAAACAAATTTAAACGGAGGGACTTTCTACAAAATACCAAGTCTGCAATCTTCCAAAAATCTCAGTCATAAAAGATAAGGAAAGGCAAAGGAAATATTCCAGGCTAAAAAGACTGAAGAGGCATAACCAATTAATGCATTGTGTGATTATGGATTGAATCCCAAGTTAGGGAAAATTTTGCTGTAAAAGGGATTATTGGGACAATTGACAACATTCAAATGTGGACAGCATGTTCAACTACATGTTAAATTTTTTGATTTAATAATTGTGCCAAGGTTATGTTCAATCATGCGAAAATGTTTATGTATCTGAAAGTGAAGAGAGCATAATGTTCACAGATTACTCTCAAAGTGGTTTAGAAGAGATGGAGATAGGGAAAGCTGATGTAGTAAAACGTTAACAATAGTGAATTTGGCTAAAGTATCTCTAGTTCTTTGTACTTTTTTTCCTTTCAATTTTCTTTAAGTTTGAAATTATATCAAATAAAATGTTAAAAACCATCTTTAGAGAGGATTGACTTACTCTGTGCCAGACATTGCTGTAAGTACTGGAGATAACACTATAACGTCCCAAAACTCCTTGCTTTTGTGGGGTTTACAGAATAAACTAAGTAAAATATATTGCATATTGGCTGGTGATAAATGGAATGGAAGGAAACAAGCATGGTAGGAGAACGAGAAATTTGAAGATTGAGGCACTTGCAGTTTTAACAGGTGGTGTACCTGGGGTTTTTTTGTTGTTTTTTTTGGTACCAGGGATCCAACTCTGGACCTTGCGCTTGCGAGGCAGGCGGAGGAACCACTGAGCTAAAACCCCGGCCCTTGTTCTTTGTTTTAAAGATACCTCTTCTTTTTTTACCACTTCAGACCTCCACAGCTTCACTGGTCTGTTATTCTAGACTTGGGTAAGGTGAACGGTTTTGTGAGATTCTTATCAACGTGGTGTAGGAGATATATCACCAGCCTCGAGATTCTTATCAACGTGGTGTAGGAGATATATCACCAGCCTCTTACCTCCTACCTCAGCGTTCTCCGTAGGTAACAGGGTGCCAGGCACACCCCTCTGTGCCCAGGCATGCATGGAACCAGAAGTGCAGGTCACTGACCTTTAACCAGTGTGGGCAGGAGCTGATGGCTATGTGCTTCCTCTTTTTTCCTTCCATCCCCCTATAAATGGAGAAATAGTTTTGAATGACTTCTCAGTTGGTCCTGTAGGCCTGTGTGACCAGTGGTCCCACTTCTTCGTATTTCATCCTTCATGCTTGTGTTGGTTCTCTGTCTTCTCCACTTGCCTCCTTGTCCTCCTCTCGCAATTACGAGTCTCAATAAAATTCTCACATATCAGCATTTGTATTAGATTCTGTTCTCTGGGGAAGTGAAGCTAAGAGAGTGGGCAAATAAGGACTCATGGAAAATATACCTTTTATCCAATGAAACAGAGTCCATTCTTATCATCTCTCTTTTCATTTTTGAGGAAACTGAGTCATGGGGAGATGATGACACTGTCTACCATCTCCCTGAAGTAGCTAAGTAGTCTGACTCCTGCTCATTTTCTGAGCCTTTTTCCTGCTCTCTGCCTTGTCTCTCTGCTTACATTTATTAATGCCATTTTTTTAAAGTTTCAGTGTCTATCAACTATCTCAAAAGGAACCTAACAGAGCCTTTGGTTGGTGTTGAGATCTTGGTGTTAGCAAAGATTAATAATGAGGATCATGATGCTAGTGATAGTAAGAAGCTTACTGTATCAGTCAGGATAGGCTAGATTTTGCTGAACCCACAACCTCATGATCTCAATGACTGAAGGAAGATTTAATCCTTGCTTATATTACACTTCAGGACATGTCATGTAGAGCAATGGGGAATTTCAGTTCTGCAATGTTCTATAATCAGAGCTGTTGGAGCAGCCACCATCTGGTGCATGGCTGGCTACGGCAAAGAAAAAGAGTGCTCTGGAGAGTCTCACATCAGTGAGTCAGTGCTCTGCACACAAGTTACAAATGCCACATTCTGTTCACAACAGAACAGCCAGGTTAGCCCCACCCAACCCAGGACAGCTGTCAAGCGATCGCACCATAAATCTAGAAAGCAGAATGTCAGAGATGTTTGTTGAACAGCACTGATGACTGTCACAAACGAGAAAACCCAAAGGAGAAATGGAACTCAGATGGCAGATGTAACTTCTCCACGGCCAGTACCTTGTACTCTCTTAGAACATCTTCCCTTAGAAATGGAGACTGTTCACATATAGATGCAACTTTAATTTAATATCTGCTTATTTAAAAAATTGTGGTTCAAGTGTTTTGATTAAAATACCTTTTCAGATTTTTTTAGGAAGGGTAGGAATAACTCAAATTTTAAAAACACAGGCTTCAACACTGCTGAAATAAATGTTGACATTATTTTTAACCTCAACATAGTTGCCTTATTAATAACTTTATTTGTATAAAATAAAAAGACACAATCTATAAATTATCTAAATAAGAACATAATTTACAGAGGTATCATTAGCCTTTATAATATTGTTTTAAATATGTAGACCAGGGCAAATTTTGTTGCATTTTAGGCCTTTGACGTAGCAGAATTGAAAAGAAGGTTTCTGTACTGATTTGCTTCTTTGTTCTAGATTTTACAGAATTGGAAAAGGTGGATTTTAAACTTTTCTTTGTGTAAAAGAGTATTGCAGTTCTTTGAGCAATGGATTGATGCTGATGTCACACATATATCTGAAATTAGCTGCTTTTCAACTAGATGGCATCTTTCTGGCTTGTTGACGATAATGTCAATTGGGATCTTTGTTGAAGAGAGCTGATTACTTTGATTGCTATTAATTCTTCCTTATCAGAATAGCCTGTCACTTTCTCATAGTGGAAAATTAAATTGCTCTTGGTACATCTTGCCCAAAACTTTATTAGTTGACCATTGGTACTTTGTTTTTCTCCTTTTGTTATTTGGAAATAAATTATTTCATAGTTTATCTTAATATCTCCCAAATAGCAAAGTTAAATAGATGACATGTTATTACCACAGCTGTCTTTTTTTTGGTTGTTGGTACCAGGGATCAAACTCAGGACCTTGAACTTCCACAGCTGTCTTTTTATTTTTTTCTAATTAAAAAAAATTGGGCTGGGGATTTAACTTAGTGGTGCTGTGTCTGCCTCACAAGTGCAAGGTCCTGAGTTCGATTCCTGGTACCAAAAAAAAAAAGTTCCTTCCCACTCTTAAGCACTATGGGTCTTCCATACATTCTACAAAATATTATCAGTAAGCATAGAATACATACTGGTGGTTCTCTTGGGCCTGGTCTTGGCAAACAGTGAAAATATGAACATGAAATGTGTCACAAAGTTCCAAGAAGTGTGCTAGTGGGCAAGAGATACCTGTTTTGAATCTTTGGTGGGGATCAACAGGGATTAAGTTATTATAATTAAGGATTATTAGCCCCAAATGATTCTGGATTGGGAAAGGGTTGGCAGTCTTGATCTGTTTAACTGTTCATTTATTTAGTCAGTCAATCATTTATTGAGTGCGTAACATGGAGTTTATTTTGAAGCCCCAAATGGGCAGGTAAATGACATGATCTGATTTGAATGTTGGGAAAATCACAAACTCTTTGCAAGGGGAAGCTCAGCAGTGCATGCCAGAATGAGGAACAGGCTGGGGAGAGAGGAAAGATTTGTAATAGTTCAAAAGCAAAGCAATGAGAGATGAAATAAAAAATGGTGTTGGGAAGGATGAAGAAGGGTAGATTCAAGAGCTAACTGGAGATGGAACAATGTGTGCTGACTTGTTAGATATGGGCAGAGATGAAAGGCAGGCACTGAAGAAGTTGCCTCGGCAGTTAACTTGGGCAACCAGGGGGCTGGTGGTGACATTCATTGACAAGAGTTAATACCTAAGAAAGTGTGTGTGTGCGTGTGTGTGTGTGTGTTATTAAGTTTGTATTGGAGATACTATTGAGTTAATGATTTGAATCTGGGGATCAGTCAAAGGTTTCATTTATTTAACACACTTATTGCTTCTGGGCTCTAGTTTTAAGTATGGCATTTGATGGGTTCTATACAAGTAGTAATCAAAGGGGGAGATCAAATCAGGACTGTGGGTGGCGTGAGGAGCTCCCTACATCTTTAGCCTCTCTCTGGCTATGGAATGCTTCTATCAGCAGGGAAGCCTGTCTTCCCACTCTGACTGGCCTTGCACACCCCCTGATGCCTTTCCCTCTTCAGCCCTCTGCAACCTGGCTTGGCCTTTGCACTGCGATTGCTCTTACTAATGCTCCAGAGGGTTCTATGTTGATGTGTGGCAGGGACCCTTCTGTTCTCTACCTTGAGAGGCCAGGATGGGTGGAATTCTCTTAGCACCTCAGGACTCCTTCCTGCTCTGAGTTGAGCACTTCTTTCCCCCTACTGTGTCACAGGCAAAGCCCTGTCTAGGCTCTGAGATGATGTTGCTTATGTCCCCCTCTGAGTCCATGGTGTCCCCTGGAAAAATGTTTCTAGATGTTTGCTTGCAGCCTGCCTTGCCATTAGGTTCACAGCCTCCAACCCCCATGAGGTATACAAACTGCTTTATACACTGTTCCTCCAGCACAAAGTCTCATGCAAATCAGCATCATAGGTTGCCATGTTTATTGCTAAGAAGAGTTGTAACAGGAAGTAGCATTTAAAATGCAATCATACTTAGCTTAGTGTGGTGCTGCCTACCTATAATCCTAATACTCTGGGAGGCTGAGGCAGGAGGATCTCAAGCTCAAGCCCAGCCTGGGCAACTTAGAGAGATCCTGTCCCCAAAAAATTTAAAAGAGCTAGGGGTATAGCACAATACAAAGGCCCGGGGTTCAATACCCAGTACTGCAAAAAAAAAAAAAAAAAAAGGAAAAAGTAATGCATACTTACTATAGGAACTGTACAAATCATTCAGAAAATGTAAAAATGTATAAAGACAATAAAACTTCCAGCAATAATTATTTAGAAATTCTCACTGTTAAAATTGTTAATTAGGGCCAGGGATTTAGCTCAGTAGTTTCGCCGCCTGCTGTGCAAGCACAAGGACCCTATTTCGATCCCCGGTACCAAAATAAATAAATAAATAAAATTGGTAATTATTTCATTCCCACTTTAATCTGTGAATCACACATATTTTATTTCAAAAAATAAGATTATACATAGACATTACATAGACATACAGTTTTTTAAAGTATGTTAAAAGAATATTTCCATTTTAATAAATATATAGCCTTTTTGTTTTGGAGCTAGGAATTAAATGTAGGACTTCATGTGGGCTAAGGATGTGCTCTCCCACTGAGCTACACTTCGAGCCCCAACGTGGACAAAATTTTTAATGGAAAAACATCTTATTAGACAGATTTCTCTAACCAATTCTTTTTAAGTTAGGTTGCTTCCAATTGTTTATATTGCAAACAAAGCTATGGCAAACAGGCTTATACATAGATCATTGTGCTTTTTTCATATTAAATCTTTCAACAAATACTCCTAGATATTAAACTAGATTGATTGAATCAAATCACTTCCATTATAAAATCTAATACATAGTGCCAAAATGCCCTTCAGTTTAATTCTACCAATCTACACTCTTGCCCACACGACACATGGGAGTATCTGTATCATCATATTATCTACATATTCTGTTAACTAACTTTTTTTTTTGGTACCGGGGATTGAACTCGGGTCCTTGAGCTTTCGAGGCAGGCACCGAAACCATTGAGCTAAATCCCCAATCCTAACTAACTTCTTTTTTTTCTAATTTTTTTTTTCTAACTAACTTTTTGTTAAAAATAAATAATGGCCTTTGTTTTATTTTAATTATTTATTTTTGTAATTTTATTGAGGTAAGAATTTTTTTTTGGTACTGGGGATCACAATCAGGACCTTGCGCTTGCAAGGCAGGTGGTAGAATCACTGAGCTAAATCCCCAGCCCTGTGGTAAGAACTTTTGACAGCAGATCTACCTTCTTAACAGATTTTTCAGTGCACCATATGTTGTTATCTACAGGCACAATGGTTACCTGACTTTAGAAACCTTTGACAATAGGTTAGGTGAGTAAGTACATATTAGCAGACTTATTTCATGACTTACGAATCTGAACAGATGTTTGTGGATAATTTTTATTTCTTTTTGTGTGTGTATGTGTGAACTTCCTCGTGGATTTGGGGAGTTGCCTGGTCTGCTTTTGGAGCATTGGTAGCCAGACTTAATATATTCAGACAGGATAACAATAATTGCTACTGTCATTATTTGGAGTGAAATTGATTACTGAATGACTGGTTATCATACCTCCTGCTTTAGTACCATCAGGATGCTCAACAAAATGTGGCAGGAGGGACTGCCCTAGATCTGTTGAACTGGAGTGTACACATTAACACAAGTAATGTATTCTGTCAAGGCAGGAACCATGTACTTGCTAATGACTGATACTACAGTGTGTAGCACAGTTTTGGCACCTCTGGGGCCTTGATAAACTTTGGTTGAAATAAATAAGCCACCCCCCCCCATTGGTTTCTAGAAATCCTGCCTAAACTAACTCCTTCCTTTTCATTGCCACCTTAAATTCGGAGGTTTATTAATTTTCAACCAATTCAAAGCTACATTTTCTGGGTTGGGGGAGAGAACTGTTTTAATTTAAAATTCTTCTGAACTCAGGTTACATAGGAAAGAAGAAAGTGACAGCTAAAAAGAGCTGTCTGTAGATGTTCCACTGAAGTCCTGTCACTTGTGTACCTGAGAGAAGCTTGGTTAGCATCACAGAGAAAAGATGGGAGAAAGAAGGAAACCTTAAAGTAAGAATTAAGTCTAAACTCCTTAGTCAGGCATGATATGCTCTCAAATCACCATCATAGAATTACTAATTTTTCATCTGATACCTGTGGTCTAGCTGACATAGGTGATTACTCCCTATTTTTATAAAATAGACCTTTGCATTCTTCTGCTATTTGATTCCCTCTGACTAGGACCAGTGATAGGGAATCTTTTAGAGCTTTCAATGATAAAAAACAGCCGGCTGCAGCATGTGTGCCATAGGTTTGTTCCTACTGGGCTACGTCATCCCTTCGGCTCTGTTAAGATTTCTCTGCGATTACCTTGGTGAACATTATCTTGGCTCTCGCTTTGTTTTGTCACTTCCCCAGTTTTCCCTTTGAGAACCACTGCTCTCGATGGAGGGAAGAAGGTCAACAGCATTAGGGGCTCTAAAGGAGGAATAGAACAATTAACATAAACCTACCTCCAGGCCATAGATGTTGATTCAGGGATAGGTATGTGACTCGATTCATACCACAAATGGAGACAGAAACAAACATTTGCTGGAGGTCTGGAAGAGACTGGAAGCCTGTACCCCCAGAAACTGTTGGCAGCCATCATGGTTGGAGGGAGCCAACACTGTGGGAAGCAGAGAAAGAAGCTGGTGTTCAACAATATCAGAGTCTCACACAGACCATCCTCTGTCCACCAACACATTTTCTATTATTCAGGCCAGTTTGAGGGTATTTTATTATTATTTGCAAAGATCCTGCCCCTCTTCTCATAAACTGGCAGTTCATTTTCTGTCCTCAGCATCTTCTCATAGCACTGTCTATATACTTCCTTTTAGTACCTAGAAATATACATGATGTGAATAAATACAAATATATTTATGTATTGCTGTAGGATCTAGTATAATGATTTGTCAATAGTTTTGGTTAAACCCATTCCTTAAAGAATAACATTAGTCTTTCAGGGATAGGTAGATTGCAGTGGTAAGAATTAATCTGGGTCAGAGGGTTTATGTTATTTCTGTGGCAATTTTATAGTATAGTTTAAAAATCTTATATAAATATAAGAGCTAAAATATAAAACTCTTAAAAGAAAACATAGAGATAGGACTGAGGATTTAACTCAGTGGTTCTGTCACCTGCCTCGAAAGTGCAAGGTCCTGAGTTTGATCCCTGGTTCCAAAAAAAAAGAAAACATAAGGATAAATATTCATAACCTCGGATTTGGCAATATACAGACATGACAGTAACAGCACAAGAACAAAAGGAAAAAAAATGATAAATTAGACTTTATCAAATTGAATATTTTTGTATATTAAAGGACATTATTAATAAGGTATTTCTCCACAGAATGGGTGAAAATATTTACAAATAATGTATATGATAAGAGTCAGAATCTATAAAGAACTTTTACAACTCAAAAAAGAATTTAATAAAGAAAAAGAATTTAAACAACCCAATTAAAAAATGAGCAAAGAAAAGACTTGAGCGACATATTTTCAAAGAAATTTTACAAATGGACAAAATGCACATAGAAAGATGATCAACATTATTAGTTATTAGGGAAATGCAAATCAAAACCCCAAGGTACTACTTTGTATTTGTAAGGATGGCCATAATCATAAAAACAGAAAGGAACAAATGTTTACCAGAGATGTGGAGAAATTGGAATCTTTGTGCACCATTGTTGGGAATATAAAATGATTCTGCCACTGTGAGAACAGGTTGGAGTTTTCTTAGAAAGTTAAACATAAAGTTATCATATGACCCAGCAATTCCACTCCTAAGTATATATCTGAAATAACTTAAAAACAGGTAAGCACATGTACATACATGTTCACAGTAGTACTTTCTATGCACTATAGCCCAAAGGTAGAGACACACAAATGCTCATCAACACACAAATGGATAAGTTGTGCTATATAAATACAATAGAATATTATTTAGCCAGAAAAAGGAATGACACACAGATATATTCTATAATGTATATATACCTTAGAAACATTATGCTTGGTGAAAGATGACAAGTGCAAAAGATTGCATATTATGTGACTCCATTTATATGCAATATTCAGGGTAAATCCATACAGACAGATTAGTGGTTGCCAGGGGCTGAGTTGGGAATGGGAAATAAGTAACTGCTTAATCAGTATGAAGTTTCCCTTCAAGGTGATGAAAATGATTTGCAATGAGATAGAGGAGTTGTTTGTACTAAATGATTCTGAGTTGTTACTTGAAAATAGTCAATTTTGTGTTATGTGAATTTCACCTCAATGACAGCAATGAAACCTTATATGCATGAATCAGAAGGAGCAAAACATATTGACATATATTTAATGCTTATCTACTAAGTGGTTTTCCAAATCCACTTAATAAATACTCTAGTTCTTAGCTAAGCTTTCAAAATTTAAAAGGCAGAAAGCAGGGTTACCTAAATATTGCATGTGTTTTGCTGATGGTGGGAACATGGGCAAGGCTTTATTCATATTGTCTCAAAGAGTGATAAGTTTGATTTTCCAGAGATTATAGTTTCTTTTCAGTCCTGGGGTCTATATCAGTGAGAGGGTCTCAGTTTAGTGTTTGAATATTTGCAGTTGGTATAACCAACATCTCTAACACATGATAATCTCCCTTCTCAGTAAAAAGAGAGTAGGCTTTAGGCTCAAAGCCTTTGTTAACTGGTTTTAATATCGTTTTGTTTTCAATGTGTTCATTTTTATTTTTATCCTCCCTTTATGTTACAGGACACCTGTGTTCTGCTTTTGCGATTTGCATTATGCTTTGGGTAGCAAAATAAAATTTCCCCTTTAAATTTATTTACATAGGAATGTAAGTCAACATAAAGAAAAAACATAAATAAATGATAATATAAAAAGAATAAGGATGTGGTGGAATAGTGGAACTCGGAATAGAACACAACGGCATAGAAACACAGTCCAGGTGTGGAAGATAAAGCCCTGAGCCTCTTGTTACCCATGCAACTCTGGACACATTACCAAGTTTCTGTGAACTGCAGGCCCTGCCTACCTCACCAACATTTTATGCAGGGTTTGTACTAATGTGCATTATTATTCAATGATTATTTGTGTTGGCAACTGTATCACAGAGGCTTGGTGCCCCAGAGCAACACGATTCTAATAAAATATAGGTGGTACCAGGGAGGTACACTCATGGATCTGGAAGGTGCAAGAAATATGCCATTTTTCCTGCAGCAGCAGTGGATGACAAGTGGAGTTGGACAGACACAGATTTTTGCAGTAAAGCTAGAGTGGTCCTGGCAGTCACCAGCTGCTGAGCTGCAGGACAGCTGTGACAAGGGTAGTGATCAGCATCCCTTATTGCAACTTCTGATCTCTGGGTGTGGCACCTTCCTGACACTGGATCCACAGCTGAAAGTGGAGGTGGTCCCCTTTCAACCTTCATGCATCCACACCTTCTAGAGACTTTATACACACCTGATTCCCTGTATTTAACATCCTTCTGCCGGTAATACCTTCAGCAATTTCTTTTTTCCTGACTGAATCCTTGCTGAAATATTATTGGCTTCCTCAAACTTAGAGAAAACTGATATTTTAATAATACTAATACTAATACTAATACTATTATATTGTTAAGGTTTGTTGTTTACTAATTACTAGCCATTGGGCTAAGCATTGTACATGCATAATCTGTTTTAGTTCCCCCTCCTACTTGTCCCTGTACTGGGGATCAAACCCAGGGGCATTCTACTATCGAGCTACCTCTCCAGCCCCTTTAATTTTTTACTTGTAGACAGAGTCTCATTAAATTGCTTTGGCTGGCCTGCAACTTATGATTCTCTTCCCTCAGCCTCCTGAGTAGCTGGGATCACAAGTATGTGCCACTATGACTGGCTCTATGTTGGCTTTTATAAGAAACTTATGAGGTAGTTTCTATTCCTCATTTTGTAGAGGAATAAACAGAGGCAGAGGGTTATAAATAACTTAAGTCTCTGAGTGGGCAAGTAGCAAAGTCAGAATTTGAACTCAGATGTTCTGACTCCAGAGCTAGATACTCTCCATTCTAAAGCCCCCCCCCCATAAAGTTTATGTCAAGTTTGTGATAAATCTGCTTTTGTTCTGAAATCAAAAGTTGCTGAGAATTCAAGAAGTGTTGTTTTTAGGACAAGAAAGCATGTTTACTGTGTATCACTTACGAGGCCACATGTGTGTGATGTGGGACAATACATGGCAATTAAACTAAAAGTTCTGGAGCAAAATTGAGTAGTCATATTAAATAAGATAAAGACCATAAATAGCTAAAAGGAAGTACAGTTGCCACTAAAGGAGTTTAGGTGCCACACTTACTTTAAAAATCTTTTAGTTTTCAGAGTTTTATGGATTTTTTTTTTTTGTACAGGTGATCGAACTGGGGTTCTTGTGCTTGCGCAGCAGGCAGCAAAACCACTGAGCTAAATCCCCGGCCTTGTTTTATGGATTTTTAAAAATGCATATTAGGACCTGTAAACCTGTCATTTTCATGAAGTTTAAAGTTTATTAAGAAGTTGAATAGATTAAAATGTACAGGACTGGGGGATTTAGCTCAGTGGTTCCAGCGCCTGCCTCAAGAGCGCAAGGTCCCAAGTTCCATCCCCAGTACCAAAAAAAAAAAAAGAAGAGTGTATTTTATTCATCTACTGTCTCATTCTCATTGAGTCTTCAGTCTGGCTGCCAGAGACCCCTACTTCTTTCCCTTTTTAGTCAAAGCATGTAGAAAAGGACTTATGTCAATATCTAGGTCAAATGTAATTACAAGCACTGTATCTTTGATTGAGGTCATTATGTCTTTTCACAAATCCTTATTTATCACCCCACCTCAAAGGAAAGAACCAGACAAAATTAGAAACTTATAAGTAAAATAAAAATGCTCTTGAATACCTTAAGATCTGCTACAGTTTACCTTGAGCTTTGGACACAACATTTCTGTTAATTTTGTTGACATTATTTATTACAGTCTTGGCTAAAATATAGGTATATATAGCTTTAGCAGTTTATTTTTAATCAGTTTATCCAGTTATCTACAGGTGGGCTAACAAACCACACTAAACTCAGTGGCTTAAGACAACAATTTATTATTGCTGTCATGGTCCCTTGCGTCGACTGGGCTCACCTGAGGTGTTCTCATTAGCTCAGATATTTGGGCCAGACTGCTGGCCCTTCTGGATGCCTTGCCCACATGCCTAGGAGTTGCCGGTGGGGGTTCAGCTGGGTTCTCCATCTATATACGGCCTCGGCATGTAGCTTGGGCTTCTTTCAGGATAGTGCTTAAATTCTGAAGGGAGTGCACTAACAATTTCAGAGATCCAGGTGAAAACTGCAAAGCTTATGTTCTAGCCTTAGAAAACATTTAACAACACTTTCGCGGTAGTCTTTTTTGGATAACAAATGAGTCACGGGGCCAGCCCAGATTTAAGAGGAGGATGATGTAAAAGGGTATGAATAGTGGAAGGCACAATTCACTGGGAGGCCATCTGTGAAAAAGGAGCCACCACAAAACTTCTGTAGGTTTATGGGCAAAGGAAGTTATAAGTTATTCATAAAATCATATACATGGGGGTGGGGATTTAGCTCAGTGGCCCTGTGCCTGCCTTGCAAGCACAACGTCTTGAGTTTGATCCCCGGTACCAAAAAAAAAATCATATACATGGAAGCAAATATTTATCACTCTAGTATGGAGTTAAAAGTGGCACTTCAAGTTTTCGATATCTTATAATACTTTTTAAATACAACTCTGCTTAATGAGACCAAAAAAAGGCATTTATCTCAGAGGTGGCCAAAGTATAGTTGAAGTATGGCAACTATAAGTTGAACAGGAAGAAGAAACTCTCTGAAGTTGTAAAGACATAATGAGACATTTCTCAAATGATACATGGGATCATTACAGATTTCTGGCAAACCAGGATAACCATTTTGGTATGTAATTGGGAACAGGGTGGCTTGTGAGCAAAGAGCAGAGGAGGTAATGAGAGATAGTATTTGTAGTTGAAAACCAGTCATTCTTGATTGTTTTTTAGTCATAGACCTCTTTGAGCTATAAAAAAGTTAGAAACTTATTTCCAGAAAAAAATGGATATTTGCATATCTCTGTTTCTTCTTTCTTTCAATCATTTTTTCCACCCTCTCTTTCTTCCTCCCTCCTTTCCTCTTCATTCTTTCAATAATTACTTATTTGGAGTAGATTTTGTCTGTCCAGATGCCCATTTGGAGTCAAGAATACAGTAAAAAAAGACAACAGACAAGTTCCCCAATCTTATAGCATGTATAGTCTTAAGACAGGTAGACAGAAAAAAAACTGAGAATACCAATAAATAAGACAACCTCACATCATTATAAGCAACAAACTGTTCACATAAAATCCTGGATGCAATTATGTGGAGTTCATTGGCCTCCCACAGATTTTTCAATTCTTCTTTCCTGTTCTGCAATCAATAACTTCTCTTTGAAGTCAAAGAATTACTTCAAAAAAAAAAAAAAAAAAAAAGAGCCGTATAGATGTGACTCTTTTTTTTTTCTTTTTGGTACCAGGGATCAAACTCAGGACCTTGTGCTTGCAAGGCAGGCACGATGCCACTGAGCTAAATCCCTGACCCTTGTGGCTCTTGATTATTCATTGCCTTTTCACCTATGCTGAACACACAGATGTTGAATGATCTGGATTTATTTTTTTTCCTTCACTCATGAAGAAAAATTATAGAAGTGCTACTGGAACTGAGTTTTCTTTCTTTTTTTTTTTTTGGTACCCGGGATTGAACTTGGGACCTTGTGCTTGTGAAGCAGGTGGCCCTGGAACTGAGTTTTCTAATCAATAGAAACACTGGTTTCTTAGGAAATGTCAGAAATTATTGTGGCTGGTGAGTATGAATGTATGCACTGCAAGGCTTTCCACAGACTTCTTTTTTTTAAAAAAATTCCCCTTTTAGGGGGATCTGGTTATCCCTGTCAAAAAATTAAATCAATCATATAGCCATGGATTTATATTTCAAAGTCTCAATTTACAGAAATCTTTTAAGAACTGACCCTTTCATCCATATTTTGAACATGATAGTGATGGATAGATAATTTGCTTTGGAAACTTTTTTCTCTGTCTTTGTTTTTGTATTCTTACCACAAATTGTACTTCTGGCCTTAGTTATTATGGTATCTTGTGGGGGGAGATATAAATACATACTTTTACTACTGGCAACATTTTAAGTATTGCCATTAACATAACATACTATAACTTTTGCAAAAATGAAGTGCAAGTATCTCTCTTATTCCATTATGATATATGATAGTCCTAAACTTCTAGTACTTGTGAATTAACAAACTGTTAATTTATATCTCTCTTTTTTTGGTATTTTACTAAGTTTCTATCCTTTTTTCAACTGGAGGGCATTTTAGCATCTGGCATGTCATTTTGGAGTGAATATAATCATGGATTAAATTTAATCTAAATATTATTATTTAGAGCAGGAGTTGATAAAATGCTACTCCAAGGCTAAAATCCACCTATTTCTGTACATTTTCAGTGAAACCTAGTGTATTGGTCACCTTTCCATATTTTCTGGTACAAAATATCTGGGTTAAGACCTGCAAATTAAAGGAGAGGAGGTTAATTTTGGCTCATGGTTTCAGAGGTTTTAGTCCAAGGCTGGCTGCTTCTGAGGCAGAAACAACATGGCAGAAGAGCATTGTAGAGGAAAGCTTTTCAGCTTATGGCAGCAAGAAAGCAGTGAGCAGAGAAAGAGCCAGAGAAGATAGGGCCAGGGACTGATATAGTCCCCAAGATCACATCCTTATGTTCCACCCAGACACACTTTAGAAGCATGCCTTACTAATCTCCTAGGCTTCTCTCAAGCCAATCAAGTTGACAATCAAAATTGCTCATTAGATCCAGTCACCCTCATCATTGTATATATTGTCTATATCTGCTTTTACTATCTTTCCCCTTTAAGAAAAGGTTTGTTCAATCCTAATTTAGAAGAAAAAGGGTTTTATTTTTTGATAATTATTGACATGAATTCTATATTTCCTATATTCTACAGAAAACACATTAAATCAATATATTGCCAATTTTAAGCATATGGCCTAGGCATATTGTATGCCAACCATGTGTCAAGTACTATGCTGGGGATATAGTAGTAAACAAGAATGAAAAAAAATGCATGCTTACTGTTCAACAGTATCTTTAAGACACTTAATAATAAAAATTGTGTCAAGCCCCAGAAGTTATAATTTAAAACTACAAATTTTATATTGAGGTGTCTGGCTGTTGACACTCTGACTTGTGGGAAAAATGTTGGGATATCTGAACTTTAAAGACCATAGAGTTAGAGTACTAGGATAAAATTGAGCCAACGATGGTCATAATTAAGTCCAAAATAAAGAATTACTCATATAATTTATGGAAAAATATCTGAAATTTCTATTTCATCTTGCCAAATAAGCCTGTGGCCAGGGTTGTCTTCCAAAATCCCATTAACTCATTAACTAGTAACTTGGGGTTCTGGTTTATAGTGATGTCCCTTGAGTGCCATCTCATAAGCATCTCTGTCATTCCCAAGGTGTCAAGTGATGGAATCTCAAACACACAGAAGCAATTTAATTCAGTAAATGTCTATTTAGAGCTTTCAGAGTACAAAGCAATGTGCTGGGTCCAGTGGGGACCACAGTCAGAAATTGAGACTATCTCAGTCTGGGTAATTGCTAATATGAGAATTCTATAACTTCTGAAGAAGTATTGGATGTTGAAAAAAAATGTCCTTATCTTTGCAATTTCTGACCTGCTTTTTCACCAAATCAAGTATCACTAACACTAGTTGTGCCATTTTAAAAAATCAGGGTGGTAAAAAATCATAACTAGTCTTTGCAAATTTGGTTTAAATGAAGACCCAAAGGGAAGAGTGAACTTATGTTTTCTTATAAAGTGTGTAAGGTGGGGATGTAGCTCAGTAGATGAATGCTTGAGTGCTCAGCATGCTCAAGGACCTAGGTTTGATCTCTACCTTCTAATTTTAAGACCTAATCATTTGCAGTTCTGAAAGCTTGTGAGCTAGGGAAGAGACTGACCCTGTGTCCTCCTTCCATCGTCACTGTGCATAACACCCAGTTCTTAGTGTCAGTTTTCACCCTGGGCAAGAGAGAATGACAACAGCACAGAATTGCCAGTTTTAGTAATTCTAGTTTCTTGAAACAAGGATATGAAGTCTTTTAGTTACTTGCACACCCTAATTTTTGTAGCTTCTCCTGAACAAGTCATTTAACTGTCAGCTAATCACAGTGTTGAAAAGTTTACATCATTCACCTTTTTATGGCAGCCCTTAATGGAAGACTGTGGAGGTTAAAACTCTTGACAATTTCCATGATATAAAAAAGGAAAGCTGACCTAGAGAAAGATGGGACAAAGATGAACACCTGATAAGTTTTAAGCAGCGATAGGATTGTACACAGTAGCCTACTTAAAGTAGTGCTGATTTGAACTCTCGGTGTAAGTTTCCGAATAATGACAAAAGCGTGACTCATGTCAAAAGCAGTGCCATTCTGTTGAACAGATGATCATTTTGCACTAACAGTCGCTTGTTCTGAGTAACAACCCTGTGAAGCAAGTACTATTATCAACCCAATTTACAGATGAAATGTGGAAGGAGAGGCAAAGAGTAAATTAATGCCCAAGGTCTGACGCCTAAGCAGCCGGGCCGGGTAAGAACAATAAGCCAGTGTGGCTCTCTGGGCCATGATGTGCCCCCTACTCCATGGACTACCTCCCAGGTCTCAACCATTCTCTTGACCAGTCAATCGGACACGTGAATGTCTGTCGTTTTCGAGCAATGCCTCGGAAGCCTCGCTCTAGATTCCCCACCCACTCACCCCCAGTCAGGGGAGCTGGCTTCCTGTCAAGGGGCCTGGTGGGCTCCAGCTTCCACCTGCAGCTTTGGGTGCGCGGCCCCGTTAGCAGGAGCGCGCGGCGCGCACGTGCCGCCGGGAATGGGCTGCCCGCGCCGCGCCAAGATGGCGGCAGCCGCGGCCGCAACGGCGACGGTTGGCGGCGGCCGGTGAGGCGGGCGGGGCCGACGGCGCGGAGGCGGGGTCCCGGGCAAGCCGCCCTGGGAGGCGGGGGCCGTTTCCATAGCGGCGGCAGGAGGTGTCGCGCCGGGGAACTTCCTGGTTCCCGGGATCGGCTTCGCCGGGATCCTCTTGGAAGGGAAACAATGGGGCGGAGAGCACTGCAGTAGCCGCCGCCGCGCGGGACCTGCTCGGCCGCCCGGGACTGCCAGCCCTGCCTGTTGCCCGCAGCCTCCGCCGACGGGACCGTCCTGAGGTAACTTCTTTTCCTTCTCCGTCGCCGCAAGAGACCGGCGGCGGCGAGCTCCCGGGGTGCGCTCCTGGAGCCTGGACTCAGAGTTGGCCCCGGGGAGCCGGACGCCGCCATTCCCGGACCCGGGAGGAGGGGACGCAGCGGCGGCTCCGGGCTCAGCCCTGGAGGGGCCGGCGCGGGGGTGCGCGCGGGTGCCCGCTCGAGGGTGGGGGTCTGCAGAGTGATTGGCAGGTTGGCGGGCGCGGGCGGGGGGCATGCGGGTAGGGGCCCCAGGAAAGGGCCCAGGGCTTCGCAGCTCCCGGGGAGGCGGAACCCGCTGCCCGCCTCCCCTTCGTGCGAGTTTCGGTCCCGGGGGAGACGTCTCCCTAGCGAGTTTCAGTTGAGTGCTCCAGAGTCCAAGTGGGCAGGACCAAGGAAAACTTAGTTCTTTTTAAATTATTGCCTTGATGCGGCGGAACTTTGTTTCTACCAGGGACGGGAGGATGGGCTGAGCGAGGGATTCGAAAAGCCTGGAAATGTGTGCGCTTTTGCAAAGTTTGCAAAATAGTTTGGAGCTTGCAGCTGTAGAGTAGTGCAGCATTTCTGATGCGTGAGAACGGGTTACTCGCAGGTGTTTTAATGCCTGAAAATGAGAAAAGTCTGTGAATCGATGAGTGGATGTTTCTGTAACTTGAAGGTCGAGTCTTCCCCCTCGTCCTACCCTTCTTCCCTTTAATCTGCGGATGCTCTTCAGATGGAAGGCTTTAGCACGATTGGGACGGCTCGGTGAATTGGGGCAATACCCCGTCTTTGGAAATGAGACATGAATGGAAAAAAAAAGTGGGGACGCTGTCCTATTTTACTAGGTGGAGGAAAATGATTTCAGTTCTGTGTCAGTCCTTTTATAAAAATAATACAGTCTTTGGGATATTTGATACTTCAAAGATCAGAAAAGTTGCACAGAATTTTCAAGATGGACCCTCCCTGGCCAACTCTCTGCTATACATGTTGAATCTCGGATATTCTGTCAGGGGAAGTTAGGGTACTTTTTTACTTTCTTGACGTCATCATAATGTAAGAATTAGTACATTAGGCAGGATAAAATGAACACTAGTTAATTTGCTTTTATTTCTTTCTGACCCTAAAATTAACAAAAGTATTTTCGAGTTTGCCATTCATTTGTAATAAATATTGTAAATACGGTGTAGTTCATTATTTAAGATGAATGTTAGGACCAGGGTTAGAGCCAAAAGAGAGAAAAAAAATTGTACTAATACGAGTATAAATTAACTTGTAAAGGAAAAAGAACCTGATTGCAAGTACAGGTATTCTGAGTTAACAGAGATTCCTTTGCTGATTATGTATTTAAAGGATTAATGAGTTGTCACAAAGGCATTCAAAGAACCGTCATTTGCCAAGCATTAAGAATTTGGGCCCTGAGCCTTACTGTCAAGCCTACTCAACTTTTTAGCTAGAGACTGTCAAACCCAGTTGTACCTGTTTCTGGTAAGGATAGCTCATTACCAGTTTTAACTACGTTTTGTGATGTAGATAGGTCCCTACTGAGGACAGCTGACTTGGTTGAACGAGCCTGTGAGTAGAAAGGTCAAATTTGGCACTATGTATTAATTGACTGATCGTCGTTAAGCATTACTGGGAACCGATAGCGCTTCCAGCCACAGCAGATCCCATCTGGGTCTTCAGTGCTAAGCAAAACTTCCCTTGTTCTGCGTTTGCCGTCTGTGTTAAATAACTGTTACATTTTGTGGCAAGTAAAGATGGGTGAAAAAAAGGCCAGTAGGTTCAAATTGAGAACAAACACAAGTACTTTGTTTAAAAACTGTGAGGAATGTTCGGGCCCTTTGAAGCTGGCAAAAGAGAATAATAAAGTTCTGAGAATTGCTACTTCTGGTAGAGACAGGTGATTGCACTTTTTTGGTTTATGTTTGCAGTTTCACTTGAACCATTTTTGTTTTGTAATTGCAATTCAGACCACTGAAAGTTAGTTACAGTTTGTCCCTTCATTGTGATTTTCTTTTGGTACTGGGTATTGAACTCAAACTCGGGAACTTGTGCTTGCGAGGCAGGCGGCAGAACCACTGAGCTAAATCCCTGGCCCTCATTGTGATTTTTGAAAAGCAGATTCCAATTTTAGATGTAATTTAATTAAACACATTTTCTCCCTTTAAAAAGGTGTCGCCCATTTTTGCAGTGGAAGTCAATACAAAAATAGTAAGAAATCTGAATTTTAACACATTTCCGTATAGTGTGCTAGTGTGGGAGATTAGGATTTGGGAATTAGAGTTATAGACATATTTCCAGGTTATATCATCTCATGTAAATTACTGTACTTAATTTTTGGAAGCCTGTTTCTTTGTAAAATTGGAATTATAAATTCAAATTGGTTTATTCAGTGAATATTTGAGTGCCTTCTGTGTAACCCCAGAATTCGTGTTAGTTACCTTGTTTTCAACAAGTGAGATGAGTCTTTTCAAGTAAAGCACAGTGAACTACGTAAAACCCAGGACCCTTAACTTGATTTTGGAGGAGTCAGGGCAAGTTTTCCTGAAGGATGAGGTGGGATAGGAGGTGAAAAGGGGTATAGGGGAGTGAGAAGTCTTGAAGGTGAGAAAAGACCATACATTCAGTAGAACTAAGGAGATTATTGTGGGAGTTGCATAAGAATGTTTATGTATTAGTTCCCTATGTTGCCTGTAAACAGTTGGGGGGAGGTGCATTGGGGATTAAACCCAGGGCCTGCACACTGAGCTATATCCCCAGCTCTTTTTATTTTGATCCTAAGTTGCTGTGTTGCCGTGTTGCTCTGGCTAGGCTTGAACTTGTTATCCTCCTACCCTAGCCTCTCATAGTGTAGGAATTACAGAATTGGACTCCATGGATAGCTATTGTCTGATTTTCAAGAGAAGGCTGCCAGCACCATTTTCTAGTCACTCGAATGAAGTGGTTTGCTTTTGTTACATAGTCATCACAGAAAGGGAGTCAGCCTGCTGGACCCTGACCATATTTGACCTGCAAATGACTCTCTGGACACTTTGGTGTCTACTTTTATACAGGTTAGTTTACTTGTTAATTTTTATGGCTCTAAAACTGGGATTAAATATTATGTATTTAATAGAGACTTTTAATTCTTTGATTTCTTTACAATATATCTGGGTAGTATTTTGATTGCATTCTCCCTTTGAGGAGTTTGGACTGGCTTATTTAAGATGCATACTCCTGGCAAAATTGTAAAACAAAAATATTTAATAAATATTCAGCTTTCAATTGCTATAGAAAGATCAAGATTGGCTCTAGGGTTTATGTTTTGATTGTTGTTTTTGCTTTAAAGAGATAATTTAGTTATTTTGTGATAGAGGTACTACACATTGCACCTGTATCTTGCTGACATTGATCGGAATGTAGAAAAAGTTAAAATTTTATCCTGGAATTTCCTTTGACCGAATCAGCAAGTGAACTAAAAATATGAGAGTACTGTTTTTCATGAAATAAGTGAAAGAATATAATTTTAAAGCTTCTTAATATGTTAATTTTGCTGTTAGTAATGTTATATAGAGCAGTGATGGCAAATTAATATTTTATTGTAGAATTAATGCAGTATTTATAAGTCAGTTGGCTCTCTAAGCTTTTTGCTCTTGTTTAATCTTGTTTGAATTTTGGACATGTTAATGCTTAGTAGTATATCTGTAGTAAGATAATAAAATTTTGGAAAGTCAATCACAATAGGGAAAAATTGAATAGCAGGGAAGACTAAAATTTATAAAGATATTTGTGGATAGCTGAAATTGGCTATCCAATTATATATTGGCTATGTAATTATATTGGCACAAATGATTAAAAATTAGAAATCTGTCTCACCTATTACTTTTTTTTAGCTTTGGATTGATTTTTAAAAAATAACTTATTTCCTCCTCTTTTTTTTTTTTCCTTAAGACAAGTTCAGGTTCAGGCTGGCTTTTAACTTGTTTAGTCCTTGCTGGCCACAATTTTGTGATTCTCCTGCCTCAGCCTCTAAGAACTGGGATTACAGGGATTTATCACCAAGTCTGGCTTCTTCCTTTTTTTTTTTAAATTAGTTTGGGGCTATATATTCTCTTACTATTCTGTAGTATTTACTTAAGAAATTTTAATATACACGATCCCCGGTACCAAAAAAAGAGAAATTTTAATATACAATATATTCTTGACTTATCAAAGTATAATATTAATTGAGACTTTTCCCTTTTCCTAGACAATGGAAGACCTTTACGAACATTTAGTTCAGCCAGATGTGGTGGTGCACATATGTAAGGCCAGCACTTGAGAGGCTGAAGCAGGAGGGTTCCCGTGAGTTCAAGGTCAGCCTGAGCTACATAGTGAAACCCGGTCTCAGAAACAACAATGATACACATTTAGTTCAATTTTCATCCTTCCTTAATGATTACCGTGTTTTAAAATGCATATATAGGAAAAAGTTTACAGATATACAGTATTTCTGTTGTTTTTACTGTTATTATCCTGTTACACCTACTGCCTTTTCTTTTCCTCATTCCTTCCTGTGTTACTAACCTTCCTTCTGAAATAATTTCTTTCTGCCTGAAGAACACTCTTTAGTATTTTCTTTAGAGTGGAGCTAATATTGACAAATGTTCTTTTTGTTTGAGAATATCTGTTTCACCTACATTCTTGAGAGATTGGAGATTCATCTGTATATATCTAATTGCTATGTATCTTCTCCGGAGAGCTTTTATTTTGATGTCTGTGTTTGTATTTAGAAGTCATCTGCAGTTTATTACTTCTTTGTTGGTGATTTGTTTCTTTTTCCAGTTATTTTAAGATTTTCCTTTTGGCTTTGGATTTTAGATGATCCTCTTCCTGTTCTCTTTTTTTTTTCCTTTCTTCTCTACCATTTCCCCCCTCTTTTCCCTTCCTTCTCTCCTTTCTTCTTCCTCCTTTTCCTCTTACTCTGTTATTTCTTGAGTTCTACATTTTTTTTTTTTTTTTGGTACCAGGGATTGAACTGTGGACCTTGTGCTTGCCAGGCAGGCGGCAGAACCACTGAGCTAAATATTACTCCGGCCCGAGTTCTACATTTTGACACCATAACTTGATGTCTTTCATCAGTTTTGGAAAGTTCTCAGCCATCATCACTTGGGTTTCCCTATTTTCTTGCTCTTAATTTTTCTGGGAGCCAGTTATACAATGTTAGATCTTCCCACTGTAATTCACCTCTTATTTTTTTCATCCTTATGTTTCTTTTTTGTTCTGAATATTTTCATCTGGGCTGTCTTCTAGTTTACTAACTTAGTATACAGCTGTATTGAATCTGCTTTTAAATATATTTCCGGGGTTTTAAATTTTAGTCATTATGCTTTTCACTTTTAGAATATTATTTTTGTTCTTTTTCAGCTAGACTATGCTGCTTTTTATGGTTTCTACTTATATATTAAAAATTTCTAGCGTTGCACATTTCTCTTTGGACTTAATAAACATGGTAACTGTACCTTTGACTAATGTTTTTTTCTTATTTATCAAAAAGTTTCATGGTGTTTGAAAAAGCAGTTTTAGAAGTAATTACTTAGAATTATTTAATAATTACTTAGAAGGTTTAGGTAAGGCAATAAGGAGTTTTCCACTGCTTTGCCAGGCACTTGGGATCACTTTTATCCAAATTGAGATTTTTTTTCTTTTGAGAGTCTATGTAAGATGCAAGGGGTGGTTTTGTTTACTTTCAAGTTTCCCCTTACCCTTCATCCTCCTTTTGGGATTCATTTTTTTTTTGAGGTGTTCTTCCAAAGTAGAGGATGGCTCATTTGGTGGATTCTTGTATTCTGACATTTTGCCCTCATAGCCTTCAAGGCTATCCACGTGCAATTTAGTCTCAGACACCTGTTTGATTAAGGAGGCATTTGCAGGAATAAAGAAGCCCCAGGGTGCTATGCTTTCCACTATAGATTCTTGTTCTCTCTTGGACTTGGTGTGGTTGGTTACTCCTCATTGTTAGGTTAGTTCTTTGATACTATTTCCTCTTTCCCTTTTTAAAAAATTAAAGAATAATATGCACTAATCTTAAATACATGCTGAAGAATTTTTATAAATGTAGTTAACTATGTAATCATACTCAGTTCAACACACAGAACAGTTTGGGGACCCCAGAAGGCTCTATCACATTCTTTCCCAGTCATTAGCATCTTCCTTTCTTGTCTAAAGTCACAATGACTTTTCTGTCACTATAGAATAGTTTTGCATTTTTTAGTTTTTCATAAAAAATAGTATATTATATACACCTTTTTGCACCTGGCATCTTTCAACATTGTATCTCGTTGAATTTCAGGTATGCTGCCCATGTTTCTTTTATTGCCCAGTACTTGCCCTAGTCACTGTGGCTGCACAAAAATTGCCTCAAAACTCAGTGGCTTAAAACTGACTTACTTCACAAATCTGCAGTTTGAGCAATGCTTGTCTCTGCTTCATTTAGTTTCGGGTAGGGCTGATGGAAGTTTGGGCCTAGTACTCTCTGTCTGAAGGCTTTCTTACATGTCTGGTGTTTGATGATAGAATCTGAATGTGGCCTTGTAGAGTAAGTACGGCCTGAGCTTGCACAACATAAGTAATATGGCTGATTCCAAGGAGAAGGCAGACGAGTAGTAGAGGGGTTAGGGGGAGAGTGTGAGCCAGACAGAAGCTGTGTTGGTTTTTATTACTTAGCTTCTGAGTTTATGTGGTATTATTTCCCTTGCATATTGTTCTTTGAGGCAGTAGTGTAAGCCTACTGTTTAAAAGAGGAAATGGATTCTGCTTCTTATGGGGAGAGACAAGATTCCTTTGGAAGAGCATGTAGGACAAGAAATATTGTAGTGTCCATTATTGGAAAATACTGTCAGCTTAGTGGGAGCCAAATACATGAATATATCGCAATTTATTTATCCATTCTACTTTTTTTTTTTGTATCGGGGATCAAACTTGGGTCCTTGGGCTTGTGGAGCAGGCAGCAGAACCACTGAGCTAAATCCCGGCCCTATCCATTCTACTTTTAATAGATTTTTGAGTTGTTCTCAGTTTTTTGGCTACTGTAATAAAGTTGCTGTGAACCTCGTTACATATCTTTAGGAATAAAACTGTTGACTAATGGACATATTTAGACATTTTTTCAAAGTGTTGGTACCAGTTTAGATCCCTGATGTTTTTTATTTCTGGGGATTTAGCTCAGTGGTTCCGCCACTTGCCTCGCAAGCGCAAGGACCTGAGTTTGATCCCCGGTACCAAAAAAAAAAAATTTAAAACTATACTTATTATGTATCTTTTGCTCAGCTCTTTGTCTTCAAGCAAGAGTGTTGATCTGTAACGGGTTTACCTTTGTTGAAAATGCAGGTCAGGTATTTTGCCTTTTATGTAACTTTCATTTTTTTTTTTACTTGATACTTAGTTATTGGAAAATAGAACTTGATTTTTAAAGCAGCATTTTAAGATACGTGTTCAAATTAGTATTCAAACTATATACTAATTGATGAGAAGAAATTTGTTTTACAAATTGTCTTTTAGAAATACTAAGCCCTATTCCTTATCAATTTATATCACATTCTGTTTTGACTCCATGATTTATTATCAGCTTGAGTTCTAAGCTTGTTTACCAGACCTGCTTGGGAATTATTTTTCAACTATAACAAAAATTTTCCTCTAAGAATGGTGATTTGTACTCACCGAGGATTGACTAAAGAATGCCATCTCGATTCTCCCCTCAAACATCTGATTACCTTTGACTACTTCTTTGTTGGCAGTCACTATGACTTTATGTTGTGTTCAATCTAACCTCCCCCTTTAAAAAATATTTTAGATCAGTTTTAGCTCACACTTGGTTTACTGTAGTAATTTATTGGTTGATCTAGTTATGCCCATTTAATTAAGTTAAACTCAAAAATAATATAGTGGAGAAGAGAACTATAAAATTGTGTTTCAGTTCCCTTAGTTATCAGTACTAATATATGTATCAACTATTTGAAACACTTAATAAAGCATTTTTTATGGATAATCCCATGAAAATTCCAGTGGTAGGCGGGTTGGGAATTTTAACTGACTTTAAAGTAAAAATTGAGTGTCAGAGAAATGAAATGATTTGATGTAAATTCCTTGAACTGATTAATGGCTATAACATGTTTGCATCTAGGACTTTTCATATGTTGAGTGATTTCCTTGCAAGGCTTACAGTCTACCACTACCTCTCTAAAAGGTTTGCCATCACTGGTCTACCACCATCTTATCCTTCCAATTTTACTGCCATTCTCTCTTCAAATCTGTGTATTTGTACACCTTGGTTTATCACTCTCTTTATTTCCATTAAGTATAGGGCCTTTGAATGAGCTGAGTGAGCCTGTATTGGCTCGACTCCAACTTCGGTCCAGTTTCCTTTAGTATGTTTGTTCTAAATGGTTGAAGGATACCTGGGACCAAGTTTGTCCTGATTGTTTTATTGTAAGCCACTGGAGTAGTTTTTGCATATTGTAGAGCTGAATTAATATTTAATAAATTGACAAATACATTCTGTGTTTAGAATCTAACTAGATATACATTCCTTGAAGATGGGCCTTGGAATTGTCTACCTTTTAAATAGATTCCCTCCTGGTGTCTTCTATAGCATTCATTATTATAGTTGGCAGTCTTCAGTTTTTAACTGACTCTTTAAATGAAGTTAGGGTCTTGAAAACCAGAGATATTTACCATTTTAACTGTTATCTGCAGAGCTTAGGCATTATGTACAGTTCTGATATGGTTTATACAGTGCATAAGGCAAATATTATAAGCCACTTTTTTGGGGTAGTACTGAGCCCAAGGCTTTCACACTGAGCTACTTCCCCGTTCATTCTTTCATTCATATATTTAAGACAGGGTCTTGCATTATAATCCACTTTTTTTTTTTTTTTTAGTTACTGGGGATCAAACTCAGGACTTTGAGCTTGCCAGGCAGGCACGACACCACTGAGCTACATCCCTGACCCTATAAGCCACTTTTGAAAGGCACTCTGTATAACTGATACAAGCAAGGAAGACTTGGAAAGAATATTTGCTTTTCTAAATACAGTACCTGCAAGTTGGGATGCTGACCAGGTTGTAAAGCTACTAGAACTTGATAAGTCCTTCTGGAAACCTAACTTAAATTCTCCCCATGGAAGGAGAAATTGGACCTCATTCTTATCTCATGCTTCGTTAACATACATGTGTAAACAAAATGATGAAACCAAAGGATTCTCTTTTTGCTCCTTGGTCCATCTCATTCTTTGATCTTATGAGCAGGAAGCATTTTGTTGATCTAGTGAATAGGATAACCTTTCACTCTAGCAGTGATAGATTTGCTGTACTTCTATTGTGCTTGGAAAATTATTCAAACTGGGAATTTAGTGTTGTGTTTTAGGGAGTATAAATTGCAGAAAGAGCGTTGTTCAATGAAAGCCTGAGAATTGTGAAACTATAGTGGTGTGTCTTTTTATTATAGCAAAACATTTATTGGTACATTTTAGACACACATAACACTCATCTTAGGGAATTTGCACCTGTATAGGATACCTCCTGCCTCTTTTTTTTTCCTAAGCCCTTCCCATGTGCCCCTCCTCCCTGCCCAATGTACAAAAGCTTTGTTTCCATTTAAGACCTCTGTGTCAATGAATAATGAGTTTTATACTGGCTGTAGTTGTTTCTTTATTTAGAATGAGAAGACATTGGGGAATCTGCCCTGACATACATAGGTGAATCTGAAGAAAGAAAGGTACTAGAATTAGTACAAAGTAAATTCCAAGAGGATACTGTCTTTGTTCATGGCTATGTCTGCTGTGCCTAGAATTCCTGAGAGCCTCTCAGTAAATGTTTGTTGATTTCATAGTAAGTTTGTATATTATTTTTCTGGCTTTTTTTTTGTACTGGAGATCAAACTCGGGACTTTTCGCCTGCGAGGCAGAAAGCAGAACCACTGAGCTAAATCCCTGGCCCTATTATTTGTCTGTTTTAAATTTAAAATCTTAGCTATAATCATTTAAGTATTGGTTTATAAGCCTTAAAAGAAATAAATTTAACTTGGATGAAGCACTACTTCTGACACTTCTTGTTGACTATAACATTATGTAAAGTGCATTGCAGAGTGATCCTTATTAAATTTCTTTGTGACATTTTAAATTGACTCAGAAGAGTCTGTTACATGTAAATGAACAGTTCAGTCGGTCTGTTATTATCGAACATTTAATTTTCTTTTTCTATTGCTGGGGATTGAACCCAGGGTCTTTGTACTGAGTTATATCTCCAGCCCCCCCCCCCCCTTCAGTACATAATGATCCCATTCCCTTTGGGGAGTTGGCACAGGTAGATATTTCTCTAATATCTAGCCCTTTATTTATTTATTTTTTTTAAGTCAGGGTCTCACTGAGTCACTCAGTTGCCTAGGCTGAGTTTAAACTTGCGATCCTCTTGCCTCAGCCTCCCAGAGTGCTGGGATTATAGCCATCCATCACCGTACCCAACTCTATAATTTTTCTTTTTCTTTTTCTTTTTTTTTTTCGGTACTGGGGATCGAACTTGGGTCCTTGCGCTTGCACAGCAGGTGGCAAAACCACTGAGCTAAATTCCCGGGCCCCAACTCTATAATTTTTTGCTATTACAACTCTCCCCCCACCACTCTCCTTCCATGTCCCCCTCCTTCCCTTCCTTCCTCTCTCCCTCCTTCCCTCTTCCTCCCTCTCTTTTTTTGGAAATGGGGTGGAGGGAGGGGAATGGCAGTTAAATAGTTGGGGAAAACTGGCTGTGGGACTTTATACTAGAAAATGAGCTAGGATTATAGAGCTGTGAAGGTGAGATCAGAATCTTCAGTGGTCAGACAGCTGAGATCAGACAGTATAAATGATATGATTCTTAGAGTAGCCAGCTGCTTCTATACATGGGTAATGTTTAATCATAAATCATTTCGCATAAAAAGTGCCTTCCACTTTGTGGTAGAACTGGCTATCACTTGTATTTGTCTTTTACTTTTAAGAAATAAATGAGTTGCTACAACTGTTTCCTTTCTGAATTTTGTGGGAAAATGTTTGCCTTTCACATTAGAATACTGTAAAATATAACATTTATACAAAAAGCTGTGTAATATATTTGCATAAAGACTAACATAATGATGTCCATCCCATCTTCTCCATCAGCTTAAGTAATAGAACATTATCATTCCTCTCCTGGATGACCTCTCCCTACCCCATCCTAATGCTGGTTTGAGGAAACCATCAGCCTTAAGGTGTGGTCTTCCATTCCCTTGGTTCTTATAGAGTAACTTACATATGTAGATATCCCTAAGCAATACATTGGTATTGTGTTATTGTATATATGTATATGTATAAATATAGTAAATATAGCCATCAATGTTTGTGAGATTTATTTGTTTATATGCGTACTTTTGGTTCATTTCACTGCTTCATAATATTTGATTCTATAAAGATGACATAATATTCACTCTTTTGATGAAAATTCCAGTGTTTTTACTATTACATACAGCATTGCTATGAGCATTTTGAGTATATACTCTAGCACATGTGAATTTCTATAGTTGCATGTCTTCCTTTTGGTGGTTGCATAATAAACATTTTTAATGCTTTTATTTCCAGTTTCTGTGTGTTTTCCTGTTTAGATATGTTTGTGAATAATATATGGCTAGATTTTTAAATACAGTCATTTTTAACTTGACAATTTATTTTTAAAGTTAAAATCTTTACTCTCTGTATTAGTCATATTTGGTTGTAATCTTGTAACAAACACAAAACTTCAGTGGCGTACCACAGAAATTTGTTTATAGCTCATAGATCTGCAATCTGCTGAGTTTGATGTGATTTGGTTATGTGAATTGGTGTGTTTGTTTTATCTTTTTGTCATAATGACAAAATACCTGACATAAACAATTTGAGGAAGGAAAGATTTATTTTGGCTCCGAGTTTCAGAAATTTCAGGCCATAGCTGGCTAGCTCCATTACTTTTAGGTCCATGGCAAGGCAGAAACATGGTGGAGGAAAACTGACTGCTTCCTGGCCAGGGATAAGATATATCTTTTTTTTTTGGTACCGAGGATTGAACTCAGGACCTTGCACTTGGCAAGGCAGGTAGTGGAACCACTGAGCTAAATTCCTGGGCCAGATACATATTTTTTTTTTTTTTTGGTACTGGGGATCAACCAGATATACCTTTTAAAGGCATACTCCCAGAGACCCATTAGGTCTCACCTCTGAATAGCTCATCTGTGTATGAACTATCAGTGGATTAATTTATTGGTGGGATAGTGCCTTCACAATCCAGGTACCTCTTAGTCCAAGTAAGTTGAGAATCAGGATTAACCCTTGAAGTTGGCTTAGCAGCTACCTGGGCAATACATTTGCCTTGGTGCAGTGCAGGAGGATGCAGGCAAACTTTGTGGTCTTAATGACCTCCTGTTGGAACTGAAGCAATCAGCCTACATTCCAGCAAGGCATATGGCCACACCCCCAGTGCCAAAATGTTTGAAAATGAGGTTATATGCCAGTTTTTGCAGAAATATCCCAGTACTGTATACCTTTTCTGTGAAATTGTGGATTTAACACGCATTATGTTTTCTCTCTTGAATGGGGTGCAAAACAGTAAGAATGTTTTTCTTTCTTTGTCCAGTGGGAAAGGGTAGTGTTTAGGGGAGGAGACAGGAAATTTGAACACACTTTTTTTTTTTTACTACTGAAATGCCTTTTTGCTTAAATGAATTGGTAGACTAATTTGAAAGTATGCAGTGGGAATTTGTATTTTGAAGCTGTGATTAGCATAAAGAATCTTGAACAAGTGAGTTCACTTCTAAGTCATTTATAAATGTTTCTAAGAACTTCTCCAGACATTTTACATTAATTCTAACACGTGTTGCATATTTGTAAACTATAAGACATCTGTGAAGGTAGGATTATAAATCTAGTGTGTATAAGTTTTATTATTCTAGTATTTTTGAGTGAAGTATTTTAGTGTTGAGAAAGCCCTTATGTTTTGTAGTACTAGGACTCAAACTCAAGGGGGCTGTACCACTGAGCTATATCCCCACCTCTGTTGCCCCCCTTTTTTTTTGGTACTGGGGATCGAACTTGAGACCTTGTGCTTTCAAGTCAGGCAGAGGAACCGCTGAGCTAGATCCTCGCCCCCCATTCCCCTTTTTAGACAAGGTCTCCCTAAGTTGCCTAGGCTGGCCCTGAACTTGTGATCTTCCTACCTCAGCTTCCCAAATTGCTAGGATTACAGGTGTGCACCACCTCACCCACTACAGTGCTGAGAAAACTCTTGATGTCTTAAAAGCTTAAATCCTTTAATGAGTATTTATTCTGCTCCTTATGGTTATGGGGAGGAAGGGAGCATTACATAGTACTTTGATGTTACCATTTGGGAATTTTAAAATTAAGATAAAAATGTTGATATGAATACAAACAAGGAGGGGAAAGTCCCATAGCAGAGAAACTAGACTGTACAAGTATAAATGTAAGTGGGTTCCTGGGTCATTTGTAAACATTTAATCTACTTTGTATACTTGTAACACAGGACTGGCATTCTTACTCAGTGTGCTCCATGTCAGAATGTTCCACCTCAGAGATCCCCAGGAGGGAAAGCAAATCTAATGGTCTCAAGTCAAGCTTCACCAAAAAAGTTTTATCATAAGAAACTTCCATTGTGTATTCTAAAACTAACATGTGGATTATATATTGTTTTAGATTTTCCATACAACTTCTGATTTCTTTGGAATAGCTGGGTTATCTGGAAATGGAAATCATTTACCAACGTACAGATAAAGACGAAAGTATGTGGGTTGGGTGTTGGGTGATTCTGTGGCAGAAATGTGATTATATGCCACTGCTAATTACAGCGTATGCGCCATGCTGTGCATACAAGTGCTGATGCAAGCTTTTGTAAATGTGTACTTCTTACGTATATTATGTGACATGAGTAAAGTCTGTAGAGGAGGCTAGCATTATTTCTTCAAGAATTGTTACCCTGTGATTCAAAAGCAGAAAGCCTTATTATGTTATTTTCTTAATTGATTTAGAAAATAACTATTATCTTTTGTGATTGGAAGAAATAGTTTTTTAAAACTTCCTCTTGAGAAGTAACTTACTGACTCATTTATGTAGGATGCTTTACATAAAGTAGCACAGTGTGAATTTTGTATCAAGTCTGATCTTTTTAGTGGAATTTTATATATTAGATTTTGGCAAGCATTCATACATCCATTGTTATGTTTAAATATAGCATTAGTAGAACTGAAATGCCTCATTTAAAAACACAGTAATCGAAAGACATAATGTAAATCTTAGCAATAAGATTAATAGTAGGATTAAGTTTGTAGCAGTACTGGTACAAGATGATGCTTTGTACTCAAATGAAAGGAACTAAACACAAAAATTTTAATGTATTGAGTGTATTTTAGAAGTATTTAGGAAAAATGTCTTGAAAGGAAACATGCTTCACATGATTGGGTAAATGTAGGACTGTTGTATTACAGAGAATTTTTTCTTTGTACTTTGCTATTTATCTTGGTTTTCTTGTTTATTTTACAGTGGAACCATATTACATTTGTAATGAAGAAAATGTCCATTATTGGAGAAAGTCTATAGTAATTACTTTTATGATCTTTATGTGGTAACTTATATAAGTCATTTAGATTTAGCAAGTGTGATGTGCTGTATTACCTTAGATGGAGTGCTTTCTTTCTTTGACTTAGTTGGGAGTGGGGAAGGAATAAGTTTTTAGTACTGAAGACAAAGAACACTTCTTAATATGTTTCTGTATTACTTTATAATACTATTTACTTTTGAAGTAACTTGTTTGAGAAAAAAGGAAATGTGAGTTGAATCATCACTTTCTAGAGATTAATCTTTTATATTTAATGGATGATGACAGGGTTTCTTCTGAAAATAAAAAATAAGTTTTGAAATGAAATTTCTTCCTTTTAAAAAACTTTATTTTCAAGATTGACCTTTGGAAAATACTATGTCTTTCTCTTTTGTTTCCAGAAATAGGACATGTATTCCTCTGAGAAACCTTGGACAGCAGATTTTGGTTTAATATCTGATTGGGACAACATACAGAGACATTTCCAGTCATGAGTAAGTGTGTGTCTTTTGTTTCAGTTATCGCAAGAGCATTTGCAGTGTTGTACTTAAAGAGAAAATGTACTATTGGACAAATCGGAATTATGTCATTTTTTAAGAGAGTGAATAATCTGATTCTTTCCAACACTGCATGTTTGTTTCTATTTAAACAAAGAGATACTTTTTAGTTGATTTATTCTAAGAAGTTAGATGTGATGTAGAAATCTGAATTATTAGTTTCTTGGCTGATTTAATTCTGTCACTTAAAGGTTTTTTAATTGACTAGCCATTGGAGAATGACCTACAAAATATAAATGGGGAATATTGAAGTTGACCATAATTGGGAGAGATTTTATTGTATGAAATGTAATCATTGGGTAACATGGATTAATATATTTAAGCAAAACAAAAATCTTCCTGGCAATGCCTTTGGTGGAACAGGGAACCAAGGCTATCTTGGATTTAACCAAATTTGAAACAGATTTTGTCTTTTTACTTGTAAGCAGATAGTATATGTAATATCTTCTGTCCATTTCTGTCCACTTCAACTTGTGAACAGAACTGGATTTTAAGTTGATTACTTTTAAAAGGAGGAAAAAAATAAAATTTTACTCTAACTGGGATCCTATGGAAGTTTTAAAATACAGATTTTTTGATTATGGAAACTTTGGGTTGGAATATTTTCTTATTGGAATATAATAGGGAATTTAAAATTTTAGCAATTATTTATATTGGTTATATTTATCTTAATATGAATTTGGGCAACTTTTCTCATCAATTTACTTGGGTATTTGATAAATGAAAATGAGACTCGCTATTGTGAGATCTGAGTCTTAGTTACTAAGAAGAATATTGCAAGACATGGTATTTGATTTTGGAGACTTTCTAGTAGTGTACTTTTTCAGTTGGTATATGTTTAATAAACAAGTATAGTTGCAGTTTAGGAAAGAAGCAGAGAGATGCTCTTCTAATATAAAGTGCCAACTCAGGTGAAGATGGTGATGCGTTCATGAAAATGATAACAGGAAAGGGAAGCTTTTTAACTTTAAAAATACATTTTTAGAAAGTTAAAATTTTCTAACATTTTTTATTTTTTAAATTAAAAGATTGTGTTTCATTTGCTATATTTTTAATTGGTTCTTTTGTATGTGTACTAGTTCTTTTTCATTTGTGCTTATTTTGCGATTGTTTTGTTCTGTTGTTATTCCAGTATCTCTTTGTGGATTTTTTATGTGTTTAGAGTCCTTTTCAGATCATGGGATTATTTTGAAGTTTTGTCTGGAGGGAATTTATGTTGTGATTTTTGATATTGATGTTTTTATCATGTTGTGTAATTTTTGAAGCACATTCTGTTTGAAGATTTAATTTTTTCCCTTTGTCTTGTGTCTCCTCTTTTTTTGTGATTTCCCCTGCCGGTCTAGAAGGTTTGTAGTTGTCTGTGCATGGCTTTGGGGTTTCCAGATCAGAATCCTATCTGTGTTAGTAAATCAGTCAAGCCCCTGTGGTGATGTTGGGGACATCACAGATTTAGTCGGTCAGCTGGCATTAGGTCAGCAACTTCCCTATAAGCTGTAGCCTTAGGACTGTTAGCAGAAGCCTTTTTCACTGTTTCATCCTAGAGAAAGTCTCCTTTCCCAGTTTCTGGTTTTTAGCAAAGAGGCTGGCTGTTGATCCTGCTTAATATGGAACAGGTTTATTTACAGTTACTCAAAGTGATGCAGGGGGAATCAATGTAACTCCCAACCTGCTAGATGTCAGATATATTGAGTTTGTGTTCCCCAAAATTGAAGAATGAATTCTAAGGAACAATGGAGGTTAGGAGTAGGAAAACTTTCTTGAGAAAGATAGCTCTTGAGAGATAGGTGGGGACCCAAAAATGGTTTGCCACGGACCCCACTTCACAGAGGAAGTTTTATAGAACAAAATCATGAGGTGAGTACAATGTGGGTCAGAACTGATCAGCCAATAAGATTACAAGTATAGCTGCCTAGGTAGTATTGATCCAGTGGGGAAGCAGGTCATGTAGCAAGTGTATATGGAAAGAACAAGGACTTTTTAAGGAAGAGATGAATCAGCAGGTCCTGGTCACCCAGTGGGGTGACTGATGTCTATCTAGACTTTATTGGACCAGGTGATACCAGTTATAGTATGTTGCTTATCCCTTGGGGAGGCGTGCAGGCCTGGTCATTTTGTCTATCTGGAGGCCTGGCCTTCAACAGATGTGCCTCCAGCCACAGTTGTAATGTGTTCTCATCTTCTGTACTGACTCCCTTGAGGGGCTAGCCCTGTCTGACTGCCTATAATATTTCTACCTAACTGTCTATAATACAAGGGTCAAACTTCCTGCTGCTTTTACCTGCTTTGGGGCTCAAAGTAGCTTAGCTTGTCTCATACTTTGTGTTCTTGTTACATTTCTGATCCATAGAGACGTGTAACATGTTTAGGGACATAGGTATGTCATTTTAGTGATTTGTTTTTGTATTTTATCTGTTAAAATATCTGTTTGATCTGTGTGTTTGTTGTGAAGAAGGAGGAGCCACAGAACGAACAGTGCCATTGGAATTTAACTACTGGTATTAGAATAAAGCCCAGACTCCTCACTTAATATTTAAAATTCTTCTTTACAAGTCTGCTTCTGCTTAGCTTCCTAGTTCTTTGACCCCCTTCCCCCGATCCTGCACGCCTGTACCACTTCCCTTGGTAGGTGAGGTCTTTGCACTTCCCTGTAGCACCCTGCTCACATTGTTCTAGTACCTGCCATACGGTATTAACATCATCTGTTGTTTGCACTTGCTTTCTCTAATCTGTGTGCTTCTTGAGGGCAAAAGTTATTTTATTCCTAGTGTCAAACATCTATTCTGGGCACTTAAATGCTAAGTAAATATTGTACATTTTTGGGTGTTCTGCGTAATGTGCCTGGTATGGGGCAGCTATCTGTGCATTAATATTTTTAGATGAAATTTGAGCTGTTTCCATGAGAAGGGTATGTGTACAGAGTAGCACAGAATAAAGTAAAGCATTCTAGGTAGAGGAGCCATGCCAGAGAGTGTTACTAAGTAGTTGATAATTCTCAATTATAGATTGAGAAGGGAGATTGTGAGACAGAAAGCTGGAGAGGAAGTTAGACTCCTAGTCATTTACAGTCTGGGAAGTTGGGATTTTATCTTAAAATAAAATGACATGGCTTGTGACACTGGTAAAAGATTTCAGTTACATAAATAATTTAAGATTTCATTTTGGAAAAAACTATTCTGAGAAGTAGATGTTTTTGTGAGCTATAAATTAAAAAGTCTGGGTTACATAGGCAGTATTTACTTTCCTAGTTTTGTTCTTAGATTTTAGTTTTTAAAAACTCCCTTTGAGTCATACTGAGTTACATTTCTTTTTCTTGGCAATTTGATGTTTTTCTCTAGCAAAAGACACTGTACTTGAGTAGACCACTGTAATGACAGGTTAGGGAGTGTTACAGAGTTCTACTTTATGCTGCATTTTCTAGGGGGTTGTAAGTCTTCCAGAGAGTGGGAACTGATCATACTAGAAATCTTGATTTTGGAAAAAAGATTAATGGGAGATTGATAAAGATTTAAAAAAAAAAAGAAGAAGAGGAATATATACTATTAAATTTAGGTAGAATTTCCAAACCTAGATTTGGGTAAGAATGACGGATTAAGTAACTTTTTTCTTCAGTGTTTTTCTAGAGATAATTGTGTGTGTGGGTAAATTTATCTATGCAGGATCTTGCAACCCTTTTCCTGCCATGAAACACATAGACGATAGTCATTGTTGTACAGATCATGGAATAAACAGATGAAGCATGGAGGCGACTGGTTATGACATCTCAGGCCAGGCTGCCATGTATACTCAACCAACTTGAGAGCGTGGGGGGGATCACTTTCTTGACCTACATGACATAGTCTTGGGACAGGAGGTGGGTGCCCGAACTGTGAAGTCTAGAGAATTTATTAAATACTTTTTGATGTTTTTCCGCTTTTATGCTGGTTAACATGTATTCTGCCAAATTTTGAGGCTAAATACATAAGTATTATATTATACTATTAGGATGTTGAATTTCATTGTGGATTGTTAACTTTATTATAACCCACAAAATGCCTTTTGATTTTCAGTACTTAATATTGTTATTTGTTTTGTATTTGCATATTTTGCAGTGTTTAACATTTATTTGATTTAACCATTTTGTTTTGTCAAATGATGCCAAAGATGAAACAAAGTTGTTATACTCAAAGTATGGCTGTAATTTGAAATGGATATCTTAGATCTTTAGTAGATGTTATAACAAGGACAATTCTGTAAAAGGCAGTGTTGTACAAAATGATTATTTTGGTGGAAAATGCACACACCTACTCAAAGTGATTAGCTGTACAAAACCTTATTTGCTCTATTGTTTGATTTTAATCTCCATTTCGGTATTTTATTTCACTTTTTTCAGGAAAGTTTTACTCTGTAATTAGTGACATATGTCCAAAGAGTCTTTGGATGTCAGCTTTCTTCTCCTGACTCGCAATCCAGGAGTGAATCTGTCATACTGGAGTGTTTGATTCTGCCCTTTGGCCTATATATTGGAATATGTTTTTTTGGAGATCACTTCTATATAGGAAGCATCTCTCATTCAATTGAGGAAGAAGAATGACTGAATAATTTTTGTGTAGTGTATTTATGGTTTTCTAATAGGAGTAAAGATCTTCCTGTACTGGGGCAGTAGACTAAATTCATGCTGAAATGTGAAGAACAATTTATATTTTAATATTTATTAGAACAACTAATATTATAAATAATTGAATAGACCACTAAATCTCTCCTTGATGGCATAAGGATTCTTCTAGTCTTGGTCAATAGAAAAGTTATGCTGCAAGTAACAGAAGACTTTCCTAAGTAGCCTGTTAGGATACTGTATATATTTTGTTTTATGGAATAGCTATATACTTCAGAAATTGGGTGGAAATTAAAAGAAAATTTAAGTTGAATTGTCTTTTAAATGCTGATGTGATTGTTGTTTAATAAAAGTTTGAAAGAAATCCCCTTGTAGGGTATAACAAGTATCCTTTTTGTATTAAGACACACTTATGTTTGAGAAATTTAGAATTTGGAAGATGAAATTTTAGATGTTAAACATTCTTAAACTGAATAACGAATTTTAATATAGGAGAAGACTTTGGAAATGTTTGGACACTTTGTGGTTGACAGTTACCAGGGGGACCTACAGGCAAGGGATAGATAGAGTATATAGCACTACCTGTAGAGAAACTGTATATAACCTATCTCAATATGTATGTGATCAGTTTCTTCATTAATATAGTTCATTATGTTAATAGTGACCATATAAAATGGACTGTACTTTGCTTTTAGTTAACTTATCTACTTTTTTACTGCTGCAGGAAAGTAATTCTTAGTTTGATACTGTTTAGGAATTGGATATGAATTTAACAGTATTTATAGAGCCTTCAGTCATAGTATTTTAAAATATTTTAGGAGATGGTTTCCATTTTTGTAGTTTCTTCTTTTGATATTTTTTTTCAAACTTACAAGAAAATAGTATAAATAGTGCCCCAAATTTCTATATCTCTTTTGCCCAAATTTCCTAATTGTTTACATTTTCTCTCTCCTTCCCTCCATCCCTCTGTCACACACAAGAGAATTGATTTGTAATGAATATGTTTTCTGTGAAAATTTCATCTTTTGTTAAAAGTAGAGGGTCAGGGACACTAGCTCAGTGGTGCTGCTCCTGCCTGGCTAGCACAAGGTTCTGAGTTCGATACCCAGTCGGAGGGGGAGGGGATAAGAGGGCTGGGCATTTAGCTCAGTGGCACTGCACCTGCCTTGCAAGCTCAAGGTCCTGAGTTCGATCCCCCGTACCAAAAAAAAAGTAACTTAGATTTTAGCATAAATATAAATTATTGCAGTATTATAAGCTTAGTGAACTTCTATTTCATGTCATTTACATATTTCAGGTTATAATATATTGCTTAAAAGCTATATTATATACCTAATTAAAATTTTTTTTTAGATCTACTCTATATGTATACATAGCACAAACCACTGTGTACCAAATAACCTCTTGCTAAATGGATGCACATTGAGGCGATACTTTTTTTTGGTACCAGGGATCGAACTTGGGCCCTTGCGCTTTCGAGGCAGGAGGCAGAACCACTGCGCTAAATCTCCAGGCCCAAATAACTTCTTTATAACAATTTTAAGACATTCCATTCTTAAGGAAACTTTTTTTTTTTTTACTGGGGATCGAACTCAGGACCTTACACTTGCGAGGCAGGTGTGGCTCCATTGAGCTAAATCCTCGGCCCTTAAGGGAACTTTTAAAATTCTGAGAAAAGTGAATTTTCCAGTGTAGTCCTCTTGAGGTTTCCAGAGTCCCAAAGACTGGGTTGGAGTCCTGGGTTTGCTGCAAGCTAGCCATGTTGTGCAGGGCAGAGGCGTCGGCTTCTTCGCACAGCCCCTCTCACCCCTGGCCTCTGGCTTTACCCATGTACTGATGTCAGAACTGGACTGAGAGCGTTTGGAGCCTTTTAGCTCTAAAATTTATGGCCAGTGAGAAAACTTTCAGTTGATTTTGCCTTAGAGGAGTACATCTGTTGGATAAAAACAAAGTGTATCCCTAAAGCTAAAGAAAACAGTTTTCAGGGTTCTGAGGACTACTTGTGTTGCTCTGAGTCTGAATTTTTGCCCTTGGTCACTTTCAGTACCATTGTTTGAAATGCTGGTACATATTTGCTGCTTGTTCTCTTGGCAACCAGAGTTCAGAGGAGAGTATGTATTTCAAAATAATACTCTTAAATAGTCATCTCATTTTGTCTGTTTCAATTTTATAAAATATCATATTTTACAGCTCTTTACTTGAATCTTAGAACTGACATGCTGTTATCTCTGTTATCTCTTTATATTAACTTCTCTACAACTGGATTTCTATGTGAAAATATTAGGTATATGGCTTTTATTCTCATCTATCAAAAGAGTCAAAAGCACAGCTTAGTAAGTGGTAATTGTCATATGGTCCGTAGTGAATAAATTTATACTTGAAATCTAGGGTTTTTAAAAACAGTATGGATGGTTTTATCTTACCACTTTTTTGTTAAACACAAATAGACATTTTCTAAGGGAATTTGAGCCAGTCAGTATATAATGAATAGATGCCTCCTTGTTTCTCAGAAGAATGAAGTTGATATTAAAAGTTTCCAGATTTCTTTCTTCCTTAAAATTGATCTAAAATGGGTATTTTGGTATATTTTTGGCAGTAGACAAGGTGATTAGGAAAGTAATTCTAAAGTTTAGGTTAGAAAGTGTCAGCAATAGAGAAAACATCTTCCCAGTCCCCTCACCCTAGTCTCTCACTTCCACATTAAGCTATACATTTTTTATTTAATGGAAGTGCAGTATCTGGATCATGATGGTGGCACAGAAGTTAGGAGTTCATATGAAAATGAAAACTTTTGATGTAGGTTATCTCTTATTCATGTTCAAAGATCGTGGTAGTGGAGGGTTTTTTCCCCTGAATTTGGAAACTGACTTCAACTGACATTACTTAGGTACCCTGGAGTTGCATCAAGTTAATTTCCTTTTCACGTTTGAAGCATTGGGGTATTAAAATTTAAACAGTAGATGTAAAAGATACTCAGACACTAATACTCATTAATTATATTAAACTGGGACATATGGAGCCAAAATATCTTTAAAAAATATCACCTATTTGAGGTTTTAGAATGGAATTTAAATGGAATTTATAGGATGCATTAATGCCGGTTTTTTTTTTGGTACTGGGTATCGAACTCGGGACCTTGTGCTTGCAAGGCAGGCAGCAGAAACACTGAGCTAAATCCCTGGCCCTCATTAATACAGTTTTGACACTACAGTGAAGCAGGAGTTGGAGTTCTTCAATGATCGATCTTGTTATAGCCTAGTAAATGCAAGAGGAAAGAGTATTTGCTTAATTACAACTTGAAAAACACTTGTAAATCAAATATGTGAACATGTATTAAGTTTTTGTGTAAACTTAAAAGTAGTTGGTTTTGTCTATTTTCCTTAGGTAATATTTTTTCTTGTCTTTCTGTGATGTGAAGATGTATGTAGGTGATATGTGGAATGTTCGGCATTAGGAGAGGAAGAACTAGGTGTTGCTAGTATTGGAAGAACATTGCAAACTTGAGTTTAATTGTCAAACCTGCTTGAATTTGTGGTCTTTGACATGCTTTCTTATGAAAAATGTTATTTTTGGTGGTAGAGGTGACCCAGAAGCTATGTAAAAGAGGATTTCTTTACTTAGTAAGGGGATGCCTTCTTTTCTTGTTGTTAGGAGTCTTTTCTTAGGATAAGGAAAGGTGCTTCTTTATTGCTGGGCTGTAGGGCCAATGTGATTTTTTAAAAAAATATCAACTTTAGACTTTTAATGGGAGCTTTGTGCTCATGTGTACTGTACTTATATGTGTGGGGAATTTTGCACAAACTGACTTTGTTAATAGGAATTTGGTTCCCAAATGATTTGATAGTAGAAATATCTTTGCACTTAAAACAGCAAAAGCTACTTAAAAATGTGTGATGTAGTAAGCCATGCTAAGGGCCTGGGATTTGGCTCAGTGGCACCGCGCCTGCCTTGCAAGCTCAAGTTCCCAAGTTTGATCCCTGGTACCAAAAAAAAAAAAAAAGTATGATGTGTATTACAAAATGGAGTTACTCTGTTTTCCCCTAAAATGTGATGTAAAAGTTGTTTAGCCATTAGAAAGTCTTACTCTAACTGAAAAGTTGTACTTTTTCAGCCCAGTGCTGAGACACGTTCTGGAAAGTAACAATTTCTAGAGCCACAAAGTTTGCTGCCTTATTTTTTCTTTCATTAATGCGGACTTGTTGTCAGCAAGTGAAATTTTAGTATCATAATACCTTCTTGCCAACTGGTCCAGTTTTATTTTTTTGGTAGGCTTGAATTTGTTTAAAATGTTTATTTTAAAATTTTATTTCTTAAGAATATATATACTTTTGAGCCATTTGAGAGTAGGTTGCATATATCATGCTTCTTTATCCATTTTGTACTTCAGTATGTAGTTCTGAAGAAGGACATTATCTTGTATAATCACAGTAAAGTAATCACATAGGTTAAATTTACTGGATATATATTCTTATTTCAGTGTTGACAGTTTTCCCAATAATGGTCTTTACAGCATTTTCCTCCTCAAGTACAGGATCTGCCCCAGTATTATTTATAGTTGTCAAGTCTCTTCTAATTTGGAACATTTTCTCAGATCTTTATCTTTCATAATATTGAACAGTAGAGACTGGTTCTTTCCTCAGATGAGTGTTGCCTAACAGTTCCTCTGTGACTGGTTTGGAGACATTCTGTCAGGACACTTGCCTTCAAGAGGAAGGAAGAATGCTTGGTGATCTCTAGATTTCCTTCTTGTTTAGCTCTTCAAAAGAAAAAAAATTCCTATTTCCTCTTTAATTTAAATAAGATTTAAATCTCTTGCATAGGAAATAAGATTTAAATTTCTTGCATGTCACTTACAGAATTTATTGTTTTGCTTTACTACTTTTTATTGTTATTTATTTATTTTTTTGGTTCCGGGGATTGAACTCAGGACCTTGTGTTTGTGAGGCAGGAGGCAGAACCACTGAGTTAAATCCCTGGCCCATTTACTACTTTTTAAAAATTTATTTATTTATTTATTTATTTATCTCAACAGAGGTTAAGAGTAGGAAGAATTTATTAAGAGAAAGATGGCTTCTAAGAGAGACAGAAGGGGAACCAGAAAATGGGGTTGCCCCTTTATTTTGTTTTTATTAACAAAGACTTGAGAAGAATGGCAACAAAATATTTCTAGAACATGAGATACCTTGAAAGGAGACATTTGGCTTTTATTGAGAAATTATTTTTAGCAAAATTTCTATTTTGAATTATGTTGTAAAAAATCTCAGGATGCTGTTGAACAAATAATATGAAAGTAAAAAATATGGCAGTGTTTAATGTAATTGGTTTATAACAATAAAACAGTTGCAACTATTAATACATAAATGGAGATTGCATCACTAAAGATTACCTTTTCCATAACCTACTGCGTCTTTGTCTTGGTAAGTTTTCTTTAGCCAAAAGTAGAACAAATGAAGACATCAAGACTCTGATTCTCACTAGGTTTTAGAGATTTATAGGTTGTATTTTTATATATACATAAATTTATTTATGTATATATAAATATACATAAATTTATTTATATATAAATTTTATATAAATACAATTTATAAAATTTATAATATAAAATTTATAAAATAATTTATATATATAAAATTTTCATATTTTATTTATATATAATTTATATATATATATATATTTGTATCAGGGATCGAACTTGGGACCTTGCACTTGCGAGGCAGGTGTGATGCCACTGAGCTAAATCCCCAGCCCAATATTATATTTTAATGTAAGGTGTCAGAATACTCACCATCTGTAGTTATGACCTAAAAATTTAATAATTGCAAGGTATAATAAAAGCTAGAAAATTTACTTGGAAAATTGCAAAGGATAAGAAATTTAAATTCAGTTAAGAGAACTTTGAGATGTGTAATACTATACTATAATTTATTATATCTTGAGGCATGATGTTTGAATCTTTGATTTTAGAATATTTTAAAGAAAATTATAATTTTGAATAAAAAATGATACTGGTTATATGTTACTATAAATAGATATTTAATGAGCCCCCATGGGTATACTACTGCTCTGTTGGTCTTTGTGGATTTAGAGGAGCACAAGACAGACATAGCCCATAGCCTTGTAGAGCACCAAGCTAGTGGAGATGACATACTTGGTAAGTAGCATGATATTATTGATGCAAAAAGGAAATTTCATGAGTCTCCAGGAGTGAGGAAACCTACCTGCTGGGAGGTCAGGAAGACAACTTCATGAAACCTTACTCTACCTGAGAACTGACCAAATGTAGATAAGGAGGGACAGTGCTCTAAACAGAAGAAACCTTGAAGAACTGGCATTTGGAGGTTGAGATTAAGATTAGGAGTTAAAGGAAAAATTATAATATTGGTAGAAGCAAGTGGATTGGAGGAGACTATATTTGTAAATTTAGATAAACGAGTACTCCACTTATGCCTCCATTTGTACTTTGTATATTCTATTTTCCTCATCTCCCTCAATACCTTTTTGTTGTCATTATTTTTAAAAGCATAACCATAACATTAAATACATTTTGAAAATGGAGTAAAAGTTCATTGGTAACTCCACTACATTAAAGAAGCCATTTTATTATTTTCAGTTTCATCATGACTAGCCTGCTAGGCTCAAAATGGCATTACAAAACTGCTTTCAGTTGCATTATTTGATTTTTAGGCAGGATAAGTTTAAAAAATTATGATAAAATGTACATAGCATGAAATTTATTGTCTTAAATATTTTTAAGTATATAGTTTGGTAGTGTTGAATACAATTACATTGTTGTTGTGCAACCAATTTTTAATTCTTTTTATGTTGCAAACTGTATCCATTGAATGCTTTTTATTTTTTCTCCCTCTATCCTTTCTCTTAGTTTCTTTTTATCTTGCAAACTGTGATTTGAATCCATTAAGTGCTTCCCATTTCTCCTCCCTCTATCCTTAGTTACTTTCAGTACTCCATATTAAGTGCAGTAATAAAATGTTTGTCTTTTTATGACTAGCTTCTTTCAGTTACTGTACTGTCTCGAAGGTCTATCATGTAGCATGTGTCAAAATCTTTTAAAGGCTAAGTAGTGTAGTGTTCCATTGTATGTATGCATTACTGTTTTTCTATGTTCATCTATCACTGGACACTTGGATTGCTTCCACCTTTTACCTATTGTGAAAAATGTCGCCATAAACATAGGTGATATCTTAGTTACTTTCCTCTTGCTGAAACAAAATACCTGACACAAGTATAAAGGAGGAGAGGTTTATTTTGGCTTACAGTTTCTAGAGGTTTAGTCTATAGTTGGCTAGTTCTAAGGTAGGATGGCATGACTGAGGGGAAATAGTTCATGACGAGGCAGGAGGGAGCAGAGAGGGATCAAGGGAATAGGAAGAATATATACTTCTAGGTCATGCCTCTAGTGACCCACCTCTTTTCAACAGGCTATTAATACCTACCGATCACACTCAGCTTTTATAAACCCATCAGTGGGTTAATTCACTGATGAGTGTCACACACCCATGATTCAGTCACCTCCTAAAAGTCCTACCTATGAGTGCATGAGGCTTTGAGGGACATCTAGATATAAACCATAACAAGTGGACAAATATGTTGTTGAGACTTTGTTTTCAATTCTTTTTGTCTATTCCCAGAAGTAGAATCTTTGGATCATCTGGTAGTTCAGTTTTTAATTTTGTGAAGAATTGCCACAATTTTTTATAGTGGCAGCAACAGTTTACATTGTACAAGGGTTCCATTTTCTCCATATCCTAGCCGACACTTTTTTATTGTTGTTGTTAATAGCCATTCTAGTGAGGTGGCATCTCTTTGTTAAGATAACTTTTTCTGGGCCGGGGATTTAGCTCAGTGGTTCCACCGCCTGCCTTGCAGGCGAAGGTCCCAAGTTCGATCCCCGGTTCCAAAAAAAAGATAACTTTTTCCATATGCTATTTACATTTTCTTTTGTAACACATCCTTATACAATAGTGTTTCCTTCTAAAATGATTATTGAAAAGTCATAAAATTAACTTTGGATGGTGTTTTTGTATCCAAAAATTTATTATGATGTATGTATTTTATATATTTATTGGGACTTTATGTTTCTTTTGAGAAATGGATATTTTGTAATGGTCAGATGAAAGGTAATGCAGTTCATAGAAAAGGCTGAGGTAGTAAAAGATTACCAAAAGCAGGGGGAAGAGTGGAGACTTAAGTACCAGAGAAGAGTACCAGAGTACCAGAGATTGCCTAGTGTACTATTTTGTATATGACACTGTTGGAGGTCTTCCTTAATGTGTTAAGGTGATTATAGGTTTCATATTGGGCAAACTGCGAAGATCTCTTTGAATGTTACAGAGATTTCTGTGTTTATACACACAAGCACTTTTATTGAAGTTTATGGAAATACCCTTGTCTTTATAGTTACATGTTAATATGTATGTGCATATGTGAACACTTGATCTTAAGCTGTGTTTTATATTGAATTATTATTTATTCCAATGCTATAAGCATAGACTTAAATGTTTTTTAATATTTTTATAGTAATGAACTTTAAAAAGAATACTAATATTGATAGCTTTGTTTGACTCGAGTATGGGCCCAGATTGCCATGAATACTGTTTTAAGTTCTTAATTTTTAAATGAATTGTTATATTGGCAGTAAAAGCATAATTGGTGGTAAAAATACCTAAACACTATTTGGACTTAAAATATTCTAGAAAAAAAGTCCACAAATTTTATGTTTTACAAGCAACTTGATATATTTTATATTGTTAAGTTTGTAGAAGTTTATTTCTGAAATTCTAAAACAAAATGATTATATCTTGTTTCTGAAATCTAAGTAGAATGGCAAAGAAATGAAATATATTAAATTGATTTATTAACTTGAAAGGAGAGACAGTTAGAAATTGATTTATTAACCTGAAAGGAGAGACAGTTAGGGTTTATAATGTAATATTCACTAATCTTTTTCTCTTTGCTGGCCATTTGTCATCTTGAATATTTACAGATTATTTTTGTCTCAAGAAAAGTGGCCTCTCACATTTTTTCCTTCTCATTTATCTACATTTTCTAAAAAAAAAAAAAAAAAGTGACTAGTTTAATTCTAAAATGTATTTCCAGGAAAGCTAAAAAAGTTTTCTGAAAAGTAAAGTTAAAAAATCTGAATTATTGCCAAGAATGAGAAGATTCTGGGTTGTTTCTCATGTGATCAAAAGAATTTATAGACAGAGCACAGTGCAAATATCCTTGTCTGTGTTCATTGCATATAAAGATATTGGTAAAATTTTTGGATTTATCTTTGCAATATTTCTGATAAAGTCTGAAGTTACAGATTTTGATAAATAGACAATGACATTTATCTACCATTGTAGTATCATACAGAATAGTTTCACTGCCCCCCAAAATCTCCATATTCATCCCCCATTCCCCGTTCTCAACCCATTGGCAATCTCTGATTGTTTTACTGTCCCTAAAGTTTGACTTTTGTAAAGTGTTATATAGTTGCAATCAAATAACATGTAGACTTTTCTGACTTCTTTCATTGAACAGTAAACATTTAAGGTTCCTCCATGTCTTTTTGTGACTTGATAGCTAGCCCATTTCTTTTTTATTGCTGAATAATATTCCAATGACTGATACCTTTCGTTGCTTCTACTGTAGCTTTTGGCAATGTTAAATCTGAATATTCATGTGCAAGTATTTTTGTGGATTAAGTTTTCAGTTAAAATGGGTAAATAATAAGGCAATTGGTGGATCTATAGCAAGAATATGATTAGTTTTGTAAGAAACTGTCAAACCATCTTCCATAGTTGCCATACCATTTTGAATTCTCATTAGCAAGAAATAAGAGTTTCTGGAGTTCTATATCCTTACTAGCATTTGGTATTATCATGATTTTTTTTTTTTTTTT
>NW_004624775.1:6764985-6792800 GCF_000247695.1 Heterocephalus glaber | reverse complement strand
CTTGCTTCTTGACCCATTCTGCCAGTCTATTTCTTTTGATTGGTGAATTGAGACCATTAACATTGATGGTTATAAGTGATATGTATTGACTTATCATTGTCATGACTTTTTCTTTTTGTTGGGTTCTCCCCCTTTACATTTAATTTCTTATCATGCCCAATGGCTTCATTCTGCTGGGCTTCCTGGGGTTGTGATCCTCATTGTCTGTTCTTAGGCTATTACCTAAAATTTTTTGGCGTGCTGGTTTGGTATTCATGAAGTTCTTAAGGTGCTCTTTGTCATGAAAGTATCTTATTTCTCCTTCAATTCTGAAAGATAGTTTTGCAGGGTACATCCTTCTGGATTGGAGGCTGTTTTCTTTTAGTGCTTGGAATATGTCACTCCAAGCTCTTCTTGCCTTGAGGGTTTGTGTTGAGAAGTCTGCTGTGATTCTGATGTGCTTTCCTTTGTATGTGATTTGTTTATTTTCTCTAACTGCTTGTAGAACTTTGTTCTTCTGTTGAGTTTCTGGAATCTTAAAAATTATATGCCTGTGTGTAGATTTTTTTGATCAAGGCTCTTTGGAGTCCTATATGCCTCACTTATCTGTATGTCAATTTCTTTTCCCCTGCTTGGGAAAAGCATTTTATGCCATTAGTTTTGTGAACAGTTTTTTTTATGTCATCTGCATTCTCTCCTCTTTCTTCTTTGACTCCAGTCAGGCTTATATTATTCTTCTTTGCATTGTTTAGCAGGTGCTGGATTGATTTCTCGTGTTCCCTTATAATTTTGAAGCAATTTTTCTTTTCCTGGTCACTAATTACAATCTTATCTTTTCTATCTGAAATTCTGTCCTCACATTGGCTCATTCTGCTGTGTAGACTTTCTTTCTTTTTTTTTTTGGCACTGGGGATTGAACTCGGGACCTTGCGCTTGCGAGGCAGACGGTGGAACCACTGAGCTAAATCCCTGGCCCTGCTGTGTAGACTTTCAATGGAGTTTTTGATCTCCTGGAAATCTCTTTGCATCTGTTTTATGGATTCTATTTTTTTTTTCCTATGTTGGGATTCTATCATGTTCCTCAGCTCCTCTCTAGATTAATTAATCATGTTTTGCACTAGGAGCACAATCTCTGCTGTTATCTGAGAAATTATTTCTGATTTCATTTTTTCCAGATCCTCTTTTGTTGACAGTTCAGGGGGACCAGGTTGTTGGGTATCAGAGTGTTCCATCTCATTTGCCTTTGGGGTTGCTGTAGGTGATCTGGAAGTCTGGTTTTGAGACTTGTTTATGTGTCTTCTCATTTCAACCCGATGGTAGGTGGGCGGGGGAGTGCTGTTGACACCCCCGAGGCTCACTTCCTCTGAGCTTGGAATGGTGGGACAGGGGCTCAGAATCTCCTTCCTCTGGTCTGGGAGTGGCAGGATGGACAGTAAGCCAGAAGCCCCTTCCTCTGGGCGGCGAACTGTGGGACAGACAGCGTGGCCCGGAAGCCCCTTCCTCTAAGCTGGGAGTGGTGGGACAGTGGCTCAGAAGCCCCTTCCTCTGGGCTGTGTGCGGTGGGATGGACGGTGGCGTGGAAGCCCCTTCCTCTGGGCAGGGAGTGGCGGGATCTCATGATTTTTGTTCTGGTCATTTTAATAGTTGTACAGAAGCATCTCATTGTTGTTTTAATTTGCATCTTCCTGTTGGCATATGATATGGAATATCTTTTCATAATCTTATTTGCCATCTATATATGCATTTTAGTGAGATTCGGATTTTAAAACAAGATAATTTGCTATTTTTAAGGAATAATAGTAAAACTAAATTATGTTTACTATAGAAAAGATAGCAAAAATAATATTGTAAATGTGCCTATATAAGTCTATTTGAAGGAAAAAATCACTGCCAACATTTTAGTATTTTTCCTTTATGTGCCTCCCCCCACCTCCATATAACCCCAACCGTGTGTGTGTGTGTGTGTGTGTGTGTGTGCATGTGTGCACATGCACGAGTGCGGGGGTGTGTGTGTGTGTGATTGTAGAGTCATAATATTTGGCACTTTTCCAGTTTACTTACCCATAGGTAGTTGGCTATTCCTATGTAATTTTTCTTGAACATTGATTCTTAACATTGGTCGGAGGTTAGGATCAGTTGGGGGGTGCTTTTCGGATGTCCAGACTATACCCTAGGACAATGAAAGAATTACTGTGGGCGGACCCAAGCATTAGTACTTTTTGAAACTTCCCAGGTGATTTCAATATGCATTGATGGTTGAGAATCAATGGTCTAGAATAGAATGCTTTTAGTGGCATCTAGTATTCCATTATATTTGTTCACTGAAATTGTCTTAATTAAACTTGTATTATTAGATATTTAGATTATTTCTGCTGAAGTGGAGGTATTTCTCATTTGTCCTGTTAGCAAGTTTTGAAAATTGTTTAACTACTGATACACTAAATTATTTATTAAATAACAGCTAATGATCTAAGAGCCGCAAATGTCACTCAGGATAAGGTCATTGTCTGAGAAGGACATGTCCTATGGCAGAATTTCTTAGCTCAGCACTGTTGACCTTTTGGGCTGATAATGTTTTGTTGAGGGTAGGAGGGCTGCCTTGTGAGTTGTAGGATGTTTAGCACTCTTCTTGACTCTTACTAGGTGCTAGTAGTTCTCCTACCCCAGATGTAACAACCAAATCGGTATCCAAACTTTTCTAAATGTCATGGAATTTTGTAACCCTTCCCCACATTAGTATAGAATAATGATCTGCAAGCTACAATTTGTAAGCCATATTTGGACACACATTGGGTATTGTCTATGGTCAGTACAATAACAGAATTGAGTAGTGAAAGCAAAGGGTATATGGCTCACAAAATAGGAAACATTCGGGCCAGGGATTTAGCTCAGTGGTTTCACCGCTTGCTGTGCAAGCGCAAGGACCCGAGTTCGATCCCCGGTAACCCCCCCCAAAGGAAACATTTTACCTAGCTCTTTACAGTAAGTTTACCGACTCCATCCAGACCTAGTGCATGGTAAGTGACTTGTAAAGTTAAAATTCACTGAGGTAAGTGTTCTGAAAGACTCAGGTATATATATACATATACATATATATATACACGTGTATATATACTATATATGTGTGTATATATACATATATAGTATATATACGTGTATATATACTGTATATATATACACGTATATAGTATATATACGTGTATATATACGTATGTATATATTTAATGTTGTACATATGAGAAAAAAGGGAACAATTAATGAATGCCTTGAGAAAATTGAAAAGACTTCTAAGGAGATGACAGAAAGTAGATCTTAAAAGTCTGTGTAGAGAAACTGGGAAGGTTCCTGAAGGCAGAGGGTTTGATATATATGAAGCCAATGGTATATTCAGGAGATGAGGAATATGTCCTGTCTTTATTTGATGTAACTGAAGTAGTACTTATTGGCAAGGAACTTAAGGAAATATGTCTAATAGATTGGGACTAAATTATAAATGAGGGTTAAGGACTTTAGACTTACCTCTGTGCAAATAGGAAGATGGGGGGTAATGATCAGTTTATGGTTTAAAAGATTTTTTTCCAAATGGTACTCTTACATTGCTTTCTTTCTCTTGCAGTTTCCCTTATTCTCTGTTGGAAACTGGGTTTACCATTATTGGGCTATGTAGTATGTTTGTTGTGGTTATGAACTTCTTAAGTCTCTCCAATTATCCCTGCCTGCTTATCAAGCATGTAGCAGTAGTGTTCAGTGTTTGCTTGTTGAATGAATGTAAACATCACTCACATGATCTTAAGTAAACCTTTTTTTCCTCTGCATCCACTGTGCTAGTGAATGTTTTAACAACTACTATAGCTCCTGCAGGATGTGGAGAGGGGAACGCCCTGATATGTAGAGTTTGCTAATTCCTTGTAGAAAAACACCCACTGTGGCCATTTCAAGCTGCCAGTGGCTGAAAAACAACTGCCAATTTCTTAATATTAGAAAAAATTGGCTCTTGTAGACTGGTACATGCCAGTTGTAGCACATCACTGTGCGTACTGATCAAACAATTTTGTAAGATGAGAAAACCTGATTCCTCATGATTTTAGACTGACTCGTAAGGTTTTCTTTCTAAGTTTAAATTCTGTAGTTACAGATGTTGATATATTGATTTTAAAGTGAAATTTACATATATCACTCTTGTAAATTAGAAATAGGAAATTTCCCTAGAGTATCTATAAAAGACTTAGCAAGCATAATCTTTTTTTTTTTTTTGGTACCGGGGATTGAACCTGGGACCTTGAGCTTGCGAGGCAGGCGGCGGAACCACTGAGCTAAATCCCTGGTCCCCTAGCAAGCGTAATCTTAAATTGGATGAGGATGAAAGCAGCTATTAAAAAATTAGAAAATTATTCCTCTTACAACAACTTATATTTAAACTTGGGTTGATGGTCCTAGTCTATAATGAAACAGTTAAACATAGAGGCATAAGAATTAGAAGGAAGAAATTAATTGTTCCTTAATTACAGATCATATCTTATGCAGAGGAAACAAAAATAATTTAATATATCATTAGAAATAAAGTTAACAATGTAGTTACATATAAAACAAATATATGTAGTCATTTGCATATTTACATAGCTATAAGAAATCAGTTGAGACTTCATTTTAAATTTTTTCAGAAAAAATAAAATAAGTAGAAATCTTACGAAAGATATTTAGGAATTCTGAAGGAAAATTATAAAACTTTGAAGAGAAATATTAAGAAAACCTAAAAGTGGAGAAATACGCTGTGGCTCTAGAAAGGAAGACTTTGTATCCTAAAAATATTTCTCCATGGTTGACCCGTATAGACCAGTGAAGTTCAAATCATATCAGCAAGGCTTACCTTGGAATTTATTGGATAATTCTAAATTTTATCAGAAGGGATGGAAGGATAAAGGGTCAAAAATAACTAAGATACTTCTGAATAATATCAGAAAGGGAGAATTTTCTGTATTTGAGAATTTTCTGTAATTGAGTTATTAGGACTCAATTATAGTCAAATTGATCATAGGAATGTAATGTATATAGTATTTCAGAATACAAATGGAATGGAACTTGTCTTATATTATTTATCTCATTCTTTAAGATTACCATTTTGTATGATATATACCTAAATATTTCTACATATATATCTTTTAAAAAATGAAGGGAAAAAAAGGGAAGGAAGGGAAAGGAAAGAAAGGGCTGGGAATGTAGCTTAGTGTGAAGGCCCTGCGTTCAATCCCTCCTGGATGTGTGTGTGTATGTGTATGCGCATATGTGCAGCTCAGTCACATGCATCAGAGTATGTGGTAAAATATTTTTACCAATGCAGTGTATGATAGAAAAATGAGAAGAGATTTCTCTCAATTGGTTGCTTAGTAGAAACTAAGGTTTGATAGCAGTGAAGTAGTATGTTCAGAGTGATTGCTATGTGATTTTCCTTTGCAAAGCCAATATTAATACCAGTGAGACAGGGATGATACAGTATAACTGAAGCTTACAGACACATGAATTTAGTTGTTCCTTCATTGACCAAATGTAGAGGATAAAGTGGATTGAAATTTTCTGTCCTGCATATTCTCTTCTTTGCATGGAAAGAGAACAAAGAATACTGGTAGAGAGCAAAGCTAACGGAAGGTTACCTTTCAGGGTTGGGGTGTAGGACAGAGGTGGAGCTCTTGCTTGGGAAGCCTGTGCCCTGGATTTGATCCTCACTCCCCCAAGCCCCCCAAAAGAAAGTTATCTTTCCAAAACAGTACCTTTTAGAAATCTTTTCCAAAAGAGAGAAGTAATTTCCCAGAAGCTGGAAAAATGACCAGAAGATAAAGGCAGTAGGTATTTCAACACCTATTACAAGTTCTGGAGCTGGGTGTGGTGGCACACACCTGTAATCCCAGGACTCAGAAGGCTGAGGCAGAAGGATCTTTTTAGTGAGAGGCCAGCCTGGGCTACAAAATGAGTTCAAGGCCAGCCTGAACTACAAAGTAAGACCCTGTCTCAAAAACACTCAGAAAGCAAACAAATTTTGAACTGTGTTAGGAAATGGGGTGAGGGCTAGAAAGAATTGGGGAAACTTGAATTGAGGTGTGTGATTTGTTCATACCCAGTCTTCAGAGGCATTTGTTAAAGATCACAATTTTGATTTGAGGTTTAAAACTTAGTCTTTGACCTATCTGAACTCTTATCCTAATTTGTAAGTACAAACATGTTCACTAAAGATAATAAGTAATTGGGCTCTTGGCCTGATTTGTCCTTCATTTACAGGTATTTTCTTGACATCATGGGTTTGTTTGTAGCACTCATCTCTTAAATTAACACCCATATGGTGAATGCATTATGAGTTGATATATATGCACATGTAACACCTCTTCCTCTGAAGAGCTGAAAACTTCACCCTGAATTTTAAAACTATATATTTTTATAGAGGCATCTTGGTGAGAAAGAAACCAGGTCTTTATTTTACTTCTAACTTTGGCTGATTTACAGTACCTCAGTTGTCCAGTTGAGAAATGTGAAAACAATTAAGACTTGTCTGAAGACAAAGGAACTGCCTTTAATTTGCTCTGGTATCCACTATGTTATGATATTTTAAAAATAAAAAATAATTGGGAATGAAAGAAAAATAAGAAAGTTGGTGACACTGTAAAAGGGTAATAAATTATTGATGGAGAATAACTTTAATAAACATGACATTTAACCTTGTTAACCTGAATGTCACTTTTCTCTAGCTAACTGTAGGTTTTCTTTGAGAAGGGCTACTATGTAATATATAGAACAAATAACAGAGGTATTAAATGTTTATTGAGCATTCGTTGTAACTACTGTAAAAATTGTATGTAAAGCAGTGGATATATTTGTTTGAAAATTTGCTGGTCCATGCCTTTGGCATTAAAACCAATAGTTTTACAAACTCTTTTTGAAATTTCTAGTGTGCCTGTGAACTTAGCACCTGTTCATGTCCTGAGATGTCAAGGGGAGTGTGTGAGAAGGACTAGGAATTTATAGGTTGTTTTTGAGGTACCATATCTTTATGCAAATTTGGGAGCTTTGAGTTAGCAAGATAGATTTTTATTTTTACCCATATTTTCTGTTTCAAATATGAGGCTTTTGAAAAACTGGAAAAAAGTATTAAGGCTTTTGACAGTGCAGGGTATTTTGGTTTCTACTTAAAAATTTGCACATAGCATCTGTGATCCCGTATATGAGAATTTATAGCATAGCACTTTATTTTTTTCTGTTCTGTCGGAGCTTTTATGAGGTAGTGTTTTTACAGTGCTTGATAATTTACAGAAGATTACTCATGTTTTGTTTTGTTTATCAGCAATTAATGTTTTGTAAAGTAATATGTTTTGGATTTTGAGGATGGGGTTTTCAAATGTGCTGAAATCACTTTGACTCCATCATTTCAAGAGGATAGAGCCTGTCGTTTTGTTGCTTCTTTTTAACTGCTTCTGAGCCTTCATGGATAGCTAAGCAAAGCATTTATGTCTCTGAAGTTGAACTGTGTTCGTGCTTGAGCTTTTAGAAAGCTGAAATGCAATAAGCTCTTGATGATGAAACCTGTTGGATGTCTGGTGAAAGCAGCTGGAATCTTTGGCTTGTTAACTAGCAATGATTCAAGTCTTGCAGATTGTAAAGGAGCTGGTGACACCATCAAGGCATAAAGCAGCCACAGTGAAGGAAGGTAGGGACATTTGCAGAATGAACAATTGGAACACTGGAAGGCACCAGAGATTTTGATAATTATTGACCTAAGAACAGCTATAAAAAAGGAATTTTTGAGTTTTCATGTATGCTTTTGCACTTCTGATATATTATTGCTATCTGAAAAGAATCAGGTAATAGCATAATTATTATCATGGCTCATTATTCTTGTTTTTAAACCAAAAATTAGAAGTATATTATTTTATTAAAAGGTACAAAGAGAGTAAGGGGAGGTTGTGACATTGCTGCTGCAACAATATTTTTTATATTGTAAAAATCCTTCTTGCATTATGTATTTTGGTGGTAGCGGAATAATTTCTATAATGCTCTTTTAATTTTAAAATATAAATAATCATGGCAGAAATAAGAACGGAACAAGCCAGGATTCTTGCAGCAAGGCAGAAAAACTAAATGGTCCTTATTTGTGTGCCTAACTGTTAAAATAATAGCAGTAGATAAGAATTTAGGCAATGAATAGTATACTTTTTGTCTTTTTTAGTGAATAATTACTTCTGCTTATGATTTGTATACCTAATCAATGCTGCTTATATTAAAACAGTTCTATATTGATAGCATGTGTCTAGGATATGCTAAAATACATTAAAAATTTTTTTAAAATTACATGTGTAACCTACAGATTGCAAAATGAGCCAAGATAGATATGTTTTTGGAAGAATGCTGGTATATTTTGTTTTTTAAACATTTGAAATAGTAAATCTCTAAAATGATAGGAATTGTTATTGAAGAAATACAGGCCATCAGCTGAAGTGATAATACTGGCAGTTTCACTAATTTAATCTATGGTTTAAAATCAGTCTGTTGATAAAATCATATATCAGCCTTTTTATATGTAAACAAGTAATCCTTCATATGTAAACGTTCTGCATTAAAACATTCTGTCTTTATAGGATATGAATAGTAGAATTATATCTCAGATGATATAAAATGTAGTTTAAGTTTTTAATATGACATGATTGGTGTTTTAAAGTGAGGCTTATGAAAGTCCTTACATCATATGTAAAGTGATTTAGGGTGATGGTCTGAAATGATTGTGATATACACTGTAGTTAACCATAAATGGAATATTAGAATGGAAAGAAACCTTAGAAACCCTGCTTATTTTCATTTTGTGGAAGAACATGGTATTTCTCAAAAAGCAGAGAAACATTGTTTACCTTTGAAAATGTGATATTTAGGATTCTTTACAGTTATTTACCTCCTGTTTTCTACTTTATTTCTCCCCCTCTTTTTTCTGAAGTATACTACATTCCTAACTCTGAATAGTAAAATTGTAATAATTAGATTACATAATTTTTGAAAAGCTTTATTATTTCAGGAGAATAGAAATTAGTTATTCTATCTCAAACTGACAATGTCAGATTCAGACAGTTTGTTTGACCTTTACAGTCTGAATTTTTTTATTGGAATGTTTTAGTTTTTATATTTTCAGTCACAATCAGCTTATCTGGAATGTGCTCAGGGAAAAGGATAATATTTTTATTGTCTTAAAGTGTGTGTGTGTGTGTGTGTGTGTGTATGTGTGTGTGTGTCTGTCTGTCTGTCTCTGTCTGAGTGTATGTGTCTCATGTGATGGGAAACACCATATGAATATGGGAAAAATACAGCCAAAATAAGGTATATATTAAAGTAGTAGAATGGCTTTTTTTTCTCAGAATTTTTTTTCTTATTGTTCAGTTCTTTAACATATAGTGTAGACTTGGATATAAGTGGAGAGACTATGGCATTTTCAAATATTGTATTTATATTAGTATATACTGTGGTGGCAAACCTATGGCATGCATGCTGCAGTGAATTGTTTATTATTGAAAGCTCTGAAAGTTCACCATCACTGAAAAAATTGATTTGTGAAGGAGAATACCAAAGTTGAGAATGAAATAATTCTGATAAATGGTTTGAGGGTTTTTTTTTTTTGTCAGTTAATATTCTTTGTTAAAAGATGCTGAACAAACTTATTTTAGGACCCAAAGGTATTGTTTAGAATTATCTTGAAGAAGAGGAAGTTGTGGAATTCATGAATGAATGAATATGCATGCATTTAAAGTAGTCTTTTCTGACATGTTTGTGTAGGCAGAAAAGAATAGTCTGATGGATTTGTGTGTTTTAACATGAGGCTATCATGGCAGAGTAAACACAGTTTAGTATTATGAATCAGGAAAAGATATGAGATGAGTGATATTCCAAATGGAAAACAAACTATCACAGTTTTCCTCTCTAGTGTTTTTGTTAGTCTGAGTCTCTAGAGCCAAGCTAGACTACGTTGGGAAGGTAGAGTACTTACAGAAGAGCAGCCTGAAAAGTAAAACCACATAACCTGTTCAAATGTACATAAGGCATAAATGTGGGCACAATAACTGTGTGTTTCTAAGGAGCCTCATGTTTACTTGGATAAAAATATTTTGAAAATAGTACATATTTCTCTAGCTTGTCAAACGGAAGTATGCTAAATATGATTGAATCTTAATGATTTCAGGTTCTTCATTTTGTAATTTTGGTAAGTTGGAAAAACCTGATGACCAGATTTACTAAAGTTCTTCCTTGATAAGAGCTGATTTTATAGCAGGCTCTGAAGGTCTCTCCTGTTGGTAGAACATGTGACCTTTGGTGTGTGTCCTGACTTTTTCATTTCTGCTTTTCTTCCTTATCACTTTTATTCCTTTTAATTATTACAATAACCTCCTCTTTCATTTTATCCAATAAACGTGTATTGGATATGTAACACATCTTAGATGCAAGGGTTCAGAGGAATGTCTTTAAGGAATTCAGATGCAAGTGCTCAGAGACAAAAGTCAGTAGTTAGAATAGAGTAATAGCTGTTTTATTAGACAAGGTATCCTGGATATCTTAAGGGCTGTAGCTCTTAAATGACCTTAGTTTGATAATAGGGGCATGAAGGAATCAAACTCTCAGTTGAGCTGAATCTGAAAGGATGCATACAGTTTAGCTGGCACAGGAAACGAAATGGAGAGGGAGAGGGGAATTGGTGAGAATGAGATGGGGAAGGAGGAGGGAGAGAAGCAGAAGGGAATGGAGGAGATGATGATGATCAGCTGATCGGCATCCCAAGCAAAACAGGTAGCATATGTTTAAAAAGTCATAGAGTTAAAAAGGGCAAAATGACCTGGGAAAGTTGTTGAGGATGGCAAGATAGTAGGTGAAAGCTGGGGAAATGGTGGAGGTGGGATTGGAGGAGAATTCAGGTGCACACATGTGAAGAGACCATGTAAAGAAGTTTGGAAATACTCCTAAGGTAGGAAGAGATAGCACAAGACACATCATTTGACCCAGTGCCCGATCCTTTCATTGCTGTCTGAAATACTTTCTGAATCAATTTGCCATAAAATCTAGAATTTGGATGTAACTTGTATTTCTAGCTGTAACTCTAGAGATCTCCCTGTACCCTCTTTGCCAGCTACCTCAGAATGCTTGCTGTTCCCAGACATGCTGCCCCATCTGTATGGCAGTTCTCTTTCCCCTTCTCTGATTACTTATCAGATCAACCATCAGGGCTTCAGTACCTCCCCACCAAAAAGCTTATTGCCTGTCTTTTTTTCCCCTTGTGGTTCTGGGACAGAATTAATCATTCTTTTTGTTGTATATACATGATGAACATACTTACTAAATTGACCGATAAATATTAAATACATGCTAAATCTGTGTTTTGTTGACTGAACATTTTTACTTCTATTTTGTTTTTTTTTAGCTGTGCTTTAGATAGTTAAAGTTGTTATGACAGGATGAAAGTGACATCTTATAAGATGAAAGTGAAATCTTATATATAAGTGAAATCTTATAGCTAATAACATGAACAGAGAGATAGAAAATGGCCCCTTTGACAATTTTGCAACAGGTAGGTAGAAAATAATTTTTAGCTTGTTTAAAATGTATTTTTATTTTGCTTCATATGTTGATTATTGAAACTTGAGAAACTGAAGTAATATTAGATATTAATCCAATATATTTTATGTAGGTATAGATTTGTAGTTCTTTTATGATTATAAAGAATTTTTTGTTTTTGCTCAAACAAGAAGATACCATGTTTTTTTTTTTTTTGGTACTGGGGATTGAACTCAGGGCCTTGCACTTGCGAGGCAGGCACCGGAACCACTGAGCTAAATCCCCAGCCCTACCATGTAAGAATTATTTAATGAAAATTTGAGAAATGGCTGGATGTAGCAGAAACTATTTATTGTGGATGCAATATCCATTCTCTTCTAAATATTTACTAATAACAGAACTTAGATTTTACGTGAAGTGATTTTGTGCTCAATTAAAAAACAAACCAACAAACTACATTTGAAATGTCAGGAAAAGCTTGCTGGGGACTTTTGGGAAAGTTTTGCCTTCTGAGTTGGTTTTCACCTTTGCTTCCTTGTTACAGCCTTCTTTCTACCTTGATGTGAATGCAATTCCTGGAGTATAGCAGCAATAATGTGACTGAGAACAAAAGCAACACAGTGGAGGAGAAATATAGGAAATCTAGTCTTTTGTGACACCAATACCACTAAGGAACATGTGTACAAACTCTGACTTCTAGACTTTTTGGGTTATTCGCAGTCAAAGCAATCCTCAGTAATATGGTAATAAGACTAGAAATAAAAGTGTCATTTTAGTATAAAGTCTTTTGTGTACAACATAAACATAGTTACAAAGTACTTTGTACCATGCTGTGATTGGGCAGCTTTTTAGATTTCCTTCAATACTGTGTGGTCAGCCACTGAGTTACATCTCCAAGCCTTTTTAAATTTTGAGACAAGTCTTGCTAAATTGCCCAGTGTAGCCTAGAATTTGGCAATCCTACTGCGTCAGCCTCCCAAGTAGCTGGGTTACAGGTGAGCGCTGCCACACCTGATTTGGGCAGTTTTAATGAGGAATAGCACGTATCCTAAGGTGATACACAAATAGGAAGGACCATTACAATATGGTGGTAGGTTTATTGATGATTTGAAAGGCAGAAAATGTTTTATCTGCTTTTACCACCATGTGTTTTCTATGTCAGAATATTTTCCACCTATTATATGATTAGTTCTCTAATCTCATAGCCCATTCACATGCATACTCTACTTTGTTCCTTAAAGTCGTGTTTGCTTTTTTTTATGGTAACCTCTTGGGTTACAATATCAGTTTATAATGCTTATCTGACTGTTTACATTTTCATATACACATTCACACAATGATAGTTTTTTTATAGTTTTAGAAAGTTGTGTATTTGGCTTAATTATCAGTAGCTTTTAGAGACTCACAGTTTACTGCTAAGTTGATACACAGTTATGTGACTGACTCTAGGAAGAGGAAATGCAGCACAGAGGAGGGTGATTAAGAGCATGGGCTCTAATTAGACAAATAGGAGGCACCATCCTGGATTTGTTCGCCCATTGGCTGTGTGACTTTTGGCAAATTATGTACCTTCCCTGCACATCTTGCTCCACAAGAATGTCAATGCAGACTGAATGGGCTAATACAATATGAAGGACTTAGGCAGTGCTTGCCACACTGTAAAGATGATGTGTAAGTTCCTATTAATATTTTTGTTGTGTTTGTTATTGTCACTGTTGTTGTATTCTGAAATTTTTTACTGGTCTCTTAGATGGCTAATAAGTAGGAATTTATGTCTAGGAGAGAATACAGTGCTGTATGGATAATGATTCAATTCAGTATAATGATATTCTTTATAACTTTATTTGTACTTGAAAAACTAAGCAGTACATTTGTTCTTTAAATTTAAAATGTGATATTTGAATTCACAATTGTGTGTGTATTTTAGGTGGAGTTAATTGATAAAATTTTACTAAGACTTTGTTTTAGGAAAGTACATTTAGTACAGATCATAATAATGTATTTTAAAAATAGTATTTCCCAGAAAAATGAGACCATTTTATTTAGCTTGTTGGCCCAGCATATCATCGTCTTAACTACAGTAGAAAGTTATTGCAGTAAGGCAGCAAGTTTTTACTATCAGTAATTGCCTCAAATTCTAAATTATTTAAAAGCTTTTCTTTGAATTGTTTAATCAAGGCATGTCCAATCCATGGCCTGTGGGCCATATATAGCCCTGAACAGTGAGTAATGTATCCCCACAGATCATAAACTATCAGCATTATTATGCGATTTTTTAAGGATGTTTCTGATGAGTGGATTGTGCAGTGCTGGAGTACAGACTGAGCAGGCAACAATGAAACACCATGTAGGGGAGGGCACCGCGCAGTGGTGACTCTGCCTCCCTCACCCACAGTGGAATAGAAGAGAAACTTGAGTGTGTCAGGTGGCATGTGCGCTTGTGCAACTTGGCAAGTAAAAGGCACTGATTACTGTACTAGTATTTCAGTCTGCTGACAAGTGAAGATGAGTTTATTGTTACTAAGCAGACACGTTTTCTTATCAGTTATTAATCTTGGGCTTGTACTATTTCCTCAAATAATGAGTTAAAATACAGTACAAAAAAGGAAAGTTTTGATTTAGATACATTAACTTATCTTATGTATAGTCCATGATAATTCTTGTTTTCCCAGTGTGGCTCAAACAAGCCAAAAAGTTGGACATCCGTGGTTTAAACATTTAAAATTGACTGTAATGGATTACCTGAGCAACATTCCTCTCTCATTTGTCATTGAAGCTATCAGTAAGGCAGTATGTGTGGTAATTAAGAGTATATCTGAATTTTTCAATGTAGCCACTAGCTACATGTGGTTAAACTTAATTAAAATTAAATAAAATATGGGGCTCGGCATTTAGCTCAGTGGTTCCGCTGCCTGCCTCGCAAGTGCAAAGTCCAGAGTTCGATCCCTGGTACCAAAAATAAAGAAAATAAAGAAACTCAGTTTCTTGGTCATAATTAGTATATTTTAAGTGCTCAATAGCCATATTGGGTAAAGTTGTATTGGATGGCATTGAATAGCTAGGCTACATCTATTTGGATCTTGAGTCCACTACTTACAAAGTCATGGGCCCTTTGGCAAGTTACTAAGTCTCTCTTTGCATCAGTTTTCTAATATGTAAAACTGGATTAATAGCAGGAGACAGGGCAGGGGGTTTAGCTCAGTGGTTCCTCCACCTGCCTTGTAAGCACAAGGTCCCGAGTTCGATCTCCGGTACCAAAAAAAATAAATAAATAGCAGAAGATAGAAATTCATATAAGGTTGTTAATTGTGGACTGAGTGGACATCTGTAAATGCTTAGAACAGTACCTAGCACACAATTAATATGTGATTGTTAATATGTGATTGTTGATAAACAAATGCACATAGTGTTCAGATTTATTGTATTTTATAATTTATTGTGTATGATTATCTTGTTTTTTGTATCATTTTTGCCCTTTTGAGAAAAAATTTGCATATATACTAACCTGCTTAAATGAATTTTTTATATTTACATTTTACCACAATTTAGAGTAATGTTTTCTGTCACACATTCTAGCTTTTTAAAATTTTTATTTATTTATTTATTTATTTATTTTGTACGCATTCTAGCTTAAAAATGTATTGTGAGTGCTCACTGCTTTCAGGGTCAAGTAGTTTCCTTGGTCAGGCATTAGGGGAGCTCCAGCCTGTGACTGCCAACTCATTTCTTGCTACCATCCACTTTCAGCCCATTGCTCCATTTAGCAGTTAATCACTGCCTTTGTTGTTAAAAATACTTAGTGGTGATTGGTTCATATCTTCAAATGTTATGTAAGCTCCTCTGGAATCTGTAGCATTTTTTGTGCATACAATAAATGTTCAGCATGTGTTGGAGAGAAGAACCTTCATGTTTTGAAATGCAGTCAGATTTCTATTAATATCAAAACTACATTTGTTCAAGTAATCTCTGAAGTAACAGGAGTCCAAAACTTATTCTGCCATCTGTGATGTCAGTTCCAGAAATGTGCTCCTTCTCAGAAGCTCTACTATCTGTATGTGTCCGAGTGATGAAGAGGGCTAGTAATAATAGTTCTGGTCACTACTGTTCGCTGCCCTGCCACATGGTGAATGCAAATCACCTTTGTGAATACTTTTTGGATCACACATTCTTAAAGGATGCTGATTTTGTCTTAGTTTCCCACTTCTTTAAATGATATCCTATGTTTTTTGGTCTGCTGCTTCTTTGGTCTATGTTGCTTCTATGTTCTTCCTGATACTCAAATGCTGATCACATGAATGTAACAAAGGAAATATGGTATTAAAAAGAAAAAAAAGTGCTTACTATAACAAGCCAAACAGTTTTTGTGTTTCTATAATAATGATGTTTAGGTGTGATGTAGGTTGTTTTTCACTTTAAACAGGTTTGAACATCCGTATGAGAAAAAAAGATAAAATTTTAGCTTCTTCTATAGAAGGTGTCTGTGGTATAGTAAGATTGTACCAAATACTCATTTATTGGTATAAATGACTATAATAAAATTAGAGGCAAGTTCACAATTTATTGATATGTTGTTGCAAATATATATTGTATATATTACCTTGTATTATTGTTGATGAAGAAAAGAGTGGATGTTATAAACACTATTATGAATCAAATTTATATATGCTCTTCCCAGTGGGATTAAAGACGGACATCTTCTGAGATGTTGATTCAATATCTTGTGCTTTCTTGGGTTTTATAAAGTTGACTAAAGGAAATAGCTGGTACCACTTAGAAATGATTTAAAATAGCTCTTTAAATATATCCCCCCTAATTTACTATCATAACTATTTATAGTTGTTTTTAAAAGTGTTGTGCCCTTTATTGAGCTTCTTGAGGGCAGGCACTGCAATTTATTCATTGTTTCAGTTAATTCTGAAGAGTTCAGTGATCCATGAGCTTGCCTGATGTTTGTTTTTCTATAGCTTATCATCAAAGTGATGAATGCACATATGAATAATAGATAATTGATACATTTAATCAGTTGTCTAATTACTGAGAAGATTCAGTACTTTATATTATTTTATTACTGAAACAGACGGCCCAGTAAACATTATGAATGTTCTCTAGAGAACAATTAGTTTCACAATGAGTTATTTTACTTAGATTGCTACTTGGAATTAAATGTTTGTTGGTACCACTATACTAATAGAATTTAAATGCCACTTAAATGTGCCAAAGTATCTTCATTCAGATAACTTCTTACCCTTTAAAAATAAGCTGCTTGAGTATTATTTCTCTCCCATTTGGCAGACACCAGATGCAGTGATTAATAAAGGTCATTATGCTACATAGTGAGAGAGCCTTTAATGATGATTACCTGAACATCTGTTAGTTTCATCACTTCAGTTACTGGGAACAGCTAACAAAATCTAGATACTGTTCTTTGAAAATCTGGCTTAGGCTAATATAAATTATTACTTAAGAACATTTGAATAGTCCCTCAAGTTTTAAATAATTGTGAGAAGGCTCTTATCTTTCTATAAAGTGAACAATCCAAAATGTCAATAAAACAGTGCTTTGGAATGGCTGTTCCTGGTAATCCTGGCTTCCTGCAGCTGAATTCTCAGTAGCTGGGAATTGTCTGTGTGCAGAACTGGTGCAGGAAGTAGTGTTTTTCGCATGCATTCTGATTATCATTGAAGCCTTGATTTGGAAATGTAGTTTGGAGTTGAGCTGAAAAGAAGAGAAAACTACCCAGACTCTGCTAGCAGAAAGCTAAAAACCAGAGTGGGTATATTAATTATGGAGCTTTGAAAGCAGCACCAAAAATGTTAATTTAAAAACAACTTTTTATTTTGAAATAACTATAGATTCATAAGAAGTTGCACAGTATAATACAGAGAAATCTTATGTACCTTTTATACATTTTCCCCCAATGGCAACACTTTTATGTAACTTTAAATATCAAAACCAGAATATTGATGTTGGTGTAAGCCACAAACATTATTCAGATTTCATGTTTGTGTGTGTACTTCTGTGCTGTTTTTTTTGTGTGGGGGCGTTACCAGGGATCGAACTCGGAACCTTGCACTTGCGAGGCAGGCAGCGGCACCACTGAGCTAAATCCCTGGCCCATGTACAGTTTTATCATATGTGGATTTGTGTAACCACCATCAAGATCAAAGTCACAGAACCATCCATGACCACAGATTGCATAGTGCTCTTTATAATCACACCAGTTCCCCTCACTCTCGCTGGCCTTTTCTAACCTGTTGCAATCTCTGATTTGTTCTCCATCTCTATAATTTTGTCATTTTGAGACTCTCATATAAATAGAATTATATGTTATCTTTGGGGATTGGCTTTGTTTACTCAATACCTGTAGCAAGTTGATTCATGTTTCAGTAGTATTTATCCATTTTTCTGTTGATGGACATGTAGGCTGCTGCCAAGATTTAGCTATTATGAATTGTGCTGCTATGAAACATAGGTATGCATGTATCATTGTGATATGATATCTCTAATTCTTTTGGGATAATACCTAGAAGAAAATATGATATTTACACACAGTGGAGTACTACTCTATCATAAAGAAAGATAACCCTAGGTCAGTTTTAGGAAAATGAATGTATCTTGAGACCATAATGTTAAGTGAAATAAATCAGACATGCAAGCTTAAATTTCACATGGTTTTTCTTAGGAAATAGGGTGATCTTTTGCAAATGGAGAGAGGATAAAGAGATGGAGGGTGCAGGGAAGGGGGGAACAGAAAGAGAATCATTAAAAAAAAGGAATTCAGATGTGTTACATATGTGCACCAATTCCACAGAAGGATATTTGGATTTTTTTCAAGTTTTTGACTATTGTGAATAAAGATGATAATTAACATTCACTTCTAGATTTTTGTGAGGATGTGCATTTTTTATTTCTATAAAGTAATCAGGAATGCAATCGGTGGATCATACTATAAATAGTTTTTAAAGAAACTGCCAAAAGACCAACACTTACTTTTCCAAAACTTATTTACTAATGTCTAGTAAAACTGGGGCATTGTGAAATTACAGTGAGTTCACATATTATTGTGTTAGAATTACATTTAGATGCAAGAAATTTAAAATCTGGTCGGTGACTGAAACAGTTCAGGTAGGTTGACTCATAGGACAGTTACAGTGGCTAAATAATGCCTTGAGTGAGCTGGCTCTTTTTACTTGCCTGCAATGTCATACTCAATCTTTGTCTTCATAATCCTAAGGTAGCTTCTACATCTGCATCCTTAGGTGCAAGAGCCAGTCCAGAAGAAAAAGAAAAAAAGGAAATCCAGAATAGGTGTCACCTGTATAAGGAAAGCAAAAGCTTTTCCTTAAAGCTTTAGCTAGAACTGTGTAACATGGCTCCCACTAACTGTAAGGGTACTGGAGAAACAAGTATTTTTAAACTTGGAACATTCTTGCTAAAAAGATTTGGGGATTATAAGGAAAATGTGGGAATATAGAATAGGAGCTAGCATTGTCTGTCTGAGAAAGCATATAGAAACTAATTTAAAAAACCAAGTAGTGTCTAATGTAATGAAAGAGGTGCTTGCACATTGTTAGAACAAATCAGTAAACTTTTTTTTTTGGTGAGCAATTTGTTATTTTTTATCATAATTAAAAATGATCTATCCCATCAATTCTAGTCTGTGACTCAGAATTCTATTGAACGCTATTCCTTTCTGTGGAATAGTAAGATAAATTGTATGCAGAAAGATCTTTACTGTAGCATTGTTTATATAATATCAAGCCACTTGATCTGAGTCATCTGAACAGACCTGGAAAAATAACTATGAAATACATATTTGAGAAATACAAAAAATTGTACAATATGTGTAGTGTGGGTCTTTCCCTGCCTTCTCATACACATGTTCACATGTAATTCTGTTTGTATACATATATGTGTGTATGGTATGATTATATATGTTTTAGAGTATGTAAAGAAGAAAAGTTTTGGAAGCACAACAATAGTTAACAATAGGGAGTGAATTTGAAAGAAGTTTGTGGGGGAGAAAGGAGATTTCATGTTACATTTCTGTGTTGCTTGAATATTTTACAAGCATGTATTAATTGTTCAGTTAGGAAGTGGATTATTTTGGGATGTTCAAAGCACACATTTATAGTTTAACTCTTATGGATGAAATTAGTTAAAATTTCATTTTGCTATCTATGACATAAAGTTAGTAAATATTTTTTCTTAGTAACTCAGCCTAATGAGATACTCAGGGCTGTTTGTGTTTAGTCAAAATAGATTTAAGTTAAATAAGTTTTAATTCTTCCTTACACTTTTTTTTTTAAACTTTCTGATTCACTTAGGCAGACACTTGCTTCTTATACATTATTGGTGTATCTGCCTTTAATAGTTATTTCCTATTTCTAATTTTCTGCTTTAAGTCTTTTTGAGAATGAAGCACCATCAACTTGCTTTTAATTGTGTCTAAAAATTGTTTTGAATAAAAACAAGAGAAATTAGTTTTGAGGGAAGGCTTTGAGAGGCCCTTGTGTGGATACAGTAATGAATACCCATGTTTATACTGTTTGGAGGCCTGTTTTCTTCTTTGTTTAGCTTTGAGTCTCAGCTGTGTTTTAGTTATTTGATAAGTCAATGTTGATTGACCTAGGAATCTTTAAAAAAAAAAACCAGATAACTCAACGATGTTGTGATGTTGCTTCCTCTTTTAGAAAGTGTTGTTTGGTCCTAAGGAAAGGTGATAGAGTGTTTTAGGGCAGCATTATATAAGAAAGAAAAGCTCCTAAGCCTTAAAATATTTGCATTTTCTTTCTGTTCCTTAATAGTAAGATAATTCTGGTGAGGTAGCACTTAAGCCTGTGTAATGTCATGTCTAGACATACAAGTTAGACTAAAGTTGGATTTTGAAGTTGTTTTACTGTAACCCAAAAATGACCAGGTAGGCTATATACATTTTATGATATTTTTGAAATTTTAATTCTCTTGCTTCAGAATGAAAAGTAAAAATTACTTGGGTGAGTAAATACTACCTTTAATTTAAATATCCTAAGACATTTACATATTCTTTTATAATCTTCAGAATTAAATATTGTATATACTGTGCTTACACAGTAATGTTTTCTTAGAGTTACCTTTATTACTTGGACTTTTACCTTAGAGAATTTGGCAGACACTTGCTTATTATACATTTTATTTCATTTTCCAATAGTTTGAAAATTGTACTGTTATGATTATAAGATTATGTAACCAAATTTAAAGGCTTATATTTTATATTGCTTTTCTAGATTTTTTTCTAAAGCTTTTTTTTTAAAAGAAGCATTTTAACAGTTGATCTAAATGTATCAGCCAGGCAGTTAGAAAACAAATACTAATGTTAAGCAAAATAAGTTATGCTTAGTTTAGAAATATATTTTGAATTTGGTTATTGTCCAAAAACTAAGAAAAGTCCTTATGTTTGCTCCATATTTGTAGCATAGGTCTTTAGATGTTTGGGGTCTTAAAATATATATGTATAACTTCAGTATGATATGACTTTCAGTTTGATTAGGATTAAGTGATATAGCTAATATCACGTTAATGACGTAAATAGATATGATTATCTATAGAGGCATAGAGTTGTTGGAGGTAGAAGTACAGTGTGGCTTGATTATGAGATCCATGGATGGGAAGAAGTAGGTATGTATTTGGAATTTAGTAACCACAGACTGAGACCAGACTGTTACCAGACTCTCCTGGCTATGCCAAAATGTTATCTGGTAGCACCTTCTAAAAGTAGCTCATCATTTAAATGTTATTGGGTCCTGGGTTGCTCACCTCTCTTTCTGGAGTTAGAGTCCAGATTTTTCTCATCTTGAATGAAGAATTGAATGAAATGAGCAAAAGGCAATGGCAAAGTTTATTTGAAAAAGTAAAAGTGAAGAAAGAGAGAGAAACTGGCTCTGCAGAGAGAGCTTGGGCTGAGGAAAAAGCAAGACAAAAGAATACCCTGGAAAAAGCAGGGTGGGCTATCCTGAGGAAAGCCAGGACAGCAAGCTCTTCTTAGCATCTGCGTCCTTTTATACTGTTCAAATCTCAAAGAAACCCTGGAGAACTTCTACATAGGAGTCCTGAGAGATGGTGCTGGGATCCCACACCTCAGGCTAATGTCAAATCTAAGCCTCTATTGAAAACCTGCTCAAGTTCTCCTGAGAAGTCCACAAGCAGGGGTTTGGGAGCTGTTCTATGGATATGTTCTGGGATCTTGTAATCAACAGGTCACACCTACTTCCCTAGCCAGCTTTGCCACGTCCTAATCTGTGTGAAGACTGTTCAGTGTTTTTTACACACTGGGATATATCCTATAGGTATCTAGATACAAACAGCCAGAAAACTGCAAAATATAAGTTCAGCTTTCAGGGAATACCTTTACATTTTTGTTTATCCAAAAATACTTTTACTTTTGCATTCAGTTTTAAAGGATGTTTTCAAAAGTTCTTGAAATCCTAAGTTGCTGGTTTCTTTTTCAGAATTTGAAGGATATTATTTTGTTGTCTTCTGACTTTCATTGTTTCTGTTTAGAAATTTGCCATTAGTCTTATTGCTGCTTATTGGAAGGTTATCTGTCTTTTTCTCTGATTGCTTTTTAAGATTTCTTTGTCTTTAATTTTTGGAAGTCTTACTCTTATGTGTCCAGGTGTTTTTCTTAGTGTTGAGCCTGCTTGGGGTTTATTGTGCTTTTTGAACCTGTGAGCTACCATTCTTGCTTATTAGCTCTTCAAAAACTGGTTCTATTCCATTTGTCTTCCTTTTCTGGGACTCCAGTCATATCTGTGCTACACTCTTTCCTTGTGTCTTAAATATCTCTTGTCTTCTTTCATGTATTTTCCATCGGTTTTTCTTGTTTCAGTCTATGTATTTTTGGTTTGTCTTCTAGATTATTAATCCTCTCTTCAGATACATTAATCTGTTAAGCCTAACTATTGAGTTTTTAATTTCATTGATTATATTTTTCTGTTCTAGAATTTTTTTAAAAAAAATTCTCTTGTGGGTGTTTCCCCTCCTTCCCTTGATTTGTTAGATTGAATGGCAGATAGTACATGTGAAAAATTTATGAAAGTTTTGGATAGGCTTTTAGCTTCTGTAGGCAGTAGAACAACTTAGTCCAATCCTGTTTAAGCTGTTGGAAGACTGAATTTATGTATTTATAAGGCCTCATTTATTCTTAGGTCTCCATTAATCCTAGGATATAGTCATTGGAAGTGTAACTGGAGACACCCCCACCCTCCCACCCCAAACACACGGGATTGAACTCAGGACCTTGCACTTGAGAGGCAGGTGCGCTGCCACCGAGCTAAATCCCGTGCCCGGCCCTTGGAACTGTGACTGGAAATCGGAAGTGCCTTGCAGGTTCCTATCTTCTTGGTGGATCCAGAACTCTAATATTTTTTTTTTAAGTACTAGGGATCGAACTCGGTACCTTGCGCTTGTGAGGCAGGCAGAGGAACCACTGAGCTAAATCCCTGGCCCTCAGAACTCTAATTTTTATCTTCTCAGTATTGTGAGACTGCTAATAACTATGTTTAGCTTTTTAACTTTTTGTTACTACTCTGTGCCTAGCTTCACTTACTCTGTTTTGTTTGTGACTCAACAAATGCATTGATGAGTTAAGGGGTCTCAGATTTTGGGCTTCTTTTTGCTTTTTTTCTCTGGGATTTTGGTTTTTCATGGCCTGCCTAATGCTTCTTGCCCCAAGTTCCAGTTTTTGTCTCCCTGCCATGCAAAGCTGTGAAAACTGTTTTGAGTTTTCTGCCTTATAGCAGTTTTTTTTTTATATAGCAGGTTTTATTTGGCAGGCTCTGTTAGTCCTTTTTATCCCCCGTGCACTTTGCTCTTTTGTCATCTACCTTTTACCTGCAATACAAATGTGATGGTTGGAGATCTAATAGCTGTGGTTGGAGCATGAGTTGAATTTTAAGGGTGGAAGCCTTGAAGAAAGTTTGAAGGAGCCCAGCTAGATTCCTGTTGACTTCAGAGTGCCCATGGGTGATATATATCTAGATGTCCAGTTCCCTACCCGTTATGACAAGAAGCCACCTGGGTGATGTTCATTTTGATTTCTTAGACAACAAGAAAGAAATCAACAGCTAGTCTTGTTTTAGCCTTGTTGTTTTAAGTTTTGTGTTATTCCAAGGCAAATCTAGTACTATTTATTAATAGAGTGAAAATTTAATGAATGGATATAAGTGTGTATTCTTTTTTTTTTTTGGTACCAGGAATTGAACTCAGGACCTTACGCTTGTGAGGCAGGCAGTGGAACCACTGAGCTAAATCCCTGACCCTAAGTGTATATTCTTGTAATAAGAATCATTACTTTTTAGCATTTTATTTAGTTGTGATATACATTCACTTGAATGAATAGTCTTGTGAGTGAATTATCTATTTCTCACTTGCTTGCCCAAATGACATCTAATTCACAAAGAAATTCAAAAATTCAAGTTAATGAGAGAAATGTTATTATAAAGACTTGAATTCAAGTATTATTATTGTCAAGTTTTCTGAATGATCCAAACAGACTATGTTTGGTAAACTGGATACAACTTTTTCATTGTGTTCAACAAATATTGCAATTCTTTGTGGCCAAAATGTGGTTGTAGGTTGATGTCTGAATGGGGCAGATAGTAAAAGAGAGATGATTGAAAAGAATATTAAGAAATTAGAAATTATATGTAGACAAGTGAAGGAAAAAGAAAATGTTAAAAATGACACTAAACTTTTGAATTTAAGGCTTTAACAACAGACATTCTTTTTAGTAATATGACTGTATAAATATTACATTATTTACTTTAATGAAATGCTGTTGATATAAATAGGCAAATTAGGAAGGATTGTCTTGCAAGGAAATAAATATTTTATGACAATGTTAAGAATACAATGTTTAATTGACATGTTTCTTATTGGTGTGTGTATTTTCTATGTAATGTAAATTTTGTTAAATCAGTATAAAAGTTATTTTTCTTATTTCCATTCTAAAAGATATTGTATCTGGGGTTAACAGTTAGTTGTGTTCTTATATACTCCATAGCAACCCCTATCCATACACAGTATTTCAAGGACTGGCTTGAAACCACTTAGTTGTTATGCCTGTGGCAAAACTATGACCATATTGAAAACAGGAATTCAGCATAAAGCAGCATTATTTCCTGACTCTGAAAAGGAATAACATTAATGTCTTAGGATTTATGGTAGTATCTGTTCACATTTTTAAGCCATACACTTAAGGATGACTCATTATTCTGACTCACTTGTTTAAGTTCACTGTCTGTCAAAAGCTCTTTCATTCTGCTTTGCTGCTTCTGTTTTAAAAATTTTTCTCCAATGAATAGAATTACTGTAGAAAATCTCACATTACTGAATATAACCTCTGTTTTTTCTTCATTGGAGTGTATGTGCTACGCCTCTAGGCACATTCAAAGCTAATGATAGCTAGTCCTTTGTTGTTTGGTATTGGCAGGAAGTATACTTTAGTGAGAGTTAGTAGTAGGTAAGAATAGTGAGACTACAGACTTGTTAATGAATGTATAGATACTAAAGTATTTATTTTAGTGAAAACATTCATCTGTTACATAGGAATGTACTATAAATTAAGTTATGGCCAATTAAAGCCTATTCCAGGAAGTACCATCAGGCCTTGTAAATGTCTCTGTTTCACAAACAATTGAGGGGGCCCAGTTATCTAAAAAAATTTTTTTTGACCAACAGAATTTGAGGGAAATAATTTAAATAGCCCTTAGAATTTATCATAGGATCTAAAATGGCAGATGAGTAAACTTAACTGATTACAGAAACTCAGTTCCACACTTGGTATAGAGATTGACAGATACTTAAATGAGTAGAATGAGGAGTTGATTTGTGGGACTACAACTTAATAGCTGTGTAATTTTTGACTCTTAACCTTTCTAGCTCAGTTTTCTCATCTTTTCAGTAGTACCTGTGTCACCAGGATTGTGATTAGGATTAAATCCGACAGTTCTTAATTTAGTCATTTAATCAGTAAGTTTAATAGTCAGGTACTGGTTGCAGTAGTAAATAAAATGATATAAACCTGTGAGTCCAGGGAAGACTAAAAACAAGCATGTAAACAAAGTAATTACAAAAGTTGGTATTTTCTGTGAAGAAAGCTGTCAGGGTGCTGTAAAACATGACTCCCTAAAGAGATGGCTCTTAAGTTGAAATGGGAAGAGTGTGGGAGTCAGCCATACAAAGGGTAGAAAGGGTTACAGACAGAAGGAACAGAATGTGGTATGGTGCATAGAAACTAAGGTGATGTCACTTTATAGGCTAACATTTAAGATCTTGAAGCAAAGAGCTTCCAAAAGGGTACCATAGTGAGTGCACTAAAAGTCATGTATGCTCTTTGAAAAGACCCTTAGGCCCTAACTCAGAGCTTGGGGATGATTGATTTTTTTTTTACTCTTCACTTAAGTTTAGTTTTTTAAAATTTTTGTGACAGCCTGGAAGTGGCCAGTTAGGACACGAATTCCCCAAAACAGGACGTTTTGGTGTAATAAAATAAAATTTAAAGTTACCGGTGATTGTTAAAAATATGAAATGATGAAAATCTTGTTTTTTTCAGATTTATTGAGGTATTTATATGTGATAAAATTCATTTATCTGAAACAGACTCTTTGGTTAATTTTGGTAATTACAGTACATATAGTCATGTAACTGCCACATACATTGAAAAATTCCATCAAGAATCCTAAAAATTCTTATTTTCTGTGTCAGTTTATCCTGGCTTCCAACTTTAGGCAACCACTGATCTGTTTTCTGTTACTATAATTTTGTGGTTTTAAAAATTTTATTAAAATGCAACCACACAATATGAGGTCTTTTGTGTTGTTGCCTGTTATTGGCAGTTTTAACCCTTTTGTATATTTATTGGCTGTTATGGCTTGCATCTAGATGTCCTCCAAGAGCTTCATGTACTCAGAGGCAGGAATTTTGGAAAGCAGTTGAATCATGGGGGTGTTGTAGCTGACTGTCCGTTAGAAGGTGGGGGTCTAGTTGGAAGAGGTGGGTCACTGGGGGTCATGCCCTGCAGAGCATATTACCCTCTCTGGCTCTTCTCTGCTTACTCTGCTTCCTGGCTGATGTGAGATGAGCCTGACATGAGATGTCCTCTGCTAGACCCTTCCACCATGCTGCTTCTGCTTGGAGCCAGCTGACCATGCAGAGACTGAAACTTCTAAAACATGAGGCAGAATAAACTTCACCTTTAAGTTGCAAGTGTCTGGCAATGAGAGACTAAGACATTGGGCATTTGTATATTTTCTTTTTAGATGTGTCTGTTCATTTTTTTTTTTTCTTTTTGGTACCGGGGATAGAACTCAGGATCTTGTGCTTGTGTGGCAGGCATGGTGCCACTGAGCTAAATCCCCGGTCCTGTTTATATATTTTTTTGCCCATTTTTAATCCATTGTACCGTTAAACCACAATTTGCTTATTTATTCCCCAGTTGATGGACATTTGAGTTACTTCTAGTTTTGAGCTATATAAACATTCACATAAAAACTGTTAAAAATATATTTTCATTTCTTTTGGGTAGATACCTGGGAGTGAGATTGATGGGTAATGTGGTAAAGTTTATGTTTAACTTTATAAGATGCATCCTTTCTTTTCTAATGTGGCTGTGCCATTTTTTTCCCTCACTATAATATCTGAGAGCTCTTCCATGTGCTCCACATCCATATCAATACGTGGTGTTGTCAGTCTTTTTTAATTTCATTCATAGTGATATCTCAAGAAAATTCTGTGTCCCATTAGTGATACATGATTATCTTTAGGAAAGTGAGTTAGAAATACATTAGAGTAACTATGAGCTTAATTATAGTCATAGACTAGAAGGAAAATTGGAACAACAAGAAAAATCTACAATTTCTACCTTTTTTTTTTTAATGGGAGAGAGAAGGTAAAGTAATATACACAAAATAAAATAGGTGCTTTGGGTGCTCTGAGTTTACATCTGAAAAATGTTTGAAAGGTGGGAGAGAAGGCTTACACCCAATGAGGAATAAAAAATTGTAGGTGCCCTAACAAGTAGTGTCAGGAAAGCTCAGACACAAATGAACTGACATCTGTGAACTGTGTGGAATATAATTAAAATTCCTTAAAAAGTGTGTTTTCGAGCCTGAAGACTGGATAGCTGCTATTCATAGATCATATCATATAAACATTATAGAGAAAGCATGTAAATCCCAAATTCTTTGTTTCCATCTGCTATGATGGTTGTTCTTTTTAAAGATAGAATTATA
>NW_004624775.1:6721150-6759651 GCF_000247695.1 Heterocephalus glaber | reverse complement strand
TTGTATACCTACAATATACCAATAAAAGAATTTAATTTAAAAAAAAAAGACTAAATGGCCTTATAATCTTAAAAAAAAAGTCATTATTTTCATAGATTCTTTGTGTGTCTCTTTTAGGAGAATGTAAACTTTTTGAGGGAATATGCTTTGTTCATGTTTGTATTTATAGTAGCTACACAGTAGCAATAAATGGTGCTCAATAATTTTTAAATTAACACTGTATTGGAAAGCCTCCATCTTGTTTTCCACAGGAGGCAGAATTATTTTGATTACTGTAGGTGACTTTCTTTAAATTTTGTTTCATAGGGCCAGGGATTTAGCTCAGTGGTTTCACCACCGTCTGTGCAAGCGCAAGGACCCGAGTTCAATCCCCAGTACCCCCCCCCCAAAATTTTTGTTTTATAATTTTCTATGTAAAAATTCCATAAGAAAATCAGGGGGGCAGCTTTAGTTTTCTAGTCAGCACAGTATTTATCTTTTTTTGGTTATTTAATCAAACCCATGTAGATAAGACCTTACATATTTAATACAGTGTGTTACCTCTGTACAAATGGAAAAAAATTGTTTAATGTTTTTAGACCAATATGGCTGTTAATTTCTGTACAATTCCAACTCAGCACGGTAAAAGCACAGTGTTTATTAAAAAGCATAAAATGTGTTTGGAAAATGAAAAAAATTCTAAATTATAGCATATGACTTGTCTTTATATATCTGAAAACACTTTATAATAAAACAATTTATGCCTATTATGGGTAATTGAGAAAAAATTACATGTTTCTTTCTCTCAAAAGCATCGTTTGTTAACATTTGGCATTTAACATGTTAACATTTTGGTGAATTTCATTTTAGCTTTTTTTGTTTTTTTCTTATTGTTTTCTTTTTTTTCACAGTAGGGTGATGATTTATTGTTAGGTGTTGGAATAATTTTAGGCTTCAGATGGTATAGTTCTGGTGAGATCCAACATTTAAGGCACCTATAGGTCAATCCTATCTAGAGAGGTGATGTGTTATTTTAGCAAATCCCTCAATTCAAGAATACTTTTAAGATACTACTATATTGGTGTTTTTGGAGGCTGTTACATTCTTTGTTTTGCTCCTTTTTGGTCTCAGGCCCCCATAGACTTTTGTGTTTTGTGATAGTGTGAGTTGAGAGAAAACATAGCTATTCTATCAAGAACTAGTTGGAGAGCTAGGTTCACTCACTAGTTCATTGATTCTTTCCATACACACAATGTAAGATTCACATTTATATTTTGAGAAAATAACTACTGTTACATATTATGGGCTCAGAGGACCTCATATTCAAAGTGTATACAGAGGAAAAGAATTACCACAGAATATTGAAGAAAAAAGCGACAGAGGTAAAAGAAGACATGAAGGAAAGCTGTATTAGGCAGTGAGTTTCAAGACTAAGGAAAAAGTTTACATTGCCAAATAGAGCTGAGATGTTAAAGAAAAGGTCTCCATGGGCTGGGGATTCAGCTCAGTGGCGGCACGCCTGCCTTCCAAGCTCAAGGTCCTGAGTTTGATCCTTGGTACGAGAAAAAAAAGAAAGAACAGGTCTCCTCCTATGAAGTCTTTTCCAAACATCCCCGGCTAGTGTGAATTTCTTCCTCTTATGTTCTCATGGAATGTTGCATATATTTTTCTTAAAGCATCTGTCGTTTCTCCTTCCCTTGTTGGTCTGGAGCTAAGATAAGCAGGCTTCCTAGTCTCAGTTGTTTCATTCCACTGCATGGCTATAGTACCTGGCTGGCCCTCTGTAAGTCCTGCTGAATAAACATGTGGCAGATCAGTTACAGCTACTTTTAGAAATATCTTTCAAATTTTGTCTCAGTGTGAAGCTAAGGAGATTTTATTACCTACCTTTCTGGTAATCGGCAGAAATGAAGATTTGTTTCTTGGTCCTAGACAGTTACGTATAGATGTAGTAATAGTAATGCACTATTAGTACATTGGTGGCTTTTCACTAATTCAGCTTGAAAATTCTTTTACTTATATTCTCATAGTTGAATAAGCCAACAGTTAAGAATTTGTGAAGTATCTACTCTTCCTTTAAATTATGCATAATAATATTTAAAATGATATTAAAATTGAACTAGCACAATAATTTTAGTAAGTGGATGTTGTCTGAAGCAGCTGTGCCTCCATTGAAGCAGTGATGTAATAAATTCTTTCCCCACCCATTAGCTTTGTGAACAGTATCTCTTTTGCTTTATGAAGATGTGTTTGTCAGGGAAATAATAAAGTATTTGTGCAGTATTTATATAATGCAAATTTACAGTAGTAGATGTGTTGGAAACTTTTTTAAAGTTTGGTCTACTTTAGAATTAACAAATATTTGCTCTGAAGAATGTATTATATATTTTAAAAGATATTGAAAAGTGGGGCCGGGGATTTAGCTCAGTGGTTTTGCTGCCTGCTGTGCAAGCGAAAGGACCTGAGTTCGATCCCCAGTACCTAAAAAAAAGAAAAGAAAAGAAAAGAAAAGTGAAAGACTGGAATTTACAAATAGAGTATAAATCAGAGACAAAACAACACTGTAGGAGGGCCCTTTTTGGAGAGCTCATGATTCCTTGTTTCTTGCCCAGTGTCTTGCATTTGGTAAGTAGTAAAACATTTTTTTAAAAACCCTTTATTGTATCTAGTGGCATTAAAAACAATATTGTGCTGCCCACGTTTAACACTGGGAACTTTTGCTTACTTGTTTTACTAGGAAAATGTGTTTATGTCCTGGAAACTCAATAGCAATGATATACTACCAGTGGAGTAAAGTCTTAGGTATCTCAAAAAGTCTTGGGTATCTGAAAGTGTAGAGGAATAAATAATTTTGAGAAGTCATTGCTTTCAGATCTAGGAAGATTTTTCTTTTTATTGAAGTAGGATATTCACTTGCAAAAACACAACCAGAATGTGTTGGGTTGCACACCCTAAAATCATCTAACCTCCTTCCTGGTTACTGTGTGGTGGTTTCATGGGGTTTCTTGGTGGCTTATAATTTATTAATTTGGAAATAAACACATTCTCATCAGCCACCCCACCTCCAAATTTTGTGGCATTGTGTGCAAGAGCATAGATTTTGGAGCCTTCTAGGTGTGTGTTTGAATTGAGACTCTCACTAATGTTGACTTAGGTTGCTTTACTACTAAGGTCCATTTCTTTGTCATCTGTGAAATGCACAATAGGTGATACATGTATTATAAACAGCTAAATTAGATAGAAATACAATAGGCAGACAGACAGGGCTGAGCCTCCAAGAAAGTCAGGACAAAAGGTGAAAACACACTACAACTGCGGCCAGAGATACATCAGTTGGGGGCCAAGCCTTAATACAACCGCTAAAGGACCAGGCCTACTTACTTCCCAAGGGATGAGATAAGTGCTAACAGCTGTTCTAGTAAAGTCTAGATGGGCATCAGTCACCTCAGTGTGACCAAGACCCCCAGGTTCATCATCTACCTGAGAAGTAGATGATCTCCCTGAGAAGTTTGTTTTTTCCATGTACTCTTGCTGTGGGACTTGCTTCTCTGTTGGATTACTATTATCTAAGGATTATATTTTGTAACCTTGTTGGTTGATCATAGTTTTAATCCACATGGCTTTTGCTGTATAAAAACTTCCCTGTAAAGTGGGGTCTTTGGCCACCCAGTTGGGACCCCTCCTGCCTCTCAGTAGCTATCCTTTCAATAAGTATTTCCTACACTTAACCTCCATTGTTCCTAGAATTCATTCTTCAGTTTTAGAGAACACAAACTCAGAGTATCAGGCATCTGACAGGTTGGGAGATACAATATTTTCATATTTCATCTCATGTTTCATATGTAAAATATAAAAGGTAATAGGGTTGTTTGAATATTAGATAATATAGCAGATAATATAATATTGAATATTAGATAATATTAGATAATATATTATTAGATAATAATTAGATAATATAGATAATATAATAATATAATAGTAATAGATAATGTAGATAATTAGATAATATTAGATAATATATAATATTAAGCAAGATAAGGTAATAGGGTTGTTTGAATATTAAGCAAGATAATACTACTAGCATAGTAACCACTGGATAGTAAAAGCTAAACAAATGTGAACTGTTACTAGGCAGCTGTTATTCCTGTGTAGCCTTCCTTTTCCTTGTAGCTTTTCTGGCTGTCTATGCAAACACCTCCGTTGGTGTCCTATTGACTTGAGGGTATTTCCTCGTCTCTTGCCCTTATTTAATTAATACTACTTTGAGGATCTTTGTTGACAGATTTTCTTGGCGAACCTTGGTACATTTGCTTGTCATTTTGTTTATTCAGAGATCATGCAGAGTAATTAACAACACCCTTGAGTCTTTTTGCCTTTGTTGGAATGCTACTTCTAAAACGTAAAAGTTATGTGATCTTTGCAGGTTAATTAACCTAATAATTTTCTTGTCTTTTTAGTGAATAATAATGATACCTACCTCATACTTTCAATGTGAATTAAATAAGATACTATACATAAAGAGTTTATATCATACAGAATAAATGCTAGCTCTTATGAGCCAGGCTCTTAGTTGCTGCTTAATTTATTTGGTCTCCTGATAAATGACTAGCTTATTTGTTTAGTACTTTTGATATTTGTTATGTAAAACAAATCTTTCTTGTTGTACAAACCAGCCAAACACAACAATATTAGCACATTAGTAACAATGTAAAGAATACGTATATTCAGCACATGTACATATATGAGATGCTTATTTATAAAATGTTCCCTAGGATTTATTAGGTGAGGTGTGTTGAAAGCAGCTGTAAGTTATGAGAATTTTGTGGTATTGTGCTTGGAGCTAATGGAACTTTAAAAAAGTGATGAATGACAGTTTCAGTGTGATATGAACACTTTATTATATCCCATTCAGTGTTATCAGATGAGTACAAGAGATATTAAAAGACCAAGTAATACTTGTATAACTCAAAGCATGATAATACCTTTTTCTTATGTGCTTCTCAGTTGTACTGGGTAATATTTATTCTTATTTTTGTGTGTCATTTTGGGCACAGTTTGACTTTTATGTGTAATAATTTTATTTAAGAGTAGAAAAGTTAACCTTGGGTTGGAAAATAGGGTTTGCCAAATTGTCTGTGGAATTAGTCATTTACTTCTGAGGGGTTGGTCTATGAATTCTCTTCTATTCCCGTTGTCTTATATTTAGCTGACAATTTATTATAATTGCATTTCTTGTTAACATCTACTGGGCCAAATTCAACATGAACTTTTATTGTAATGAATATAACTGTACATGATTATAGTTCTGAATGACCTGGGAAGAGAGTTGTGAAAAGTAAGTAAATAAAAGTAGGTTCAGCAGAATTCTTTCTGTAATCATGGAAATTGAGAAGACAGTTGATTTAGTATCAACTAGTAGCATGAAATATTTTAGTAATGTTAGCTTTGGTATCCATTTGGTGAGCATTGTGTCAAATTTTTGCCAGTTTTCGTTGTTGCTTATGATTATCCTAAAACACAATTTAAAACATGGTAGAGGGGTATACTTGCCTATGATCATGAAGAATATTGCATATAAATTGTTCTTAGATTCTTTAAAACATCATTTATCTCCAATTTGCACAAATAATTGATAATTTCATGAGATTAGAAGGCTACAGGAATCCAGAAAATACAAGTGTGAAGAATTCATAGATTTGTTGCTAAGGAAAGAAATGTAAAGACCAGTGGCAGTAAGAGGAACTACAGTAAAGTCAATTAATTACACTTGAAGCTGGATAGCCTGGATTTAAATCCTGCTCTGCAGGTTACTTTCCATATGGCTGAAATTACTGTACTTAACCTCTCCATATCTCCATCCTCCCCTTGTAAATTAGGGGGTAGTCATAAAAACTAACATAGCAGGTTGTTGTTAGGATTAAGTGAAATTATGCATGTTAAATACCTGGCTCCTATCTGGCAAATAGTAAACTCAGTGAACAGTTTTTAAAATATCCAGTATAAGGAGTTGTTATAGACCAGTCCTGTGCCATCGATTAAAATAATCATTTTACTGGAAATGCAGCTAAAGTGCAGTCTTTGTTTGGTTTTTGTTTTTTTTGGTACTGGTGATCGAACTCGGGTCCTTGCACTTGCGGAGCACGCAGCAAAACCACTGAGCTAAATCCCCGGTCTAAAGTTCAATCTTAAGTTTGTCAGTAACTGTAGATGAGTTAAAGTGAGTAAAATGACTCATGTGTTTGTCTTGGTTCTAAGTATGTGTTGTTGATAATGTGTTATTCCACTCTGCCCTCAAATGTGGGAATTGCATTCATTCAAGTTAGTAATTATGTTTCACGTCAGTAGCAATGGCATTTTATTGTTACATCACTTCATATCCTTTTTTTCTGTGATTCATTTTATACTCACACTTCTATTAAATGTAGGAGTTACTAGTCTGATTTGGGGGATTCCTGAAAGTCAGTAGAGATACTATTTCTTCATTTAGAAGTGAGGCACAGGAGATAAACGTCTCCTCTGTTGCCTGATTGGAGGTGAAAGGGACTGTCATCTTGCTTGACTTATCACTGGATGACTATCACAGCCAGACTACTACCCCAATGTCCCACTAAGGACAGGCGCTCTCCTGTGTGGAGAGCATGTGCCCAAAGACAGGCAAAGAGAAAGCAAGAGAAGCACCTTCTTTCAGAGCCTTGACCCCCTGGCCTTGATACTTGGGATTGAACTCAGAGCCTTGGCACTAAGCTACATCTCCAGCCTCTCTTCTATGTTTTGTTTTGAGACAGTTAAGTTGCCCTGGCTAGGCTTGAACTTGGATTCCCATGCCTCATCCTCCCTCCCAGAGTGCTGGGATTTCAGGTATGCTTCACTACACCCAGCTACAGACCCTTGACTTGTGGAGTCTTTCTGCCCCCTTGGAGGAAGGGATGTGGGAGAGAGCTCTGCGTGTTGCTGTGGCTGAATGCTGCACACGTGGACTTGACACATGGTGGAAGCACACAGCCAAGAGAAGAGAATCTTTTGGTAAAGAAAGTGAGACTAGAGTTCTGTGATAGACTATGAATGAGCAAGGTAAAGGAGAGGAGCCCGCAGAAGGGTGTGTTGGAACACAAAGTCTGGTGTCCTTTGTCTTTAAGGCCCTCTACTTTATGGCTAACTTCACAATAATCAGAAGTGCTAATGTAAAAAATAAATATGAGAAAACTAAGAATTTTTGGCAAAGTATACTTGTTCAGTGGCATTATGCCCCATGAGTCTAATTTTAAACATACATGAATATATTAAATAGTTTACTTTCTGTAACTCTTTATCTTGTTAAGAAATATTTAGTGAGCATTTACCATGTGCTAGGCATTGTGATCAGCACAGTACTAGAGAATGGATGAGTAAGAAGTACTGTTCTTTGTGGAGATTATAGTTTAATAGAAAAGACTTGTAAATATACTCAATAAAATGTTCTACAAGGGAGGAGGGGGCAAGAAAGGAAGGGACAAGAAAAAAAGTGAAAATAGAAAAAAATAGAAACAAAGCTTTTGTACATAGGGAGGGGAGGGGCTTGAGGGGGGGAAATGGGATGAAATAAAATAAAATTTAATAAAAAACAAAACAAAAAATAACATATTCTAGGTACCAGTGTGGAAATACAGTAGATCAAAAGATACACTGACTAGTTCTACCTTTCTTTATGGCAACAGGTAGTGGTGAGATGGAGCAGCCTACAATTCAAGTTTTGATTAAATTTGAGAAATAGCAATGCTTTTCTGTATTATAATGAGTCTTTGTGATAAAACTGAGTTTGCAGCTGGAATCTGACTGGAAGGGAAATTATTTGAGCAGTAGCATTGCAAATGCACTTAGAAAAAAAAGTGCAAATACAGTGTGCTTGCTGCTCTTTCGGCCCTGGCAGTGCTGCACAGGGCCTTAGGGTCACTATGACTGGAGAAGGAGGCCAGGCAAGAACGTTGCTATGTCCCTTTCCGAACTCAGTCACTACTTGCTTAGCAATTGGGCTTCTAATTGGAATTTATCTGAAGAAATGTATTCTGCATATTTAAGGAAAAATTTAAAACTATTAATTTAAAACATCCAAAACATCATTCCATGATGTAATGGAAATACTGATAATAATGCTGATAGATGATTTGTATGCTAATAATTAAAAGTTAATATTAAAAAGGCTGAAGTTTGTTTCTTTTGAATGATTTTGTTGTATCAGATACTATATATTAAAACTAGAAAATATGAAAATGTGTATGAAAAACTTGTTTTGGAGAGGAAATCTGGTTATCTCTGAAGACTTTTGAGTTTATGGCACTTGTTCTTTCTATGTCCAGTATTCATTGGCTCTTCTTTTGTTACCACAATTATTTGTTACCACAACTATTTTTATAATTGTAGCTATGATTAGGATCTTTTGTTGATTACCGAGAAAGAAGGAAAAAAGCCAAATGATTTTCAAAGATTAATACACTAGTTGGGAGAGGATAGAGCAATTAAATGGTTTTTTGAGGTTTTGCATATTTGAAGAGTTACTTGTATACCATGAAGTTGATGCAGATGTGACAGATGGAAGTAGGACTGGGCTGGAGTCCATTGGGTTATGGATGTATTCCTGGTAACGGGAGTAAAGTGGCAGGAGGAGGTCCTACCTAGATCAGTTCTTTTGAGAGGACCACAAGGCTTGAGATAGCCCAGAATCCTATTTCAGAACAAGTTATCTCAGAGGAGGGTAGGTGTATATGCCCTTTAGGTGTCCATATTTTATTTCATCTTGCACAGAACTACCAATCAGAATAAGTGGTACTTCAGGTTCTCCTGTTGCTGATGTGCCTTCTTACTTGGTTTGCCTGCTTTCAGTTGTATTTTGATGTTGATTTACTGTAACTCTACTTGTTCAACTTTTGACCATTCGGCCTTGGATCTGTAATATAGCCAGAGATCTTAACATTTAAAAGAATCTTTATTCCTTTTTTTTTTTTTTTTTGGTACCGGGGATCAAACTCGGGACCTTGCACTTCCAAGGCAGGCGGTGGAACCACTGAGCTAAAACCTCAGCCCTCTTTATTCTTGTTAAATCTTGGTTTATGATAGGGTAAGAAAGCTGTCACAAGTAGCTAAAACCATTAATGAATTAAAGGTATCATTGATTTGGGTATAAAGATGAGATGGAATTCAGGAACTCAAGGTATAAACACAAATAACTTACTTAAGTTATTTCAGGAAAAATAAAGATCATTTGCTATATGAATCCATTGAACTAGAAATGGAAGCCATCAGGAGCAGAAGCACAAAGTATCTTCAGGGACCAGCGAGTCTCTCTCTTTTTCTTAGGCTAAATGGTCTCTCTGATGGTGACTGCTTTGCTTTGGATATTAGGTACTGTTTTCCTCTCTGCAGCAGCTACTTTATTGGTAGTTTCTGCCTCCTCATTTCTCAGTTTGCTTTTAATCGTTGTGGCCTATTAAGCTCTTTACCTCATAATGCTTCATCTTTAATTTCCATTGCAAAAAAAAAATGTGTATATGAAAGCATAAGGATTTTTAAATAGTGCAGAGTATTTTTGGTAAATAACACTGGTTCTAGGAAGGAGGCTTACATTTGGAATGAGTTGTGTGTGTGCGAATCAGGGTTCATTTTGGACACTACTTGATTCTGAATATTAATACCCAATAAAATTCTTACATAAACACAATAATGCCAATATGTTTTACTTTAGTCTGAAATATGTAGAGAAGGAAATTAATCCTAATGTTGAATATTTCAAAGTCTAATGCATCCACTTTTCTTTTCTACCTTCAAGGTCACTGCCGAACAACTTTGTACTTTACTCCATACTTGGACTGTGGCCTTTCTCATTGTGTTCTCTGCTTGTCATTAGATTTCTAGTAGTTTCTTTATCCTTTGTGTGTGTGTGTGTGTGTGTGTGTGTGTGTGTGTGTGTGTCTTTGAGTAAGCTTTTACTGTATTGCTATTAGTGCCTGTGATATGTATGTTGCTTTGGATTCATTTGCTTCATGAAAATACTTTGTATTTTGTATTCTAGTGTAGACTGGTTGCTTTCTAAGCACTTATACATTTGGCACCTGGAAATGTCTAAGTATGGTGTATTAGTCAGTTTTCTATCACTGGGACTAAATCCTGACATACACAATTTAAAAGAAGAAAGGTTTATTTTGGCTTATAGTTTTAGAGGTTTCAGTCTGAGGTTGGCTGGCTCCAAATCAGAAACAGGATGATGGAGAAAAGCTACTCATCTCATGGGAGCTTGGAAGCAGAAAGTAAGGGAACATTCGTAAGGGAATGCAGAAAGTAAGGGAACCAGGGACAGAATGTACCCTTCAAAGGGTAACTTAACTAACTGCCTTCCTTCAATTGGGCTCCACTTCCTGGTAAATCCATTCCACCATGAACTCATCAGTGAGTCCACTAATGAGATTAGTGCTCTCACAGTGCAGTTGCTTTTCTGGGTCCCACCTCTGCACATTGCTGCATTGGGGGTCAAGCCCTCAGTATTAAGTGCTGGGGAGCACTTAATATTTAGACCCTAACATATGGCCTCTTGTGACTTAATGGAGTATATGTCTGCCTCTTTGGTTTTATTCGAGAAAATTATTCTGACCCTTATTAAAAGAGTGAGAAGCACAAGGACCCGAGTTCGATCCCCGGTACCAAAACAAAGAACAACAAAAAGAGTGAGAAAGATTTTATTTAGGACTATCTAAATAAGTGTCAAGACTGTCACAGTAGAGAAGAGAGATTGGGCTCAATTGACACACAAGGACAAGGATTTGTGAGTAGAAGTAAGAGGGTGGTGAGTGGATGAAAAATTACTGAAAGAAGAACAATATAACAGGATTCCTGCTGAAGGCAGACCAGGGAAATCAGATACCCCAGTGGGAGATGGGGACTCTGACCAACTATTAGGGAGATCAGATGTTATGAGTGGGGGGATTTTCATCAAGATGACTTAGGAGGCAGATTCTAACAACTGGCTTAGGTAGGCTGAAGACAGGATAGAGCCAAAGTTAAGGCCTCAAGGAAGACAGGGCTCAAAGGAGGCTGACTGCATTTGGTCAAGCAGAGTGTCAGTTCTGTTTGTTGTTATTTTTCCTTGTATGTTCCTATTTTTTTTTCCCCAAAGAAACAGTACATAGGGGGCAAACTTTGAATCTTTATGTCTACACACTGTGGAACAAATTACAATAAACTTAGTAGCTTAAACAACATAGATTTATTCATTCTTCTGTAATTCTAGAGGTCAGATAGGCGAAAGCCAAGATGTTGGCAGGGCTAGTTCCTTCCAGAGCTGCAAAGGGAGAGTCTGTTTTCTTGAGGATGGCTTTTCCATAGGTTCCAAGGATTAGGATGTAGACATTTTTTTTTTCCCCTTAGAGGGGAGGATAAGTATTCAGCTGACTATACTTTTTAATAGCTAAAAATATTTTTATTTTTCCTCATATATGTTCATAATTTTTTCTCAGAAATTTGCAAATAGAGCTTTACAGTATTCTAGCCAGTAAGTTTAATGCCATTTGGATTCTCATTCCTTGGTATATGACTTGACATTTTTTCCTTTCTCTATGCTTCTGAGATCTTTTCTTTTTGTTAAATATTACAACTAGCTTAAACTGAGCATAAACTTTAATTTATTTAATTTAATTTATTTTATTTAATAAACTAATTTATTAATATACAGTTGAGTGTAATTAATGTTCACAGGCATGCCTCAAACAAAACTATTACTTTTGTAAAATGGCTTTTAAATTTATAGATCCTTGCCCACTTAAGGACTATAGTAACTGGAAGAAGGAAAGGAAAAATAGAACAGAAAATTTAACAGTGCCATCCTATAGTACTTATACATATTGTTTCATGAAATATTTGTTTTGCTTTTAGGTGTGCAGTATGTTAAAAATGTTCAAAACCACTACTGTAGTATATATTTGCTTACTGTCTGAATCAGTGGCTGAAATTTTTACAGTAAAAATTATCATTAGCTGGGAATTGTGGCATATACCTATAATCTCAGCATTGAGGGAGGCTGAGGCAGGAAGATGATAAGTTCAAGTCCCATCTGGGCAATTTAGTGAGACCCTGTCTCAAAAAACAAAAATCTGGGATGTAGCTCAGTGGTATAGCACCCCTGGGTTCAGTCCATAGTATAAAAAAATTTTGACATTAAAATTGTGGCAAGATATAAAATGTATTTGAGAAGAACATTTCTGCTTACTTTTAATTTAACTGTCAAAATAAAATTTTCTTCTAAGTTTTATTAAAAGTACTAAGGATATGGCTAATTTTGAAGCACAAGATTAGGGCATAATATGAAGTTGCCTGGTTAAAGCCCCTGTTTGTTATTAAATGGAATGCTGGGTGTGGGCTGGTGTGGCTCATAGTTGAGATCTACCCTGAAAGAAATGTTTTCACCCTAAACAAATATCATCTTTGTTCTGATATCTGCAGTGCCTGTAACCACAGCAAGGTCCTTTTTCACCCTTGGAAAAAGACAAAATACACACCTCAGACTTTTTAAAGATTTCTTGTGCTTGTTCACAAAGAATTTAAAGTAGAGCTAGCTGGTGTCCACTTTTTTGGTTATAATTAGTTGGAGAATCTGTGAGGTACCACCTAAAGAGTCTTGGTGTGCTTAGAATTACAACATAATAATGAAATCTTGGAATAGATAGGTTACTCTATGGGGACTGAAGCAGCTCTCAGTTCCCAAGGCCAGACTGATTATCCAACAAAAGGTAAAGTACTTTTAAAAATTGATATTATTTTGGGAGCTGGGGGATTTAGCTCAGTGGTTCTGCTGCCTGACTCGCAGGTGCGAGGTCCTGGGTTCGATCCCCAGTACCAAAAAAGAAATACTGATATTATTTTATATATTTAGTACTTATCTATCAAAATCTATACTAGGGAAAATGATCTGTCAGTTTTATTTTGTTGGTTTGAATTCGATATTCAGTAACTATTAATTTGGGGTTAATTTAACAGCATTAAAAAAGCTTTAGATAAAAAATTATTATTTTCTTCCATAAATTTTTGTCCAAAGATATTTTTCTGTATACTTGAGCATTAAACTAACATCTTGGTGAAGTAAGAAGGCTGATATTTAAAATAGTTGTGCCACGTACTTCCATATGGTTATATTTTTAAGGATAGGAACTTTTTCTTCAGCTACAACCACGTTGAATTATACTTTAATCACCATAATACTTTGGCAGTGTATAGTATTGTACTTTAAACCACATTTTTACAGATAAACTTTTAAATTATGGATTTTTCACACAAGAGTATGAAGATACAATGTGAATTTATGCGATAAAGCTCTCATTAAATTTTTATTTGATAAAAATTTGTGGCATCTGATGAAAGTATCCAACAACACAGCTGTTATTGCCTAGTAGGTGCCTAGAACTTTGTGCATACTTGCATACAGACACAAGATAGCTGCTGGTGTCATTGTTTTAGGGTAAAATCTTTGTTCTTTCAATGGAATTTCTAAATAAGCAATTAGTATGCATCTAAAGAAACTATGAGGTACAGTTCTTAATATATTTCTCAGCTACTGTTCAGATAATAAGAACCCTGCATAAAGATACTACTTTGACATCCATAGATAATTACCACACAATGTGGATTGATAAATTTCATATTGGGGGCCGGGATGTAGCTGAGCAGCACCACGCCTGCCTGATAAGTGCAAAGTCCTGAGTTCAATCCCTGGTGCTGGAAAAAATAATAAATTTCATATTGGGAAAGATTGGCATTTCTGTTTTGTCTCTTAAAAGAAGATTTGGATATATTTCACAAAACTAGTTTGGCTTTAAATCCAGTCTCTTTTTAGAATACATTCATTAATATAAAATTTCCTCATGGAGAAATACAAGGATAAAAAATTTCTAAGGGAATTTAGAGATCAAGAGTTTATTATTGATTAGAATCAGCTCTTCTACTGAGGTTAATATACATGATCTTTCTCTCAGAAATCAGGAAACAATTTTATCTAATTCCAGTAGGCCCTCTGTTACATGGTTGGGTTTTTCTTCCTGGAACTTTCTAGCCTGACAATGATCTGGGTAAAGCTCTTGCAATTTGCCATAATTTTCTTGGGATGCTCAGCATCTTCAGTTCCTAATTCCATTGTTTCCACTTCTTGCTTTTATTCTTTTAAATTTCTCATTGTTATGTTTGAAATATGGATGAGACTCAGGACTGATGGGGAGAATAAGGGACTGGTATTTTAAAAAAATTCCAAGAAAACATCCATCTATATAGTATTTCACCTAATCACAAAGAAATTTATGTTTGACAGCTCTAATAGTAGACATGGATTTTAATAAGTAGTCAAGTTCCCTAGTTTGAATTAAATTTTTATGCATTTGCTTTTCTTACCCTTCAATAGAAGCATGAGTGTAGTGCTTTAGAGTAGCCAAAGTGGAAAAAGGAATTGACTCATAAGTCTAAAACAGAGTAATGAAAAAACAAATATATTTATGTATTTCAGATTTATGTTTGCGGAGTTCATTGTGAAAATCTGAGCAGCTAGTTTGTAATTTTGTTTTTAACGCATTCTATTTACTTATTATTCACATTTCCTCCAGAGGACAGCATATTAACATTTTATACTCTGAGAAAAGCAGTGACATTAATATTTATTCCCCCAAAACTAAAAATTCACTGATTCCTATTTTGCTATTTTTACTATTATAAGCAATCTTGTGCTTGTTTTTTTGAGGGGGCCAGTTAAGACAGGGTCATGCTATGTAGTTCAGGTGGGCCTTGAACCCTGGGTGATCTTCCTGCCTCAGCCTCCCTTAGGGGTGAGATTACACGGGTCACCACGCCTGGCTTATCTTGTGCTTATTTGATTATCTCATTGACATAAATCTCTAGAGGTGGAATTCTTGGGTAAAGGATATGCCTGCTATTTTTGAAAGATTTCTGATAACATTATTGTACTTTCCAAGAAGAACTTGTGCATTTGTGTGTTTATTTTCAGTGCAAGGAACTGTAAATTCCCCCATGCTATGATCAGTGAGTATTATCAGTACATTTTTTTGGTTAATCTGAGATAAATGCAAAGTGATATTTTAAAACTTATGTTTTTTAGTTACTAATGAGGTTGAATTTTTCCATGTCTTGGTTTTTTAAAATTTAGATTTTATTTTTTATCAGAGCTATAATTAGTGTAAAAATTCAGCAGGCTATAACAGACTGTTGTAAACAGTCACGCATCCCCACCACCCTGGCTGTTTGGTTTTGTGTTTACTCTAGAGCTAACATACCTGTATTGCCACTTCCTGTCTCTTCAGTTTTAGATGTTATCACTGGTTTCCTACTTTGGAGAAAGATGGTTTGATTCTCCACCCTGCCCCCACCTCTGTCACACATATTCCTTCAACTCTTGGGGAATTATGAAAGAGACTCCTGTTAATCAATTCTCTCTTTTTTTAAACTCCACCATTACCTCTCCTTGAGAACCACCATTTCTTGGACCTTTAGGGTCCTCTCATGAACCCCTAAATTGTTATTTTAGAAGAATTTTGGAAGAAATGGATCTAAAAGTATGTAATCCATCTGCTGTCTTTAACTGAAAGTCTTTCTGAAAAGTAGTGGTTAAAGCTATGGGATATGGAGTAAAGATGAGGATTCAAATCCTACCTTTGCTTTTTACTAGCTTTATGACCTTGAACAAGTTGCTTAAAATCTCTAAACTATCACTGGTGTGGGATTACTTGTTGTAAAAATTAAATATGTGAAGGCATGATACAGTGCTAGGCTCAGTATCTGCTGCCTGTTAGTATTTTAGCGTCTGCCAAGCAACTTAATAAGAACACAGATATAGTTGTTGCTGCTGTTGTTAGTCTTGTGAATTTCTTTCTTTTTTTGGTGGAGGGGTACCGGGGATTGAATTTGGGACCTTGCATTTGCGAGTCAGGCGGTGGAACCACTGAGCTAAATCCCCGGCCCAGTCTTGTGAATTTCTTGCTTGTGATCTTTGTCCAGATTTTCACTGGAATGCTGTATTTTCCTGATCAGTGATATGATTTATACAATCTGTCCTTGGTTTTTTTATTTATGGGTCTTGGGATATGTAATCATATCCATACCATTTCATGTTATGCTCTCTGCTTTTGTTGTCAGTTTTGTTTTTGAAAGATATCCCTCTCAAAGGAGAAAGGTATGTGCATGCATGTGTGCATGTGCTAAAACTAGTCATAGAGACCAGCTAGTAGGTTATCGTAGTTGTTGAGGCATTGACAAAAGGACCTGAAAGCCAAAATGGACAGTATTTTCATCATGTCATACAAAATTTTTTATAGGTTCTGATGTGTATCTTATCCTAGTTTATTTTGCCAAAAAAAAAAAATTATAATTTTTAAAAGCCTTTTTCAATGATCTTATTTTCTGCCCAACTGGATATCATCTGAAAACTTAGAGCTCTCCACTTCCAGTTTTTATTTCAATTCTCATTTCTATAAAATTTTAGATCCAAAAATAATTCTTGAGGGCTATTTATTATGTCCTGAGCGTATGCTGTGTTAATAAATGTACTTTCTTTTAAATGTCGTATCGTTAAAGTGGCAGATATGTTGAGATTCTAAAGTTGTAGTTACAGATTTTTTTTTTTTGTTACTGGGCCTTGAACTTGGGTCCTTGCGCTTGTGGGGCAGGCGGCAGCACCACTGAGCTAAATCCCCAGCCTTGTAGTTACAGATTTTTAGCTCATCTTTTAAAATTTATTGGATTTTGCTGATTTTTCATTTTAAGCAACATGTCTTTTAAAAATTTTGTCCTAGTTCTTAATTACTTTATGGTTCTTTTAATAACAGTTCACCTAAATTTGATCTTTCCACAGATTCGGACCAGGATGTAGCCCTCAAACTTGCCCAAGAACGAGCTGAAATTGTTGCTAAATATGACAGAGTAAGTATCCATATTTACTCTTTGAGTTTTAGTAGGAAAAACCCATATAAATAGAAAGGAATTTATGTTTGGAGAGCTGAAATTACAGAAGCACCTTGTTTACTTCATGGGAACATTAAGCTCATCCTTTTTCCTCTTCATCTCCAAATTTTCTCCTTTTTGCCACTCTAGTCTCTTGCTGTTAAACCCCTAGGCTTACTCCTTCCGCAGAACCTTTGCCCAGGCTGTTTGCTCTGCTCTGTATTCTGTGTATCCTGATGCCTCATTGCCTCGTCCCATCAGATCTTTACTTAGACACTACCTTCTCAGCGAGCTCTTCTCTGACCTCCATTTGGTTACTCACCTTTCTATACCCTGGCACTCTGTATCCCTTTTATTTTTCACCATAACACTTATTACATCACCATTCTATATATTTTACTTTTTTTTTTTTTTTTTTGTGGTCTGCTGTCCTAGATGTAACCCTTTCATGACATGGATTTCTTTTGTTTGGTTTACTCTTGTATCCTAAATACTAGAACAGTTTCTGACTTATCCTAGGTGTATGTAAGTACTTGAGTGAGTGAGGAGAATAAAGTGTGCATGTTACGCATATTTTATATGTGGTGTTATAAATTTACTACAGATCTTAGAAACTGTATTAATGCATTTATATGTAATTTCCTTTAGCATTTTGTCCTTAGTATGGAATATGTTTCTTGATGTCCTAGATAATCACAATTGTTGATTTACATGTCTCCTTACATATGACCTTACCTCCTGAGATTTATAATGAGTCATAGCAGGTATTTATAAATGTCATGTTTTATATTTGTGTCACTTGTTTTTATATATATATGTATATATGTATGTGTGTGTGTGTATATATATGTGTATATATGTGTGTGTATATATATATATATACACACACACACACACACACACACACATATAATTATTTGAGAATAGCAGGTACATGAAATTACAAGAAGTCACCATGTCTTCGCTCTGCTTCCAGGGAGTCATGCAGACAGTATTCAACTTAACAGTTGTATTTTCAGAGTTTATTTATATTTTTATTTAAAAATTTTTTTTTGGTACCGGGGATTGAACTCAGGACCTTGCGCTTGCGAGGCAGACAGCAGCACCACTGAGCTAAATCCCCAGCCCTCCAGAGTTTATTTTTAAGTTGGTTGTTTGAAACATCAGATATAGTTCTCATTATTATTTTTAGGTTTTACTGTGGTCCATGAAAAGCCTAGTTAGGTTATTTTACAGCTTAATAGAAAACTGATAGAACTATCATTCATTCATGCTTGTATGCATCTCCCTCACCCTCTCATGCAGTTAGCATGGGCCAAGACCTGGGCATTCTTTTGTTTTATAATGCCTAAATGAGTTGAGCACTTCTTGCGAACAGGGTGCTTAGCATCTACTCAGAGAACACATGGGCAGACATTATAAAATATACTGAGTTGGAGGCCTCTGCTAGATGGGTGTTTGAGTCTAAAATTTGAAGGATTGGTGTACTTTCATTGTAGGCTCCTACACTTATCAGTATCAAAGTCAAGACAAAGTCACAGACTAGTCAGACATGAGACCTGCGAGAGGCAGTGTCATGGAAGTGGAAGAGAGAATGAGCAACACTGCCAAGTATGCCTCATGGTTTCTCTATGTAAGGACTGTAGAGTGACACAGGGTATGACAATGGATGGCCAATTTTTATTGGAAAGAGTTTCAGGGCCAATATATCTGTGCAGCAAAGCAGTAGAGCGATGAGGTATATGGTCTATTCCTCTGAGAAATTGGAATGAAAGGCAAGAAACATTTTTTTCCCTCTAAGAAATACTCACTTTGGAACTTTTAAAGTTTGGCAGTTCTTTCTTGAGCTGCTTTCTTATCCTGGTTGCTTCTCCTTGCTCACAAGCTTCCCTCAGGATCCCTGGTCTTATGAAGGCTCAGCTACACGTCAGCTGTTACTGACATAGAGTATCTTACATCATTTGTAATTAGAAATAGTGATTGTGTTTCCAGAACTAGTTGGATTTTTTTTAAAAAAGTTCTTGATTTTTGGTCTTTTTATTTAAAAGATCACTCAATTTTATAAACTCCAAATAACATCTTTTTCTTTGTCCATGATTTTAGGGACGAGAAGGTGCAGAGATTGAACCTTGGGAGGATGCTGATTATCTTGTTTACAAAGTCACGGATAGATTTGGCTTTTTGCAGTAAGTTGCATAGACTGAAAGCTAACATTTTTTATTACAATGTTAATGGGGCCACCTATTATCTTTATTTTCTTTATTTTTCATAAAGATTCTGTAAGATTCTAGGAATGGCCGTAGGTACTAGATTCCCAGCATTCTTAACCTCTATGATAAAAGTGAACTATAGTTAATACAGTCTCTAATATTTTTTGAGTTTTGCTAAGAACACTAAGTGCAATAAATGAGTTGTATTAATGTAGCAGAATTAAATGCACATGCATAATAATTTGTACTTTAAAAATAATTATAAAATATTTAATTTTCTGTGTGCATTTAAAATATAATTAGCAATTAAATCCTTAGTGTTATGTAGTCTAAAAATGAGCATTGTAAAGAAACGCCATTGATCTTTCTTATAGCTATAAATGTAGTCATGATATTGCCTCTCAAAATTAGTTCCATTTATTCCGAGTATGTTATATGAAGAGTTGAGAGAGGGATACACCACTAGAAAATAAAGCAGTTAAAGTGATTTTGACTCTTAAAAGCACCCCTGTAAAATGAGGTGAGCCCACTTATCTTTGGTTCTGGCATTGTTAAATCAGATTCCTGTGGGCCAGAGACTTCTGTTTATCTCAGTACTTTATTTGCTTCCCATACAATTTAAGATTAACTGAATTTTTATTCAAATTTATTATTTTCTAGCTTTGTTTATTGTAAGTATTTCAAAGCTAGGAATTTAAATTTTATAACAAATTTGAAGAAAAAACATTTTATAGTTCATAGCAAGAATTTATAATTCTCAGACCTTGTATTCTCCAATTTAGCTCTTTTGTGTGTTTGGAAATTATTTTGTTGCATAGTTTCTGAGGGTAAAGTAAGCAAGCAAACAGTTCTCGGAGATAGAGGTTGTGTGCCCTTCTTGTGGTTTTGCTGGTCTCTATTCAGTTAACCATTTTATGCTTCATCTGAAAACGAATTAGTAACTGCTTCACATAACTTGAAGGGTATTGAAGGTTTGAGAAAATAACTGTAAGAATACTTTATAAAGTTGACAAATTTAAGATATTATGTCTAATGACATTAGCATGTCTGAAACTTTCTCTTGACTAGTAATACTGAGAAGACTGAACTTCATTGAACTAACAAAGTATTTAATTATAATATAAATACTGTTAAAATTAAAATCCCACCTTAAAAAAAAAAGTCAGCTTTAGCCACAAATGTGACAAAAAATGATTGCACATTTGTGTAGGTTAATATGCAGAACTGGAATGTAAGTGAAGTTTTGAAGGACAATTTGTGCATTAAGACTGTTTAAGGTCAGTAAGTCCCCAGTTTTTCTGTATATTAGAGTCAGCTGGGAAATTAAAAAGATTTCTGGGTTCTAGGCTAGATTTTGATTCAGAAGTTATAGCCCTGTTTATTTTGACCTTCCCAAGTATTTCTGGTGAGATTGAACCACTGGAATGTGTATTTAATCATAAAATAATCCAATGGAGTATTAAGTACATTTGAAAACTTGAACTGTCTGAAAGGGTCTATTAATAACCTATTTTCTTTTCTTTTTGCTTGAAATAGTATAAGGTGAGCCTTTGAAACGAGATTTTTACAAATCCAAGATCCTGCCCTGTATTTGGGAATCCAAAAGTTGTGGTCAATTATTTTTTTTATTTTTTTAAATTCTTTGTGCTAAGTTCCATTTGGCTCTAGTGTGAAAAAGTCAGTCAATACCTTACCTTAATAATGTTAGGTAATGTCCATTGAACCCTTACAGTGTGCCAACCATTTCTAAGCCCTTTATATGGATAAACTCATTTATTTCTGTTAAAAACTATGGAGTAGGCTCTCTTTTTACCTCCTTTATTGTAGATGATGAAACTGAAGCACAAAGAGCTCAAATAAGTTGCCCAAAGTATACTGACAGTGAATGTCAGTTCTAGGGTATGGACTGTGACAGTCACTGCAAGACTCTAACTGCTATAGTGTTACTGCCTCTAGTATTTAAATAGGAGAAATACAGAATAAGTGCTTGGAAATGCCTAGAAAGAAAATGAGAAGGAATATGGGAAGAGTGTCCAAAGAGGATGCTTCTATTGCAATATATGGCTTCTATTGCCAGTATATTCTATTTGATGGTCACTTAGTGAGACAATCATTTCTATTACAATATATTCTAAGGTAGCTAAGCTCACTATTTTGAAATTGAAGCAGATTGGTACCATTTATACTGTTCACACTCATTTTTTATGTTTACTTTGTGATGCAGTCCTAAAGCAGACAGCACAAATGAAAATAGTGAACCACAGAAATAAATTTTAATGTAATATTATACTTTATTAAATTTCACCCACCCCATTTTTTTTTTGTTACAATCCATAGTTGTAGTAAAACACTTTCTCTATAGAGATTGCTTGTAGTAGCTTTTATTACATGTCACTGTAGGCTGGAGTTGTTTGTACTATTGAATAAAGTCACTTAACATAGGCGTCAAAAGAGCATTTCTTTCTATTCTCTTAATTACTTTAAATTTTTGATTGGTTCTGTAATGAAATTGGGTTTTAAGTTCAAAGTCAGTACGTTAAAATGGCAAAAAAATGACCTTGTAACCTTCTCTGAAGGCTTCTGAGTTGATATCTAATTACAATTTTAGAAACTCAAATTATTTGTTATGATATATGAAAGAGGGACAGTAATTAACAAGTGCAGTATAGTACCAACTTGGTTTTACAATATATTTCACAATAAATATTAAAGCTGTTGCCAAACCAGGTTGTCTTGATGTTGGAATAGCAACATTTTTGTTTAGTTCTCAGTGGTGGGGTATTATCCCCAGATCTGTGCCTGCGATGGAGTTACGGCTGGACAATAGAGAAATCATGCTTGCTTAAGAAATTGGGAGAACTTTAAACATTTTAATCAAAAATAGCTATTGCTAGTCTGCTCAACAAGAATGCTTGGTATTTGGATAATGTTAAATATTTCTTTTAGGTTATGAGTTATTAATAGCAAAATTGAAAGGAAATGGTACCAAAAATAGAGAAGATAAAATTAATATTAAGCATTAGATGTTCAGCTGCTTCTCAGAATTTGTATATTTATAAAATTGAGCAGACTGTTTCAGTTTACCATGACTATAAAAATATATGAGAGCCAAAATAAAGGTGTTTTTGTCTTTACAGATTATTTGTTTTTATTACAAGGGCTTGAGAACTCTTTCCACCAATCCTATAAAATTTGGGTAGACCATATCTGAACTTTGATAAAAATTACTTTGAAAACAAAAATGAAATTTAATCAATATATTCAACATACTGATTTTAACAAATTAAGATTTAAGTTTCTAAATGAAAGTTAATCTCACATTTACAGAATAGTCTACCTGAGCTGTTGAGAATAGAGGCATATATACTCTAGCTAGTAATACATTTAAAGTTTAATAGTAGATAACAGATATATCCAGCTATTCTCTCTCTTTCCCTGGATGATTCTGTTGTTGTTTTACTTACTATATTTCTATGAGATGTAATTGTTTGCCAGCTTAGTGTTTTCTTTATACAGCCTTTAAGTGCCTAAAGGCCCTTTATTCTCTAAAGCAGGGGTTAGCAAACACTTTGTGTAAAGAGCTAGATACTGAATGGATTTGGTTTGTGGACCATGTGATCTTTATCACAAGTATATCACTGTGCTGCTGTAGCACGAAAACCGTAGACAGGGCCTAATGGGATGACATTGTTCCATTATACCTTTATTCACAAAAATAGGCAGTGAGACAGATTTGATACATGGGCCATAATTTACTTACTTAAAGAAATACTCTGTATTCACCCATACTGTAGTCCTTCGTCTACTCTGCTTGAAGAATATGTGTAGGAGGAAGGTAAAGATGCATCCATGCATGTTTGCAGGTGTGCACTTGACATTCAGTCTGTACTTCAGCATTTACTGAGCTTTTTCAGTGTGCCAGTGTGTATTCTGGAAATCTCATGGAGCCCTTGATAAGATGGCATTCTTCTGTGTTCTCCTTAGGAGGCTGGTAACATTAACGTTTACCAACACAGACTTGAAGAGGAAAAGTTCTATGGAGATCTGTGTGTGCCCACAGCAGATTTCGTATAAAAAGTTTCATGTATAAGAAATAATGAAGGAAGGGCTGGGGACTTAGCGCAGTGGTTCCTCTGCCTGTCTCACAAGCGCAAGGTCCCGAATTTGATCCCTGGTACGCCCCCCCCCCCAAAAAAAAGAAAGAAAGAAATAATGAAGGAAAATCTTTGTAGGAAAACTGGACCACATTCTTATACTATCCTCCCATCTGTGAGGTTCAAAGTCTTTTTGTATTTAATCCTCAAAGTTGCTTTTCTTTTTGAGAATTGGTTTCACAACCTCTGTTCCTTTACTCTATATGCTCTGGTTCTAGCTGAATATCCTAGTTTGGATCCACTGGGTTAGATAGTGTTGAAACATTTCTATATTGGGCTAAGTGACTAAGTTATTAAAGTGTTAGTTTTCTTATCTATGAAATGATGGATTTAGACTCTGTATTAAGATCTCTTTTGCTGATTTCACTTTGTTAGTTCCATTGCTATGGCTCCATGGTTCATCTAAGGACTTTTCCAAGTAGCAAAAGAGTTCCTTTGAAAATGCTGAACTCTTGAGTGCTAATGTATCATGCTTTTCAAAGTGGTACTGTTTGATTGCAAAAAGCTAAAGCAAGAATATGTACATATTGGTGACAAAACAGTATTACTGAGAAAGCTACTAACTGAAAGCATTTTACTTTACAGATAGCATGTTTTTTATATTACTGATAGTTAATGAATCTCCAAATATTTTATATTAGATATGATATTATATACATGTACCAGAGAGATGAAGTTGATCTTTCTTGTATATTTAAAAAAAATCATCTGTTGAAATTTTGCCAATGTTTCCTTTATTGTACAAAATAGAAATGGATGTTTTCTTTTTAATTCATAAATCCCCTGGAGGCTTTTTTTCCCCTTTATGCTAATTTTTTAACAGTATTTATTATAGACCATAGTTGGAGTCAAAAATGGAGATGGTGATCTAGGGTAAAGTTTGGCAGACTAGCCAAGGGGGCCAAATTGAGCTCACTACTCATTTTTGTATAAGTTTTGTGAGCACAGTGCCACATTCAGTTTACATATTATATGTGTCTGCTTCTTCACTAGAACATCAGAATTGAGTATTTTTTTTTTTGGTACTGGGGATCCAACTGAGGACCTTGTGCTTGCAAGGCAGGTGGCAGAACCACTGAGCTAAATCCCCAGCCCAGAATCGAGTATTTATGAAAAAGACTGTATGGTACATGAAGCCTAAAATACTCACTGTTTAAATATTTGCCATGACGAAAGAAGTGTGCTGAATCCAGCTCTTGATCAGTGTTCTAGGACTTCCTGTAATGATGGAAATGTTCAGTATGGCAGCCTTTACCTACATGACTCAAGCACTTAAACTGTGGCTAATGATATTGAATAATGCAATATTAAATTTCATTTAATTTCAGTTTACACTGAAATAGCCACGTGTGGTTAATGGTTGCTGTATAGGACAGTGCTGGCGTGGAGATTTGAAGATTCAGCATTGTCACAGAATAGCTATTGTTTTCTATTGAATTCAGTGGGATGGAAACTTATGTAAATCTTGTGATGACCAGTAAGTCTTGCACATCATGTGTACCTACAGTTGTATAAGTTTTAAAAGTTTGTTTAGGTTTCAGCCATTTTAAATATATTATTACTCTCTGCAGTGAGGAGGAGCTCCCCTATCATAATGCAGCTATGGAACGGGTAAGTCCAGTTCTTCATTTATTTGTAGTTACTGGTAAATTGCCTTTGTTAGAGGAATAAAATTTACTTCCATTGTGAATTATAAGTGCTATTTTATATATAATATGCAGTCATTTTAAGGATTTGACCCTAATTATATCATTCTAAGAAAGTAATTAGTGGTAAAATTGTTTCAGGAGGATTTATAAGATCCTGATGGATACTTGAAAGCAAGGAATCATAGCAGTTACTAGAAAAGATTTGCATTGTAGAATGGTGGTTCCTGATCTTGCTCAGGCCCCACCTCGGTCTATGAACCAGCCTCTCTGGGTTTAGAACCTGGGCAACCAAATTTTCAAGTGTCACAAGTAATTCTCATGCTCTCAGCTAATAAGTTACCATTGTAGACCACTAACTGTTCTATGAGATTTTAATGAATTTCCCACAAATAACAAAAAGAAAACATTTTGACATCTTGTCCAGTAATTATCTGAGCATTTTAAGGATTTAAACAAGTGTTATATAGCAAACCTGTCTGCCTGTTTTTAACTTTTCCTCTACTTGGCAAGGAGCTATTTTCATATCCAGGTGTGCATGAAAAGTGGGGGTTGGATATTTTAAGTTGTTCAGAACTTCCCTCTCCTTCCTATTTTTCTGTCCCCAAAATTATAGAATGAAAGTGAGGGTGTCAATTTGTATTGTCTTCTGTTTGTGTATGTATATCTGATGTGGGGGTGGGAGGAGGAGCTGAGCTTCAGACAATGGAGGTCAACTTGGAATTCAAAAAATATTTTAGAAAATTAAAAAAAGGAAAAGAAAATCTAAGATCAAAATGCTCAAAGTCAAGACTATAGTGAAAGCTTAATGTAGACAAAATTGCCATTTTATGTATATAGAGATCCCTATGGGTACTTCCTGTAGTTGAAAGACTGTTTCTCCCTCATTATCATAACCTAAATAGATGCTTTGGCCAAAGAGTTTCTTTTAATAGCTACATTATTGAGTAGCAGCCTTGTGTTTAGCACTAGACTAGCTCATGTGAAGAATTCTAGAATGGAATAACTGTGATTTCTGCCTTTGAAAACTCACCACCACTAGAGGAAGATCAAGTGAGGCAATAGGAGATTTTTGGTGGCTTTTGGGACATAGAGTTAGTGAAATAAAATGGTATCCTGGAGGTGAGGAAGGCAAGATTCCATGTAGCTGAGGAATGCATGAGAAGGTGATTGTTTCATTGTCTTCCTCTGGTGAACTTTTTATCAGTCTACTTTAAATGGTAACAAAAGGATTTGCTCTGGCCCTATAACCACCACCTCTTGTCTAGTCCTTCAGCTTAACCTTCTGACACACTGTTGGTACACATATCTTAATTCCTTCTTTCCCATCTTAGATTCTCTTGTAGCCCTTACACATGGTCTCCATCTTACATGATTCCACCCACAGTGGCACAATAGTGATAACCAATTCAGTAGAAAATATATTTCACATTTTTAATTTTTATCTTTTCTCAGAGGTCAGTACTCAAATCTACCAGTTTCCTCATTCCAGTAACTCCACTCTTCTAGTTGTTTAGTCTAAAATCTTCTGAATTATCTTTGACTTTCTTTCATATCTCTCATCTCCTCTGTCAACAAGTATTGTGAGTTCTCCCTTCAAAATGTAATCAGAATTTGTTAGCTTTTACCATCTCAACTTCTACTACCCTGTCCACTCTAATCTTTCTTCTGAAGCTTCCTATCTTTCTGTTCTTGCCATTGTCCCTTTTCCCTCACAATCTTATATGTTCACTAAGAAAATCAGAATGATTCTGTGAAAATAAGTAAGATAATGTCACTTTCTGATTAAAAAACCTTACGATGGCTCCCCATCTCATCTACTTTTAAAGGGAAGTCCTGAGAATGACCTTCAAAGGCTGGTATAAACGTGTTTCTAGTGGTTCCTTGATCTCACCGCTATTACCTCCTCTTTCTCACTTGCTGACTTCTTAGTGTCTCTTGAACATGCTGGCCAGATTCCCGCTTTCAGGTCTATTCCACTGTCTGCTTCCTCTTTTGGGGTGCCTTCCCCCCTTAGCTCCAGGCTCAGTTCTTCTTTTCCTTTAGGTATCTCCTTAAATGTCACCTGCAGACCAACACTGTCCCTAACCATCGTATTTAAATTTGGACAGTCCCTCCCCCAGTAGTAAATATCCTCTTCCTTTAGTTTTTTCTTTAGCATTTAACACTGTTTCACACAGTATATATTTTACTTATTTTGTCTTACTTTGCCTCAAGATGTAATCCATATGAGTGAGGTTTCTCCCTCCTCTTCTTTTTCTGTGTTCATTCCTGTATCACCAGAACCTAGAACAGAACTTAGCATATGGCATATGCTTAGTAAGTGGATTGAATGAGTAGATGGATGGAGATAATGATTTATTTAAAATAGTAAATGTATTGATTTAAAGACTGGCAGAGATTGTCCTTTCAAGTGTTACAGTGTCCTTTACATTGAGAAAATAGGAAGATTTGGAAGGTTTTTTTTTTTTAAACAAAAGACATTCATATTTAATACAATAAAAATTCAGCAACCCAATATTGACTTTTTTCTGCAACTGTCTTTCCCTCTTTTTGTAATTTCCTGGACCAGACAGTCTCCAGTCTTCAAACCAGTGATTTATGTGACTCAAGAAATGTGACAAGAACAAAAGATGAAGTACTATATATAAGGCAGAGCTAGTAGAGGATGCATGCTTAAAAGAGGCTGTTTTCTTACACTTTTATTAATTTTTTAAGAGACTTACCTGTACAGTAAGACTTCTTACGTAATGTAATTTAGGCTGATAATTGGTTTTTTATTCAGGAGAGTTTAATATAATGGGGAATCACTAAAAGGTGACATATGTAATTTAAACTATTTAATCATTTAAATAAAAATATTTGTCAGTCTTTTACTGGGGCATGGTTAGGATTCTGAGTTCTTATGGAACCTCAGTTCCATAAGGCTTTTCAAACATCAGCTGGATTCATTGCATTACCTGCTGTTAACAATTTTGACTTCTTTAAAGTAGAATGAGAATTTAGTCCTATGCAAAGCAGTCGAAGGCTGGAAACTGTTCGTTTAGCAAATTTCCCTCTACTGTTTCTGCTTTAAGTTCATGGAATCTCTGGTGACTGCCTCATCCCAGTGTCCAAGCTCTGACATTTCTAGGAAACCAATAAATTTACATATATTTTGTAATTGAATGAAATCAGTGCAGATCATAGTCTTGTTGAATTCTGCAGTCTTTACAAAGCATACATTTGAAGCATGTAATTCTTGATGTTTGGGGAGAACTAATGTACTAATGTATAATCAAGTAATTGTGGCTTGAGTTCTAGCTTCACCGAGGTACTATTTTACATAAGGCACTTCTCCATTTAAAAGAGGGATAGTAATCCTCTCATAAGAGGATTAATATTGGTATTTACAGAGTACTTTAGGTTCCCCCAAACAAGCACTTAAGCAAATAAACACACTTGTTATATTTACTCTGTAGAGAACAATATTAATAATGGATTATACTGTTTCTCTGCGCTTATTGATGTTTTTAATAAGGGGAAAAAATTATATAAAACTATGAATTTTCATAGATTCAGCTATTTCTTTATGTAGTACAATATTTTAGGTGATGTATGCAATGTTAGAACCTATCATTTCTTTAAATACTATACCTTAATTTTAGGTGCTTTGAAATCTTGCTCAAAATACAGGACAGATAGACCCCACAAGGTCAAGGTGTTTCGTAAAACAGACCCATTCTGTCTTGTACTTCTTGTCCTCTCCTGACCTCTGCTGGTGGGTGCTAGGCCACAGTTTTATCTCCATTCATGGATCTAATTGTTTAAGATAAAAACAAACTGTAAGAGAAAACTCAGCAGTTTTTTATATTCTCACACTTTACATAGCACAGAACACTTCTGATCACCAAGAAGTATTTGGATTTTCCCCATATACCAAGCAGTTCCCCAGTGCACACTGACTGGATGATGTACAATTTAACTCAATTAGCACACTAACCAGAATTAATACAGATCCCATAGTTTAAGGGTATAGTCTCACAAGATGTCAAAAACATCGAAAGCCCCAGGTTGTCACCATGGTTTTGGACTGACTGTAAATCAGGGTACCCCTCACCTCCACCTTAGGTTTGATCATTAGAGTGGCTCACAGAACTCAAGTGTTTTACTTACTAATACTCATTTATTATAAAAAGGAAGCAGTTGAAGAACAGCCAAATGGAAGATGCGTACGGCATGGAGGTAGCTTCATGCCCTCTTGGAGTATGCCATGCCCCACAACCACATAGTTTAGTGACTTTTATGGAAGCTTTATGATGTAGGTAGTATTGATTATTAACTCAGTCTCCCTTTTCCAGAAAATTAGAATGTGGAGCAGATCCAGGAGCCTGGAAAGAGTTACCTAGTAGAACAATAGACACTCCTATAATTCCAAGGGGAATCCTAGGGGTCTTAGCCAGAAGCCAGGGCAGAGACTAAATATATATTAATAATATCAAATATCATCCTAATATTCAAATAGAGGAGCCCATAGTAGCATCTGAAGACTTAAATTTGAACAAGTTTAAAATTTCTTGTTATAGAAGAGAAGGCTGTTTAATAATCCATCCATGCGTTGTCACATGTAAACATGTAAATACATCCATGTATGTGTTTAACTTTTACTGTCTGAATTCTTAGTCATGTGACTAGTGACGGGTTTGAGACAATATAAAAGCCATGTGGCCAACTCAACAAATAGTTGTTTAATAATTAGTCTTCAGGGCTGGGGATTTAGCTCAGTGGAACGTTGCCTGCTTCGCAAGCGCAAGGATCTGAGTTCTACCCCTGATACCAAAAAAAAATTACTCTTCATTTGGTCTTCCACAGAGTTCAAAATATTGTCTCAGATTTCTGGAGTAATCTGCGGTAACAAATGATAGTGATTTCAGTTTTAATCCTGATGCTCTCCTTGCCCTAATAGGAGAGGTGTATTGACTTGGAGGCAACATCAATTTAAAACAATAGCTTTTTTTGTCACAAATTTAAAGTAAAAGTTTAGTCCTTTCCTGAAAACAGCTTCTGGAACATGATAGTGTGCTGTTTTCTTAACCAGTGAAGGTAGTAGAAGCAAAGGGAACACGTGTGGAGATTAAGACCACTGTAATATTCTGATATTTTGAGAGAAAGAGAATTTCCTCATGCTGAGTTCTATAAACAGTTTATAAAAGTACAATAATGAGTACTGATACCCAGACCTTAGTTTTTAAACAGCACTTCCATTAAAAAGAACCATGGTTTCTTAACGTAGTGGCTGATTCCAGGTCTGGCATAGAAGATCATAAGGTAGACCAGGATCAACTTGTGCCAGAAAATGAAGAAGTGGTGGAAGACTAATAAGGCATTGGAAAGGACTCATTTGAAGGAGAGAAATTTATCAGAGAAGCCATCTGGCCAAAGTTGGGAATATTAAAGCTTCAAAAAGTGTGATGTTGTAATGGATTATACTACATTGAAAAAAATCCTTCTATTTTGATATTGAAAAGGAAAAGGAGCTAAAAGGGATAGACTTTTTTTTTGTACCGGGGCTCGAACTCAAAGGGATAGACTTTTAATGTCTCTTAGTAGTAGAGAAAGAATGATAGAAGTAGGGAAAAAACACCATTTACTACTATCAGTGTCAAAATTGTCTCAAGCAGGGATTATCAGTGGATGAGAAAGTCAGTCAGTAGTGTTGATAAAGAACAGGATAAGGCCAGGGATTTAGCTCAGTGGTTCCGGCATCTGCCTCGCAAGCGCAAGGTCCTGAGTTCGATCCCTGGTACCAAAAAAAAAAGAACAGGATGATATACACAATATCTCAAAGTATATTACACAGATTACTCATTATTTATAAAATGAAATGTCTTAGTTAATGGAGAATTTGGGCAAATATTACCTCTATTGAGTGATCAATCTATAGCATCATTGATGATCATACAAATTGGCATCATGCCCCTCTGATGTAATGCAGCAGGAAAAATACGATAACAATGAGTAGTAATCCTGCCCAAATCTAGAGGAGCCAGTCAAAGGCAGGTAATGTGACCTGTACTCTTCAAAAATGTCATTGTCATTGTGGCACATGTCTATAATCCCAGCATCCTGGGAGGCTGAGGCAGGAAGATTGTAAGTTCAAGCCCAGTCTGGGTAATTTAGCAACTTGGTGAAACTCTGTCAAAATTTAAAAAATTTAAATGGGGCTAGGGATGTAGTTCAGTCTGGGTTCAATCCTCAGAGTGTGTGTCTCTGTGTATCTGTATCTGTCTGTCTGTCTGTCTATCTCTGTCTCTCTCTTGCTCTCGCACACACATATACACACGTGTCAACAAAGAGAAAAAGCTAAAGGCGTTGTTTTAGATCAAAGGAAATTAAGACACATCTCAATAAATGTGATGAGTGACCCATAATAGGATCCTGAGCTCCTCTTCCACATAAAAGACTAGCTATAAAAAACATTTTGGGGGCTGGAGAGATAGCTCAGTGGTAGAATGCTTGCTTGCACATGTGACACTAAAGTCAATCCCCAGTATTGCCAAAATTAAAAAAGCAAGGGGACAATTAAGGAATTTGGCATATGGACCGTTGTTAATAATGAGTTAATTTTAAACTTCTTAGGTATAATAATGATGCAGTCATTAGGATAATATGTTTTTGTTCTTAGGTGCTACATACTTGGGAATGTGTAGAGATGAAGTGTTTGTGCTATGATTTTCTAATGAGTTAGTCACATACAAACTCCCAAACAATACAGAAAAATGAAATATTGCAGATTAATAATTGATGGATCTTGGTAAAGCACATTTGAATATATGGTGCGCTACTCTTTCAGCTGTGCTATAGGCTTAAAATATTTCAAAGTGAAAATAGCAGCCAGTCATGGTGGCAAATACCTGTAACTCTGGAAATCTCGTAGGCTGAGGCAGGAGCATTCCAAGTTTGAGCCCAGCTTGGGGTCCTGGGGAACTTAGCAAGTTAATGAGACCCTGCCTTAAAAAAAAAAAAAAAAAAGGTGGTGATATAGCTCAGTGTGTAGACCCTGGATTTAATCCCCATTAACACCCCTTCCCCAAAGTAAGAATGGAAAAGAATCAGTTTTGTACACGCTTCTAAACTCTGTAGTTCTGCTTGTGGTAGTACTTTGAAAAATGTTGGTGGAATGATACCATTTCTATTATGTCATGTAAGAGACACTATTATAATTCACCTTTCATATGTATATTCTGATGATTAAACTGCCATCAAAAGTAATATTCTGATTGTAGTCTATTCCTATTCATTTTCCTTCACAACCCTCTACCTCGAGACTACAGAAGACTGTTGATTATTTCATAGTGCTGTTTAGTTGACAAAATGTAAACTCTAATTTTAGAATGTTTAAATTTTCTTAGGTAACAACCACTGTTTTAGATGATGAAATTCAAAGGTGAACATATGGTATAGTTCTTGTGGCCAAAGAGTTCATAATTTAATAATAATGTGATTTGTGCATTTAGGCAGCTAGAAACAAGAGTTGAGTGCTATGACAGTAATCGTGCTAATTCTCGTTTTTAGCTGAGACAACAAAGGCACAGAAGAGTTAAGTAATTTGTCTGAAGTGAAACAAATAGGAAGGGGCAGAACTCAGATTTGGGTCCAGCTTAGCTGGGTCCTTAGTCCATGCCATTGAAACCTGAGGAATAGTTAATTCTGCTGGGAGCCTGGAGCTATTTGGGAGAGGTTTTAGACCTTGAACATTTGTCCTGGGATCTGGAGCACGCATAGGATTTTGCCAAATGATGGTGAAGAAGAGCATCACAGGCAGACAAATAACGAACATTGGTAAAAGAGGCATGAAAATACATTGTATGTTTGGAATGATAAGTAGTTCCGGATAGCCAGATTGTAAAAGTAGCAATAAGTAAAACTGGAAAGTGAGTCAGGGCCAATTGTGAAGGACCATCATGTATGCTATGTTAAGTGGTTTGATCTCTATTTGTAGAGAATGAATAGCCATTGAAGGAATTTAAAATGGGACGTATTTAAAAAGTGTGGTAACAATGTTAAAGCTAAATTGAAACAAGGATGTCAGTAAGAAGCCATTGTTTTCATCCCAGGAACTGTGATTTCTTGAGTGAGGGCAGAGGACAGGATGGAAATGAGATGCAAAGTGAGAGCAGCAGCATGTAGTCTGAGTGTGGGAAGTGAGATAAAAGGGAGACTCAAAACAGTGCCATGGTTCCAATTTGATTGATTGAATGCATAGAGATGTTGTTTATTCATGTCAGGGAACAAACAGAAGGGTAATAGCAGCATGTTTGGGGAAATTGTTTTGAATATGTTGAGTTTAATGTATCCTTTAATCATTTAGGTAAAAATTGTTAATACGCTGTTGTATTCTAGTTTCATCTTGGTGTTGTTGCGTCTACAAGTTGATGTTCCTGAGCCTATTTATCTAGAGCATTTAACTTTGCATTTGTCAAATATGTTTTTGCTTATTTCTTCAAGATAATTTTTGGAATAATTAGCTTCAGCATATTTGGTGAGAAAGTATTTTAACCATAAATTAGAGATTTAGAAGTAGGAGAAAAAGACATTCATGTTCAATTCAAGTTGGGTATTGTTGAACTGACAGCATTATGGAGTTAACATTCAAATTTGATTGATCTAATGATAATTTTAAAATCCTATAGCCTGGGAGCTTTTGCACGTATAACTTTTTTTTTTAATGTCAGGGAAAGAAAACCACACTCAGTGGTTTTTAAAAAATTGTATCTGTGTGTTTTGCTTTGCAGTGTGAAAATGTATAGTATTTAAAACAATCTATGTATATAAGCACTAGAATACAAAAGTGTGTCTTTAAAAAAAAAAAAGAATGACTGCTTCCTAAAGTGATTCGTTGATAATTCATAGTCATAAAAATGAAAGATAGCAAGAGACCTGCTAGATCTCAGCAGGGCTGTTCCTGGCAAACTGTGTGTTATTATACTCTTGGGCTGGCTTGAATTATTTGGTGTTTTTCTGTTAGTGGGAAAAGAGATTATGCTTTGAAAAAGTTAGGGAGAGTAAAAACAGAAAAAATATGAAATGGCAGTTTAGATCAATCTTAATTTTTCAGTGTGGCCTTCTTAAAGTCATATTTAGCAGAAACATTAATTAGATTTCAGTGTCCCACTGAGTTTTAAAATTAAACATATTTCTGGAACCATCTGCAACATTTTATCACTAATAATATAATGAAGACTACGCTTAGCCTTTTGAAAAATGGGAATTATAACAGAATGTCTTTTGCTCATGAGTAATCACCTTTTATTATGAAAAAAATCAAAACTTTTTAAATGGCGTGAAAAAAAGTTTTAAGAATATAACTAAAATAAAAATTCTATAAAAATATTCTCATCGATGAGAATCTTTTCCTAAATTCTGTATTGGGGGATCAGATTTTATGTTTCTTTTAGATCTAAAAATATTGGTGGTGGGTGTATGCCATCTGCCACTGTAATGCCTGTCTATCTGAGGCTGGATTGAAGCCAGTCAGCAAGGAGCCATTGTTTTCATCCAGGAACTATGATTGCCTATACTAGGGATAGAGGCCAGAGACAGAAGATGCTGTGGCTAAGAATGCAAATCCTGGAGTCAAACTGCCTTGCTTTGAGCCCCTCTTTTACCCTTTTATGTGTCCCTTACACATGTTATGCCTGTCTCCTCGTGTTAAAGTGGAGATGGCCATACATCCTCATGAAGCTGTAGGGTACTCTATATGTTTCTTGAGCATAAGATATGTCTTCAGAATTATTTTCCTTCTTTGTGTTCTTCTGTTTCCATCGCTTTTTATTCATACATTTACTATACTCACAGGCCCAAGTACTTAGCAGAAAACTCTCTCTCCTTCTGAAAAGCAAAGAAATCAGGAGCTGGCATTTGTTATGTCTCAGCTTCACTGCTCCCCTGCTCAGCCCAGCTCGGCCCAGCTCTTCATTTCATGTCACATTCAAAACCCTTGCCTACTTTTTCAGCTTCATTTCCTGATATTTCCTTTTTCAAAGCCCTTTGGAACTACCATTACAATGGTCATTTCCACTTTGGACTTCATAAAAACCCTAATAATCTTTCATTCTTCATTTGTAGCTCTTGTTCATGGACACCCTGGGTGGATTTGACTGCTCCTTCCAATGTGTCCTTGCTGTTACCCGACCTGTTTCTATGTCAGAGCACCTGCTGTAGTGTTGTGTCTTTCCATGTTGGTTACCCTGAGTGCCTAGTGCATCTCCTTAGGGCAACAACTATGCCTTACTCACTTCTGTATAATTTTTCTCTAGTATAGGGCTAGTTATGTATTGACCATATTGTAAATAAATAAATACTCAATTCTCCGTTAAAAAGCTGACTTTCATTGAAAACTTGATAGAACGCATAATGTGGAAGAGTTGAATTTTGAAAGTGTTTCTGTTCCTTCATAAGAGATATTTCCGAGTATTTAAAATTTCCTTTTATAAAATATGTAGAATACTCAAGATTTTCAGCAATTAGCTTCAAAGTGTTAGAAAATAGAAGCCATACCTTTCTGTATCTTTTTACCTAAATAGAGCATTCCCTAGGACTCCTAACTTTAGCTGTGGAATACTGTTGACACCACTTCAATATTGTCCAACTTACAAAAGTAAGGATATTTCTTATCTAATATAGAATGGCTTTTTTTTAGTAGTCCTTTTAAAGCAACAATATTCAAAATTCTCTTTGAGTATTTTTGTAATTTATAGAGAAGCCTCAAACAATAACAGTGAATTTCAATTTTATTTTAGCAAAAGCACTTGGAAATTGAAAGAACTACCAAATGGCTGAAAATGCTAAAAGGATGGGAAAAATACAAGAACACTGAAAAGGTAATTTAAAATAATGGTATTTCTTTTTTTTTTTTTTTTTGTTACTGGGGGTCAAACTCAGGACCCTGAGGTTGCAAGGCAGGTGGCAGAACCACTGAGCTAAATTGCCAGCCCAAAATAATGCCATTTCTATATGAAACTATGTAAATTCAATGTGGATTTTCACAATAAAATTTTTCTTGAATTATAAAAATATTGCATTCATACTCATTTTGAAAAATTAATTTAGTAAAATGCCTTGAGAGTAACAAATACCTAACCCAAATTGATCTCAGCAATTAAGAGGTTCTTTCAAATGGTCCAGCAGTAGGATGAGTTTAGGAGTAATTTAATTCAGCTTCTCAGTTATGTTCCCTATGACTTACTTTCTTACATCTGTTCTGTGTCTTCTGCACAGTCAGTGTCATGATGAGGTTGGCTACCCTTTGGGGTCAGAATCATTGCAGCAATTTCAGACTTCATATCCACACAACACATTGGTCAGAAAAAAAGACAGCATTGAACGCTTTTCTTAAAGCAGAGCAATCTCCTTTTCAAGTTTGGTTCTAGCAAACTTCCCTTTAAATTTTTTTGCCCTGCATTGAATCTGCTAAATTTTAACACATTCCCACTGGTGACACATGTATGACTGTCCCATGTATGGCTTATTACCTCTCTGTGCCACCCGATGAGACACCTGATGAGGCAGTCGTGAACCTCTGTTGGTTCAAGCTGACAGGAACATGTTAAAGCAATTAAAGAAAACTACACACATCCATTAATAGTGGTATCAGTCTCATCAGAAAAGTCTTTAAATAGTGGAAAATTGTCAAGTTCCTGGTGGTGTCAGTTTTTGAAAGCTCTGATTTTTGGTTGAAAGGTCAAATGTTATCAGTGGCAACAAATACAGTGTCAGTTATTTTCCTTCAAGTGAGTTTCACTTCATTTATTTGGAGAAAATGTCTGCCAAATGCTAACCCAAATCTATACAATCATCTGGATGTAGTTAGCCACTTGTTTCTTTAAGTGATAATGGTATTCTATGAAAAGCAGTTGGTTCAACTTGTAATTCAGTTTCCTACGTGCCTAATCCCTGAAGTGACCATCCTACTTCAGTATGCAGCATGAGTCCCATATGTATTCCCCATTTCACTACTCAGCACAGTAATAAGCTGTGTGCTCAGGAGTTGAGATTTAATAAAATTAATTTTTTCACTGCTTCATCCAAGGGATTCTTAAGTGAAACTGACCTTTTTAAAAAACTAAATGAAGAACAGAGTGATTTCTTGTTCAGCACTGCCTTGATCTGTGTCAGAGTGCAGTATTTTATCATCATTGCTTTTCTGCCACCAGGGCAGATGTCAGGATAGTGAAAATAGAAAATGACATTTTAGTCATATTATGAAAATAGTTTTGACCTCATAGACCATAGTTTGTGAACCACTGACTTTTTTTTGTCTGTAAAATGGAGATAATAGTACTCATTTCAAAGGCATGAAGATTTAATGAGTTAATGCATGGAATGTACTTAGCATTGTACCTTGCATTATAGTAAATATTAACTATCAAGGTTAATTTTTTGAAGGAAGGCTGGATAGTAAAAAAAAAAAAAGGTTAAAGAAAAAAAGAAATCATCCATTGTCCTATAGCAAAATACAACTGAGATAACTGTTAATGATTTTTTTTTACTGTTGTTTCCTCACACTTTTTTTTCTGTGTAATCTTTTTTCATTCCTTTTTTGTATAGATATAAAGTATACATGTCAGCATTTGCCAACAAGAATTCCAGAGAACATCAATTCCTTTGGTTCTAATAGGTGTAACAGAAGCATTGTAGCCTTGAGGTTAAAAGAAGTCAGAGCCAGACTATCCTGGGTTCAAACCCCAGCCCTGCCACTTACTAGCTGTATGACTTTGGGGAAGATATTTTACTTTTTACTGCTCTAGTGTGCTCATGTGTAATATGAGAATAATTTAAAAAAACAGATTAGTACTTGACAGTGTATAGTCAATAAGTGTTGCTTATTATTAGGTGAGGAAAGGACTCTGATTAAATAGGGTTGGGAAAATCAGAGCTAAACAAAGTTAAGCAAGAGTTGTTTTCTGTAATCCTCAGTTTTTAATGTTATAACATCCAATATGAATTTTTAAGTGGGACCATAATGTGAAAGTTAACTCAGTGATGGAAATCTTCAAGTTACAGGGTTACAAAGTCTTTTTTGGTTGCAGGGTATCTCACAGGGCAAAGGCCATTTTCCTTTTTTGAGAAACCTAAATATTCTTATTTTAAAGTCAGATTCTTTTATTTTACTCATTGTGTATTGTTGATTTTAACTGTCTTGTTTGAACATTGAGTTTAGAACTCAAGGTGTTTTTTGTTTTGTTTTGTTTTTGGTACTGGTCATTGAACTCAGGATCTTGTGATTGTGAGGCAGCACCACTGAGCTAAATCCCCAGCCCAACTCAAGGTGTTTTTAAGAGAGATCAGTTCAAAGTAGAAGATTAGGTACAACACCCATGCTCTTGTTTAATAGTATACTGCCTCTCAGATTAGCCTGCAGTTGACAGCTGCTTTACCTTAAGTCTTTGTGGGAAGATTGCTCAAGTGGTAATTACAGGATAAATTTCCATGCATTTTACCTACACTTTAATCTCACATTGAGTCTAATCAAATATTTGTAGAATTATATGGCTTTATATTCTTCTCAAGTATATATA
>NW_004624775.1:6693382-6704535 GCF_000247695.1 Heterocephalus glaber | reverse complement strand
TGAAAATTTAATAAAAGTATAATAGATTCTTTTATTCAAAGCTGTAGAAAAGAAATGAGATTGTGTTTGAAAATTGTCACTGATAAGTGCATCTCTATAACTTTGACCTTATGTATAAAGGAAACTAAAAGAAATGAAGATGAATGAAATGAAATGAGAAATTAATGAACTGAGTATATGGTCAGGGCATTAGTACTGCACATTGGCATATCATCACTGTGATGTTTGTGAATGAAATGTACAGTTTTGCTGACTTATAATCAGTCAGGTTCAGCCAGTGAAGCAGAAGCCAGTAGCAGGTGTACACCAAGAGACTGCCTTATCCAATTATGGAGATGATAGGCAAATCCAGAATCCACAGAGCAGATCACCAGGAAGGATAAGCTAGAATTCCCAGGCATGAACCAAAGCTGCTGTCCCTAGGTGGAATTTCTTATGCAGAGAAGCCAAATTGGATCAAGCCTATCCAGATCACCCAGGCTAATCTCCCCTACTTAAATCGAATGGATGATATATTTTTATTACATCTACAAAATACCTTTACAGCAACACCTGAATCAGTGTTTAAAAATGGGGGAGAGCAGCCTAGTCAAATTGACCCAAAGCCAACATCATAATCCGCTCTTGTCAATTTAGTACTCACATGCATCTCCTCAAACCATTCTTAAGTCATACTTCTAACATGATACAACTGTTCTAGTTAAAACTGAAAACATGCCAACCCTTTCCCAAGTAGATGTGAAGTCCATGGGTGATGATCACAATTCTGTTTTGATATCCTGTAACTTAAATACTGTGATATAAAGTTAACTATTAATATATCTTATAATACATTAGAGAAAGAAGAAAAATTACATACAAGATGTACACAGAATATTCATACCATAAAAAGGAAGAAGTACTTGCAACAATTATATTCATTTCTACAAGTAGTTATATAGTTATAAATGGTATCTGTGGCTACCCTTTTCTACTCCCCACTTCATATACCATTTGTCTTCAGAAAGTGCCTCAGCTCAGTGACTCGAACTTCCTAAACAGTCTGGACCATTAGCAGTCCTGCCTGAATTGGGTTGTTGTAGTTTTTGATTGACTTTAATGACAAGGCTTGGTAATACTAAGAGATTCCCCAGATATTCCTCCTTTTGTCCTTTGGATAGTAGTGCCTCATTCCCTTAATAATCAGGATTGATCACCTCCCTTTTGAGGTATAAGGAGCCTAAAGTGGCATTAGGAGCCCAGAGTAGTTAGGTAGCAGTTTCAGCTTCCAGTTCAATTCATTGTTACATGTGCTAATGAAAACATTCCTCCTTCTGGAACTAAGATCTCCAGATCAGCAGACCCTAAGGTTGTAGGCACAGGAAGCAGAAACTTACTAGTGAATCCTTAAAGTTAAGAGTGAATGGAGCCACTCCACCCTTTGAATCTTGTATTCCTGTTTCCTGATTGTGGAAAAAACAGCATCTTTTATTTGAGGGTAATGTAGAACATAACCAACTTCTCTTATAGGATATTGCCCGAGACCTACCAGGTATTGATCTTAGCTAGTACTATAACAGAATCTTCAAAAGGTCATGCACTATCCTGTTAAATGAGTAGCTAGTTCTATTGGGATTATTTCAGAGTAAGTTCAGTGAAAGAAGGCAACAAATTTAAGAAATTTTGAAGCCTTTTATCCTCAAATTTAGACTGCTTAAAGTATTGTTTCACTTTCAGCTTGGGAGAATTTCTTTATTACAGTAGCAATTTTATCTGGATTATCTATTTGTTTTCAGTCAGCTTTTTTATGTTTATAATTTGAAAAGTATGTGAAATAACTAAATTGTGTTTAATATAAATTTTTATTTTTCTAGGCAACAGTCTTTATTCCATGTTCTTGCTGCATATTCTATATATAATACGGTAAGTTTGAGCATGCCTGCCCAGTTGTGTGAGCTGTATTCTGAGGTTCCTTTTGGCACTCCTTCTCTAACAGGGTCCCTCTAGGTAGAGTTCTTCATCTCAGGACCAAATGGTTTCCACAGACTCTTTTAGCTCCTCTGGTAATCCTGGGGTCCTAGAGCAGAGCTGATTTGCAAGTGGAAAAACCTAGATATGACCATACTTTTTCACTCCACTTTATTTTGTTGTGTTTTGTGAATAGAGTTTCTTTGTTGTTTTGTTTTTATTTAAGCAAGAAAGACTAGGAATGAGCCTAGCAGGACAGGAAGTTGATGGCTAGATTAATTTTAACTTGACTCTTGATAACTCTTCGTTATTCCTCGGAGTTTGCCTTTCAGTATCACATTTCTCTATTAAGTGAGGCCTAGTAGAGATACACTAAAACTAAACTCTTTGGTACTAGGCATACTGCCCTTAAGGCATTTACCATTCTTGGGGGAGAAGATAATTTAGGGAAAGACCTAACATAGATATTAAATAAATATTTGTTGGCTAGGTTCTAGGGAGGACAGTCTTTGAACCTTGAGATATATAAGTTCTGTTGTATCTTCAACCTTTATGTTATAAGAGCAGAAATTTGCTCCCACCAGAGAAAGTAAAAAAGGGATTTACTAAAGGGATTTCTCATAGAAATTAGGCAGTAGCAGAGCCTCATGGGGGTTGGAGCTGGAAAGTGATATGCGTTCCATGAGAAAGACAGCTATACTTTTTCTCTATTCCAGTGGAAGGCCATAAAAAAATCTGATTATCTCTGTGGACTATTCATCCCAGTGTTTACCTCTCCAGATTATTTCCTTTGGCTACTTGCTAGTTATCCTATGGCTAAAATTTCACCACCAGACTCACTGTGACCATACTGTTCAACTACAAAATCCCAGTGATTACAGTCTCTCTTGCTTTGTTTAGATTTCCTAGACAGAGTGTCTGATTAATCAGTGCAACCAATTAATTGTTCTCTTGGGGCCAGGCATCCTCATCTGTCAATCAGCTGTGGTTCCTATGACACAAAACACGAGTCTCTAAGGCCACATCATAAGCAGAGACTGTGAAGAGAGGGGACATAGCCTAGATGGGCACCCCCAAAAGTATCTAAGAGTCTAGAAATACAAGGGGGTAAGCAAACTAGAAGGATGGGACATTTCCGGCATCGGAGCAAAAAAGGAGGAATGGTGAGGTAAGAATCATACATAAAATGAAATAAATATTAGCAATCTTCAAAGAAAGTATAACAGTATCAAACAGAAGATAGCTTTAAAAAAGTGTAGATTAGACTTTTCTACACCTGTACATTTATTCTTCAGCAGTTTTCTTTTGTAATATATGGCAGAGTGCTGTAAAGACTGTTTATCTCTGGAATTGCCCACTACATAATGTATCAGGTGTTTCTTGATATTTAGTAGTTCAGCTTTTTCTGTGTGCATTCACATGGCATTTGATTTTAAACTCCCCAGTGCTTTTGTTCTCATTTGCTCTTTAGGAAGTTGGGTACTGTCAGGGAATGAGCCAAATCACAGCTTTGCTTCTCATGTACATGAACGAGGAAGACGCTTTTTGGGCCCTCGTCAAACTCTTCTCAGGCCCCAAACATGCCATGCATGGTAAGAAAACCCCATATTTATCATAAATAATAAATAACAAAGAAAAAAGATGAATTAAAACAAAGATGCTGAATAGAATTAAGTACAATGAACTGTTTCTCCGAGCTTGTTCAGTTAATTAGTATTTATTACTGCTTTTATTTTTCTCTTATGAACTTTTCTAACTTTTCTGTTCACATTGATTTTTCTTCGTGTTTTCCTTAAAGTGTGTTGACATTTTAAAATTCTTTCTTGTTCTTGGTCAAAAGAAAGTAATTTAGGTTTGGAAGAATTTAGGAAAAGCTATACATTATTGGGAAAAATAAAAGGTATCTTTTGATCAAAACTTGATTGTCATGCAGTTATCACTTGAGCAAAATATTACCTTTGACTTGATATTGTGATGTATAACTCCTTGTCAAAGAATATTAGTTGAGAAATGACACTTAGCTATTTAAAGGAAAAGTATTTAAGTAGTTTTTTATATTTTAAATGTGGCTTTCAGTTCTTCCCACTATAACTTTTGTTCCATCTTAAATAAAAAGCTGATAAAATGTTTTGAGCATTTAAAATATTTCAAAACATGCAAAACTTTTGGTTTTAAAATTAGGAGATTATTTTTAATAACCTTTTCCTTATTTGGCTAAGTATATATATTAAACTTTATTTTAGTGAGTTTGGATTGCAACTTGGAAATAAAAGTGACATCTGTCTGTTTAATGTAAAATTATTTTTCTAGTGCATCTATGTGATAATATCAAATTTAGAACAGTTTTAACATTAGTTACTCTTAGAATGAACCATCTAAATTCACCTTGTGAATATTTATGCTTTATGTGGTGGGAAAGTTGACAGTGAAAATGTTCTTTAATATTTTCAAAATTATGGCATTCCATAGTCCATTATTTGTTAAGCCTGACAGTCTTACCATGTGACTTTTGTGGAGTATTGTGTGTAGGGGTGTGTGTGTGTATGTGTTTGTTTTTGTATATCTCTCTTAGTGTTCCTTCCCAACTATTTTTAAAAATACTGCCTGCATGATAAGTATGGCACTTTGCATTCCATAAATGGACTGCAAAAGACAGACATATTATTATATTGAGTTGCCATCCTATAAACAGTATCATTTAAAAAGACATCTTGAAGAAAAAGAACTCTTCCTCATTAGTCTTTATTTTGCTTTCCGATGCAGTGATGCTGCCAGTGTCTTGAGGTACAATGGAAGGTTAAATTTTAAGTGATGTATAATTATGTAGAAAATTCTCATTTTAGAAAACACTCATTTCTTTTAAACCTTTTTGCTAGCTTAGTTACAGCAATTATTGTCATGATTCTTATCTAGAAAGCAGTTTTCTACTGTTCTAACATTGCACTTATAGTACAGGATAGGTCATTATTATAGATGCATTTGTATATGTGCAGATACTTGTTTCTATGTCTGCTAAATATAGCTAAAGGTTACCTCTGATCTGCATTTTCTTTGTAAAAGTAATATCACTTCAGAATGTTTGTAATGAGAGCTAGGACTGGAAAAGATGAAATTTAAAATATAAAGTCTATGATATCCCTGAGAAGTGAACAAAGGTATCTTAGCATCCTTAAGCTAGTTATTACTAAAGTCCATTGACTTTTTCAAAAATTAAACTTCTCTTAAATTTTTTTTCCATCTCCCATTCTGATGGAACTGACCATGAAAGTGGCACTGTAGATTTTTTATGAAATCGCTTCAATGGAAAATATTACTAAAGGAGGAATAGAATCTGTATCTGTGGAAATTTTTACACCTTCAAAAACTGAGGACTAGTTAAGAAAGTTTTGCCTGGTAGACTGTAAAGCAGTGTTTCCCAGTATTGTATTCCTTGGGTTCTTGAAGGAACAGACCTTAATTTTTTGAAACAGATACTTTATTGTGGAAGAAATAGACTCAGATAATAAAAGTCTGGAAGACTGAGTTAAGAAAAGCAAAATAAGTTTCATTAAATCTAAAAGACAGCTTTGGAATATGAATAAGCAGTATGCATCATGAATATACAAGAAGAGTGTATGTAATGCACCCCCCCCATTCCTTTTTTTTTTTTTTAAAGAGAACTGTGTGTGTGTGTGTGTGTTTGGTTTTTTTAAAGAGAACATCTATTAACATCTTTAAAAGTTAAATAGGAACTAGATTGGAAAATACTAATGTGGTAGAGTTTCTTTTCTTTTTTTTTTTTTTTGGTACCAGGAATCAAACTTGGGTCCTTGTGCTTGTGCAGCAGGTGGCAAAACCACTGAGCTAAATCCCTGGCCCCATGGTAGAGTTTCTTGAGAGTGTTTTGTTTTGTTTTGTTTTGTTGTTTGATTTTTTTGGTACTGGGGATCGAACTTAGGACCTTGCGCTTGCGAGATAGGTGGTGGCACCACTGAGCTATATCCCCAGCCCCAAGAGTATGTTCTTTTAAACAGATTGTATAAATATCTGAAAGGAAACTTTAGAATAAAAATAGATATAAAGTTTAATAAGTTAAATATACAAATTAATACTTAGCATTTACAATTCATTACCTCCTAGAAATCTTACCAGTTATATAATCAGTTGAGATAAAATACAATTTTTGATGCAGCATTGATCCAATATGCCTACATGTTTTAAGTGACATTCAATATAGTTTTCATAGACAGCATTAAGAATTGATACAAACTTTGGAAACATGATACTAGTAAAATTGTAAGAATGAGCATAAAAAGTAATAAATCCTTATGTAATTTATAGTAATGCAATCAAGATTAGAACACCTTAAAAAATTCAGTCTTTCTAGATACAGCTAAGTGTCTTAAAAGAACAGATAGTCTGATAAGTTTCCATTTTTTTCTTAATATCTTAATTTTCTTTTAAACTCAGAAATAACGGGTTTTTAAAATAATATTACAAAGATAAAGACCACCTTTAGGAAACAAGTCATAGTTAAAAGTTTCATTCCCGAAAGTTTAAATACAGTTTTTTTTTTTTGGTAGGAAGGAAAAACTATTTTGGTAGCCATTGGATGTTTCTTTTTATTGTTGACAATTACAAATGAAATATGTTCCATTTTATAATTAGGGGTTTTATTGGTATTGTTTTTGAAGTATTGTTTTTATGTTTGTATTCTAGGCTTTTTTGTCCAAGGTTTTCCTAAACTCTTGCGGTTTCAAGAACATCATGAAAAAATACTGAATAAATTTCTGTCTAAACTTAAGCAACACTTGGTAGGTAGATGTGTCACTAATTTATACCCTCCTACATCAAGAATGAAGCTACAATAATTCTGTCTTTAGTCAGTTATCTTTTACTTTATAGTGTCATCCATTCCATTTATTATGCTGTTATAATTCCCATTATTTGAAGGACAATAGATTTGTAAATTTCAATATTGAGGCTCTATTATGGTCCTAATTCATAGATTCAAACTTTTTCTCTAACACTGATAAATACAAACACCAAAGTTTTTAAAAATAAGTGATTTATCAGTGAATTTTGAGGTTTTTTTTAGACATACAAACTAATTCACTGTGAGCTATACATATACTTTCCTATAAAATATATTAACAGATATCTAAATGTATTACAGTGCTATCCAGGGGAACTTATTCTTAGCATAATTTTGAGAAGTAAAATTTTGGAAGAAAAAGAATAGAAAATAGCATGAAAGGGATTTATAACAAGATGGTTTTATATTTAGCTTTAATACCTACCTCCAACAGCTTTCTAACTTTTATATTGTCATATTTTGTTTGCTACCATCCAGAAATTGTGAGGTCTTTGTTTTTTCAGGATTCTCAAGAAATCTATACAAGCTTCTATACAATGAAGTGGTTTTTTCAATGTTTCCTTGATCGTGTAAGTATTTATTTATAAAACTTAATTACAAGATTATAAATACAAGGTGAGGGGAAACTTTTAACCTTTCTTCTGTTTTGTTTTGCTTTTAATTATAGACTCCCTTTACACTAAACCTCAGAATATGGGATATCTACATCTTTGAAGGAGAACGAGTTCTTACTGCTATGTCTTACACAATTTTAAAATTACACAAAAGTAAGAAAATATTTATAAAGATTTTATAAAATATCAAGGCTTATTTCAATTCTAATGAACCCCCAGTCTATGTCAGATTCATTGTTTTTTAATAGTAGTTTAAAAAAATTCTTGAAAATCAATGGAAAAATTATCTTTAGTTGGTAATTTAATTTCATTGGCTCTTTCCCATGACTAGAAGAAGCTGAATGACATTGCAAAGGTCTTTCTTTTCTTCTTATATCATTTTCACACTTAAGCATGAGAATATAATTTGTTAATTTTACTAATAATATTTTGTTAAGCTTTGGTCTCCACTGGACTCCCTCATTCTTTTCATTAGTCTGAATTTCAGAAATTTGTAATAGGAGAACAGAGAAAGCAAAGAACCTAAGGGAGTGGGAGAAGACATTTCTCCTACTGTTTGCTTCATCTAGGAGAAGAAGCATCCAGCTCCAAGCTGTTGGTGAGGAACTTGCAGATCCATCTCTCTCTCAACAGTGTCATGGTCTGTGGGACAAGTACAAACTGCATCTATAGTGACACAAATATTTACCTTGGAAGGAAAAAACAAGAGTTGCAATATTTCAAGGGCTCTGTAAATTTGATTTACTGTGACTTACTTTAAAATTTAAAAATGAGTTTTTCTCTATGAATATGAAGACCCATATTCATTTTTAAAGTTTTAATTCAACTTGAAGCATTCTGTGACTCCTCTTGTAGGAGAAGCTATATAGAGAAGTGAATCATTGAAAGCTTTTAAACTTCATGAAGGACTTGTAATCTAGGCCACACTACAGTTTCACGTTCATTTTATATTCTCTTATATTATTCCTGAATGATCTGTTCAGCAAAGCAACTAAATTATAAGCTAGTTGAGTGCATGGGACCATGTTTATAATTTTTCTGTTTACTGTGCCTGGCATTATTCCAAGTACATGTTAAGTACTTTGATGTAGGATTGTGGGGTTGCTTACTAGAGCAGAATGAACTTCAAGAGGGCCAGATTAACCATACTTTACATAGGAATTAGAATTCCCATTACAAGATAATCTCTGTATTGTTCATACTTTTCAAGAAAAGGATTCAAAAGAGTTTTATTTCCCTTACGCCCAATCCTCAACAAATAGACTAAAGCAGGGAAACAGAACAATTGACAACAAATTGTCTTCTAAGACTCAAGGTTTTAATAACCCAGGTGAAATCCCTTCCTCTTTCTTCTTTTCCTTCACCCTTGCCTCACTTTCTTTATCTCCTGTCTCTCTTTCTGGATCATAAGTAGACCAAATTATAGAACAAAACTATACTTTTTACTGAGAAATACTAATTTTTTTAAAAAACAGAAAGTAAAAACATAATGTTATATTTCCTTGCACTCTTTTCCTTAAATTATTTTACTTATAAGGCCCTTGATCAGTTTTAACAAGTGAAAAGTTTCCTCCCCCTTTGTAAATAAACTTTAATCACAGAAATTACTTTATCTGGCAGAATATCATTAGACTAAGCTGTGGAAAAACCTATCTCCTGCTGTGTTTTTTTCTTAGGGAACCAAAACTCAAGGACTTAAATGTATTTCCTTCGCTCCCACCAAGTGTTAAAAACTGAATAATAATTGAGCAAGAGGAATGGAGAGATGTTTCTCATGGGATACAAAGTTCTTCAGCAGGAGGAATCCTTTTTGCGGATCTGTTGCACAGCATAGTTACTATGACTAATACAAATGTGTAGTATACTTGAAAATTGCCCCAAAAGCAGATGTTCTTATCACAGAAATAAGTATGTTTAGTGATGAGTATATCAGTTAGGTTGATTTAATCATTCCACAATGGTATAGATATATCAAAACATCACATTGTACATCATAAATATATATAGTTTTTCATTTGCCAGTACAAAAATAAAAGTTGGTCATTTGCCAATTCAAAAAACCCAGAAAAACCTCTTTCTAGGTACTTTAATCAATAGTTAGGTGAAGCTTAGATTTTTTTCTCTTTCTTCCTTTCTTCCTGATCGCCTTAAAAATAGACATTATTACTGGAGGACTATCAAACAGTGGCTTTAAATACAGTACTTGAAAAAATGAGAAACAGTCTAAATGCCCATTACTAAATGACTAAGAAAAGTATAATGCATTCATTGCACTATGATGTCATTATTAATGATGGTATAAAATCATATTTGTTGAAGGGAGAGATAACAGTGGTATGTTATTGTATGAGAACAAAAGCAGGAAGATGAATGACTTGGTATAATTTGGTTTTGTAAATTCATATACACACAGGAATATACACATCTATTTGTAGGGTATTGAGCAGTGTGGTCTTACCAGATGTTTACTTTCTGCTTTGTGTCTGTAGTTTAAAGTTTTTTCCAATAAAATTTATAAGTAAAAATAAAACTCACAAATGAAATTAATAATCCATTCCTGGGAAAATACTAAAACACTAATAAATATGGACTTAAAAGTGGATTTGCCTATGGCTATTGGAACTTGGAATCAAGAAGAGAAAGGCCTTGTGTCTTCCTGCGTGGCTATATCTGTTGTCTCTGTGAAGCTCTTGCTCCGGGTTATATCAGTGCCTAGATATGGTTACCCTTAAGCCAATAAGAAAATACTTGGCTATATTTTCCCCTCCCCCTTTGCCTCCAGTAAAAGTAACCTGTTTTTATGTGACTATTTTACTATCAGACAATGTCTGTATCACTGAGTTTCAGTGATATTTACAATGCCATGTTTAAGTGATGTATGTTCTTTTTAAAGCCACTTTTTAAAAGTATTCAAAATATATTTTCACCCTAAAGTAATTTTTGACTCAACATTTGTATTTCTCTGATACTTTCTTAGAACATCTAATGAAATTGTCTATGGAAGAACTTGTAGAATTTCTTCAGGAGACTCTAGCAAAGGACTTTTTCTTTGAAGATGATTTTGTAATAGAGCAACTTCAGATTTCTATGGCAGAACTAAAGCGGGCAAAGTTAGACCTCCCAGAACCTGGTAAGAAATATCCCCCTATATTTTGAATTATAACTTAGATTGAAACACATGGTATCATTAACGTGGGTCTTTTTCAAAGCATAAGCATTATACTTGTGATGATGTAATAGAAATCCATATATTACCAGTACTTAAGGCTTTTTTTTTTCCTAAGAAAAAGCCCGTAAACATATCAACTAAAACTACTTCTCCTATACCTCAAAGAACTAGGACTAGAGGTTCCATTTGACCCAGCTATTCCCCTGCTGGGTGTCTTCCCCAAAAGAATTAAAAGAATCATACCACAGTGATATATGTGTACCTATGTTTATAGCAGCACAGTTTGTAATAGCTAAAGCTTGGAAACCGCCCAAGTGCCCATCAACTGGAAACTGGATAAAGAAGATGTGGATTTTTTGTAAAATGGAGTATTACTCAGCCATAAAGAACAAGAAACTAGAGACATTTATAGCTAAATTGATGCATATTGAGGCCATACTCTTAAGTGAAATAAATAGGACACACATGTGTAAATACCTATAGTTTCTCTAGTGTGAGAAACTGAAAGTGTAAATAAGGATTAAAATGATTAAAATGAATAATTGATAATTTGAAATAGGAAGAAAAG
>NW_004624775.1:6683142-6693282 GCF_000247695.1 Heterocephalus glaber | reverse complement strand
AAAAATTATGAGAAAAGGAAAAAATGGAAACAAAGTCTTTGTAAATAGGGAAGGGTGGAGGGAGTGAAAGGCGCACAGGGAATGGGGAAAAAATTAGAACCAAGATACATCATGTACAGGTACAAGCACCCAATGATAAATGTAAACGTATTGTATACCTAAAATGTACCAATAAAAGAATTTAAGCAAAAAACCCAAAAAAACCAAAAAACTACTTCTCCTAATGGAAAACTGTGGTATTCCTACTCAAATTTTGAAATTTGGTTGGTAATTAATACTGTTTCAGTATTTAGAAGTAACTATGGTGTTACTTACTAGCATAACAGTAAGGACTCTACTTTCACCATCTCATTTTCTGAAACCATATCCAGTGGTAGAGCAAGTGAAGCCCATTTTATAGATGAGGAAACTGATACTTAAATGTGAAGCTACAGAACCACCAAATAGCATTACCAAGAGTAGAATTCAGGGCTTTTTGTTTGTTTTGTTTTGTTATGTGTTTTGAAACAGGGTCTCGCTGTGTAGTTCAGGCTGGATTTAAACTCACCGTGTAGCCCAGGCTGGCCTAGAACTCACAGTGACCCCTCTGTCTCAGCCTCCTAAGTGCTTGGATTACAGGTGTGCACCACCACACCCAGCAAGTTCAGTTTTTCTAATAACCGGACTACAGCCCTGCAGTAGATTGCAGTGTAGACAATATATTTTATTCACATTACTTCAAAGCATTTTTCAATACCTACTAGTAGGCTTTCTGATAAGTGCTCTGAATAAGAAACGGAAGAGAAGAGTGTGTTTCTTGCTCCCAGGATGGACACAGGGAAAATGGAATGTGCACAGATGATAACAAACATAAAGTGAATGGGTGAGTAATAGAGCTAGACAGAAGAAATGGGGAGAGAAAGGAGGTAGTGAAGAAAGGGAGAAAAAAGAAAATATAGAAAGATCACAGTAGGAATAACTTTTAAGAGTTTTGACCAGATGTTATTTGACAGAGTATGATATCTTGAGAAGTTATTTTTTCCTTTTCACTTGTGTAGCAGTGGATGGGATGATAAGAGGCAAGAAAAGTGAACAGATTGCAGATGAGAAAAGTAAAGAAAGTCAGTTATTTATGCCCTGAGGTAGAGGTGGATTTGACACTTCCTGATCCATGTGTCATCTTGGATGTTCCTGTACAGAAGGAAGACAGAATTATACTTAAGAAAAATACTTATTTCCCTTCAGTAAAAACTAAAATGCTCTGCTTTACTTTTTTTTTGGGGGGGGTACCGTGGTTCGAACTCGGGTCCTTGCCCTTGCGATACAGGCGGCATAACTACTGAGCTAAATCCCCGGCTCTGCTTTACTTACTTTATTGAGAGGGGTTTAATCAGCACTTCACTGAGCTTTGGGGTCATAAGGATTGACTAGAAAACAACCCCTCCTGGCAGTAATTGAGTTTGAGCCTTGTGAAACTATTGCCTCTGCTAAGTGAGGTCAGCCCCTCCTTGCTCAGTGTAATAATGTCCATTTTCTACTACTTCTTTCCTGTAGCAGGAAATGCATTTGGAACAGCAATTACTAAATTCTTGCTATTTTAACATTTATTTAAAAATGTCCTACCTACTTTTTAAAGGCGTTTAAAGCAATTTAGTAAAAGACACTTGTAAAAAAAAATACATATATTGTAGAACTGTTTGAACTGGAGATTAAAGTTTGAAACCTATTCAATGGAATGGGATGATAATAATGATTTATCATCTAATTAGCAGTTGATATTTTTTTAAATGCCATGTACTACAGGCACTCTTTCATTTAATTCTTAAAAATAATTCTAAGAAAAATTATTGATCCTCAGTATGATCTTTTCAGTAGAAAGTGATAGAATGAGCATGGAGAGCAGGGCAGATGATAAAGGGAGAGGGATAGGTAAATAAATACCAGAAACTTACCACTGTAACATTACCTACTTACCTACTACTGTAACCTTTATTTTGGGGTGCTTTTTTGTTTTTTTTGGTCCTTGGCCTGCCCAAAATATGAGCTATATTTGAAACATTAAGACAAGTAAACTGTATACCAAAAATTTTAATGTCATATCTATCCTAAAAATATATATGAGCTGGGCACTGTGGTACACACCTATGGATGGGAGAATACCTTGAGCCTAGGAACTAGAGGGCTGTAGTGAGACTGTCTTAAAAAAAACCCAGAAAACCATGGATGAATGTTTCTTCGTTTGGTTCTGTGCATACTGCATCAGTTTGTTCTCTCACCAGTGATTTATGACAGACCCACACAGATAAATGGTGTTGTTAAATTTTTAATTTTTTGGCAGGTTGGATAGAGTATTCCATTGTTGTTTTGATTTGCTTTTCTTTAAGTGTAGCATCACATATTTATTGGACATTTTATTTCTTTTTCTTTTAATTTCTGTGTTCATCATCTGCCATTTTCTATTGGTCTGTTCATATAAGTTCTTGGTAAATTAAGGAGATTGGCTAGTTTATTATATGTGTTGTAGATACTTTCTATACAATGTTCTTATTGTGGCTTTATGTTGTTGTTGTTGTTTTTAATGCTGGACATCAAACTCAGGACCCTCATATGCTAGGCAAGTGTTCTATTTTAAAAATAAAAGTTTTTTTAAAATATAAAAAACCTTTTTAATTAGCAAGGAATCTGTGGCACGATGTCATGACACTGTACAGATGCAGTTTCCTTTAAACCTTTCCCTTGGTGGCTTTGCATTCTAATGATAAGACACCTAAATCAAATATTTGTGTAGTATCTGCAAAATAGTAATTTTTCAAATTCAGTGATTTCTTTTACATTTTTTGTCATACTTTCTTTTGTAACAGAGCTTTCCCTGTCTTGTCAGCCATGGCTTTTTGGTTACCTTAAAATGTAGTTCCTACTGAAAAGGCAGAATAAATGCTTACTTTTTTTCTCTTTACAAGTCTTTTCTTTTTCCATATTCTATTCAGATGAAGATGTTTGGTAGAGCTTTTGTAAGTTAGAGAAAGTCATTCTGGTTAGAAACTCACTGCCAGTATATTTAGCTAAATATACAGAAGAATTAAGACAAGATTTTTCTTAGAATAATTGAGAAAGCCACTTTAATCCTTTTAAGTATCACGAAATATCAAACTGAAGGAATCTTTTAAAGAAAGAGGCCGCTTTGACTGTGGTACCTGTGCTTTTTTTCTTATAGAAATTTGAATTGATATTTTTTTAATAGAGAACAAACTTTACCAGCTTCCATATTACATTTTATCTTTTATATGGCCTTTCGTACTGGTAGTAAAAATTTTTGACTGGAAAATAGTAAAAAAAGTTCCATTTGTGCTTGTTTACAGAAACACTGTGGTTTTTTTTTGTACCAGAGATCAAACTTGGGACCTTGTGCTTTCGAGGCAGGTGGTGGAACCACTGAGCTAAATCCCTGGCCCTGCAAGAACACTTTTTGTATCATGATTTGGAATTAACCACTGAGCTAAATCCCCGGTCCCATAGGTTTTTAAAATTAGAATTTATTTATTAAAGTAACAAACTGAGAAACATAGTTCTTTGTATTTAATTCAATTTACAGAAGTTAGCATACTATTTTTTATATATATTATTTTATTGGTACATTTTAGGTATACAATATAATGACGTTCATCATTGGGGATTTGCATCTTTACACACTGTATCTTGGTTCTTATTTTTTTCCCCATTCCCCTGCCCTCCAACCCCTCGATCCCCCCATATTTACAAAGATTTTGTTTCCATTTTTTTCATTTTCTCATATTAATTCCATTCCCTTCTTTCCTTTCCCCTATCCCTCCAACTTTCCCTTTGCCCCCCACCCCCCATTTTTAAACTTTTTTCCTTTTTTTGGTACTGGGGATTGAACTTGGGGCGGGGCGGGGGGGGGGGCTTGGGCCTATGAGGCAGGCGACGGAACCACTGAGCTAAATCCCCAGCCCTGCCCTTTTTCTTACTATTTCACATTATCTATTATACCTTTTAGTCCTTATTTACACTTTCAGTTTCTCACACTAGAGAAACTGATTGGTATTCACACATGTGTGTCCTATTAATTTCACTTAAGAGTATTAGCTCAATCTGCATCCATTTAGCTATAAATGCCTCTAATTTCTCATTCTTTATGGCTGAGTAATACTCCATTTTATTAAAAAACCACATTTTCTTTATCCAGTCTCCAGTTGATGGGCAGTTGGGCTATTTCCAAGTTTTAGCTATTACAAATTGTGCTGCTATGAACATGGGTGCACTTATCACTGTGGTATGATTCTTTTAATTCTTTGGGGAAGATACCCAGCAGGGGAATAGCTGGGTCAAATGAGACTTCCAATCCTAGTTCTTTGACGTATCTCCATAGTGATTTCCACAGTGGTTTCACTAGTCTACACTCCCACCAGCAGTGGAGCAGGGTTCCTCTTTCCCCACAGCCCCGCCAGCATTTGTTATTGGTTGATTTCATGATAGCAGCCATTCTTTCTGGGGTGAGGTGGAATCTCAGCATTGTTTTCATTTGCATCTTTCGAATGACCAGTGATGTTGAACATTTTTTCATATGTTTATTTGCTATTTCTACTTCTTTGTCTGGCAAATGTCTGTTCATTTCACATGCCCATTTTTGGATTGGATCTTTAAATTTGGGGGTCTGATTTTTTAAAGTTCTTTATATATTCTAGATAGTAAACTCTTGTCTGTGGAACTGCTGGTGAAAATTTTTTCCCACATTGTGGGTTGTCTCTTCACACTGTTGGTGGTTTCTCTTGCTGTGCAGAAGCTTTTTAGTAAAAAGAGATCCCACTTGTTGATTGTGCTAGTTCATGGGCAACTGAGGTTTTGTTCATAAAATCTTTTCCTACTCCATTGTCTTCAAGAGTTCTACCTAACCTCTCTTCCAGCCAGTTTAGTGTTTATGTTTTAATATTTAGAACTTTAATCCATTTTCATTTTAGTTTAGTGCATGGTGAGAGATAGAGGTCTAGTTTTAATCTTTGGCAAGTTGAAACCCAATTTTTCCAGCACCGTTTATTAAAGAGACTATCTTTCCTCTGGTGAGGGTGTTTGGGTTCTTTGTCGAAGATAAAGTGGCTGAGTATTCTGGAGTTATTTCTGCATCTTCTAATCTGTTCCACTGGTCTTTGGGTCCGTTTCTTTGCCAGTATCATGCTGTTTTTATCAGGTAGCTTTGTAGTATAGTTTCAAGTTGGGGATTGTGATACCCCCTACCTTGTCTTTATTGCCTAGAATTGCTTTTGCTATCCTAGGTCTCTTCTTGTTCCAAATGAATTTTTGGATTGTTTTCTGAAGGTCCGTGAAATATGATGTTGGGATTTCAATTGGGATTGCATCGAATCTATATAGCAGTTTTGCAAGTATGATCATTTTCACTATATTTGTTCTTCCTACCCAGGAGCAATGAATGTCTTCATTTTCTGATATCATCTTCAATCTCTTTTTTTCAGAGTGCTATAGTTTTCAGAGTACAGGTCTTTGATTTCTTTTGTTAGCTTGATTCCTAAGTATTTCAATTTTTTGGGTGCTATTGTGAAAGGAATTGTTTGCCCCATTTCTCTCTCAGAGAGTCTGTTATTCATGTACAGGAAAACTACTGATATGTGTGTGTTGACCTTGTATCCAGCTACTTTACTGAATTTGGTTATTAAGTGTAGGAAGACTTTGGTGGAGTTCTTGGAGTCTTCTATATTACAGTATCATGTCATCTGCAAATAATGGCAATTTGACTTCCTCATTTCCTATCCTTATTCCTTTTATTTCTTTCTCTTGACTAATTGCTATGGCTAATGTTTCCAAAACGATATTGAACAGGAGTGGTGATAGTGGCCATCCTTGTCTTGTTCCTGATTTTAGTGTGAAGGATTTCAGTTTTTGACCATTTAGTATGATACTGGCTGTTGGTTTTTTCAAGGATGGCTTTTATCAGATTGAGGTAGAGAGCGTCTATTCCAGTTTTGGTTTTTATCATGAATGCATGTTGGATTTTGTTGAATGCTTTTTCTGCATCTATTGAGGTGGTCATATGGTTTTTGTTCTTGGGACTGTTAATATAATATATTATATTTATTGATTTGTGTATGTTGAACCATCCCTGCATCCCTGGGATGAATCCTTCTTGGTCAAGGTGTATGATCTTCTTGATGATCTTCTGCATTCTATTTGCCAGTATCTTATTAAAGATTTTTGCATCTATGTTCATTGGTGAGATTGGCCTATAGTTCTCTTTTTTGGTTGGGTCTTTCTCTGTTTTGGAGATCAAGGTGATGATTGCTTCCAGGGATGATTTTGGGAGTATTGCCTCCCTTTCAATTACATTAAAGAGTTTAAACAGTAGTGGCAGCAGTTCCTCTCTAAATGTCTTGTAGAATTCAGCAGTGAAGCCATCAGAGCCCGGGGTTTTCTTAGTTGGTAATTTTTAAATTACATTTTCAGTTTCCTTGATACTAAGTTGTTTAGAAGTTTTAGGTCTTCTTGGTTCAACTTTGGTAATTCATATGTATCTAGGAATCTGTCCATTTTCTTTTGTATTTTCCATCTTATTGGTGTGTAGATTCTCGAAGTAGGTATTGATGATCCTCTGGATTTCTTGTTGGGTCCATTGTAATTTCATTCTTTTCATTCCTAGTTGCATATATTTTGGCCTTTTTTTTTTTTTGATAAGGTTGGCTAAGGGTTTGTGAATTTTGTTTATTCTTTCGAAGAACCAACCCTTGGCTTCATTGATTTTTTTTGTATCATCCTCTTAGTCTGCATTGATTTCTGCCTTGATCTTTATAATTTCCTCCCTTGTATGAGCTTTGGATTTGTCCTACTCTTCTTTTTCTAGAAGCTTGAGGTGCAGTATCAGGTTTTTTAATTGAGCTTGCTGTGTTTTCCTAGTATGAGTATTCACTGCTATGAATTTCCCTCATAAGACTGCTTTCATTGTGTCCCATAGATTGTGATATGTTGTATTGTTATTGTCATTTAATTGAAGGAACTGTCTGATTTCTTCTTTAATTTCCTCTGTGACCCATTGGTTATTCAGAAGTGTGTTGTTCAATTTGCACGTGTTTATGAAATTTTTGTGGTTTCTTTTGGTATTGATCTCCAGTTTCATCACACTATGGTCTGTTAATATACAGGGGATAACTTCAGTTCCTTTGCACTTACTTAAACATGTTTTATGAGCGAGTATATGGTCTTTCTTGGAGAATGAAACATGTGCAGCTGAAAAGAATGTGTATTCTGACTTTGTGGGGTGGAACACTCTGTAAACATCTGTTAAGTTCATTTGTTCAAGAGTTTGAGTTCTAGTATTTTGTTATTTTTTTGTCTAGTTGATCTATCTATCTCTGAGAGTGGGGTGTTGAGGTCCCCCAATACCATTGTATTAGTGCTTATTTCATTTTCCTTGTCTTTTAGTATTTGTTTCATATAGTTGGGTACACTAGTGTTTGTTGCATATATATTTATGATTGTCATCTCTTCGTCTTGGATTGTTCCCTTTACAAGGATATAGTGTCCTTCTTTGTCGTTCTTTATCAGTGTTGCTTTGAAATTCATTTGATCTGTGAAGAGGATAGCTACTCCTACTTTTTGGGGGGTTTCTATCACATGAAGTATTGTTTTCCACCCTTTAACTTTCAGTCTTTGAGTTTCTTTTTGAATTAGGTGTGTTTCTTGTATGCAGCATATTGTTGGATCTTGCTTCTTGACCCATTGTGCCAGTTTATTTCTTTTGATTATTAAATTGAGACCATTAACATTGATGGTTATAACTGATACATATTGACTTATCCTTATCGTGGCTTTTTCTTTTTGTTGGATTCTCCCCTTTTGGGTTTAATTTCTTGTCATGCCTGATAGATTCATTCTGTTGGGCTTTGTGGGGTTTTAATCCTAATTGTCTTTTCCTAGGATTTTGTCTAACAGTTTTTGGAGTGCTGGTTTGGTATTCATGAAGTTCCTAAGGTGTTCTTTGTCATGAAAGTATTTTATTTCTCCATCTATTTATTGATTGATTGATTGATTGATTCCAGTGATTGAGCTCAGGACCTTGTGCTTGCCAGGCAGGTGGCGGAACCACTGAGCTAAATCTCTGGCCCCTCTCCATCAATTTTAATGATAGTCTTACAGGGTACATCAATCTGGGTTTTAGGTTGTTTTCTCTTAGGGCTTGAAATACGTCACTCCAAGCCCAGCTTGCCTTGAGGGTTTGTGCTCAGAAGTCTGCTGTGATTCTGATGGGCTTTCCTTTGTATGTGATTTGTTTCTTTTCTCTAACTGCTTGTAGAATTTTGTCCTTTTGTTGGATTTCTGGAATCTTAACTATTATATGCTTTTGTGTAGATTTTTTTTTGATCATGGCTAGTTGGAGTCCTGTATGCCTTACTTTTCTGTATGTCAAGTTCTTTTCCCATACTTGGGACATTTTTTGCCATTACTTCTGTGAATAGTTTTTTTTATGTCATCTGCACTCTCCTGTTTTTCATTGACTCTGACCTGTCTTATGTTATTCTTCTTTGCATCATCTAGTAGCTGCTGGATTGATTTGTCATGGTCCCTTAGTAGATTGGAGAAATTTTTCTTTTCCTGGTCACTAATTGCAATCCTATCTTCTATATCTGAAATTCTATCCTCATGCTCAGCCATTCTGCTGCATAAACTTTCAATGGGTTTTTAATCTCCTGGAAATCTGTTTGCATCTGTTTTATGGATTCCGTTTGTTTCCTATGTTAAAATTCCATCATGTTCCTCAGCTCCTCTATTTTTTTTTATCTGTATCTGCGCTAGATTTATTAATCATGTTTTGCACTATGGGCACAATCTTTTTTGTTATCTTAGAAATTATTTCTGATTTCATTTTTTCCAGGTCCTCTTTCATTGCCAATTCAGGGAGTCCAGGTGGTTGAGTATCAGATTGTTCCATCTCCTTTCCCTTTGGGGTTGCCTTAGGCGATCTGGAAAGCTGGTTTTGAGACTTATTTATGTGTCTTTTCATTTCAAGAGATGCAACCTGCTATGCCTTTGTTGAAGTAACTTTTTGTTCACCCAGTGGTCTTCAATTCTCAGCAAGCCATGGAGCAACCTCTTTTCTGCTGCCCACCAGTGGACCAATTCAGAATGATTGCCTTCTGGATCCCTGAGCTGACCTATTTTCTGGGTGGGGCCTGTGCACAGTTAGGATGGTATCTAGGTGTGCCTCTGGCTAGGGCCTGCTCCCCTATGTAGCTGTTGTCTGGGAGGGCCTTTGGCTAGGAGCTGTGCACCCCAGACCCTGGTGTCTGAGCAGGGTCCCCATGCACTTTCTGATGGTATGGGGTAGGCCTCTAGCTGATGCTTGTAGGCCTGTGCAACTCTTTTCTGGGCTGCCCTTCGGCTTGGCCTTGTGTACCCAAGCCACTGGTGTCTAAGCGGGGCCCTGGTTGGGACCTGCCTGCAGCCGCCGCTCTGGTCCACACTGTTACTCACATAATATATCTCCATAGTATTTTTAAGTCTAGAAGATTTTAACATTTTTCTCTTGTAAGGGAACTTTAGATAGCATTTTGATTCCACTTATAAACATTTCTATAAATATTTAAAGTTGTATTTATAAATATATCCACTTTTCTTTAAATACAACTTTCCAGTTTAATAACAAAACCTTTCTTCTAAAATAACTTATAAATCTAATTCTGAAACTTAAGAGTATGTTGAACCTTAGTGAAGCTCAGCCAGTCCCAGCACTGGGAAGGAAGCTCCCTGCCTCTATCCCAGGCTCCTAGGGAGAGAGGGTGAGCTGGTCCCAGCACTCGGAAGGAAGCTCCCCAACCGCCATCCCAGGCTCCTAGGGCAGTGAAGCTCAGCCGGTCCCAGCACCTGGAGGGAAGCTCTCCGCCTCCATCCCAGGCTCCTAGGGCAGAGAGGGTGAGCCGGTCCCAGCACCCGGAAGGAAGCTCCCCCACTGCCATCCCAGGCTCCTAGGGCAGTGAAGCTCAGCCAGTCCCAGTACCTGAAAGGAAGCTCCCCGCCTCCATCCCAGGCTCCTAGGACAGTGAAGCTGAGCCGGTCCCAGCACCCAGAAGGAAGCTCCCCCACTGCAATCTCAAGCTCCTAGGGCAGAGAAGCTGAGCTGCGTGGGCACCAGAAGCCCCCCCC
>NW_004624775.1:6604870-6679636 GCF_000247695.1 Heterocephalus glaber | reverse complement strand
TTATGGATTCCATTTGTTTCCTATGTTGGGATTCCATCATGTTCCTCAGATCCTCTATTTTTTATCTGTGTCCTGTCTAGATTTATTAATCATGTCTTGCACCACGAGCAAAATCTTTCCTGTTATTCTGAGTAATTATTTCTGATTTCATTTTTCCCAGATCCTCTTTTGTTGCCAGTTCAGAGAGTCCAGATGTTTGAGTATCAGAGTGTCCCACGTGGTTTCCCTTTGGGGTTGCTGTAGGTGATCTGGAACTCTGCTTTTGAGGCTTGTTCATGTGTGTTTTCATTTCTACGGGGCGGGGGGTGCTTCTGGCGCCCACGCGGCTCAGCTTCTCTGCCCTAGGAGCTTGGGATGGCAGTGGGGGAGCTTCTTTCCGGGTGCTGGGACAGGCTCACCTTCTCTGCCCTAGGAGCCTGGGATGGAGGTGGGGAGCTTCCTTCCGTGTGCTCGGACAGGCTCACCTTCTCTGCCGTAGGAGCCTGGGATGGAGGCGGGAAGCTTCCTTCCTGGTGCTGGGACTGGCTGAGCTTCTCTGCCCTAGGAGCCTGGGATGGAGGCATGGAGCGTCCTTCCGGATGCTGGGACCGGCTGAGCTTCTGTGCCCTAGGAACCTGGGATGGAAGCGGGGAGTTTTCATTCCGGGTGCTGGGACTGGCTCACATTCAGTCTTTTATGGTCGTTGTCTTGTTTCTTTTGCAGTGCTGGGACCAAACCTAGGATCTTGTACATGGTAGGCAAGTGTTCTACCATTGAGCTGCATCCCCAGCTCTACTAATTAGTAATTTTTAAAAAAGAATGAAGTTATATCTTTTTAAATAATAAAATGTACCATCTACAAAAGGTTAGCACAACATATTTTTGGGGGTGATGAACCATACTATGTCATGTTTGCATATACAAACCTCAGTTGTGTGTTCAAAAAATCCCACTTTTTGAAAGTTTGAATGAGTTTTCACTTTTGTTTGTATGATATAAATTGGTGTTCCACATGCTCAATAATTTTTATGTGTGTGAATTGAAACTAAAAAGGGAGGAACATGAAAAAGTTTTTTAAAATTCTTTCCCAAAGATGTATTGAACACATACTTTTAGTGAGAGATGTTTAAATAATCATCTCCTTTGTACTCCTTTATCTTTCAAGTTTAATCTGCTCATAGTCAAATCTATGATGCTAACTACAATAATTTTTTAAAACTATAGCTATAATTTCGAAAGCAAACTTCTAATCAGGGTTGTAGTAAGGTTTGGATTTTATGTTCTCTGGCTAATGGTATATTTAAGAGAAATAAAAATCTTTATTTTTCAGATACGTATTTGATATCCATTTTGTAAAAATATTTAAAAACTTACTTGGAGTTAATATTTGATCTGAAAGGGGATAGGATAACACTTTCCCAGAATAATAGAATAATTTTCCCAGCAGTGGCCCCTCACCATGTCTTACTGAAAATTGTTGGAACAGTGAGAGTACATATGTTCTGTTGTTGTAATTTAAAAGTACAGTGTCACTCATAAGGGAGAGCACTCAGCACTTTGTGTAATTAGATGTCTTTTGTTGGGTGCGAATAGCTACTGATGCCTCCAAGGCAATTCCACTGTGAATCTTGTAGTTGAGTGTGCTGTCCACTGGGTGGTGACAAAGACCTGAATAAGACCAAGGATGGGCAGGCCAGAAGGGATTTCAGAGGGTCCCTTTCCTTTATCTTTTGAGGGGAGTTAGAGTATTCATCTTTTGGCCTTTAAAGAAAAAAAATGGATAGAAATTGTTGCTATTACTCGAAATTGTTAAAACTGGCATAAAAACACAGTATTTGCCACTTACGTGACTGAACATTGGTGAAAAATATCATTAATGTGTTATCTTCACAAAAGCCTCCCCTGGTAAATCTGATAGGAAGGTGGGGCTGCCTTAATTGGAGCACTAATTCTTTAACTCTTGCTTATTCAAGAGAAGGAAAGAGGATGAAATTTTAGACCTGAAGCTGAGCAAAAGTATTAGTGGAATAACGTAATGTTTGTTGAATAGAAGTCCAGGCTGAAGCCTGGATAATAAATATTAAAATACTGATGGCTTACATATAGCTATCTGTTCTGACATTCTTTATGCTTAAAGCTTTCAGTTGCAGTTAGTTGCTTACAGGTCAGAGAAGATAGTTAAACCAAAGTCTGATTGTAGCAGTATTTGTGTATGCCTCTGGGTGTGTGTATATAGTCCCAATAGGTTGAGATAGCTGTAAAAAGATATTATACCAAAATGGTTAATGCTTAATTTGGATCTACTTTTAAAGGAAAAAAGCAGAGAATATTCATTAGCATAGAAACTATTACTGATGTGGCATTTCTTCGTACAGTATCTACACAATATTTCTTTAGTAAAAGTTGAGTAACTAATTATCCAAGAAAACACCTTTATATAGGAGTCAAGTAGACCGTTCCTCTTAATTTCATGATTACTAAGGTTAGTTTGTGCCTGCCAGTGTCCTTGAGTTTTGGTACTGCAGTTGGCACTGAGAGGCCCTTGCCTTGTTCAGCTGTTGTGAACCGGAGCAAATCCCCACTCAGACACGACAGGAGAAAGATGCCCTGCTTTTAGCTTCCCTGTGGCCACCTCCATCTTTGCCTTTACAATTCTTACTGCCCTGTGCTGTCCTCTCTTCTCTTTCTGGTCCTCTCTTGTATTTGCCCACCATGACACTCCTCCCCAACACACACTCATTCCCCTTCATTCTTTCCTCACCTCTTACTCTTCTCTCTGCTCTTCTCTTTCCATTCCTTTTCACTCCTCTTTCAGTGTTACCAGAGGTCCCTTAGGACTTTCTCTGAGATAGAAACAACATACGTACATTGATCACTGTGGAGTTGCTGAGAATATTACACTCCAGATGTATTGGATCATTTGTGGTATATTCCAACAGTGTAAATAGTCAACAAGTATTTCAGGAAGATGGAGGTTGATGCTGGCATCATGGACCATGTGTTTTTTGCACAGGTCAGTATTTTACATGCTAGTCACTGTGGAAAGTAGGAGGGAGCTGACACTGAAACTAAGCAAACCTCAGCACTACATCTGGCCCTGGCACCTGTAAGGGCCCTTTGCTACTATGTAACACCACCGGGGCTGGCTTGTTTACTATCTGAAACATTTGGTTCTTTAAAGCACTTTTTATTTTGGGAGGCTCTTTCTTAATCTTTGTTCATTACAGTCTTCTGTCCTTATTAAAAATTTTCATGGGGCAAAGAGGCCGTAGCCTGTTTCTGACCTGTCAGTGTGAACAGTATGTCATTACTCTTTAACTCGTTGAATTAAATGTGAACAGATACTTTGTCAGAACCTTCATTATAATTCTTATTTTATATAGTGGGAAGGAATACAAAAGAAATAGAAGTCACTGTTAGGTAGGGTATAGTCTGCTAGGGGGAAAGGAAAATATAATTGGAAAGAAATAAGATACTACTTTGGGGATATTTTGCTTTTACTTTTCAGTGGAAAAAAACCCCTGGTTTTAGAGTGGGAAAATAGGAGTATTTGAGTAAATGCTGTTAAGAAATGTGAAGCTATATGAAGCCAAGGTGTGACTAAGAGGTTGGCTACTTGATTGGAGTGAGCATGTTAGGTGGTCTGAAACATCCCATTTTACTAGGTAGCATCCCATTTGAAGAGACATCACTGTGATGGTCAGTCATCTTTGAAAAACTACACAAACAAGTGTTTAAAGGATGTAGGTGAAAAGAATGTAGTTCCACTTTTAAAAAGGAACAAAGGTTTGATTATATAAACCGCAGACAAGTAGGTGTGATGTCTAAGGCAAAAAAAAATCAATAAATGGATTAATTGAAAAATGGATTTTTGAGCACTTAGAAAACAAAGAGAGTGATCACTAATTATGGCCCCACTAAGAATGCCATGCCTGATTAATCTGATTTTGGTTTTGTTACAATTGTTCATTTAAGGGCTGGGGATTAGCTCGGTGGCAGAATGCCTTCCTTTCATGCTCAAGGCTCTGGGTTCAATCCGCATTACCACCAAAAAATTAAAAATTAAAAAAATATGGCTCATTTAGTGAGTCAGATAAAAGCTATCAGACTAGCACATTTAGGTAAAAGTAGATCATATGACATAGTCATATTGGAAAATATTGCTTACAATTTATACACCAAACCACAGGTTAATATCATCTATTAAAACATATTCCATACTTTAAAACTTCATTATGCAAATAATGCATGTTTATAGTAGAAAAACTATGTAGTAGTTAAGCAAAAATAATAAACTGATAGGTTTTTAACCACTACTAGTATTTATTCCTTACAGTCATTTGTGTAAACATATATAGGCTTATGCCCTGTATAATACTCATAATAAATGGGATTATACTGCACATACTGTTCCTAACTTGCTTTTTTACTTGTTAAAATATATTAGTATAACAAATGACTGCTATAGACTTATTTTCCATATTTTATTTCACCATATTTTTGTTTCATAATTGTTATTTAATTTCATAAAACATACACCAAGCATATAATTTTTCTAAAACAATGCAATTTTGAATATCCTTTTTATTTTTAAATTTTTTAGTGGTACATTTATAGTACATAATTAGTACTTTCATTATGGAGACTTGGTGAATGTACATAACACATCTTAATTCTTCTTTTCATCCCCTTCCCTTTTGCAAAAGATCTAATTCCCTGTTTCCTATTACCTTTTAGTTCGCTCTTTATGTTTTGAGTTTCTCCTGTAAATTATGCAGTATTTAAGTTTCTATGTCTTATTTATTTTACTTAACATTATCGTCTCAGAGCACATCCACTATCCTACAAATTACTCAAATTTACCCTTCTTTATGGCAGAGTAGTACTCCATTGTGTATAAATACCACATTGCAGTTTTGAATATCCTAATAGCAGTTATTTTGCATATGCCTTAATTATTAGAGTAAATTCCCAAGGGTGAAATTACCAATATGCACTGTCAAATTGGAGAATTTGTTTCTCTAAATCCCCAGTAGTGAAATATATCAATTTTTGAAGTATTTTAGTTGCACTTCCCTGATAACTTTTATATTTGCTTGCTTTCTCTCCTTTTTTGTTCACATCCTTTATTTAACTTTCTATGTAGGGTACTTCGTTTTGTTACTGATTTTTAAAAGTTTAATATATTTTAGGAAATGAAGGTGATCTATTTTTGATCCTATTCCATTTAATATTTGTTATGACTCACTTAGATGAAAGATTGCTTAGCATGGTGTTTATATTTATGGATGGCATTACATGGGGGAGGTATAGTTAATACTAAATTCCAGGGAGATCTGTGATTGAAATGATGAGTCAAAATAAGGAAAACCAGGGTAAGGATTAATAAGCACTTGGAACTTGTCTGAAAGCAACTATATAGTTTAGGATGATAACTACTAGATACTAGACTTTTTTTTTAATATGTTAACTGCAATCATCACAGCAAATCTATAAAACAGATATTACTGTTTTCATTTATAAATGAGAAATCTGCGACAGAGAGAGGTTATATTAACTTGTCCAAGTTCCAAATAGTAGAGCCTGGATTCCAGGCACAGGTCCTTTGATCCTGTTGGCCCTTAGTCTCTGTATGCCTTGGAGATACAGCTTAACAACATTTCAGAAATAATGTCTGAAAAGGTCAACTAGACAACATAAGGAAGGGCCAGAACAGCCAATCCATTTTCCTCTACAGTGTTTCAGATAAGGGAAATAATTACCCATTCTATTCTGTTTTAGATAGTTCAAATCTAGAATATTACTTAAATTCTGATAAATTCTGAATTACTGCTTAGATGAAGCTCAGTAGTAAAGCATTCGCCTAGCATGTGTTACGCTCTCAGTTCAATCCTCAACACTTCAAAAAAGGAGAAAGTCACCATTTCATTTTTATCATTGTTCCTAGATCTGAGTGTCTGTAGAAAGCACTTAGGAAGTCAACATTAGATTGACCATTCCCAGCAATAAGTTGGTGACCACAAGACACAGAAAATGACATACAGGAATCTGGGAAATAGGAACTCTAGATGCCCCTATGGAGGGACCTACTGCCTAGGTCCACCCTCCACATTTTCTTTGTTTAGTTGTCTTTTTGATGTGATTATATAAAATAAATTTGAATTATTATAGTTGGTTTCATTTACATCGTTGGCATTAAAAGTGTGCTAGAACCATAAAAGCAAATGATCATAACTAATAAACCATGACTTTTTGCTAACAGAAAATGCTCTTGATATGATTTGTTTTTTATTAAAATAAACCAATATTGAGATTTAGGATGTAGACCTAAGGATAACTACTACCCTTACCCACTTTCAAGTGAACTGAGTTGACATACATGGAAGCATTGGAAACAGACTTGAGTGAGTGAGCTTGTTCAGCATCCACTGGAGTATGACATTCCAGGGAGCGCACACTCAATACTAGTTCAGTTTCAGATATGTTCTGCTTTTGTTTTGTTTGAATACTGCTGTGGAGGATTTTTTAAAACATTTAACATAATTTCATATGAATTGCAAATTGGTGGCTCTCTCTGCAGGCTGCCAAAATCAGTGAGTGGAGAAGGGGAATTTTGTCCCTGTGACAGCTCATCTTGCAGACATGAATTGGCCATTCCTTAGCCCCACAGTTTCCCTTTGCTTTTTTTTTTGTACCAGGAATCGAACTCCGGTCCTTGGGCTTTTGAGGCAGGTGGTGGAACCACTGAGCTAAATCCCCAGCCCAAAAGGTTTTTTTTTTTTTTTTTTTTTTACCAGGGATTGAACTTGGGTCTTTGTGCTTGTGCAGCAGGTGGTGAAACAACTGAGCTAAATCCCCAGCCTCCCTTTGCTTTTTAAATGGTGTATTTTTATCAGATTCCTACTTGCCAACCTGAGAAGGATATTTTGATGATTAGCTGTTACTAATATCTGATAGAAATCAACCAGCCATTGAGTGAGCCAGTTCTGCCATTACAAAGTTGTAAAAGAGAGAGAACTAAAGGAAGGTTCATAAATTCATTTTTTTCTTTTTCATAGGTTCTTTTGTTGTAGTGTGGAGGGTTAAACTCAGGGCCTCACACATGCTAGACAAGACCTCTACCCACTGAGCCACACTTCTAACCCCTCTATTACATTGTTTTTAAATCTTGATAATTTGTGTTTGTTGGGATTATTTGTCGATAGGGAAGAACGGATTTATGTATTTATCTGGAACTAAATTGATAATTATTTGTAGGGCTGATTACAAAAATCTTTTGGGAAATACTAGGTGAGCTTTATTTTTACTGCTTATTGGTTTTTAACCCAATGAGTGAAATAACTACTTGAGAATATTGACATAGGCCACATGCAAGTCAGCTTTCTTCACTCCATGTATTTCGTGTGATGACTAATCAGAAACTAAACTGGTAATACTTAAGTCATTTCATATGTAATGTTCTAAAAACCAAAGAAAATTTTCACAATGAGAAGCATTTTAGAGTTTGAATTAGTGCTTAAATTAACTTTTCAACATATCATACATTTTATATAGAAAGATACAAGAACATTGTTGTCCATTTCCTCATGTTCACACATTAATAATGTGTCTCTTATGTTGTGTATTTTACTTATTAGTATATGTATATGTACATTTTACTTATTAATTTATCTTTCCCTTTAGGTAAAGAGGATGAATATCCAAAGAAACCATTGGGGCAGCTTCCACCTGAATGTCTTTCTGGTGGAATTAACCACATTAGCAATGGGCAAAGAAGTGTTGGCAGGCCCAGTCCCCATATAAACAGCAGAAGAGAAAGTGGCTCATCACCTCACAGAAAGCATGAGCACTCCCCCCACCATCAGAATAAAACTGGTACACCAGAACGAGTGAGGCAGCTCAGACAGAAATCAGTGGATGAAGATAGTAAAAATCTTAAAGATGAGAATTTTCAAAGAAAACTTTCTTCAGGTCCACAAGACAATTCCAGGCACTATAACCATGCAGCTGCTAACCAAAATAGCAATGCTACTTCAAATATCAAGAAGGAATTTATGCCCAAATGGAATAAACCATCAGATAGTTCAGCTGTTGAAAGAACTGCCAAATATGTCATCGAAGGCAAAAGCAGATCGGTCCACCCCATACTTACAGTCACCACTCCAAGTTCTGCTGATGCTCGGATAGCAAATGCAAGGCAGAAGATGAAGGTCTTGGATGGTGATGATGGGAAGCGGGGCTCTAATGCATCACAGTATGATAATGTTCCTGGGAGTGAAAATGAAAACGGAGCTTCTGTTGAAGAGGCACTAGAGAGGGCTTACTCTCAAAGTCCAAGGAATGTCATTTACTCCAACAGTCCAAGAAAGCACGCTGAGCCAGGTTGTAGTCCACCAAAAGTACTCAACAAGTTTACCTTTAAAGTACAGCCTCCAAGCTATGGAAAATATCCATCTCAGTTAGAAGAAGATCAAGGGACCATGTATCCTCCATCCTACAGCAATCCCCCTGTTTACCATGGAAATTCTCCGAAACACATCCCCACTGCTAACAGCTTTGTGTCTCCGCAGATTAGTCCTGGAACTCAAATGAATCCTTCCAGGAGACCTTATGTTTCTACTCTTTCAGTTGATACTTCTCCAGAGAAACCTTATAGCGGTCTAGCCCCTCTTGTACTACCATCTAGTCGAATAGAAGTCCTTCCTGTTGATATTGGTGCTGGGGGATACTCGGGCCATTCAGGGTCACCAAAGAATGGTAAATTTATCATTCCTCCAGTAGATTATTTGCCAGATAACAGAAAATGGTCAGAAGTTGGTTATACATGCAGACCAGAGATGCATGGACAATCATGGACTCGAGATACTAACCGTAGCCACTTAAGCAATTTACCAAAATATTCAGCCTTTCAACATGTGCCCTTTCAGGACCATAACCTCCCAGCAGTTTCAGTTGATAGCCCAGTGCGGTATAAAACTTCACCAGCTATAGATGATGCCAGTCCAGCTGGGTATCAATATGCAGGGCCCTTGCCTCCAGCATATCACTATAGAAATCGGGAGGGGCTTTCTGTTCAAGAGTCAGTATTGCTGTGAGAGTTTATCCTTACTAAAGGCAAGAGAATAGAAACTATGAAACCTGCATTGCTATGTTTTAATTGCCAAAGCAGTATTTGATATTATTGTAAACAACTCGCACAATTCTCATGTATATTAGTAATAAGAATATTTAGAAATGTTTTCATCCCCATGTAGATGCTGCTTAAGATGAGCATTTTAAATTGCATCATCACTGAACCTCTTAAAAATTTAACCTGGAAACATAGCAATAGCACTTAGGGATGCACGCAGTGATGATTCTTTACTCAGTTTCATTTATATCGTTCTCAAAACCTGGACATTTTCATTCTGTTGGCCCATTCTATTTTGGCAAATATTACAAAGCCCTGAAAAACTGTTGAGCAGATATTTTTGAGGCTCTATGTGGTGTATGTGTCTTTTAATAGATATTATAGTCATCTATGCATACACATTTGAGCACAGAATTGAAGAAATATTTTTTAAAACTATTTTCAGTCTCCATGAAATAATGTTACTCTTCTTTTCCTTATCTTTTAGTCCAGTTTTTCCCCTTCATATTTTTTAACTTAAAACCTAACCTGAATAAAAGTTTACCTGACTTTGTTAATACATCTCAGCAAATGCTCATCATTCTCCTTCAGCTGCTGCCATTTTCTTTCAGTCTGAAAATTAAAGACATTGGAGAGAAAAGCTAACCACTCAATGGTGCTTAAAAACTGGAGCAGTTAAGCCAAAGGTGCAGCACTTATTGTATCTGGACCCCAGATCAGTCTTAGTGCTTCCGTGCTCTTTGCTCTGGTCTGACTTTCACAGCTCAGAGCAGACTATTCCTTGGCAGAAGCCGGGGAAATGCTGCAGCACAGCTCTCTAGGGATTCTGCAAGAGAAGCTACACTGCTTGTGCAGCACTTGCAGAAGAAGTCCATGTCAGGGCAGGGTTTGTAGTATGGTCACTTCTCACTCTGCCCCTTCATTCTTTCAGGGCCTCCTCCCCAAGGGCCCAGGGTAGTTGTTAACATGAGCTATTTCTGACACTCTTTCTTTAAAAATGTAGTCAACCTGATATTGCTGCTCGTACCAGTCCTCCACATTAGCTTTTACATTATTTATCCATATTAAAATTGTAAAAAAAAAAATTTACCTTAATTGTTATTAGAAGTCTAGAATTTTAATTCTTTTTAAAAATACAGTGTGACTTTTATACTTTCAAAAGTCTTCTTTTTCTTTTTTCACTGGTGAAAAAAAATTTAGGTTCATGGTTAAAAAAAAAATCAGTGATGTCTTTTTTTTTGGTACCAGGAGTCAAACTCGGGACCTTACGCTTGCTAGGCAGGCGGTGGAACCACTGAGCTAAATCCCTGGCCCAGTGATGTCTTTAAAAATATCCTATTACACTACAGTTACCAAACACTGAACACTGACAAAATTTTGGGCACTGCACAAAAGTAAGACATTGTATTTAAGTGGAGTGCTTGTTTTCAACATTACTTTGCTCATATTTGCATAACAGAAAATAGATAATCTAACATTGATGGTTCTTCCTGTTGCAAGTTAGGGCTGTAAGCTTTTGAGGTACAAGAATATGTCTTAAAATGAAAGTAACATTTGTTTAGCTAGTGAATGTAACAATGTATATAGAATATAATTTTAATCAACTTTGGAATGATGTTATTGGCAAAACAAATGCAGTGTGTTAAAGTTAAACTACACTGAAACTCAAAATTCTGGTAAAATAACTGGGCTTTTGATTTAGATCATGTGGAAGCTGAGAAATAAATGTATATAAAGATGTAGCAGATGATATTAAGTCCAATTTTTAAACTATGATTCTGTGACTTGTAATGAACCAAGCTGTATAATTTAGTTTATTATAGCAGCATCTGAGCTGCTCCAAAATATATATCAACAGTGGGAAATACTGTAGATTTATATATATGCACAAAATAGTATATATATATATATATATATACACACACACACACACACACACATACTATTTTCTTATGTCATCTATGACAGTTTTTACCTGTATGCTTTTTTATGTAATTTTATTAACATGCTGAAAGTAATATTTTATTTTGTCTTTTGTGTGCATTTGTTTTTAATATGGCAAAAGTGCTGTATCTCTGATGCCTTTAAGGCTAATTCTTTTTTAATTGAGTAGATGTTGCCTGGTGTTCATCCATAATGCTTTATATGTGTTACAATTCTATGTTGTATGTTGTATTAGTTTGTAGTAAGACTGTATTTAGAACTACATTACCTTTTCTTTATTTAATGAAATTACTAATAGCAATAAGGTTTTATTTTCATTTTAAAATGTACCTGTTAGTTTTTTAAGTGGGAAAATTTAATTTGAAATTTTGCCACCATACAGTTTTCCTCTTTCAAATTTATTTTTTAATAAAAGATAATGAAGTAATGGTAAAAAGTGAAATAATATTGGCAAAGTAGGTCAAAATGTATTTATATAAAACATATTTTGTAAGGGTAATTTTACTCTATAACTGCATACACATAATGTGTTTTTCCATTGATTCTTTTCTTCCTGACAGTTTTTCCCAACATAATAAGCATTTTGGAATGTTTTTTTATCTTTATGATTCTTTTTTAAATTCTTATCTTGAGAAGTTAAACTAGACCCAAGTTCTCAAAAGCTTTTAAAACTTTGACTCTTTCAGGTGTTTATTTTTAAAGGATTTAAAAAAAATAAATAACTTCTTAAATCTGAGATATATATATATATAAAGTCAGGTCAGAGTATCAATGATAGGTTTCTTGAAAGAATGAAAAAAGTAGGACATTTCTGGAGAAGAAAAACATTTTTTATAGGATGTAATTTTTTTCCATTTTAAGACATTTCTAACTTGTGTCATACTCAGCATCACTTTTGTAGTTGTAGTCATCTAAAACTTTGGTTTCCAGTGTAATACAGTCCCCATTCAGTACTTAGCAGTCAGCAGTTTTCATTTTCATGATTAGAGAAAAACATGCTGTGTCTCCAAATGTGGTTTTACTCGGAGGACCTACAGCTTCCTCTTCTGAAAATAGTATTTTTCTCAGCTCTTAGAATCACGCCTCTATTTTAGTGTGCACCTCATGGTGTGTATGCACCTTAATCTTACTATGATTAAGATTTTGGGATTTTTTTTGTTTTAAATTTTCCTTAAGGGGATTTTAAATGTCTAAATCTACTGTGGATAATAGTGTGGATAAGATGACCCAAGGTATTGAGAATGGAAAAAAAAGAATACATTTAACATTTTTATACATTTTACATTTAGAAAGATTTTCACTTTTATCTATAAATCAACATATAATTGCCACCAATTTATAGATAAAAAGGCTAAGAAATAAAGGAACTTTTTAGATTTCTTAAGAGTGAATCTTTAGTTTGTTGCTCTTTTTCTGGTAAACTTCAAAGTTTTTTTCTGCTTGGGTCCCACACCTCACCATGCTTAAGTCATAGTATCTGGTATGGAACTTAAGCATCAGATAATTGTATTTTTTCCCATAACTTAAAGTTTAATCATTAAGTCCTTTGTTAGCACCCCACCTCCCATCTTATTTTCTTATTATGGGCAAGCTCAAAAATCCCTAACAGATCAAATTGCAGAGTTTAGAAACTCTGATGTCAGCAAAGCTAGGAAGTTTTTCATTGGAAAGATTTAACATTACTAGCCATCTATGCACATTTCAATGAACTACTGCCAGTCATAGTGTGAATGGCTTCAGATAGGTAGCATGGTCCTGTAACTTTCTCTATTTGCTGCTTCCAGTAGTCCTTGAAAACAGGTGAGGCCTTACTAAGTTTTCCATTTTCTACACAACTATCTCATTTTCTTTCTCGTGTTTAGAAACTCCTCAGCTATTTGGAAGAGTAAGACCTGAGAAGATGCTGAGTACTCTGGTTCTTCATTTGACCAGTCATTTTATTGGGCATCTACAGTGTACTAGGTCCACACTTAGGTTGTGAGACAAGCTTTGTAATCTGTATGTCTCCATTCGGTGTTGGAAGTGCATAGCGGCTGTTACTATAGGCAGAGAAAGACCAAAAGTGAACCTAGCTCCAGGTTCTGGGAAGGCTTGTGAGTTGCCTCTACTGAGCTAAAGAGTATTAGCGTAGTCATAGACAAAAGGCAGGGAAAAAGTGGCATTCTGTGGAGAGGTGAATGGCGAGAACTATTGCGTGGTTTGGGGAAATTTGCCCCCTTGATAGGTCTGTAATTGTGGGGGATGTGGGGTGAATTCCATAGAGACCAGATTATGGACGGCCTTAGGGCCTGATCCTGAAGGTGAATTTTGCCACAGTTCATGTTTCCATTTCTTCCGTGGTCCCTTGAGGCTGTGGAGAATAGGTTCGAAGAAACAAGCCAGAGGTGGTTAGGCAGACCTGAGGCCATGGTGAGTGTAGAGCTTAAGGCCAGGGAAGAAGTTGTGAAGAAAAGGTGATTCAGAACTAATTACTAAATGAAATTGGCCAGAGTTGACAAAGTAATCTGAATAATCCTAATAGGAAAAGGAGCTAACACCCAATGCTTATGTTTGTTGCTGTGCTAAGCATTTTACTTGTATTACCTTTAATCCTCACAATAACTGTGGAATATATACTATTGTAATTCCCAGTTTACCATTGAGAAAACTAAGGCTCAAAGTTTAACTGGCAGCTAGTTAAGTAATAGCACCAGGACTAGAATCTAATTTGAATCCCCAGCCTGTGTTTCTTGCCCTACCCCTGAAGTAATTTAAGGGAATAAAATTTACCTATCATAAAACTCAACCGTTTTAAGTTTCTGCTTTTTTTTTTTTTGTAATAGTGCAGTCATCTCAGCTAATACGAGAACATTTTCATTACTGCAAAAAAGATCTTATTCCCATTTGCAATCACACCCATACCCATTTTAAGCCTCAGGCAGCCACTGATCCACTTTCTGTCCTGATTTGCCCTTTGTGGACACTTTATATAAATCTTTATATAAATGGAACCAAATAATGCATCTTTTGTATTTGGCTTCTTTCTTAGCATTGCTTTTGCATATATCAGTAATTACTTTCCTTTTTATTACTGTCTAGTGTTCTGTTGTATGGCTAAGCCACATTGTGTTACCCATTCACTCGTTGATAGATTCATGAGTTGTTTGCACATGCTGTTGTGCCATTTGTGTACACATGTTTAAGTGGATACATGTTTAACTTTTAAGAAACTTCCCAACTTTTCTAAAGCAGCTGTAGCCTTCCCCCTTCCTACCCACAGTGGAAGAGGGCTCTGGTTTTCCACATCTGTGCTAACACTTGCGATTATCTGATTTTTAAAAAATTATAGCCGTCCTAGTGGATGTGAAGTATTTCATTATGGCTTCAGTTTGCATTTCCCTAATAGCTAATGATGTTTTCATATGCTTGTGAGCCAATTGTATTTCCTCTTTGGTGAAATGTCTATTTACATTTTTGTTCTTTTTAATCCAGTTTTATTTTTATTGAATAGGAAGAGTTAATGTATTCTGGATACAAGTTCTTTATAAGAAATGATTTGCAAATAATTTCTCCCACCCTGTGACTTGTGTATAATTTCTTAATGGTGTCTTTTGAAATGCAAATATTTTTAATTTTAATGAAGTCTAATTTATTAGTTTTTCTTGTATAGATTGTCTTTTAGTACTGTATTTCCTGCGTAACTTGAGGTCACAAAGATTTTTTCTCCTGTTTCATTCTGAAAGTTTTATAGTTTTTGCTGTTAAATTTGGGGATATGAGCCATTTTGATATATAGGGTGAGGTAAGGATATAAATTCCAGCAGATGGCCAATGACCTCGACACCATGTGCTAAAAAAAAGACTTCCCTCATTGCACCTCTGTCAAAAGTCAATTGAGCATATGTGTAGGAGTTTAAGTTTTGAAATTGTTAAGTGTAAATTCTCCAACTCCATAATTTTCCATATGTGCAGAGGTAGAAACATTAATTTTTCATACTTGGTATTCTGAGGCCTTTGGATTTATTTCTATGTAGATTTTAGGATCTGCTTATCAGTTTCTGCCAAACAGACTGCTAGGGTTTTTATAGGGATTATTTTGAATCTATGTATGAGTTCAGGAAGATTATCATGTTAACATCGAATCTTCCAGTCTATAAGCATAGAATATCTCTCCATTTAGTCTCACCTTTAATTTCTCTCAGCAATGTTTTATATGGTACATGGCTTCCACTTCTTTTGATAAAGTTAGTCATAAAGTTAGTCATATTTATTCTTTTTTTTGTGGAGGTGGGTGGGTCAGGGCTTTAGCTCAGTGGTTCCACCACCTACCTCCCAAGCGCAAGGTCCCAAGTTCAATCCCCGGTACAAAAAACAAAAAAAAAGGGACATATTTATTCTTTTTTGAGTGGGGCTATTTTCTTCTGAATTTGTGCTCTGACATTCTGCTGAAGGAGGATTGATTCCCAAGCTGAGTGGAAGGGTGGATGATGGGGCCACCATATGATAAAAAGACTTCAGGAGAAGGGGCCAGTTTAGCTTTGGTGGGAAAACTTCTGTTTTGACATGAAGAATTTTAGGATTCGGGATTGACAGTTCGTATTGTCTGACAGGCAGTTGGCTGCTCCAGAGAGCTCGGGCTGGCCAGCATGAAAGATGTATAGTCATGAGAGAGTGCCCACCCTGGGAGGAGGTGCCAACAGAGGATGGAGAGTCAGTGCTGACAAAAACAACTGGAGTTCGTTTTAAATTATAAGCCATGAGTAATAACATTTAGCAGAGTCCACTTTGACAAAGAACAATGTTCCTTTGCATTTATCAGTTCAGTAAAGTGGACTAAAGGCTGTCAAGTCTGTAGGGTAGTCTGAGTTGAGTTGCTACTGAGTGTGACCTTAAAACAAGTTATATTCTCTTACTGGGTCCACTTTGCTCAGCTACAAAGTATGAGCATTTAAGAGGTGCCAGAGAGAGGAACAGTCATGAACTGACTCCACCATATTTGAGTGCCCAGTGACTGGAGTCTGCCTTGGATATGGACTTTGCATGTGTGACTGGCCATTCTTTTAGGTCCTAATAGAATTGGGATGGGACAGGACAAGTCCTTGTCCTTGTGGAGCTTATATTCCACTTCCTCCTCATCTATAAAATGGATATTGTAGTTTTTATTTCATAGTTCTGAGGACTAAATGAGTTAAAGTGCTTGAAAGTGTCCTCCCACTAATAGTTTGTAATATTATTTATAATCATGGCACACAGTGCTACGTTCTAGTGACCAAGAGGGAGATGGCCTTGTTTTTATGGACCCAAGAGCCTAGAGGAGAACAGAGGAAAAGCAATAAACTTGCAGATGATACATGAGAGAGAAAGCATGCTTGGTACAGTTTAAGATGATGCCAGGGCTGATGAAGTAGATTTTCCAAGGAGGAAATGATCAGTGGTATAAAATGCAGCAGAAAGGTCAAGTGATGGGAGACTGAAAAGTCAATTTGAATTTACAATTAGGAGCTCTTTGCTGTAGTGCTGTCCCTTCTAGAGCCCCAGTCAGATTGCAGTGATCACAGGTGAAAGTGGAAAGTGATGGGCCTCTCAAAAGATGTGGATGAAGAGTAGCTGGAATGAAAGATGCAGTTAAGTCAGAGATGGGGAGGAGGGATGAATATATATGGAAAACTGGTAATTGGAAATCAGTTTGACTTCAAAATTCTCAAGTACCTCTACAATAAGACCCTTTGGTTTTATTCCACTGTTGTATTACATATTCTTAAGTATTAAAACAATTATTAAACTTTCTGTAATTCAGATTTGGGTTTATTTGGAGGAAAATCAACATAATCTGAATATAAAAGACAGCCTGGAGAAAACAGCTATTTGTGAGCATCATTGACTTTGTAATTATTTAAACATTACTGCCATGTAGGAGATGTGACTTAGAAATAGCAATGTTCAAAGATGAAAAGATTACCTTCTCCATAAGCTAGATATCAGTCAGTATTTGTCTTTGTTACTTTCTCATCGACAGGACACAATACTCAACACATAGCTTAAAGGAGAGATTTATTTTGGATCATGTTTTTAGTCCACAGATGGCTGGCTCCAAGGTGGGAAGGGCAATGTGGAAGAGTCTGGTGGAGGAAAACTGCTCACTTGATGGCAACCAGGAATTAGAAAAGGAGCCAGAAAGGGAGATGTACCCTTCCAGGTCACACCTCCAGTGACCCACTTTTTTTGACCAGGCCCCACCTCCAACATTCTAGATCTAAACCATAACAGTATTGAACAGAACAGCCAAGTCCATCTTGAGTTAATAAGCTCTGTCACAAATTCATGGTGAGTCTGGGCAGATAGATCACTGAGCCTCTCTGCTTAGTTTTCTGATGTGCACACTCTGGATGTAGAAATGGAAAGCCAGAGTTTGAGCAGGGTTCTGCTCTAAGACAGGCCTATTTGTCTCCTCTATGCTGGATAAATGTCAAGTGTTAGCAAAGCAATGGCAAAGATCAAGCAGTCCCTCCCCTTGTAAAACGGTGGGGAAGGCAGACATGGGTCATGTGACTATCCACTTCTATGGCAGGGACCACGAAGGAAGGGCACCCGGAGCCATGAGTGCCTTTAGTAATCATCTTAAGCCTTGAAGTGGACATTGGGGGGATGTAGTCTTGATAATGGGCAGAGGAGACTGGCTGGAAGCCAAGAAAGATGAGGCAGCTTTTCACAACCTGGGAACAAGGAGAGCAGAGTAGCCCATGTTGACAAACAGCTGGAGTCACAGACATGAAACCTATCAGCCCTGTCTGTGCCATGAGTAATCCCATTATCAGTTATCTTTGAAAAGGAACAATGACAATGACCCTAAGAATTTGTCAGTTTGGTAGAATGGAGTAGGAGCCATCAAATTTGCATAATCTGAATTTGCTTCTCAGTGTGACCTTGGGCAAGTCACATTCCCTTTCTGGGCCTCACTTTCCTCAGCTATAAAATGTCAGAAGAGAATGTAAGACAATGGACCTCTGCCATGTCTGCAAATAAGAATCACTTGGAGAGCTTCTAAAAGTACTGCTGTCTGGGCCTGTCCCAGACCAGTTAAATCAGGGCTGTTCGGAGTCAAGCCCAGGAATTAGGTTAGTTTTTGTTTTTTAAGTTAAACACTGATACAGTCCAACATTTCATGATTCGGTAATCTAATCCCTAGAACCTAAATTGTTCTTTGTAATGCAATTGTACAGAAATATGCTGCAAGAAATTGGAGCCTTGGGCATTAAACTCTTGCTGAGAAACCATGAATGACCTGCCTCTTAACAAGCAAAGTGCATTGGCCCTTAGAGAAAGAAGGGAGATGGCTCTCTGCACATTTTTCTTTTTTCTTGTAGCTCACATGTCTTCTATCATTATCAGGAAACCACCTTAAATCACATTAGAGGATTTTTTACTTGGAGGTCTTCAGTGGTACAATGGAAAGAACATGGGCTTGAAAACAAACTCGGAGGCAAGTCTGCTTTTCCACAAATGTGGCTGGACTTAATCTCATGAATGCAATGGGGAAGCCAGGCCTTGCCTGCCACTGTTCTGATCATTCCTGGAGCAGGGATGCTAAGTGCAGCTAGGGAAGAGGTGCAAATGTTTGTACTGGGGAAGGGTCATATTCTTATTTAAAGACTTTTCCTCTGTAGACTTTTACCCCCAAATGAAATATAGGCCAAGAAAAGAAAGTGTACAAATAAACATGTTCTATATTCCTGTTAATTAGAGAAATGAAACTGAAACAATGATTGGAAAAGACAGTTGTCCAAAAGGATAGTGTTCATACTCTGCTAGGAAGAGGAAAATTGCACTCCAAAAATGTACCACTTTTCCATTGTCAGAATTTATATATTCTTTGATCTAGCAGTACTACTTGTATGAGCAGAAACAAGTGAGAAAAGGTATATGTAAAGGGATGTTTGTGGTACCATTTTTTTATAATAGAGAAAAAATGCCCATCAGTAGATGATAGGTTAAATTATAGTATATCCTTACAAAACATTTAGGAAGCTTTGTATGTACTGATATGGAAAGATACTTGTGAGTTATTGCTAAGTGAAAAAAGCTACAAAGCTATGTTCCTATGGGCCTTAGCTGGCTTTTGGCTTCTGGCTTTGCCTCAGACCAGCCTGGACGTGTGATTGTGTCAAAGGTCATGAGTGGGTGGGGAGGGAAGTTGCTAACTGTGAGTGTGAGAACCATGGACCCTTGGGAGGGTCATGTGAAATTGTTTGCCCGAGACTTGGAGGGTTTTGACGGTAAATTGTGAAAAAAAATTGGAACTGATGGCCTTGCATCTGGGACATAAGGATGAGCCGTATGGAAATGAGACAGGGCAGTGAGTAGGGGGGCAAAGGTGCCTAACAAGGGCTGGAGACAGGAGAGGAGAGGGGAAGCAGAACATAACCACCCCCATTCACCATGAACAAATGCTATGCTTTGGGAATCCAGTGAAGGCTGGTCCTCTCTGGAGGGGTTCTCAGACTGCTCTTCCTCAGTCTGTACACTCGTTTTCTCCTTTACTGTTCATCAGTCTGGAGAGGGCCAGCCCTGAAAGATAGCAGGTGGCCTTTAGGGGACAAAGACCAAGAAAAGCCATGTCTTGATTTTTCTAAGGCTAACATGGCCCGAGGATGAAAGCATGCTGCATTTTACTATTGAAGCTGAGGTCAGGATGATGCCCAATGATGGAAAGTTTGAAAAGCAGTTATAATATTTTAAAGGCAGATGTCTCAGAAATATGAAGACCTCGAAATATGGAGAGAGTCTCAGATCAGACACCTCACATTCTCTTCATGCTGAATAAATCGATGTCAGACTTAAAGCTTCTTTTTAAAAGGATACCTAGGAAGCCAGTCTTTTCATCCCTGACCAACCCTGATCAGAAATCACGGGAAAGTATTTATTGATTTCAGGAAGACGGTAGAGGCAGTTTTAAACCTGGATTGTTCTGTCTCTTAAAAATCACTGGATGATCCATTAGTGCAGAGTAGCCTACTTTGAATTTTATGGATCACCAAAATATTCTCTAAGATTTAGGCACTGTCACAGTTTTCTGTTTGTATTTTGTCAATATTATGTTCATAAAAATATGCACAAAAAGGAAATAAAATATAAATCAAAAGTGAACAATCCTTTTAAATTAAACATATATAACTTTAAAAAATACTTCATATTGATTTTTATTTTTAAATCTCTGCATCGCTTCTTGGCCTTTTGGCTAAGATCAAGTGTAAATCTCTGCAGACCAGGAGAAAACTGTTTGGGTCAGCCCTGGTCCACACACTGCACTTAGGTGCTCCTGAATATTGTGTGTTTCAATACAAGATGATATGAGTGGAACAGGTGGTTAATAGAAAATTAGATTCTTTAGCCAAACCAGATGATAATCTGCCCTGAATCAATATACTATTAGTCCTGGAGACCAATAAACATACCGTAACTATTAATTTATGGATAGGTTCTTGGAAATAACTTCAGAAAAGGAATCCAAGCTTGAACCAGTCTTTGTTACACCAGGTGGAGTGTGTTTAGTCAGAGTCCTAAAAAGGGAACTATATAATGTATTTTTTAAAATCCACTGTAATCTACAAATTAAGTTTGAGATAAGCCAAGAGAAGGGAAGGAAATGAGAACTTAATTGAAGCTGATATAAGAAATTATGAACTGGGTCGGGGATTTAGCTCAGTGTTTCTGCTGCCTGCCTTGAAATCAGAAGGTCCAGAGTTCAATCCCCGGTACCAAAAAAGAAATTATGAACCATGTAAAGAAACCCCAAAGTTCTTTGTGATAACGTATTGGTAGACATTAGGGACAACATACCCAGAAGTCAGTCCCCAGACAACTTCACATGAGGACCAAGAGGCCAAAAAGAAGCTGCCTAACCCAGCAAATGTCCAACAGCCGGAAAACTATGTTGGGGGTCTTCAGGACATCTCAGATCACACCCAATGTCAAATTTCTGTCTTTCGGTGGTCTAGTTTGTGGTTGGCATTTTACAGATGAAGAAGCAAGCCTAGAACCTCAAGGGACTTACTCAAGGTCTTGCGACTAGGCAGGGACTAGACTTTACCTTTCCAAGCCTGTGCTTCATCCTGAGGCTGAGTGACAGTAGCAAGTCAGAAGCAGGAAAGTGGGCACTATAACTTTGCACTCTTCCTGAAGCCAGCACCCCCCCAGCCTGACAACAGAGAAGAGAGGAAGGCAGATAAATGTAAAACCAACAAACCCAGTCACAAATAGAAGATGATATTTTGGTTCAATTAATAGAAGTAAAAGCTTGACAAAAATAAGACTTAATGGAATTACTGTGTAGGTTGGTACATGTAATACAGTTCGTGAGTCACATTCACTCAACATAGTGTTATTGACTATGTTCCAGTAAGGGTCCATCAGAACAAAGTCAAATTTTGTTCACTATACTCCTTAAAAAACAACCCCAGAGCCAGGTGTGGTGGCACACACTTGTAATCCCAGCACTTGGAAGGCTGAGGCAGGAGGATCACCGAGAGTTTGAGGGTAGCCTGACCTACACAGCGAGACCCTGTCTCAAAAAACAAAACAATTCAAAACAACCCAAACCACCCTCCTTGAAGTCCTCAGTAATACTTTCTTGGATTATTACAAAATTGAAAGAGTTATTTGAACTGGAAGTTAGACTATGCTCTCAGTTATCCAGGTCACTTATTCTAAAACTTTAATGTACATACAAATGACCTGAGGGTCTTGCTCAAACGCAGATTGTGATTTCAAAGGTCTGCCATTTGCTCTGAGATTCTGTATGGTTTATAAGCTCACAGGTGTGGTTGGTGCTGTTACCCTAGGGACCACACTGAGTAACAAGGTTCAAGGCCAGGGGTCCTGAAGAACAGTCAGTAGGAAGTTCAAGTTCGTTGGGCTCCTCCCCACCTACCACACCCTTGACAGACTGAGGCAGCCACCCTACATAACAGCTTCCTGTACAGAGCTATGGAGATGAATGGTCATTTGCCTTCTTCCTCCATGTCTCCACAGACTTCATTCACTTCCTAGGCTCAGTATCTCTGAAGGGTTTGTTCTGGCTGCTGGAGATGCTGCTTTTCCTTCTCAGAAGGCAACTCTGCAAGCCCTTAAGGGAAAAGGGTGAATAGTTGCCTCTGGGGCTTTCTTGGAGCAGCTCCCAGCAAGTGAAGAAAGTGCCAGTTGACATTTTCTCCATTAACACACCATTTCTCTTCCTATCTTGCCTGCAGGTGGACCAAACTTTTTAGCAACAGTTCTTGGGTAGACAGCCTCCAGTCCTTGTTTGCTTCCGTATGTGTGTTTCTATGGGCAAGGGAGATAATGAAATTTAGCTTAACCGAGCTATGGGTTGGAAGTTATAACCTACCTAATTCCTTAATTAAGCTATCAATTAAGGCTGTATCTATGCCACCTGCTATGCCTGGGCCTTGTGCCATGTGGAAGTGCCAGCACTGACAAGCTTGTCCCCGCAGAACCCAGAACTCTAGTCAATCTTCAGTCATTGCTCTCTTGCCTTCCCCCTGGCTTTCTAAATGATTTTTTTAAGTCCTCTTATACACAGGTTGCCCAACTCATCTGTCATATGTACGGGGCTACAGAATGTTCAAGTCAACCAGCAGACCAGCTGGGCCTTCCAAGGGGTCTGACTTCCTCAAGGAGAATTTGTCTTGACCATATGTGTATGGGGGCAGCCACCTTCATTCCAAAAATGGTTAGAGAAGGGAGGAAGGTAAGATTCGTTACAAATTTTATCTTTATGACCTAGTTGAGTGGTGAGTATCACTTGTTGAACGAATACATGACTGAAAACAAAAGCAAGAAGGAAAAGGCTTTGTATATGAAGTATGTATGTCACCCCAATGCATTAGTGGCACAAGCCTCTTGTCTTATGCGTGCTGGGAGCCTGCTGACACATCTTTCTTGTTCCCTCCTAAGAGGGGAAGACTGACTCACTTCATGTGGTCATAGCTAGCTCCTCAGCTGTAGAGTGGGGTTCTCAGGCTGTAGAACTCCTGGTTCTGCTATCAGCCAGATCCTGGACTAAAACTTCTGTCCTGATCTTATCTCCACATGTGTCTAAACTGTTGAGCTGTTGGAATGTCCATGACATGTGCATAGCCCTTACCTTACCCTGCTATGAGTGAGGGAGTGGTGAGTTATGTGGGAGGCCTGGCATTGCCCATGCTAAAGCACTTCCCAAAGAACTGGCATTCTGGAAGCGAGACTTGGGCTTCCAGCCACACTGTGCTCTTCACCTTGGGCACCTTGAGACTTTACCCCAAGATGTTAACTGTATCTCTATTTATGAAGGAGGATCACACCTAAGGTCACAAGGAGTGTGAACCACACACTGATGGTGAGTCTGCTGTTCACTCACTAAATGTAAGGCGAAGGGCACTCAGGGAGCCAGCATACCTCACTTTCCCTGCCGAGGAAGTGCCAAAGGTATCTCTGGCTTAGTTACCAACTGAGCAAGGATCCATACCTGATCAGTTTGGATGTTTTCCTAGGTGGCTTGAAGCAAAGAATAACTGTCTTTTTTTTATGGTACCGGGGATCGAACTTGGGACCTTGTGCTTACAAGGTGGGCTGCGGAACCACTGAGCTAAATCCTCGGTCCCAAGAATAACTGTCTTGTATTCCCTTTTCCCTCCCTCCCTTTAGGGAATGTGCATTGAGCATTTTCTCTGTATTAGGCAGTTTCTGGGCCCTGGGAACACAGCAGTGATGAAACAGATAAGGCCCATACTCTCAGAGCCTCTGTCCCAGCAAGGAAAGCAGACACAGCAAGGCCAGGCATGGTATGTCAGAGGTGGTGAGGGCTACAGAACAGTTAAAGCTGAGAGGAGGAAGGATGGAGGGCAAGTGCTATGATCAGAGCAAGGACCTCTCTGAGAAGTTGCCTTTGGGAATATACTGGAAGTAGCTGAGAAAGCCATCCAGGTACTGGGAGGAGACTCACATGCACAGCAGGAATGGCACATGTACCTGCTGTGAGGCAGGAGTTCCCTGGTGTACAGGAGGGGGCAGGAAGTGGAGGAGAGCAGGAGATTCTAAAACAGAGGCCAGACCACCAGACCATGAAGTCACCAGGAGGACTTGGCTTTAATCTGAGAAAGATGGGAGGATTTTGAGCAAAACACAGGTGTGACTTCTGTCACAATCCCCCTGGCTGCTGGTTGAAAAGTTCCCTGGCTGGTGGGGAGGTGGGTAGCAGCAGGCAGGGGTGAGAGCGAGTCCTGGCTGTCAACGAGGAGAACCAATAATGGCTCAGACAAGGTCTGAGTAGTGAAGAGGTGACAAGTGGCCAAATCTGAATGTGATTTGAAGATAAACCTTTGCCATTGGGTTGGATGTGAAGTATGAGAAGAGATGTGACAGGTGATACCATGGGGTTTTGCGGGCTGGGGAGAGTGGTTGAATTATTTGAAAGGTAATGTGACATTAACTGGGAAGGGCAGACAGAGGTGCCAAGGAGTGATGGGAGCTCAGCATGGGCCATGATAAACCAGAAAGAATCAGAACAACCTACCAATGAAGCTCTTCCTCCATGAGAGGCTCAGTATGAAGCATTTAATGGGCACAACAGCACTAATATCTTCTCCATTTGAGATATAAAGACATTGGGAGTTTGCCCACTCATAGCCTTAGCAGACCTCTGTGACAAAATAGATCCAGTTTCATTATCTCTCTCAACTGCACAATTTCCAGGTTGGCACTGGCTCCTTACAGTGTTAATGAAGACATGAGTTTTCTCCTTTTTCCTTTTCAGCAGTGGGAGACTCACAGCTTTGTTCTACTACTGGGGCTCTTAGATGCTCCAAGGGAACCTGGTAAGTTGGTGAGCAGGAACAGGAGCCTGTGGGTGCTTTCAGGGCCTGGACTGACAGTGCCTCTGGCCTGTGTGGGTAGAAGCCAAGGAATAGGTCTCAGGAGCCCGGGGATGGCCAAGAAAAATGAGGTATTTGAGGTTAGCAACCAAGTAACCAATGGGACATCATCACTAAAGTAGGAAGACTGGAAGCCAGCTGCTGGGAGGTGAGCTATGTGAAGCCAGGAATGAGTGACAGCCACCTTAGGATGAAGCCTGTGAGACAAGGTGGCCTCTGGTTCCTTCTTGTCTGAGCCTTCCTAACTGGGAAAGTCTTAGAGGCCATAGTGTATACTGAGAAGAGAAACTCAGAGGAGCTCCCATCCTACCCCATTTAAGGAGCGTATAGTTACCTGCTGCCAAATAACAAATCATCCCCAAAAATGTAATGACTTAGCCATCATGCAGCATAGGCCCAGTTTAATTGTGTGCTCCTATGGCCAGAGACATCTCTGAGTCTTCCTCACTCACAAGTAAGACACTGGGGATGGGGTGGGACCCTTGGACTCCTCAACCTCAGGGAGTGTGTGTGTGTGTGTGTGTGTGTTCTCTACTCATGGTCTTTCCAGCATGGTGTCTTCAGAATAGTGACACTTCTTATCTAGTGATCAGAATTCCAAGCTATGTATCCCTAGAGGGAGAGACAACGGGCAAGCCATATCCCCTTTTATAATCTGGCCTTGGTTTTCTCTTCTGCTGCTGCCTGCTTGTTAGAAGCAAGTTCCTGGAACTTTCCCTTATTTGCAGGTGGGAGACTCAGATTCTGCCTTTTGCTGGGAGCACGTCAAAGATTGCTGCACATTTTACACCCCATAGAAGCCTGTGACAGTCTGGGGACCTTTTAATTAATTATGTCCTGTGTCAATGGAAATTCTTTTGATGCCTGCCATGGCTGGCGATGCATGTGGATGTGTAGAGGGATGGTGTGACATGCACACAAGTGGCTACATTTTCTGGGACTAACCAGTATGCCTATCTGGTCATCAGGGAAACCTCCATATTTTTTTTTCTGTGACTCAGGATGACATACATCAGCAGAGTGAGTAGTAAACAAGAAAATGACTTTGACTTTGGTTTGAATTTGGTTTGGAATAATAACTGCAGAAAATATGTGCTTGGGAAACAGTGGTTTTCTGGCCGTTGCCAGTTTCTTCCATTACTGTTGGAACAGTGACTTGAGCCCTCACATATACAGCTCTTTCATTCCACTGACATCAGTGTAAATGGCATTTAACTTGGGGTTCCTTGTGCAGAAATTGGACTACAAATAATTAATTGTTCTGTTAGGGGGAGTTGAGGCTTACTGAATTCAAATGAACTTCCAGGCAGTATCTGAAAGCCTGTAAGGAGCTTGACTGCACCATGGGATGTTTGTCCAACACCTACTAATTGGGAGACCCATCCTGGGGCCTAGCTTGAATGTGTTGGGAAGCACCAGCAGTGTCACTCTAGCCAGTGTACTGGAGCACCCTCATAAGTCTCCTTCTACTCAATGAGGGTTTATTTAGCACTTACTCTTTTGCTAAAGACCCCGATAGCCCAAAGAGCTGGGCAAGTGACAAAATGCAGAGCACTATCAGCAAGAGTTCATATTCACTGCAGCTACACCCTGAAAGGGGAACCCTTATCCTCCTGGATGCAATTCCCTGCACTGTCCAGCGTTGTCTAAACACAGTCCAGGTTCACCATTTTGGGGAGACCCACAACTGACAAAGCACTGACACTGGGGGTTTTTCATGTTGAATCCCAGCATTATTGACCTGCCAGGCTGGGCAGATTCCCATGACACCAAACCCAGGCAAGCATTTCTGTGCATGAGCCTGATAATATATAATTAGGCAAATATTGCAGGAGTTATGTAAAAATAAACGAGGGTTGGAGATGTAGCTCAGTGGTAGAGCACTTGCCTAGCAGATGTGAGGCCTTGGGTTCAATCCTCAGCACTAAAAAATAAATAAAATAAAAAGGGAGAGAAAAGGAAGTAACAGATAATCATATAAATTTGGGAAATTGAGCTCAATAAAGATAAGCAAGTTGTTTTCTTTTTTTAAACAGGATTTATCGGGACATGTAATATGCCACCAGGCATTGTGAATGTCCAAAAATCTATACAGTATTTTTTCACACATTATTTGACTATAAGACTCATTTTCTCATGATCCTGTTGGGTGAAGAGTATTCTATTAGCAACTTTGTGACATACTGCTACTCAAAGCTTGACCATCAGAACAGGGTCATTCAAAGGATGACTGGTTACTCATGGGCAATGAGCTAAGAACAGAAATAACACAAAGCTTTTAGAAACTTTTATAGCTTTCATAACTTGACAGAATAACTTCTATATCTTTTGGATCTAATCACAAAGTAGTAGGGCTTACATTTCTTTGTTTTATTAACTTCATTTTCTTAGAAATTAATTTTTAAGGTACTTTATTTTTTTAAAATCCATCTGCAGCACACTGAAAGTTTTAAAAACTGGTCTTTCCCCTCATAATTTGAGAATGTCTTCATTAACATGAAACCCCCAACCAGACCTTGCTGGCATCAAGAATGGAGCGCAAAGGTTATCCCAAAGTCCAGACTACCTGCCCTTGCATGGAAGCCATCCTGGCCTTTGATTGCTTCTTCATCCATTATAACCTTGTCATTTTTACACAGATTCTCAGACTCAAGTTCCTTGCAGTGGATCATTTGCTCCTGCATCCATAAGAGGACGGTAGTATCAGGAGCCCTTGCCTGGAGAGAGGGTCCCGAGAAAGAAGGTAACAGTGGAAAAAAAAAAAAGGAAACAAAGCTTCTATAAATGAGGAGGGGAAGAAGGGTTGAAGGGAGGGGAGGAGAATTGGAAAAAAAGAATTAAGATATATTATAGACAGGTATAAATTCACTTTGACGAATGTGACCACTATGGATGGCAAATATGTACTAATAAATTTTTTTTAAAAAGAAAGAAGGTAACAGCTACCACGTGCTCTACACCACCTTTGACTCTGTTTCAGTGTCACCTCTTCTGGCCTGGGCACGTGGCAGCTCTGAAAACTTCAGAAAGTGTGGCACGCTCTCAGGAATGGGCACTGCCCACAAAGAGCATAGGCCTGGGAGAATTTAAGTAGGTGCTTTCCACAGTGCTTGGCTTTTGTTCTCCCTAATTGTGCTGGTCATGTGGCTTTCTTTTTCTCTCCTCTTTTCTCAAGTGTTCTCCAATAGAGGACTCATCTTTTAAAAACAGTAATTTCTGTAACAATGGTAATTATTTTAATTGGAATTCTTTTCAGGTAGATCCCTTTTGCCCACCTCCTCTTGAAAAGTGAATCAGGTCTGATATATTGTGTTTCCCTAAATCAATTTGGTATTATTTCCTTCTTAGAGCCATTAATAGGTAATGTGGGAGGGAAGTCAAAAACTTCTCAAACTTGCTATTTTTCAGGTTAGAATAATTACAAGTAATTTTCTTTGTTTCCAGGTAATAGTAGATAATCAGGTTTATGTAAGAAAGAAATGCACATTTTGTAGGGGGGTTGGTCCCCATTAAGGTTCTTCACACAAGATTAGAATTCTCAGAGTGCCACTTGGCTCCATTTTGTCACAGAAACCTTCTCAGCAGAATCATTTGATACTCATGCTTCTGGAGGATTTGCACAGCTAGGTCCTCAGGGTGAGGTGGACATGGTGTCCTTCTTCCCTCTTGATGGATTTTTCTAGCCTGGGCCTGACTTCCTGCAAAAGCGCAGGGGGCAGCAGCATATGCATTCCTGTGAGTCTTTTTGAAATTGGAGCAAAGAGTTTCATAGTCTATTCAGACAGAGCTATGTCCCCTAAATTCATATATTGAAGCCCTGATCCTCAATGTGATTGAATTCAAACCTTTAAAGAGATAGCTAATATTAAATGAGGTCATGAGGGTGGGGCCCTGTGTTAGAAAGCTTTCCTGTCTCTGGGACAAAATATCTGACACCTGCAATTTAAAGGAAGAGAGGTTTATTTTGGCTCATGGTTTCAGTGGGTTTAGTCCATGGTCAGATGGCCCAAGGTAGAAATGGCATGGTGGAAGAGCCTAGTGGAAGAAAACTGCTCATATTAGGACAGCCAGGAAACAGAGAGAAGGAAGGAGCTAGGGACAAGAATATGCTCTTTCAGATCGTGCCCCAGTGACCTACCTCCTAACAACACATTTAGCTACTGAACTCATGAGTGGATCAATCCACTGATGAATGTAGCACTTCCAGAAACCAATCATCTTTCAAAAGCTCTACTCTGAAGACATGGAACTTTGGGGGATGTTTTATGTGTAAACCATAACAGGTCCCAATCTGATAGGAGTTGTGTTTCTGTAAGAAGAAGAACAGGACACCAGAGATCTCAGTCTACCCTGTGAGCACAGAGAAGGCCCATGTGAGGGCACAGTGAGAAGTTGGCTGCCTACAACTCAAAAATACACCTCACCCAGAAACCAACCCAGTGGCTCCCTGACTAGTACTGTGGCCTCCAGAACAATGAGAAAATAAATTTCTCGTGAAGATTGCCCAGTTTGTGGTATTTGTCAAAGCAGCTGTAGCAGAATAAGACATGGTCACTCTCTAAGATTTACCTTTTACCAAATTTTCCTGACAGTGCCCTGGTGACACTGGATGGCTGCTTGGTTTTTCCTGGGAGCTCCTTAATTTTAGAATCATTTACCATCTGGATAATTTTCAAAACCAAGAAGTGCTGGCTGTCTTCCACTGAACAGTACTTCCTTGAGTGTATATCTTCTCACATTTCACTAGAAGCAGCAAGAAGCCAAATGGCTCCTTCAGCACTCTACCTGGATGTCTCCTTAGCCCTGTCACCATCAATGACAATTTCAGGTGCAATTTCTGCTTCTCACATTACCTCAGGCAATACTGTTGGTAAACTGTCTGCCACTACTACACAACTGTTCCTAATAAACCTTTTTCTCCATCCTTTATGCCCTTTCTTGAGGCCTCCTTAAAGAAAGTCATGCTTCTATGAAGTTTTCTACAGCTCTCAAAGTCAGCACAACACTTTGCCAAAATCTTCTTCCATCCCTGCTCACCACAGGGTCCCAAAACCATACCTATCTTTTTAGGTTTTCATTCTAGCAACACCCCAAATAAATCACCCCAACATATTTCCTCAAAATGTGGCTGCTTTAAGTAACAGTAAACATTCATTATCTTGCATGGTTTGACTGCTGAGCTGGTACCTCTGGCTCAGGTTCTGTTGAAAGGAAGGCTCCAGGCTGGAATCTATCTCCACCGCCACTCACTCCCATGGCTGGCAAAGTGATCACTCTTGGGAGGAAGCCTCTATTTCACACCTGTGGGTCTCAGCTTAGATGTCCTCACAATGTGGCAGCTAACTGAACCCAGGGCAAGTGATGTAAGAGAGAACAAGGAGAAACCATGGTATGTGCTGAGACCTAGTCTCAGAAGTCATATTATGATTTCTGCAGTGTCTTCTTGCTACACAAGTGAGCCCTCCTTGTTATGGGAGTGGACAACAGGACTAGGAGTCATTGTGGGGTCTTCAGGATCATTCACAGCAGCAGTGCTTCACCCTGTCATCTGAGTGTCATCATGCCACTGTCATTCAAGTTGTAGTACTGTGGGATTCATTCCTTCAGAGCCTTCCAAAGTAGATGTACTAATGAGAAGACACTATGGCCATATAATTCTCTCAAGGTCACATGGCTTGTGGCAGAGCCAAGATTTGAGAACAAGCCTTTCTCTGCAGCCCGGACACTCCTACCACCGAAGCCACTGATTGATCAAATGGGTCCCTCACCACTGGCCCTGTGCATCTCCAGGTTCTCTGTGAAAACGTGTTGATCACCTCTGCGATACTTATTAGGACAGGCAGTTCACATAGGTACTGATTAGAGCCACTGGATTGCCCAGGAGTTCCTGGAAAGGACAAAGGGATCCACTGGCTGCTCTCACTCTGTGCCTGTCTGAATGTGCATCCAAGTATTCATGTGTGGCCTGTGATGCCCCCAGAATCTGGCTGCCAGCCCTCCACTCCATCACCACAGCCCCTTGGGTCCCACAGTCTGGACTGCCTTTCTTCATGGCAGTTACGGAGGTCCGGTCATGGCCCCTTCTGCAAACCAGCTTCCTGTCTGCAGGAAGGAGCTGCTCCTGCTACCTAGCTCTGTCTCTGGGAGCAGCTTTGGCCAGAGAAGGGCCAGCAGAGTGGGTTGTTCAGCTAGCTGCTCTGTCTGTTTATGCTGTTGTGGATGGAACATGACAGGCCGCCTGTGCACAGCCAGTAAACCTGTGAGAATTTAGGTAATAATATAAGCAGCATGCATAGGCTCTGGAGTTGACCAGATCATAACTAGCTGTGTGGCTTTTGGCAGGTGGTTTAATCTCTCTGAGCCTCCTTGTTTTCATCCATAAAATGGGCATAAGGATGCCAACCTTACAGCAGCACTATGAGCGTTAAATATAAAGCATTTGTTGCCACATGGGCAAATGGACATGATAAAAAATGTAAGTTTCCTCACTTAGGAAGAAAGAAAGTCTTTATTTGGGGAAGGGGAAGTTTACCTTTAAGTTTATAAAAAAAAAATTAGTTTGTCTCTATTAGATCAATATGGGAAAAATCACTACATTAGGATCCCCAAACTCCCCCATCCAGTCTGTCCCAGGCAGACTTCAGGACATGCACCTTGCTTGGTCCACATGGTAAATTTGAACCCAGTTAAAATCAGAGGTTTCTTAACACAATAATCCTGTGATTTCAGAGTAGTCTTCTTTATTATGATTTTTTGAAAGGCCATGCTTAATATATTGCCTCTATACCTTGGTTTCCTTATCCCAGAGGGTAAAGAGTAGACCTGTGTCCTTAAATTGGCCCCTTCTGGGGACAGTTATCTGTAATTCCAAGGTCTCCTCAGTCTTTTATCCCTTTGCCCCTGAATTGCTGGCATCTCCCTAACACAGCCTAGCACTGGCACATAATAAGTGCTCAAGAAACCTAGAATGACTCCCAAGCTTCATTTCTCACCTTAGTTTATCTTTATTACGTCCCTCCCCAGCCACCCACTGCTGCAAGTGGAGCAGAAATTCCCATCTGCTGAGCTCTGCCTCTCTCGAGCAGCTTTGATGGTGCCCCTCCCTGCCTGGCCTCCCCCGAGCCCTGCTGTGTGCACATTTTCTCAGCTCTAATAGATTGTGTGTGCGGACACTTGATTAGAAAGGTGTGCTTACAGATAAAAGCAAGACAGGAACAGTAAAACTGCCTCCACTGTACAAACTCGGCTCTAATTCTACCGCAAATGATCCCCAAAGCTTAAAGAGGCTCACAACCTTGGCTCCCAGGCCTGGGAAGGATTAAGCGGGAGTCCACCTGGCTTTCCAGTGTCCCCTCAGGGTTCAGAAGGCTGAGTCCTATTAATACTGTCCCACATCAAGTGCCCTGTTGCAATTCTTCCCAGCCCCTACCTAGAGGTCTGCAGGGAAAAGAATGTTTTTAAATCAAGGACAAAACTTTGGCCTGAGCAGCTTGCAGGGACTCTGGGCTCTCAATAGAGAAATCTACCGTTCAGTGCAGACTTTGCCCACGAGAAGAATTCTCTGCAAACATCACCAAAGGCTGACCCCTGGCGAGTGCTTCTCTTCATCCAAAGCACTTTGTTTGGTGGCTGAATATAAACTTAGTACTTGGACATGGTGTGTCTGCAGTCCCAGACACAGCCGCCTTCACCTCTTCAAAGGACTGTCTGCAGCCCTACAAGTCCTCTAGTGAGCGCTATTCAGTTTACTAATAAATGGCCTTGACTTGGGTCTGCCTTCCCCACCCAGCCACCTGGCTGCTGCCAACTCTATCCAGGGCCTCTGGGGCTCCAGTGAGATGCTGTGGGGCCCAGTACTCTTTCTTCTAAGAAGCTGTTGCTCTCTGTCTTTCCAGATACCATGAGAAATCGGGGTCAGCCTTTGATTTTTATTTATTCATGCATGTTCTCAGAGGCAGTGTTGTTGCCAAAGGGTTTATGGACTTTTAAAGTTTTGGAGCCTGTGCTTTTATCACCACTGTTTGTTGACTAGAAGTACCATTTGGGGAAAGGTTCTGGTTGCCCTGTGCTGGGTGATGGATAAAGGATTTGCAATTCCCTTTTCTTTAAAACGTCCTGCACCCTAAGCATCTGCTTCCCAGCACCACCAGCTGCCCAGACAGGTATGGATCCCTGGGTTCAGGTACTGTGTCCACAGGTCCCACTTTTTATCCATTTCATTGCTGTCATGTGATTCATCGTACTGAGTCCAAGGGCTGAGAAGCTCCGAGTACACTACAGCAGTGATGCCATTCGGGTGCTGACAGATGTGTTCTCCGGGTTCTGACACAAGCACCTCTGAGCTGGCCTCATCCCACAGTAGCAGATCCAAGTTGGCTGTGTTGCCAGCAGGGCCACAGCATGCCCCGGGCTCAGAATTGAGTCTTAGTCAGCTGGGGTGCTGGGATAGCAAAGCATCTAGGCTGGGTGGCTTAGACATGGCTGACATCTGCTTCCCACAGTTCTGGAGGTAAAAAGTCCAGCTCAGGATTCTAAGGAGCGCCCACTTCCTCACTGATGGCAGCTTCTCCCTCTGTCCTCACAGTTAAAGGGGAGGATTCTGGTCTCTTCAGCTCCTTGTAACAGCATTAATCCCATTCCTGAGGTTCCCATCCTCAGAACCAAATCACCTCCTAAAGGCCCCACCTTCTAATACCATCTTTCATCTTGAGGATTAGGTTTCAGCATTTGAATATGGAGGACATGAGCATTCAGTCCACATACAGGTGGCAGTGGTCCTGTCATTAGCTGGAGGGAGCTCAGGAATGTGCTGTTCCTAACATGGCTCAGTCCTCTGTCAAGATCACAGGGGCTGCAGACCTAAGGAGCAAGAACATAGGGGAAGGCAGGCATCAGCAGAGGGTGAGCCTCAGAATAACCATTTACCCACTGTGACTTCAGGGTCATTCATCACTGCTTTGTTTCAGCTGCTGTGGCTCCTGACTGGGGACAATAGGATAACAAATGCCATGCAAATGAAGTAATGTATGAGAAGTGCTGAGCATAGTGTGGCAGGTGGAATTCACCCCCTTCCTAATTCCTGGAGCCTGTCTAGATGTTGTGGTTCATGGCAAAAGAGGTTCAAATTAAGGGACGAGTCTTACAATAGGAAGATTCTCCTGCATTATCTGGGTGACCTAGGCCTAATGTAATCACATGGGCCCTGTTATAGGCTGAATTATGTCCCTTAACCCCAATTCATATGTTGAAGCTCTAACCCGGTACCTCAGAATATAACATTTGGAGATTAGGTCTTTTAAAAAATTGGTTATACCAATTAATGGGTTTCATTTTGGCAGATTCATATGTGCATATAACTTACTTTGATCATTTTCCCCTCTTGCCCTATCTTCCTCCCAGTTCCACATTTTTTGGGGAGAGTTCAATGTGTATAGTATATTTTGCTCATATCCACCCCCAACTATCCACCCTTATACCCTTTCCCCTCCCTCTATTCCCTTCCCTTGACTGATAATAGCCTCCCTTCTACTTTCTTTGCATCTTTTTAGGGAGATTTTAGGGAGAATATGCAATATTTGTCTTTCTGACTCTGGGCTTATTTCACTCTACATAATATTCTCCAGATCCATCCATTTTCCTGAAGATGACAGAATTTTATTCTTCCTTATGGCCCCATTGTATATTTATATCACATTTTCTTTATCGGTTCATCTGGTGATGGGTATCTAGGCTGGTTCCATATCTTGGCTATTATGTGGAGATGGGGTCTTTAAAGAGGTGATGAAACTAGCAGTGAAGCTGCTGGGAGGGTCCTAATCCAATATTTCTGATGTCTTTGTAAGAAGAGGAGATGAGGACAGAGACACACACAGAGGCTTGAGCACAGGGGAATACAGGGAGAAGGGAGACATCTGCACTCCAAGGAGAAAGGCTCTCAGGAGGAACCAGCCCCAATCTTAGACTTCCAGCCTCTGTAACTGAGAAAATGAATTTTCATCCTTTAAGCCACCCAGTCTGTGGCACTTTGTTATGGTACCCATTGTTGACTTTTCCATCTTGGTTTCAAATTTAACAATAAGGAAACAAGCAAGAGAGGAGGATCCACAGTGCCAGTGTGGAGGTGCACTGTGCTTTCTGTGCCCTGGACCATGGTATAGGAGGGAGAGTTTGGCTGTGGCACCTCCTGCAGCAATGAGAAGCAGGTAGAGCTTGGCCTCCTGAGCCCTGGGCAGGGCACAGCATTCTTCTCCTATTACTTCATCCACCAGAACAAAAATCTCCTTCACCAGGGACCTTGACTACTCTGGGAGAAGTCCTTCCCTGTACCCAGGACAGATTCGTGACAGCTCAGTTTGACTTCACCACCTCTGTGGCTTCCCACCACTGTCTGTGGCTGCACCCAAATGCTGGCGCCTGAGGACACCCCGTCTGCCTGCTGAGGGGCCTCGGCATCTTACCAGAGAGCACCTGTGTTTGTCAGGGTTTCCAGAAAAGCAGAGCTGAGGGGATAAGTGCACATATATACACATCCCCATACACACAGAGGAAATGCACACATACACACGCACATGCACAAACCCAGACACACTCAGGAGACATACACAGAGGAGGTACACACACATATTCACACACATGAAGAGGCTACATATACACATGGGATATATACACATACACAGGATATACACACACGTATATATACATGCACAGGGTACACACACATATATACATGGCATGTGTATATACATATGTATGTATACACACATACAAGCTGAGATTTATATTGGGATCAGCTCATGTGATTCTGGAGTCTGGGAAGCCCCACCATCTTCCATCTGTGAGCAGATAACCCAGGAAAGCCAGTTGTGTCATTCAGTCCCCGTCTACAGGCCTGAGAGCCAGGGGCTTATGGTGTAAGCCCCACTGCAAGGGCAGGAAGTGAGATGAGGTCCCAGCTCATGCAGTGAGGCAGGAAGAAAGGGGACCAATTCTTCCTTCCTCTGCCTTTTGTTCTATCAGGCCCATATGGTGGGGATGAGTGCACCACCTCTCTTCAGTCCATGGGTTTGAATGTTGACTCATCTACCAGAATCCTCACAGGTGTACTTGGAAATAGTGTTTAACCAAAACTGACCACTTAGGAGCCAGTCAGGATGAGGTACAGAATGAACTATCACACCTGCCCCACTGTCACCACACCTCTGATCTTGTCACATCACCCAGTTGAAGTAGAAGTGACCAAGTTGCCTATGGTGGCTTATGGGAAGAGAATGGTAGGGCGAACTGACTGGGTCCTGGGCTCAGCTTGCCCCTAGACACTGGCAGAGGCAAGGATGTCACACTGTTTAAAGCAGCAATCCTACTCCTAGAGTCCAGCCCAGTTAGTATCCTGGAGTGTACCATGGATATGTCCCCTGGTCCCTAGTGGAAAGGGGCCTGAAAGGATGTTCTGGGAGTAACAGAGGAGAGACTTGGCAATGGTACCTACTGGGACAAGACACACCATTAGCCTTGGTTTAAATAATTTAGTTATGTAGTTTTAACAATCGTGCAAGCCTACCTCTGTCAGAGGTTACTATCATCAAAACCCTTGATATCTCTGCATGGTTGTGCCATCAGAATTCCAGTTCATTTCCCCTCTTTTTCCTTAAAGCTCTAAAATTGGTGCTGAGAAAGCCACTTGGAACAGATGGTATTGAAGATTCCTTTGAAATGGCCCACTGAGGCCCCATGAAAACATGTTCTCCTCACATGCAGTGCCTCTGTCCCGTGGCACTGTCAGGCGGTGAGGACAAGTGGGTGGGCTGCATTTCTGGCTGCTAGGAGTATGACAGCCTCCCAGAATGTGATGGCCTGGGGCTGCAATGGTCTGGCGCTTCAACATCTTCTACGTGACATCCAATGGCTTTCTTTGGATATTAGCTGTCACCTTCGGATATTAAGCTATCACACTTTAACCTGTTGATGACAACAATCTCTGGGCCGAGAAATCTCTGGGAAAGTTTTATAATCTCATCTCCCCAGCTTGGGGGTGTCTGTGAATTTGCCCTGCCCAAGAGAAAGTGGAGGTGTGTAGAATTTCTCCTTTCCTATTCCCTTCTGATACGGCAGGGTTAATGGAAAGTGTATCACAAAGGACATTACACTCCGAGTTATGTTAAACTGTTAACAAAAGAAAGCTTATGTGAATGGCTGGAACATGAATGGGTTAATTTTTCTCACATAACCAGATGTTTGGAGGTAGGCGTTTGCTACCTCCTACAGGTTGCTTTAACTGTGATGGTCAATCTATAGACTCTATCTTTATGCCCCCCCAAATTCATATACTGAAATCAACTTCCAGTGTGATATTGTTAGAAGGTAGAGCCTTTGAGAGGTGGTTAGGTCATGGTGTGGAGCCCTTACGAGTGAGATTAATACCCTTATAAAAAGACCATAGAGTTTCCACTCCCCTTTTGCCACATAGAGACACAACTAGAAGACAGCTGCCTATGAACCAGGAAGTAGGCTCTCACCAGACACAAAATCTACTGACACCTTGTAATGGTTTAGATGTAAAATATCCTCCAAAAGTCTCATGTGTTTAGAGATGGGGGCTTTAGGAAGATGATTGGATCATGAGGGTGTTGTACTCATCAGTGGATTGATCCATGGTGAGTTCACAGATGAATGTGCTGTTTGGAAATGGGGCTCAGTTGCAAGGGTGTCACTTAGGGGCAGGACCTGAAAGGGTATATTCTTGTTCCTGGCCTCTCCTTTCTCTCTCTGCTTCCTAGCTGCCAGGGGGTGAGCTATTGGAGGCTGATCAATCCTCTGATCTGCCTAGAAAGAGGGACAATGAAGTCGAAAGAAAGAAAGAAAGAAAGAGAAAGAAAAGAAAGAAAGACAACAGAGACTTGTTTAATTTCGTAGTATATGGGACGGCTGGAATTTAGCTCAGTGGCACTGTGCCTACCTCCAAAGTGCAAAGTCCTGAATTTGATCCCTGGTACTGAAACAAAAAATAAACAAACAAGCAAAAAACATAGCACATGGGGGACTGGGAGGTCAGTGCCTCAGAGTAGGCAAAGACAAAAGACTCCTGAGCCAGCCAGTATTTATTGGGTGTGCACAATAATAGGAGGGAGTATCTAGTGACTTAAGGGGCGGTGGTAATCCTATGTTGGTGAGGATCTTATGTTGATAAGGGCAGTAAGGACAGCATTCCTACAATAGTAGGTGAGATGAAATAGGCTAATAAAGAATGTGTCCTTGGGCCGGGGATTTAGCTCAGTGGTTCTGCCGCCTGCCTAGCAAGCGCAAGCATCTGAGTTCGATCCCTGGTACCAAAAAAAACAACAACAAAAAAACCCAAAAAAGAATATGTCCTTCTCCCAGGTGAAACCTTTCTTTTTTAATTATTACTGCTCAGTTCTCAAAGAACCAGGATGTCTTCAGCTGATGTACTTTTGGCCTTGACTGTCACAGTATCACAGGACCATTGAGGCCTCAACTTGTGACTGGAGGTAAAATAGAGTTATGTTTCTGCATGCCATAGCCCACTCTCAGGCAAGGTGACATTGGGCCTTAGACAGTCCGAATCATAATTTAATTATGAAATGATTTTTCCCCAAAATTATGTAGGATGGCTCCTGACAGTGAGCAGCTTTCTTCCACCATGCCATCTGCCATTGCATTTCTGCCTTGGAGCCCGCTGACTGTGCATGGACTGAACCTTCTAAAACCATGAGCCAAAATAAACCTATCCTCCTTCTAAGTTGCAGGTGTTGAGTGTTTTGTCCAAGTGATGGGAAAGTGACTAATATGCACCTTGATTTTAGACTTTCCAGTCTCCAATATCATGAGAAATAAATTTCTGTTGTTTATAAGCCAGCACTCTACAGCATTCTGTTTAGCAGGCCACACACACTAATATGGTATTTTCCAAGCTCTTTGCCTCATGGATACAGAAGAGATTCTGTAGCTCCAGACATCATTTCTGTACTCAAGTAGAAAGAAGTTAGGTGGGGAGTAGAATGAGCAACATCTATCTCTTTAATAAGAAAAGCAGTGCCTTCACAGAAGTATTCTCAACCAACTTTCCTTGGTCTCATTTGCCAGAAGTGGGTTCTATGGTCACCTTTTTCCAAGAGAAGTTGGGAAAGTAAGGAAGAGGACTGTCATGATTCATTATCTGTTGCTGGGCACATGGCCAAAGTATAAGAAAAAAACAAAAATGGGAAATGGATGCCGTGTAGGCCACTAACAGGTGGCTTGTCAGAACTTATTTTTGAGAATCGCATCTCCATGTAAAATATTTTAGATTGAGATTCATTTATGATAACCATCTTTGGAGCAAACAGGATTTTTTCACTGGCTGCCTTATGTAAACAAAACTGCTTCTGCAAGTGACTTATTAACATCCCAGCTAAGCCACCCTGTGGTTTGACCTTGGCTTGCTACCTTAGAGGGAACTGCTGAGTCCCGCATGTTTACCAGCTGTTCTGTGCTGAATGCTTGAGTATCTGGAAAGCAAATAAAGCCTAGTAGGCCTATGCTTCCAGGGGAAGTTGGGGGCCTGGGGAGGGGAGCCTTCCTTTAACAAAGACAGTCCTTTCAATGTCAGTGACAAATGTGTTTGTACGAAGGCCTCAGAGAGTAGAGGGACAAGTGGTGGTTGCCCCTGGTAACCAAGGTGAACTCTATTCCTGATTGGATGGGTTCACAAGGAGGGTAGTGGGGCCCTGGCTGCTGGGCTTTAGGTAGATTTAAAAAATCATGCAAAGGAAGAGAAAACAAAGAGTAAGGATCAAGAACCCATGCATGGGGGTGGGGGTGGGAGTGGTTTTTTGTTTCCTCTGCTAATTAACAGCCAAGGAGGCCCTTTTCAGGTCAGGTCAGTGCATAGGAGCCCTGGTACGGGGTGGACGCCACTCCCAATGTTCCTAACACTAAAACAATCAATTTTCACCCCAAAGTAAAGTTAGGTAGTTGGTTATAAGGGGTAGAGTGTTGATAGTTGCCACCACATTGTTCTTATAAATAAAATGCATGGTAACTTTAAAATAATAAATGTGTGTGTAGCTGCTGACCAGTTCATAGCTTTTCCAGCCTCTCGGTGTCCCAGTCTGGTGGGTAGCTGTCCTCAGGCTCCAGGCCAAGCAGTGGCCAGGGCACACTGTGCAGTGTCCAGAGGAACCGGACTTTCCTCTGGGGCTTGGTGACACACAGCTCCTCATTAGCAACAGAAAAGACAGGGAGCTGGCTTGAGGCTGAGCCTGGCCTGCCCCAGATTCTGGGTTTTGTTTTTCTGATTCTGTCCTCGAACTGATTCACTCCTCCTGCTCATTCAGCTGGGAGAGGCTGAGCAGCTCTCTGACAGCCGAGGACATGTCACTGCAGCAGAGAGCTGGCAATTTGCAGTACCTGAAGCACCACTCCTATCTCTGCTAAGAGCTGGTGGAAAATGGAGCTGCAGAAGATAAAGCAAATTCCGAAAGTGAGGACTGTGGGTCTCAAGGAGTGTGAAAAGTCCAGAAGCTGACGCTGGCAGTTTGTACAAACAGCCGAGAGGCAAATGTATCAGTGCAGTGGACGCTGGCCTCCTCTCCCAGGAGGGGCCGGGCCACACATATTTAGGTGTTGTAAAGGAGGGGCAGAGGGTGGTTCTGCCAGCATATCCCTCAAGGTTCTGGAATGTTCTTTCAGGAACCTGAATTGGGTCTGTTTCTCTTATGTTGCAATGCCCTTTATCTTGGTCCATCAACAAGACTACATTTTCTGTTGGTTAATATGAATTCAGTCCAATTTTTCTCCTCCAGTGACAGGAAACTCTTTTACCTGGGTTTGATTTTCTCACTGTTGAGTTTCTGTTGGCTGCTGGCTCCATTCCACATTTTATCAGCCCTCATGAGGTTAGTGACAGTGTTTCCTGTCTCCTCCTTCCCCTTCTAAGCCACAGCATATGTAATCTACATATAAGTAGATGTAGTGCAAGTGCTTGCCCAAATGGCCCCACGGCCAATTCTAGGGCCTGTGCAGGCCTCATCACTAGGCATTTCCTTCCGAGGGTGAAAGGAACCATAAGTTTGCACAGTTTAGACCCAAGGGCTCCCTGGGGGGTCTGCATATATGTGTGCAAGGCCCCCTTGTGGTGGGGGAAGGTATGAGGAATGGGAAAAAAAGGGCAGGCCTTCCTTCCCCTGGCCACCACGTTTTCCTGTGGAACTTTTAAGGAGTCAAGAATTCTAAATTGAAAATTGGCCTTCTCTTTCAACATGAAGTCTAAGTAGTAGAACATACCAAGTGTGATACAAAAATAAGATGTGTTTAAATTTTTAAAAACGTGTTACACTAAAAGGCATATTGCCATTAATCCTTCTCAAGATACCCCTATCACTTTAACAAACTTATCTCATCTCCCCTGCCACTGTCTGAAGCAGTTCTGGAAGTAAACTGTCTTGTTTCCTTAGTTTTGCTGCTGTGGCTGTCATGGTGTCCCAAATCAATTAAAAATGTTCACCTTTCATGGCCATTTTGATTTGGGGAAAGAGCCAGAAGTCACATGGTGCCAGATCCTGTGAATAAAGTGAATCCATTACACACCATTCATGTTTTTACAAACTTACTTTTTGATTGGCTGACATTTGACAGTAGCATTCACTGAATTAATCACACCCATAAAGTCACTCACAAGAGAGGGCTTCTGGAACTGCTTCAGACAGAGGCGAGAATGATGGAATTGTGTTCAAAGGAAGGAGTATTTTGAGGGAGATTATTGTCTTTTATTGTAATAAATTTTTTTTAATGTAAGCATTCACTTTTTTTTGATCACTCCATGTATTTTTACCTAAGAATTTGTTGGCTTGATTTATAACTTTTAAATCACATACATGTAGCATATGGTCCTCTGTAACTATCCCATGAAAGACTATCTTTTAGAGACACAAATTAAAACATTTACAGATGAAATGAGATTTGTATACCAAAATAATTGTGGGGTAGGGGTGAGAGAGTTTATACTGACAAGATTGACTGAGTTGATATGATCAAAATTAGGTATAGGAACTGTCATTGTGCTTTTGAATGTGTTTGAAGCCTTCAAAAAGAAAAAGTTCCCCCAAAATCTACCTTTTTTAAAAAGCTTCATTTAAAAAATAATACTTGCTTTTTAAAGAGCAGTTTTAGTTTCACAGCAAAATGGAGAGGTATAGAGAGATCCCAGATACTTGCCTCCATTCAAACATGCACAATCTCTCCATTATCAACATTTCCCACCAGAGTGGTACATTGTTACAATCCATGAACCTATATTGATACTTCATTGTCACTCGGAGTCCATAACTTACATTAGGGTTCAGTTTTGGTGTTGTACATTCTGTGGGTTCACACAAATTTATTATATGTTTATATCATCACGTATCATACAGAAGAGTTTCACTGCCCTAAAAATTTCCCTCTAAGTACAGCTTTCACTACATCCTACAAATTTTGATGAGTTTTATTTTATTATCATGTAGCTCAAAAGATAATTTCATTTCTCTTGAGATTTCTCCTTTGATCCATTGGCTGCTTAGAAATGTGTTTTTTAATCTCCATGTTATTGGTAATTCTTCAGCTACTGGTATTCATTTTTTATTTTAAGTCCATGGTGTTCTAGAGCAGATATTGCAGGATTTCTATTATTTCAAATTCATTAAGGTATATTTTACAACCCAGAAAATGATCTATCTTGGTGAATGTTCCATGTGAACTTGAGTGAGTTCTTTTTTTTTTTTTTGTACCAGGGATCAAACTCAGGACCTTGTACTTATGAGGCAGGTGCAGTGCCACTAAGCTAAATCCCTGGCCCTCCATGTGAACTTGAGAAGAATGTTTATTCTGCTGTTTCTGGATGAAGTAGTCTATAGATGTTCATTATACCCAGCTGCCAGATGGTGTGGTTGAGTTCAGTTTTGTCCTTCCTGATTTTAAGCCTCCTGAATCTGTACATTTCTGAAAGAATGTGGAAGTCTCCAGCTGCAGTCTTGAATTCATGTGTTTTCTATTGCAGTTTTATTCATTTTGTATCAAGTATTTTGACATTCTGTTGTTAGGTATAGACATACTAAGAACTGGTACATCTCAGAGAATGATCCTCCATCCATCCATCTATTTATTTATTTATTTATTTATTTATTTATTTATTTTTGGTACCAAGTATTGAACTTGGGACCTTGTGCTTGTAAGGCAGGAGGCAGCACCACTGAGCTAAATCCCTGGACCCTATCCATTTATTTTTAATCACATGTGTCTTTATATTTAAAGTGGATTTCTTATAGATAACTTACAGCTGGGTCCAGTTTTTGTTTTTTACTCTGACAATCTGTGCCTCTTAATTGGTGCCTTTAGACTATAGCCATTCAAAGTGATTGCAGATATGACTGGATTAATATCTACCATATTTGTTACTATATTTGTTGCTCTAGTTCTTTGCTCCTATTTTTTCTTCCACTCTTTTTCTGCCTCATGATTTTAATTAATCATTCCATGATTTCATTTTCTCTCTTAGCATGTCAGTTGCTCTTCTTTTTCTTTCCCTCTTTCAATGACTGTCCTAGAATTTGCAACATGCATGTACAACTAATCCATGTTCACTTTAAAATAATACCATACTACTCCATGGGTACTGTGAGTACCTTATAATAACAAAATAATCCTGGGCCGGGGATTTAGCTCAGTGGTGCCACTGCCTGCCTCTCAAGCACAAGGTCCCAAGTTCAATCTCTGTTACCAAAAAAAAAAATCCTAATTCCCCCCTCTCTCATTCTTTTTTTTTTTTAACTTTATTAAAATACTGAGTTTATTTCACATGTATACTTTTGTCTCCCCACCATCTCCATCTCTGACCACCACTACTACTATATCCTATCATAACATTCCATACATACTTAAAACCAAGCAAAGGGTGAAGTTCCATCTTTAAAAACTAAACAGGCATTTTGGACAACACATTCTTGACAATGGAACCTGGACAACATTTATTAAGCACAGTAGGGAAAGTTCTCACTTTGCATTATAAAAAGGATAGCCAGATAGCAACTGTTACAGAAATGAAATAAGATGGAAAATTTTAACAAACTGTTTGAATTGTTTTCTTAAAGAGATTTCCTCCACTGCCAGAGATCTTGAATAGCCTCCTGATCAGTCATCCAGAAGCAATTCTTCGCATAATTAATGAACTTGGCTTCCACTTTGGGAAGAGAACCACCCTTTTCTATACTTGCTTGCATTTTTGCTTTAATATCTTCTACAGAACTAGGGCCTTTGGGTGTTTTAGGAGTCTTTTCTTGTTTTTTTGAAGGATTCTTGACCTTTTGATCTTGGTGTTGATGGTTTTGAGTCTTTTCCATTCTGGTTTGATTTTTATGGATTTTTGGCTGGAGTATCTCATATCGATTTCTTCACTGGTGCTTTCTCTCAGATTCCTCATCATCAAAATCATCGTCTTCATCATCATCATCATCATCGTCATTGTTGTCATCATCATCATCATCTTCATCAGCCACTAGTTTTACTTTTTTCTGTGGAACCTTGCTACCGCTTCCAGGGGCAGATCGCTTTCCAGATATACTTAAGAGTTTTATATCCTCTTCCTCCTCCTCATCTGATTCTGCATTTTCCTCCACAGCCACTAAGTGCTGTCCACTAATATGCACAGGCCCTGAACCCCACTTCAATCTTAAGACCACGGGTGGTGTAATTTCGAAGCCCCCAAGGGAAACCGTTGGCTATATAGACATTTTTAAAGTTGCTAGTGTTACTTTAATTGGACTGCCTTCGTAATTCATTGCCTCTGGTTCCACAATGTGCAATTCATCCTTTGCACCAGCCCCTAAACTGACTGTTCTTAATGACAACTGGTGCTCATTTTCATCATTATCCACCTTAAAGTGGTAATCTTTGTCTGCCTTTAGTTCACAACCGAAAAGATAGTTCTGGGGCCTCAGGGGGCTCATGTCCTTATCTATCGAATCTTTCATGGAGTGGTGGCACGCACTTAGGTGGGAGAGAACGCGGACGGAAATAAACAGCTACTGCCCAGAGACCAGATGCGCAGGATGGAATCATGCCAGGGAAAGCCCCTCTCTCATTCTTTATAATATTGCTGCATCTATCTATCTATCTATCTATCTATCTATCTATCTATCTATCTATCTCACATGTATCATTGAATATATTGTTGTTCTTTTGCACACACTATTAATGTTAGATCAATTAAGAATAAGAAAAATAAGTTATTACTTTGCCTTCATTATCCCTTCTCTGACATTCTTTTTCTCTTTCCGTAGATTTCAGTTTCTGACCTATCTTATTTTCCTTTTTTCTAAAGAGCTTCTTTCAACATTTCTTGAAAAGCAGGTCTAGTGGCAGCAAATCTCTTTAATTTGTGTTTTGCTGATAAAGTATTTCTCCTGCATGTTTGAAGGACAGTTCTGCAGGCTACAATGCTGCTTCTCAGTTCTCACTTTGAATTTCCTTCTTCCTGTTTGCACTGCCTGTTTGTCCTTGCCTGTCTCCCACTTTATCCACAAGAGTTCTTCACATAATTACGGGGTTTTGAAGTTCCCTGGTCTGATAATACCACCATTCCTGCCATAGCTGTGTGTTCCTGATACTTCGGTTTTTTCAAACAACTCTGTGTGTGTGTGTGTGTGTGTGTGTGTGTATGTGTGCGCATTTGTGTGTTTGGTACTGGAGACTGGATTGAGCCCAGGGCCTTTGCACTGAGCTACATCTCTAGGCCTTTTATATTTTTTTCTATTTTGAGACAGAGTCTTAATAAGTCACTAAGTTGCTCAGGCTGTGCTCGAACTTGGAATTCTCCTGCTAATACAGGAAATAATACTGGAGATGAAATAGCTAATATATCTCCCAATCTGTTTGCTGTCTGATACACTGAGTTCTTGTTCTCTAAAAATGGGAGAATGGGGCTGGGGATTTAGCTCAGTGGTTCTGGGCCTGCCTCGCAAGCGCAAGGTCCCAAGTTCGATCCTAGGTAATAAATAAATAAATAAATGGAAGAATGAATTTTAGGAACAACAGAGATTAAGAGTAGGAAGGTATTTATTGATAAGGGCAGGAACGGTCCCAAGTAGGTACCCAAGACCCCACTCTATAGGGGAGTTTTGTAGAGTGAAATTCACATTAGTACAACTTGTGGGCCACAGCCATGATCAACCAATAAGGTTACAAGTACAGCCACTTAGATAATAGTGGCCCAATTGGGAAACAAGTCACATAACAAGCATGGATGGAATGAACAAAGTCTTCTCCTAGGAAATGGTGGGTCCAGAGGTCTCTGGTCACCCACTGAGGTGGCTGATGTCTATCTAGACTTCATTAGGCCCAGTGTTTGGTCTTTGAGGAAGTGTGTAGGTCTGGTCATCTTGTCTTTATATTGAGGCCTGGTCTCTAGCTGGTATGCCTCTGGCTGCAGCTGTGGTGTGTTTCATCTTTGACCTGACTTTTGCCAGGACGTGGGCCTATCTGACTGCCTGTTTAACTCAGCTGTCTACAATACTGCCTCAGCCTCCCACACTGCTGGGATTACAGGCATGTACTACTGCGCCTGGCTTCTTTTTTGTTTTTGCCTTTCAGATATCAGAAGTTTTTCTTGGTGGCTGGATATGAGGTAAGGGTACCTACTGTGAATTATTCTTTGGTGATATAGTGTGTGGTGTGGTGGGAGGGAAGAAAGTCATGGTATTATGATTAGGTCTCAGACTCTTAAGGCCCATGTCTCTGAGATGTGAACTCTACATGTTTCTCAGTGTTGTTCCATTTAAGTGGGACAGGATGGCTCCAGTGGGCTGGAGTTGGGTGTGCCTTCCTCCCAGGTGCCTTGGGCTCTGACAAACCCCCAGCAGGTGGGGCTCTGGGTAACCACTTCCCCATGAGGGCCACTCTTGTTAAGAAAATCAAATGCTCTTCAAGGTTTCAAAATGGTTCCTTTCTCCCTCATCTGTGGAAACACAAGCACAAAGGAATTTTCTTTGCTGTTCACTGTGAGAAGCTGGCTGAGTTTCTGGAGGTAAAGCTCACGAAAGTATGGGGTCCTCTACACTGGGGGCCCCCTGAATCTTTTCTCTGTCAGACCTGAGCCTCCAGTGATGTGTCCATGAGTTCCTCCTCCCTGCCTGGCCCTGGTATCCACAGAGTTTTCTGCTCCAGGGCTTTTGCCCGTGTAAATTTTGATTCTTGTGCCTACTGTGTGTCACACACTGTGCTGGTGCTTTACTTAGATCGACTGGGTTCTGTATGGCAGGGAACAAGTGCCCTCCTTTTACAATGGAGGAAATTAAGGCTCCATAAAGATACAGGATCCTCCTATGGCCCTGAGCCGGGCGGTGGGGGGCTTTCAACCAGGACAGAGTGACAGAAAATCTTGTGTTTGTGCCACATCCACAGAAAAAGTGACTCACAGTGGCTCCCTGGCCAGCAGTGGCTTCATGAATGATGTAACCAGGGTGTACTTACCTGAGCATTTCCAAAATTCTCTAGTCCATGCTGTTTTGTGGAAGAAATAGGGAATTAAAATCCCATGACCCAGCATGATTTCACCTCCCATGGGACTGAGGGAGAGCCAGCACGCATCACCTGTGGGTTTGCATGGCCTGCAGTTTTTGTTGTTGTTGTTGTTGTTGTTTTGTTTTGTTTTGACTTTTAGTCAGCACTTTCCCATTGGTTAAAAAATAAGGAAGATGGGCCCGGGATTTAGCTCAATGGTTTCGCCGCCTGTTGCACAGGTGCAAGGACCCGAGTTTGATCCCTGGTACCAAAATAAATAAATAAATAAAAATAAGGAAGATGGAGTTCCATGTCAAAGAGCAAAGATGTCCTGGAAATCCACCCTGTGATTTTGATGAGCTAAGTTCATGGTATAAACCTTGCCTTTTTTTTTTTTTAACATTTCTGAATTTTACAGCAAGCCTTGTTTCACTTGAGGCTTGTGAGCACTCTGTGAGTTAGGGCAACTGTTATTGTTCCCATTTTCAGAAGAGAAAACTGAGGTTGGGAGGGTTAGTGACGCCTCCAAAGTTACAGGTGTTAGCAATAAAGGTAAGAATTTAAGTGTCTTCATTTGGTGCTTGCTTCATGGCAAATGCTGGCCTGCTGCACTGATTAATCTTGATCGTCTACTTTATCAGCTTGAGAGCCACCTGGGAGATTAGTACAGCAGGCTTCTGGGTGTGTCTGAGGGGTAAGCAGGGCATGGCCTTGGGGATTATTTCTGATCCCTGACCCCTTCTTCCTTGGTTCTTCCCCAGCGTCCTGCTTCCTACATGCCATATCTGAGTATCTTTCCTCTTCCACGCCATTCTGCCATGCTGTTTCTGCTTTGGAGCTGGCTGACCGTGGATTGAAACCTCTGGAACCATGAGGCAAATTAAACCTTTTCTCCTTTAAGTTATGTGCATCAGATATTTTGTCTCAGCAACAAGAAAGTTGACACCAATCCCCCAGCAGTTCTGGGAATTCCTCTTTCTCCCAAAACACAGCAGCCCAAATGAGATAGGTCTTCTTTTGTTCCTTGTGTAACAATCTAGGGTGGAGCAGGAGCTCAGGCTCCTTCTCTCCTGTTGGTCTGCTCTTCTCTGAGTTGTGGTTGTTGCCTAGTTAGAAGATGGCTGGTGCAATTGCGTTTGTGTTCTCCTCCCCAGGAAGGAGAGGGAAAGGGTGGGCAGTGTTTATTAAACAAAGAAAAACATGCTCTGGAAGGGCCACCGTCTCCTCTGCTCACATCTCAGGCTGGTACCTATCCCAGTCACGTGAATTGCAAGGGTGTCTAGACTTGAGCCCGGCTGACACCTGGCAGAGGGAGTCTTATCCAAAAGGGAGACCAGGGGAGAACAAGGAACAGATCCTGTGTGATAGTTCACAGTCTCTGGGCCAGTTGGTCCCCCTGGCCGCCAACTCTCGAGGTGTGTGTGTCTTCCCACACAGAGCTCACACTTGCCTCTGTCATGGGTACAAATCCAGGTTCCACCAGTTGCTCCACCAGCCCTGTGACTGGCATTTCTGAATGTGCCATCTTCCCCAGCCAGCCCTTTGGAGGATCCCCATGACCTGGTGTCCTTTTTACTGAGAGACTAGTTCACTGCCACTTACCCGAGACTCAACTATCAGTAGTGGGGCAGGTGCTGGGTAGGGATGTCCACAGGAGATCCAGGGACAAGGAAGCTGTCCCCCACAAGGCTGTCAGAACCCTAGGTCCATATCCATTACTGCTTTCTCATCCCTGAATGTTTTCTGTGCCTGCAGCACGGGGTTTGGGTCCTTGCATCACACCTGCATTCCAGTCAATGTGAAGACAGAATAGGAGACATTAAGAGTAAGGAATTTCCTTATAAAAACAACTGTGACTTTTACAAGTCACTTCTGCTCGCAGCCCATGGGTCAAAATTTAGTTTAATGATTGCTCATAACTGCAAGGGCACCTGGGAAGTATAGTTTCTAATGGGGATGCCATATGGCCAGCTAAGCCTCAAGGGGTCCCACTGTAAAAGGAGGAAGGGAAAAATGGACAATGGGGTGAAATTCTCTGCCTCTATCACATCTTTCCTATCCTTGGGATTAGAAGCACATTCTAAGACACCTTTTCCTGAAATCTCTGCTGTCTGGAAAGTTAGACATTTTCTGTACCTCAGAATCCCATCACATACCTTATGATTCAAGTCAGGGCAGGTGAAAGGATGTTAATTAGTGAAATGTCCCCTTTTCAGGTTGGCCTTTCTAAATAATCCCAGCTGCACCAGTCTAGTAATGGTAGCTATAATAATAGATAACCTTCCATTCATTGAACATCTATTTTGCACTAGTTATTATAAGAGATTTACATGTATTATCTCAATCTTCACAAAACTAATGAGGCTGACATTAAAATGGTTCTTTTTTGTATTAGGAGAGACTCCCCAAGACTGATTTAGAGAGTTCTCACCAACCTTCTAATCCCAGGAGCCTCCAGCATAGGGCCAAGGTAAAAAGGTGAAAACCTGGCCCACTGTGGCCCCATAAGAACCCCTGTGACATACTAAGTAATTTAGTTAATTTGGAGTTTGCCTTGGGACCAGTCTGTCTTGGAAACTAGCGGTCTCCAAAGTGGGGAGCTTGTGCACCGGAGGACAGGACTGTCTAGAATGCAGGAAGGCAATATTAGACCATTTGTCTATATTTATTTTCATCTTATCCACTAAACATTACTGTTGGGTGTATTTTATTATGTGCACACTATAGTCTGCCGAGTAGTAAATATATTTAATTTATAAACAAATATGCACATATGGAAGGGCTTACTGGACAATTTTACATAATGGAATGCACAATCCCAAAAGCTTGGAAATAGATTCCTGCTCTCCACTGCTGCTTCCTCACCTGCACACGAAAGGCAGAGGGAGGAAGGAGGGTTGAGAAGTCTGTGGCAGCAGCATTTTGCACCCAGGCTGGGGTGTGTAATTCTGCCTGACACCCTGCAGCAGCTGGGAAGGCGGATGGCTCAGCCCATCACAAGCAGGACAAGATTTCTCACAGCCAATTACAAATCCTTGTAGAGCTCAGAGAAGGTGCAAACCTTTCTCAAGGCTCCCCCAAGGTCTCCTTTCCAGTGTGCAAAATGCATCTCCCCAAGGCTGCCACCTACAAATTTCCAGTCCCATCCTGCTGCTGTTCTTTATAGTTAAGTCTGCAAGTCTCATTTATCAGAATCCCAGATTATTCTACTAGAGATCCAGCAAATCTGGCAGCCCCTTTTCTTAGTATTTGTCCCTTCTTGATTAGTGTGCTCAGACTGCCATAGCAAAATGCTGCAGAATGGGTGACTTATATAGCAAGCATTTATTCCTCATAATCACGGAGGCTGGAAGTCTAGTCAAGGTAATGGTCAGTTCAGTGCCTACTGAGGATCTTTTTTCTGGCCTGAAAACTGCTGCCTTCTCCATGGCACACAGTGCAATCTCTTCCTCCTCTTACAAGTATCCGATTAGGATCCTATATGGGATCCTAACTTAACCTCCTATGAGCCCTATCTCTAAACACAGTAGCACTGAGGATGACTTAGGGGCTCCACAATATTCAGCCCAGAGCCCCCTCGTTGCATAAGTCACTGGGTCTGTGAACACTGAAGCCACTGCTGTCTCCCCTGTAATGTGGTGAATTGTGTTATCACCACATTCATGTGCTGAAGCCCCAAACTTTGTATCTCAGAATGTGACTGTTTTGGAGAGAGGGTTTTACAGAGCTAATCAAGTTAAAATGAGGTTGTTAGGAGAGACTTTTGGGCATGACTGGCATCTTTATTAATAAGAATTTAGGTGCAGAAGCATGCACACAGGAAGGTACCATGTGAACAGGAAGACAAAGGCCTACAAGCCACAGACTGCCAGAGTGCAGGTTAGTTCCCAGGAGGGCAGGGCATGAAACCAGGTCTTTGACCTTGGACTTCCAGCCTAAAGAGCCCCTCCCTGTTGGTTCCACATTGGAAAGGGAGCAAGGGCTTCTTATACTTCAGTAGGGGGAATCCATGTCCCCCACCTCTGCTTGGGGGGTGTGGCTGGCAGCTGTCCAGGATCATGAGACAGCCAGAGGTGACGGAGAGGGTCATGGGGGCTCTCTGTCCTCAGGAATGCTCTCAGCTCTCCGGCACTCCTGTTCCTGTTTAACTGCACCAGGAGTCTCTCTCTCTTTCCTCAGGCTTAGCCTTACTCCAAACAGAACAAGCAGCTCTTGTCTGCTCCCAGCTGGCCTTTCGAAGGGAAAGTCACCTTGCTCCTGGACTATGGTGTCGCCCCAATTCAGTCAGGCCCTCATTGCTCCTCATCTGTGAAGGTACTTACACAGAGTCACACAAAAGTAGCAGAGCTAAATTAAATTGGGTGATCCATTTTACAATCTATAAGGAAAAGAATGGGATAATACAGAATCGCCACTGCCCTTAGTAACTTAGGAGAGAGAACGTCTGACCTTCCCAGACTTGGCCTATCCTGTCTGTCTCTTTGCATTGCTTCAGGGAGGGCCCCTTCCTGTGGGTGGAATCAGCAAACCTGCCACACAGTATGTTCCCTACTCAACAAATCTCCACTCCTCAAACTCTTCTTCGTGAGTCCTATTCCTAAATTCTGTGAGGCCTTCATCTTCTCTACTCTGAATCCTATTTTTCTTCTATATCTATTACAACATGAAATTCCAACAATAACTAATGGAAAAGTCCTGGTAATCATATTTGGAAATGACTTGGAGAATAGATAAAATATTTGACCCACCTTAGTGAGGATGTAGGAAGAGATTCGAGGCCTAGGTGTGAATTCGGCCTGAAGCCATCGCTTACTTGCTGAGGGACCTTGAGCATTTATGTGCCCTCTTTGAACCTCAGTCACTCATCTTGCAGATGGGACCCAGAGGAGGACCTGCTCCTGGGGCTGTGGAAATGTCTGAGTGAGCTATTCTCATAATACATGTTTAATAGAGATAACTGTGACCTCATCACCTCACTAGAGCTGCTCAGTAAGTATGTGCCACTTCAATGAGCACATACAGTGGACCCTTGAGTTATGACCAGTCTGGCATACAAACAACTTGGGCTATGACCGGAATTTTAGTTTTAACTTATGAACAAAGTCTTGAGTTACGACCTGAATGCTGGGCATTTGTGCTTCCAGATGGTCTCAGATACAGATTTAACCCTTAAAGAGATCTGGAAGGAACATTATAGCATCCTTTCCTGTGTGGGGTAAATTGAGAAATCCTGAGCCAATGTCTCTCTAAGGACACTGAGATCTGCCTGTATACAGGAGAGAGACTTTGAAGGCTGTGTAGAGGAGCCTGAGCCTTCAAGTGACCAACTTGAGTTATAACTTGCCCTGGTGACTTGAATTCATAAGTTGAGGGTCCAATGTACTTGCTTCTGTCTGGCTGCACACTGAAACTCTTAAGAGACACACCCAAAACATTATTTGTGCTGGGTCCAATCAGGAGACAAAATCTGCACATGATTTGAATGATAAAGAACTATCAGGCAGTGATAGGACAGCAGCTATACAGATGGAAAGAAACCCTGGTGAGCACCCTAGCGCTGAGGAAGTTTCCAAGGAAAGACAAACTTGAAGGGGAGAGGGGGTCACTTCTCATTGATGAAAGTGTGGTTGGAAGTTTCTAGATGGCACGGAAGTCCCTGGGTGGCCTTGGTGCATGTCACTGGGCATCAGAATAAGTCCTCTAGAACACAGAGCCTTATGGGTGAATGAATGCAGAGGTTATGGTGCTGCTGCGGGCCTGAGTTGTCTGCCTTGGGGGACTTGCAGCAAGGTAGGTGGTCACTGGGCAGGCCCAAGTGTGCTAGGGTAGTGTGCCTGGACATCCTCCCTCTATCTCCCAACCACACGGGCACCACCAGCCGGCAACACAACAGGAGGGGAACATAGCAGAACCCAGCGCAGTGAAACAAGGGCTATAAACCCACCACCTCCTGCAGTGTCCCTCTCTCGCCCTCTGCTGACAAAATTTAGCATTGCATTCTTTGCAAAAAGGATACCGGAAGAGACCATCCCAACACCAGGGCAGGTTTTGTCGTGTGAGTCTGGGACTGATAGGCAATAAATTGATAAATGGAACTCTGAGTAAAAACAAAAACAAAAACAAAAACAATGGCATTTATCTACAAGATAAAATGACAAGAAGTAAAAAAATACCCCATGTTTTACAATTTGCATCTCAAAGAATAGCTATTCTGAGCAACATTTCATGTACCTAGAGGCCGTCTGTATGCCTTCTTTGGAGAAAAGTTTATTTAAGTCCTTTGCCCATTTTTCAGTTGGGCTATTTGTTTTGCTATTGAATTAAAGGTGTCTTTTGTATGTTTTGAAAATTAACTCATCAGATAAGTGGTTTGCAAATATTTTCTCCCCTTCCATGGACTGCATTTTCACTGCCAATTGTTTTCTTTGCTGTACAAAAGATTTATAGTTTGATGTGGTCTCACTTTCCTATTTTTGCTTTTGTTGTCTATAATTTTGTTGTTGTATTTAAGAAATCATTGTCAAGATCAATGTCAAGGAGTTTTCCCCCTATATTTTCTTTTAAGTGTTTTGTAGTTTCAGGCCTTACATTTAAATCCTTAATCTATTGTTGATTATGTGCATAGTGTAAAATAGAGGTTTTATTTTATTCTTTTACATGAAAACATTCAATTTTCTCTGGACAATTTGTTAAAGAGACTGTCCTCTTTCCGTTGTGTATTAGCACCCTGTAGGAGATTAGTTGACTAATATGTGTGTGTTTATTCCAAGGCTCTCTTCTACTGGATTGGTTTATTTGTCTGTTTTTATGCTATTTTGATTACTGTAGCTTTGTAACATTTTGAAATTAGGAAGTACAATGCCTCCAGCTTTGTTTATCTTTTCTCAAGATAATGTTGGTTATTCTGTGCCTTTCATGGCTCCATATGAATTTTAGGATTGTTTTTACTATTTCTGTTACCAATACTATTGGGTTGCACTGAATCTGTGGATAGTCTTGGTAGAATGGTCATTTAAACAATACTTAGTCTTGTGTGTCTTACTCTTCTTTGATGCTATTACAAATGGAATTGTTTTCTTAACTTTTTGGAAAGTTTATTATTACTGTGTAGAAATGCAATTTATTTTGAATGTTGATTTTGTATCCTGCAACTTTACTGAATTTGTTTATTGGTTCCAACCATGTTTAGGTGGAGTCTTTAGGGTTTTCTAGATATAAGATCATACCATCTGCAAAGAGATACAACTTTAGTTTTTCTGTATAATTTGAATGGCTTTTATTTCTTTTTCTTTGTAATTGCTCTGTGTAAGACTTCAGAACCATACCATGTCAGGATATGTGTGTGTGTGTGTATATATATATATATATATATATATATATATATATATATCCCCCCCCAGAGGAGTTGGAACTCTATACTATCAGTGGGAATGTGAAATGACACAGCCACTATGGAAAATAGTATGGAGCTACCTAAAAAATTAAAAATAGAACTACCATATGATCCAGAAATCTCACTGCTGGGTATATATCTAAAGGAAATAAAAATCACTATCATAAAGAGAAACCTGCCCTCCCACATTCACTGTAGCATTATTGACAATAGCTAATGTATGAAATCATCTCAAATGTCCATCAGCAGATGAATTGTGTTATGGTTCAGATCTAAAATGTTCCCCAAATTCTTACATACTCATATGTGGGACCATTGGAGGTGACTGGATTACGGGGGCGGATAGCTGACTGTTGTTAGGAGGTGGGGCCTGGTTGGAAGAGGTGGCTCACTGTCAGCATGACCAGGAAGATTATATCTCCTTTCCTGGCTCCACCCTTGAGGCACTCTGTGTTTCATGGCACCATGCCATGAACAGCTCTTTTCTGTCATGCATCTCTGTCATGCTATCCTGCGATGGAGCCAACTGACTAGAGTTTGAAACAGGAGCCAAAATAAACCTTTCCTTCCTTAAGTTGTGGGTGTCTGGTATTGTGTGTCAGTTACAAGAAAGTGACTAAGAAAATTTTATATAGAAAATATAGTATAGGGCCGGGGATTTAGCCTAATGGTGCTGATGCCTGCCTCACAAGCACAAGGCCCTGAGTTGGATCCCCAGTACCAAAAAAAAAGACAATATAGTATATACATACAATGGAATACTATTCAACCTTTAAAAAGAAGGGACTCTACTTTTGACAACATGAGTGAACGTGGAGGACAATATGTTTAGTGAAATAAGCTAGTCACAGAATGACACATACTGCATGATTCTTCTTATATGAAATATTAAACTCACAGAAGCAGAGAGGGGAGTAGTTGTTTCCAGGGAATGAGGGCAGGGAAAAATGAGGAGCTAGTCCTCCACTGGTATGCTATAAACTTTGAGTTATGCAAGATGAAAAATTTCTAGAGATTTGCTATACAGCAATGTACATATGTTTAACAATATGGTAGTGTGCACTTAAAAGTGTAAGACGGCAGATCTCACATTAAGTTTTCTTAACGATAGATAAATAAGTAAAACAAACCAAGAAACCCACAAAGGGGCACAAGATAACTTTTGGAGACAATGCCTATGCCTTTTACCTTGGTTTTGGTGATGGTATCACTGGTGTGTGTATATCCAAATTCATCAAATTGCGTGCATTAAATATGTATAGGATTTTAAAAAATTATACCTCAATAAAGTGTTTTTTTAAAAAAAATTTACTACTTTGAACAAAACTTCATCTATTAAGTGAAAAAAGCAAATTACAAAAGGAACGAGTACAGTATAATTTTATAAAAACAACAAAGCCCTACATTTTAAAAAGATGCATGGAAGTATTCTCCTCCCCCACTGCCTTTCTCCCACACCCATCCTTCCCTTCTTTGGTGAGAGTGAGAGAAGGTGGAAGGACCAGTCACCTTACAGTTTTAGAGAACTGGGGATTTTCATTCCTTTCCTCTCATCTCCCTCCCCCCATACCCAGCATGAGTCAGACAGAACCTGTTTCGTTACCTAGAATCACAACCAATCCTAATTGAGCCCTTTTATCTCCCTTGGTCTCAGAATTTCCCAGTGGCATTGTCTTCTCCTCAGGCTGGGGAGAACTAGAAAGATGTTTAAGGAAACATGGCGGCCTGATGGCCTGGGTCACATCAGCACCCATTTGGGTGGTTGTGAAGAGGCCAGGTCCCTGCTTGCGGGGTAAACAGTGTTGACCAGTTTCTTTGCAGCTGAATTTCACACAGAATGGCTAGATGGGCAGCAGCATTTCCCAGCTTTTCCTGAAATTTGTTTTGTGGAACAGAGTTTGGAAAATGCTGCTAAGGATATGAAAGATGTCTAAAAGTAAAGATTCGAATATTAAAATGTCCAAGATTTTGTAGCATCTCTTCTTCTAGTGATGATTAACTTCCATTATAAATGTGTTTTCTCATAACTACATCACTATATACATGCATACATATGGATACATAGATTCCACACATGTGTACATGTGCTGACCAAGACTGGAGGATTCTATACTGTCATGAGAGTGGCTCTCGAGATGAAATTACAGATGGTTTATTTCATTTGTATGCTTTGCTATAAAATCCCAAATTTCTGTGGTTATTTGTTCCTTTTCTATTAAGATAAAGGTAACTGTGAATTGCTGATTATTATTATTATATTATTTTGGCATTTAAAACCATCTTCCGAGCACCACACTGAAAGAGAGTTGGGCACATCACACCCTCCTGCCCCCCATCAAGGTGACTGCAGAGAGAGGTGTCACCCACGTCAGATTTCTTGATGAGGCAGAAACGACGCAAATGTCAACTGGGGAAAGTTCCCTGACCTGCTAATGGGCAGGACCTACTTTTCTCTTATGGGGCGCTCTCGTGTTTGCTCAGCTGGCGGAGCCCTGACCCTCTTGTGACAATTATTACTCCATGTCAAAAGGCAGCCGCGCTGAGCCATTCAGATCTGACAGCAGAAGATGGAGCAGCCCCCATCAAACTCGGGGCCACAAGGCTCCAGCAGGGGGTGAAAGGGTCCAGAGCCTTCTGTGAAAAGACTTAAGTGCCTCCTTCCTGCACTGCCCTGCACTGGCCTGCTGCACGGGCCCCTCAAGGGCAGTGCTTCTCCTCTCCATACTAGGACAGAGGCCACAGCCACCAGTGCCATCTCAGGCTAGGCTCTGTGCCATGAATGTGTGACAAGGGGAAAGAAAAGAAGGGAAAGGAATAAACATGAGAAAAGGAAAAAATGGAAACAAATAGGGTGGGGTGGAGGGGGTGAAGTGAGGGCAGGGGAATGGGGAAAAAATAAAAACCAAGATATATAATGTAAAGGTACAAATTTCCAATGATGAATGTCATCCCATTGTATACTTAAAATGTACCAATAAACTTAATGAAAAAAAATGAGGATATGACCTTTAAAACAAAAAACCTCCCAAACAAACAAACAAACAAACAAACAAAAGACAAGCTACCACTGACACCCTTCAGGATGGAGAAGCTTCATCTACTGGAGCTTGTGCAAAGAGGAATTAGAAATGGCATCTTGCTCCTTGTAATGACAAATGGCCCATTTAAAACCCTGGGCTTTATGCAGGGATGGAAAGGGAGGCATAAGGGTCATGGCTGGAAGCTCCCACCATTTCCTTTGTTGTCATTTATGACAGGCTGATGCTGTGCTCTACCAGTACACTTAGCATTCTTGGTTAGGATAAATCATGTGAGAAGAGCAGGGATCCCCAAGGAAGACCCAGAATAACTGAGAGCAGCAGGTCTCCAGAAAAAGTCACCAGGATGAGAGGGACCAGCCTGGCTCCGGGAGCAAGTGGCTCCTGAAGCAGAAGCAGGTAGGACTTCTGGGTACAAGCTCTACAGCACCAGAGATGTTGCGTTCTAACTGGTGGCCTCTGTCCTGCTCTGTGTGTGTGCTGGAGTAGCCAGGAGAACATGCAAAAGCCTCCTGGCAACACTGCAACCTGCTCTGCATGTGCGAAGCCATCGCTATGAATGAGCTTAGAATGAGGATGGCTGGTCATGCAATAGCTAATGCTTCTAGAAACCTTCCTGTGTGCTGAAAGTGGTGCTTCAAATTGTTCATTTCCTTGAAATCATTCTTTTAGCACATGCTTAAATGCATCCTGGGTGCCAGCACAGTTCTAGGAGACAAAGAGAGAAAGTCTCATGGATAAGCACTGTGTGGTCTGCCACACGAGGGGCTATTTGACATTGGCTACAACGTGAATGAAAGTGAATGAACCTTGAGGACACTGTGCTAAGTGAAATAAGCCAGTCACAAAAAGACTAATATATGATCCCAGTTATAGGTGGGCCCTAGAATAGTCAAATCCATAGAGACAGAATGTAGATGGTGGCAGCCAGGGCTGGGGAGAGGGACATGGGAAGTTGCAATTTCATGGGGACAGAGTTCTAGTTGTACAGAATGAGAAGAGCACTGGAGAGGGATGGTGGTGACAGTTGTACACCAGTGTGAATACATTTAATGACCCTGAATTACACACTTTAAATTGGTCAGGATGGCACATTGTATTTGTATTCCCGCATGGTTAAAGGACAGAGACAGGAAGCATCTCTGTTTTTAAGGCCTGTGTTCCAGTGGAGACATTCATATTCTACTGAGTTATATTTTAAATGTGTTACTGCATATTAATTTTACAAAATATTGTACTGAGTTACAATGTGGTAGTTTTCTACATGCATATAACATTTTTCATATTCATCCTCTTCCCCTTGTTCCCCTTCTTTTGTCTAATAATAGTATCTCTTCTACTTTTATGTTACTTTATTTTTTAAGACTCCATATATTGGGAAACTGTGATATTTGTCTTTCTGGGCCTGGCTTATTTCTCAACATTGATGAGCTCCAGTTGTAAGACCATGGGCCTTACCAAATGCTCCGAGGAGCTGACTACAGTGAAGATCACCCGGGAGGGAACACACCGGACAAGTTGTAAAACAGACCTTTATTAGTCTGGCCAGACGGCACTCTCCAAGCACCAAGCTTAGAGAGGCACCCGGCTCAGAGCCTGAAGTCCTTTTATAGGAGATGCTAGAGGGAAGTTGGCAAGCAGAAATACAGAAGCGAAACGCAGAAGGAACTTTTACAGATTGTTCTTAAGATAACATATTCAGATATGGAGTTGGGCAAGCATGACGGAACACTACACACACAACACACCTTCCTGGCACAACAACAAGCACATCCCTGGAACTCAATGTCTACCTGGTGATCTGTAACAGAAGCAGACAAGTTGGGGCCCTATTACAAAATGGAGTACAAAATGGAGTAACTGTTGTTCAGTCTCACACAGTTCCATTAATTTTCCTGAAAATGACACAATTTCATTCTTCTGTATGGCTGAATATTACTCTATTGTGTATATACACCACATTTTCTTTATTCATTATCTCTTGATGACACCTAAGCTGGTTCTATATCTTGACCATTGTGAATTGTGCCACAATAAACATGGGAATGCAGGCATCCCTACAGTATGCTGCCTTATTTCTTTCAGGTATATAGCATGGAGTTGTATAGCTAGGTCATATGGTAGCTATATTTTTGCTTTTCTGAGGATCCTCCATACCGATTTCCATAATGACTGTACTAATTTAGATTCCTCCAGTGGATTACATAATTTAGAATGTAAGTGTAATTTAATGTTCAAAATAACTCAATGATTTTGAGGATCCTGGCACAGAGAGGAAAAATATGCCCAATTTAACAGGCGGGATTTTGAACCAGCACTCCTCATTCTTTCTGGCATAACCTGAGACCCTGCCACTAACCTCCTAGTGGGTCTGTAAGACAAGAGGCGCATCTGCCTTTGATCATCTCCTCTTGCTCATCTGGTCCTTGCTGCCTCTCCATTCTCAGCTTGTTCCTGTGTTTTGGTGTCAGTCAAAATCCCCATGCTCTCCTCCTGGCCCCTATCCAGAAAGCCAGAACCTGGAGCTCCATGGATGCCCACCTGGGCAGGGGGTTGGTTCAGCTGAGGTCAGTAGGACCAAAGGGATCTTAACCTGAAGCATCAAGTGGGCAGGTCTCCAGGGTCCTTGCCATCTCCCCCTTCCAGCCACCCATTTTCACAAGAGGCCTTATGACCACTCTCTGATGCAGCTTTCCATGTTTCCTGTGTCTTCTGTGTGTATGTTGTTGTACTCTGGGCCCTGCCCACAGTCAGGAGGACAGTCTTGGTGGGACAGAGATACAGAAAGCCATGTCTTTTTGGAGCTTGCCTGTTTTAGGGTATTACTATCATAATTACTAACTCTTCCTTTCACCCCCTCCCACCCATTCTGTCTTCTTCAACCTTCTGCATTCTGAGGGATGGCTCCAGAGAGAGGGTGGCAGTGGAGGCCTCAGAGACAGGTCATGCCTGACCATGACTCTCACACTGACCTTGGGATCACCAAAGTCTTTCAAAATATTGATTCATAGCTCCTGCCTCCCCAAGTCTTTTAAAAAATTCCCCTAGCATAATTCTGTTGGGCAGGTAGAAGGGGGAACTACAGATTCTCAACTTTGACCACACACTTGAATCACCTGGGTGGCTCTTAAAAATGACTACTGCCTGAGCTTCTGTAGGCAGTGTTAATGCCCCTTGGTGATAGGGTTTCTAGAAGCTCCCTGGGTGCCCTCATGTTCTGAGCTCCTGACCTCTGGATGGGGCCATACTGTCAGCTCACTGAGGCCAGCATTGCTTGCCAGGGCTGAGAACCCCAATAACACAGGGCCACAATACTCTGAGGGACTCTTGGAAATCAGAAGGAACCCCCCCGCCCCCAACTTTTAGGTTGAAGGAAATGTTGTCATAGATAACACATTTGTCTTTGTATCAACACAGTCATAAAATATATTTTTTGGAGGATAAAGGGCCCATGAAGGTCCCTAAGTGGCTGCCCTGTACTTAGCTGCCAGTTGTGCCCAGTGTCCACAGAACGAATAGGGGAAGAACTTGGAGGATTAAAAAGGTGTAAAGAAAAAATACCTGGCAGTAGAGAGGATGCTGATGGGGGCAGTGGTCTCATGGAGCTAGAGCCCCTAACGAAGATTAAAAGTTATAGCGAGACGGGCTGGAAAGAACAAACAGTGAATGTGAGCTAAGGGAAGGCTATCTAAGTATAACCGAGAGGGCGTGGAGCCGGTCCTGTGAAAATCTGTTCGTCAGCCTCGGATTCTGCCTATGTTTCTCTCAACAAGGCCTATAAGCTTTATCCAACTTGAAGCAGAAGAATTTAGTGTGATGTTAGAACCAACAAAATATCCAACACAAGCAAGGATTACTCCTAACCAGGGTTGGGTCGAGGGTGAGTCAGGTGAAGTGCTGGGGTCCAAGACCAAAGGAGACAGTCTCACCCAAGAGTCAGGCCCCTCTAGCCTGCACACAGGACCCCTCGCTGACCTGCCCCTGCTTGCTGACCTGTTTCCGTGGGTCAGTGGGCTGCACTGGGCTGGTGATGCTTGAGATGGGGAGGCGGGGGTGGGGTGTGGGGTGGGGTGGGCGGCAGCGGTGCCTTCCTGGGCCTCTCCCACTCGCCCTAGTGTGGAAGCAGGGAATGGATGTGCTGTGTGAGTGTCCCGTGGATAAGGGCAGCCTTCCTGAAAAAGGAGAGGTCTCTGGCCTTTGGCTCATTTTAAAATAATTGAAATAAGAAAGCAAGTCGAGTATAAAGAGTTTCCTGGGGCCCCCAGGGAACAATCTAACCCACCATTCTGAGCTTGGATTTCCAAGTTTCCCAGCAGGGAGAAAAACTCTTAAGAATTCTGCCCTCAGAGCCTTCCAGAAGGCCTGACCTGGTGGCATGTGGCTCTTTTCCACGGCCTGGTTGAGAAGCCTGAGTAGGGTGAGCCATGGAGGACAGACTTCGTGCGTGACCTGCTCCAGATAAAACACACGTCACCTTCCCTTTATCTGTTAGGAATAAAGAAGGGCTCACATGTTTTTCAAGCACATCAGCATCTTTCACTGTCAGGCCTGCTCCTTACAGGGAGCCTTCGGACATATCTCCCTGGGGCCACGCAGGACTGAGAGCAGCCCCTGTGGGTGGCGGAGTACCGCTGGAGGAGTGATGGCACTTTTGCATGCCTAGACCTTTGTGCCCGTGAAGGAGGTGGGGGCTGGCATTTTCAAGCCACCCTTAGAATGTGACCTGGGGATTTGTGCTCTGTTGTTAAGTGTTTCATGTGAGGGCATGTGATGCATCTGTTGCTAGGAACCTTCTCCTCCTCTCAGCCTCCACCACCCCTGGAAGTTGTTGACCCAGAATTCGAGATCAGTGCCAAGCTGGACATGAATGGGTCCCAAAGGGTCTCTACACAGTAAACACCCGAGATGTAATCATCTGCCCCTGGGACGTCCCCAAGTGCACCACCCATCTAGGGGGAAGGGTGACACCATTCCTTTAACAACCCACAAGCAACTTGAGCTCCCATTTTCCCTTGGTTGTAGAAAGAACACCCATCTCCACCTATGCCAAGGTCCAAGGTCTCTAGAATAATTGGGGGTGGTCTCAGTGCTGCTTGCTCAACAGGCCAGATTGGAGCCTGCTTTTCTGATGGCCCTGGGTGCAGAACAGCCCTTTGTTCTCCAGCCTTGGTTCTTGGGTTGCCAGAGCCCTGGGACATAGCCCGCTTCTTGGTCCTCTTCCTCTATTCACTGAAGCCCATCAGCCAGGACTGCTTTCTGACAGCCAGGGCCAGCAGATGGACAATAATTTAAAATGTAGCCATTGCTATCTTAAGGGGCCCCTGACACATTGCCTCCCTCAGTGTGACTCCCCTGCTGGCCATCTGCATGGGTTTGGAGGATGCTGTGGACTCCTTCATTTTAGGGCTCCCCTGGCCCATTCCTTCAGTCCTGAAGGCAAAAATTCAGGTTGTTTTCTTTGGTTTTATTGCTTGATTGTTATCTTTATTATGCTGAGCATTTAATGCAGTTTCACCTAACACCCTATTAACTAGGTCAGTGGTGGTGAACCTATGGCATGTGTGCCACAGCAGGCTGTTTGTATCATTGAAAGTTCTAAAAGGTTTGCCATCACTAAACTAGGTAATGCCTTTTTGGGGAGTAGTCATGTCTTTTTTTTTTTTTTTTTTTTGGTGGTGCCAGAGATCGAACTCAGGACCTTGCACTTACAAGGCAGGGGAGGTACCACTGAGCTAAGTCCCCAGCCCAGTAGTCATGTCTTTTAAACTCAGATGACCCAGGGAAACACAGCAAGGGTTTTGTTTCAAAACAAATGATCATCTACATTGAAGCTCAATTTTGTTACCCACTAAGAAGGCAGAAAAGGCTGCAGTGGTACTTTGAAGTAGTAATTCTTCATACAATTGAGACAAGGTCTAGCTACATAGTTGAGGCTGACCTTGAACTCACTATGTAGCCCAGACTGGCTTCAAACTTACAGTGATCCTCCTGCCTCAGCCTTCTAAGTTCTGGGATTATAAGTGCGTGCCACCATGCTAGCAAAGAGATCCATCTACCCATCTTTTCCTTCTTTCTTTTTTCTTTTTGCAGTACAATACTAGAAATTGAACCTAAGGGTTTCCACATGCTAGGTAAGTGTTCTACCACTGAGGCATATCCCCAGCCCTTTCTCTCCTCTTACACAGCAGTCACCGAGATCTGCCTGTGGGCTTGACTTTGAGAGAGACCCTGGGAATCCAGGGAGGGCTGTGGGTGGGCAGCCCACATCCTGGGGCCTCTCTGAGTGTTGGGCTCCTCAGAGCAGGAAATCAAATCACTGAGCAGGATCATCCTTTCTTAGGGACCAGTGGCTGTCCCTGCTGAGTGCTCTTCCTTGTTGTTGCTCCATGGGAAATTATTCCATGGAAAGTGTGCACTGAGTTCATCTTTGGTTTCAGACCTGGCCACTATAACATGGAGAAGCTTTCGCTAGTCATTGGTGGCTCCTGTCTTTGTTCTAGCCAGGGGTCACATATGGTGTAGAAAACTGAGACCTCTAAGGAGACCGCCATTGGATTTCTGTCCTCCCACATCCTGGCTAAGTCTCAGGGAAGGCAGAGCCTTGGGACTGAGTGATTCTGAGGACAGTTCAGGTGACTGGTCACATGTGTGATAACACATATGTACACACACATAGACATGCCTATGTGCATGCACACCCACATACTCATATATACATACACAAGGACACATGTACATGGGCATACCTGCATATGTGCACCTAGATATGCCTGCATACACACAGACACACATGTCAGAGATAGACACTGATGCATGTGTAGAGCCACATAGCACACACAACTGTATGCTGGAGCTCTCTCTGTGTAGTCACTGTGTCTGTACAGTCACAGTCCTGGAGCATAGCTGGGGGACCAGGCTTCAGAAAGCAATTTCTAAAGTGTGCTCTTCCTGGGTGTATCAGTCAGTCCTTACTAGAGAAAAGGATTTAATGCAAGATATGTAAATACATAAGGATTTGCAAGATAGGCTAACAATGGCCACCTGCAGTCAGGTGTGGAAAAGTGCAAAAGGGCTGTCTGCACACTGGGGACCTAAAGGATCCAGCCAGAGGCCTGGAGCTCACTGTAGTGTCCCAGGTGATTCCATATCAGGAGGCCAAAGAGTCTGCTCTGGGAGGCTGAAGGGTCTGTGCTGGAAGCCAGGAGATGATGCTCAAGGTGAGAGTGAAGCCTAGAGCTTCTCCAAAGAAACAGAAGTGAGCCTTCTTTCTTGCTTTCCCTTTTATTTCATTCACATTGCAAGCCTTTCGATTGGTGCCACTCACACCCAGGGTGGATCTTCTGTCTTCAATAAATCCCTTTGGCCGCCTCCAGAACTATGTTGATCCAATACTCAAGTTGACACAATCAGTTAACTATAACACTGGGTTACTGAGTCTTAGAGAAAATGGCTTTAACAAAGTCTGGGAACCTCAGGCAGGCTTTTATGGGATGGGAAGAAAATGAAGAGACACGGAGGGATGTGAACTCAGACTTGACAGGCAGGCATAAAGACTGTTGCAGCCAGTTTTCAAACTCAGCCCCAATTTCAAAACTGAAGACTGTTATCCTGCTTCACACTGCCAATGAGAGAAACAGAGCTAAAATTAAAGAGAGATTAATCTAGCTGCATTAAAGACACAAGCCAGATTGGAGGCTGGGGTCAAGGGACTTGCCATTGAAATAAACAAGAGTGAGATGAATGTACAAGATGAACCTGGAACATCTTGTCACACCAGAAAGCAAGGAAACTATCAAAGTGAACACAGGAGCCAAGCAGTTCCTACTGGCCAAGGACAAGGCAATTCAGGCATCATTTAGGACAGTAACTGTCAGGGACTGACTGTAAGGGATTAAGAGGCATCGAATATGGTGAAGTCCATGCCTTGATAATGATGCTAAAAAATTATACTCCCAATCGACCACTTTTGGAGGATGTTAGAGAAACAACTCACTCTTTGGGAAACTGGTGTAACAAAAGAATTGAAGATTCGTTTTATTTTTTTTCACATGAAGTGTTACATTTTGGAAGCATTGCAGCTAATAACAGAAAAAAATTACGGGGTGAGATCATCACAGTTGGGCAGCCTCTAATGAATGAACAGATCTGAGCGGTGATCACTGATGCCTCACAAAAAGAGCCTACCAGGTACCATGTGCCTCCTGATTGGAAAGAACATAGCATCTTTGAAGTTCCTTGGGGGAAAAAAAATCAGACCCAAATCAGATTAAGTCTCTAAGCCTACATGTCAATATATAGGAAGTTAAAGGACAGAGAAGCATATTAGGTGGCATTTGGGGATACAGTCAGCAAACCCATAGTGTAGGATCATTTGATAATATTCAGAGCTTAATGACATTTTAAAAGGACATCGTTGATAAGTATTAAGAAAACTGATCTTTTGTAGATATATTTGGGAGCATTTATGGATAAAATGATGTTTGGAGTAAAGGTTAGAGAAATGGGAGGAGGATATGGGTGAAGCAAGACTGTCCAGGAGTCAAAAATTGTGGAATTTAGGTAACAGAGTTTCATTAAATTGTTCTCTCTACTCCTGGATATGTTTAAAACTGCATCAAGTGGAGTGACGCTGTTGATGCAGAGAAAATGGGAAAGCAGTGCCCAAAAGAGGTGTTTTCTTAGAAGGGAAAGGTTAATGAATCAGAGCTGGATCCAGGGCACAAAGTAGAGGGAGGGGCATGTGGCATCTGAGCCTTAAATTCCCCCACCGTGGGTAACTCCAGGAGTGTGGCCTGACATGACCCAGGTTCCAGCAGAGCTAGGCCCTGACTGCAGAAAGCTTCATTTCCCCAGGGGAGCTGAGAAATGTTCTCAGCCCAACTGGGAAAATTGTCTGCCAGTTCTTAATGATCTGCTCAGTATTTCCAGCTGCAGTGTCACCTATTCTGTGAATCCTTCCAGATCCCCCCAGGCAGAAGCTGGGTGCCCCGGGCACCTCTGCAGACTTCCTTTCCTGATTGCAGCCCTTCCCCACTGCCACATGTGCCCCTGGGGCAGACCCCTGCAGGATCTGGTGTCCCTGCATGGAGGCTGACTACTGATGATGAAACTCGTTCCCCTAGAAGGTAGGACAGTCAGGTGTTGGTCTTAAACTGAATCAGGGAAAAGGGATGGATGTGCCATTAGAAGGCCTTGACCATAGTGGGAGCTGCTGCTTGCCTTCTTCATCCATGGCTGGAAAGGGCTCAGCCAGAATGGAGACCCTCAGCTGTTTCCACAGCCCCCTGAGCTGCTTGCTTTGAAATCCCTCTCTAAGTCAAGTGCTTTGAGGATCTAGGACAAATACAATGCCACTGCGGCATTCCTGGCTTGTTACACCTTGCTCTGGGGCTTCAGAAGGTTAGCATCTGTCTCTGTGTTGGGCCACTGGCTGGGGGCAGGCTACCATCAGAGAACTGGTGGCTGAGCCCAGCTTGCCTTGGGAACCTTTCCAGCAAGTGCTGCATGGAGAGATCTCAGGCAAACCCACCACACCCTGGGGGAAGCAGGAAGTGGGAAGCCCCAGTATGAGACACATGATCACAGGTCACTTTCTCAATCCCCTCTGTACGCAGATTTTGGAAAGCCAGGATACCTCCGAAGCTGTGTGCTACTGCTCCTGAGACCAAGTAGACTCCCTGGGAGCGCCAGTGTCTTGGACACATTCCAACCTGTGTAATTACATTCTGCCTGTTAAACTCCCTCTGCAGCCTCAATTGGATACTGTTTTCATTGAATTTGCTTTTTCAAATCAGCTTTCTGAGTGACATCTGCAGACAGTGTTCCCCTTGAAGCTATCTTTTATGGTGGAGACACAGAGCAGAGCACCAGAATTTTCTGACTCTGGTCTTGTGAGCCCCTGGCCATGTCCTCACCTGGAGAGGGCAGGGATCCACGGGGAAGTGATGCTGGTGGATGGGGCAAGGAGGTATTTGAGGCCTCCCCTTCCACATGTCATCCAGCTCAGGGAAAGTAACATAGGAAGGCATCAGCAACCAAGCCATGGACTCATGGTGTGAGCTGGGCTCTGGCCTGGCCATGTGACTTTGGGGAGGGTGTACCGTCAGAATTAGATACTGCTGAGGTCACTTCTAATTTTAACATGATACTTTTTCAAGTCTTAGAATTATCTCAGTATTATGAAATCCAGCAACTACCTTTACGGCAATGAAGAAGAGGTGGCCCGCTAAGGCTCCTTGGCTTCATGGCAGCCAAGGGGGATGGGATGAACACAGCTGGAGCCTTCTGCTGGCAAGACATCTCCTGGCCAAAAGGACCCATGAGGCATCCAGCCCAATAATGGTTGAAACTTGCAGAGCCTCAGACCCTTCTTGAAATTGTATATATGATACAGAAGTGGGGCTGCTGGGTGGAATCTGCCACCTCATCCCCCTGTTGCCTCTGCCACTCTCATGGGCACTGAGTCAAAGCCTTGGGTGGTGCTTTCTGTGGACACAGTCTAGGAAGGCTCTGAGCATTAGTGAAACGAGGACAACTCTCCCACCCCCAAGTCCATAGGCCCATCTTGGAATCCTGGGGCTCCTTAGAGCACAGCTTGAATCCACTGACTTAGTCCAATCTCCTTCATTCTTCAAGTGGAAAACTGAGGCTTAAGGTCAGACAGGTTGTATGGGGGCAGCCTAGGACCACAACTTAGCTCCTAATGACCTGTCCCAAATTCTATCCACAACTCAGCCAGCCCACTCCAGTGATTCTGAACTCTGAGTTGGAGGTTGGGCAAATTCTGATTATCTTCTTCAATGCCTGTGGTCATAGAAGACTATGCAGATTTGCTGAGTGAAACAACACCAACCTTGTGGCCATGACATCATGGACACATGGTTGAGTGAGCACTGCCCAAGGCCCTGGAGACCAGGAGGGGTTAGTTGCCACATCTGTGCCACTGGATGGTGTGCCCACTAAGAGAAAGATGGTGCCCAAATCCAGATACTCCAGTAAATAAGCCAAGGAATCTGGCTCCACCAAAAGTTCTGAATGTCCCAGATCCCCAAAGGAAGCTGAGACAGGAAGCTGACACCCAGGATATCTGCCTCTTGGGGCCCCCAGGAAGCAGGTGAGAGGCCCGTGTGTCCATTCTCTTAAAGGGCAGCCTAATTCTCCCCATGGATATGTCCCTATGTAGCAAAAAGACTAGGTAACTCTTCACCAAAATGGTAACAGCAACCAGTTCACAGTGCCTGGGGGTGAGTTCCCCAAAATGCCTTTATGTGAGTGTCCCGTGAAAAATCACCGTTAGTGACTAAGGTTTGAGGTTAAGAATTGCTCATCTGCTAAGTGTTTAAATTTAGCTCTCAAGTGCTCTGGGGTTTTAAGGAAGACAAAGAGTGAAAAACTTGGAGGTCAAAGGGCCTGGGTTTAAATCCTGGGGTCAGAACTAGGTGCAGTGATGTTCACCTGTAATGCTACTTGAGAGGCTGAGGCAGGAGGATTGCAAGTTTCAAATCAGCCTGGGTAACTTAGCAAGACCTTGTCACTCTAACCCCCCACAAAAAAGATTTAAATCATTCAATTCTGAGATTAGCTACATACTTCCAGTGATCTTGGACAAGCTACTAATGTCTCCAGGCCTCAGTTTCCCCATCTGTAAAGTAGGCCTCATAGCACTCTTCTGAGTATGGGATGAAGTCCTCTATGTAGGATAGCACTGTCCCTCACACAGGAGTGGGGGTCAGCAGATGTCAGCTTTGTCCTACTGTCTTAAACATGGCCAATCCACCAGGAACTCTTCTCTGTGAAGAGGGGTGGGGCTCCGGAGGTCCTTAGTGCTAGGGTGGTGGTGGTGGTGAGCGGAGGGGGACAGATGCGACCTGGAAAGTGTGAGTATGTGGCTGGGGTGGGCAGGGTGGAGGAAGAAGGGTGTTGGTGAGTTCCTTGTTGACCACAGGCTCTATTTCCCCACTCGGTGGCTTTAGGGCGGTGTCTTCCCTGGTAGCACTGTAGGAGAGATTTCTGAGTCACAGGGGTCTCCTGAACAGCTCTAGCTGTGTCTCATTTGATTGTCATGGTGATGGCCCCTCCTTGTTGCCCTGTCATGTGACATAACTAGGCCAGCTGAGGCCATTTGTTGTGTGAAATGTTTACGTCCCACTTGCAACCGTGCACCCCGCATGTTCCTTTGGGGCACTGAAAAGGAAGGCTTTCCAGGTGCTTGAGAATCCCTTTGCAGGGTTTGTGATGGGTGGGAAGGTAGGGGGAGGGGATCTAATGGGTCCCTGAATTGCTCACGGTCCTCAGCTGGCTCCAAAGAACCTCTCCCACAGAAGCATGACCAACATTAGCCAGGGACTGGGATGGAGTTGGGTTGAGTGGTCCCAGCTCTTTCCCTGATGTCACCTGCCCATGGGGAAATGACCCAGGCCAGGTGAGGTAGAAAGGTCAGGAGCTGAGTCCCTGTCTGTCTCCAGGCAGTTCAGCTTGAGTGCTTTTAACAGGTCCAGTTAGAAACAGTTCACCTTTCTCTGACAGGCACTTGGCAACATTTCTCATTGTAGCAGTAAAGCCTTTGCTATTCTTTAGTGAAAGACTTGCCAGTCTACGCAGAGTTGGGGCTGCTCTTAACTTTCTGCTTATGGCTAGAGTTGCCAGATCTAATTCCTTCTTTTGGTTAGTTCTCACTTTCTTAAGCTGACCTCATTTCTAAACAAGTAAACATGATCAGAGGCAGACAGGTGGGCAGCAGAGGCACTCCCTTTTCTCCATGGCCCCTGGAGTGGTCCCTGGAGGACCCTAATGGAGTTTGAGCTTAACAAGTGCTCTGAGTCAAAACTTCTCCATTTCCCAGTAGCTGTAGACACAGGGGCCTGACACTGCACCCAGAGCTAAATGCCAGGAGCATCTCGGTAAACGTCCCTATTTCCAGTTATCCAGTTACTGTCAGAGCTTTTCACACCCCAGAGAGGGGACCCCGGTTTAGAGCCCGTGGTTTATGCAGTCTAAGTCAACCCAAACCAGGCTGCTTCAGCAAGCAGCCCCCACAAGCTTCTCAAAAGCCTTCAAAGATGCTGCAGCTCCCTGCCTGTGGTTGGGAAGATTATCGATGGGACTTCTGGGATGTATATTCTAGAACTCTGGACTTCCATCCCTGGGATGCATGAAGGTATGTCTGTTCTGTTTATAAGCACATCCTGGTGAGTCCATTCTTCATGCTCCAGATCTCCCATAGTCAAGAGAAAGTTCTTCCAAAACATTAAAAACTTTGGGACTTTAGTCAGTGACCTTTTCTTCCTTGTTTCTTCTTTGTGAAATAGTAGAGGGGCCAGTTTCCTTCCTTCACTTGCTCATGGCCTATTAGCAGAGTGAGCTGTTCCATTATCTGAACCCTAATGAGCCCACTAACTGGAAAGTGAAGGGCCTGTGGGGGCGATTTAATTTGAAATTCAATGGCCCAGTTATTCTAGTGGGCTTTTATCTGGACTCCAGAGTCCACAGAGGCAGGTGTACCATGGCAGGCAGAGACTGTACCTGTCATGGTGTTGGGGAGGACCAGAGGCAGGAAGGGAGCAGGAAGGGGAGGAAGGAGGAAGGATGGAGAAGTCTGGCTCCAAGGCAGCACTGCCTGTTGTTTCTGCTTGTAATAATACCCTTCAGATGACACAGTCCTGGGCAGTAGCTCCTGCATGCTCTGTGGTTTGCGGCTTTAGAGGCTTTAATCACACTAGTCCAGCTTTCAGATTTAATTTGCAATGTTCTAGAGAAAAGCTCTGACTTGCCCGTGGGTAGTTCAGCGGCCTACTTCTGTGTGGTAGTAGGTGGTTCGGTCCTGCTACTCTCATCACCAAGTAGCCAAAGAGTAGAAATGATTATCTTAGGACAAATCTTATAAAAATGAACAAGCCAGAGTTGTGTCTATTGCCAGATATGCTGGGTATTTATTCATTTGTATATTCCTTTGTTAATTTGTCCATCTAACCTACATTCATGATCTACAGTCCTAATATTCCCCCTGCATATAACCCTTAACTGGAGTTCATTGCTGTGATTATAGCTTTTGAGTAGAGTTGTTGAAATGGAATAATTGACCCTTCTCTTTCCTAAGGTGAAAGCTAACTCTTGTATCCTCAGAATCTGTGGCTTTTCTACTGGCACTTTCCCAGCATGGTCTAAGTGTGCTCAAATCTTTTTCATTGTAAAAAGTTCCTTTGGGATCCCTAACCTCTCCAGTTCTGACAGCTCTTCTCTCCTCCCATTCCCAGGCAAGTATCACTGTACCTCTTTTTCTCAGGAAAATTTGGCTTTCAGCCCTAGACACCTCAGAAACTGCTTCAACACAGGCTGCCAATGACCTCTAGATGGATCCATCCAGCACCCTCTCCATCCCTAGGCATGGCCATGCTGCCAACTGGCCTCTCCTTTCTAGGAACACACTGATCCCTTGGCTCCTGAAGTGCCACATTTTCTTGATTTCGTTTTGCATTTCCTTATTGTCTTCTCTTTTTAGACCTTGACTATCTGAACTTCCCAGGGCTCTGCTCTGGCTCTGGCTCTCTCCTCACTCCTATGGTTTCAGTCTACATTCACATCTCAACAAATACCCAAACTAGATCCTCTACCTAGGTCTCTGTCTTCTCTCCAGCTGTTTATTCCCTTATCTCCATTTGGACATCCCAAAGGCAAGCCAACCTTTACATTTCTGTTGCCATCTTAAAAAACCAGCTTGTCCTACACAGTTTCCCACTTACTTCCCTTATTGTTCCTCATAGTTTTCCTTCCTGCATCCCCTACTTTTCGTATCCACTCATAACCCAGTGTAGAAGATTCTAATTCTGAGCATCTGTCCAACCCATCTCCCAGTGTTCAAATCCAAGTCACCTTTCCCTGCCCCCTGCACTGGCAGTCCTATTGGTCTTCTTGAATCCACTCTTGTTCTTTCCAATTCATTTCCCTCAATGTCACCCAAGTGATCTTTCTAAACTGCAGGGATGGTCATGTTACTCTTCTGCTTAAAGTACTTCAACTATTTTGGGATTACCTTTAAAATAAAGTATTTCTTACTTAACCTGATTTAATATACACTTCATAATCATAGTATGCTCTTCTCCATCTACTTTTTTCTTTGTAGAACATTCTTTTTGTGTGTGTGGTACCAGGGATCGAACTCAGGACCTCAAGCTTACAAGGCAGGCATGGTGCCACTGAGCTAAATCCCCAGCCCTGTAGAACATTCTTTCAAAGACCAGCCTCCTGATTTGTGCCCAATAGGCCTTTATGGGATGAATTGTGTTCCCCCCAAATTCATATGCTGAAGCCCTAATCTCTACCTCAGATGTGACTGTATTTGGAGGTAGGGCCTTCAAAGAAGTGATTAAGTTAAAGTGGGGTCTTTAGGGTAAGTGCCAGCTCTGTCTTATATGGACTAGTATCCTTATAAAAAGAGGAGATTACAGGGAAGACTATGTGAGGACAACAGAAAACAAAACAGTATGTATTCATGAGCAATGGAATAAACATGTGAACAAATCTAAACATATTAATAGGAAAATCCTCTGGTCTGGAAGACTATTCGCTTCATGTAAACTCCTGGCCACAGAACTGGAACCTGTTATGGTTTGGGTCTAGATGTCGCCCCAAAGCCTCATGCAGTCATAGGTGGGTGAATCTAAAGTGTGTGATGCTAGGATTAAGGGTTTGTGATTACTAAACTACTATCCATGAGTGAGTGATTGGTTTGACACTGCCCTAATCCCAATAGTCTGAGTGTGATAAAAGGAGCAGAAAGACGCTGTTAAGGTCCTCTTGCTACTGTGTGGGTGCCATTAACTGTTTCTCCTCTTCGATGCCCCTCTGCCATAAGGTCCTTTGTTGTTTTTGGTGTCTTCCACTGCCATGAACTGTTGCCCCTCTGCCCCTCTGCCTTGGAGCCAGCCGATTATGGAGAGAAACCTCTACAAACTGTAAGCCAAATAAGCCCCTTCCCCTCTAACTTTGGGTGTTGAGCATTTTGTCTCAGCAATGAAAGAAAAGTAACAAACACAGAACCCAATTGCTGGCTGTGAGGGAGGCGATGATACCCTGGTTCCTCTGTCTTGTCTATACTCTTTGCCTACTTATTATTTGGGAGTAAACTGAAATCAAAGCAACAGTTTAAAATATTAAAGGGATGGTAGTGTGGATTCCATCACCAGATCCTATGTGATCTCTAGTGAGGAGTCTACCTGTTAAAGAACAGACAAGGTATTAATAGAGTTTGGGATGAGACTTCAAGGTAGGAAGATTGTGGCAAGTACAATTGTCTTCATCCATGGCTCATTTTCCCACAGGGTTTCCATGGAATTAGCAGGGTCTAACAGAATGCTCTGCTGTGGTAGCTATAGAATGATGCATGTTTGTTACTGAGGACAAGGGCAACACCTAGTGTCCTCAGAAGAGGAAGATGAAGAGGTCTCTCAAGTCTTCCTTTACTGCTGTCCTTTCTCCCCCCATTCCCAAACGTTCCTTTACCTCATCTATTTTTATTTCTCTGTAGCCTAAGAGTCTCCTCCAGGGATGGAATGTGGCCTGTGCTCACAAGATGTGATCCCCTTCCTGCCAGTGGGGGGCTAATGTGGGCATGTGGACCAACCCAATTCTCCCTCTTAGAAAGTTGGACTTGGGATTCATAAATGGCTAGTTGGCTTCAGCAGGCAGCCGGATGTGGGGGAATATAGGTATATAGTCTTATGAACCATGGGGTCTTCTTATGGAGAATACTGAGCTATAGGGAGGGGAATGAAACAGATAAAGTGTGGGTGAGGAAGACTAGGGCAGACCAGCAGGAAGAGTCTGGGAATGGATTTCTGAAACTCTTTAGTTCCTGTTCCAGAACTTTCTTTTTTTT
>NW_004624775.1:6564720-6592332 GCF_000247695.1 Heterocephalus glaber | reverse complement strand
TCTGTGCGGCTCACCTCCTCTGTCCTGGGAGCAGTGGAATGGTGGCCGGTGAGCCTCCTCCTGGGTGCTGGGATTGGCTCACCTCCTCTGCCTTGGGAACAGTGGAATGGTGGCCTGGAAACCTCCTCCTGGGTGCTGGCATTGGCTCACCTCTGCTCTTGGAGCAGTGGAATCTCAATGTGGGGGTATTTGATGGAAGGGGTCTTTTGAAAATAATTGGGTAATAAGGATGGATCCCTCAGCGATGAGTTTAGTGCCCTAATAAGAAGAGACAGAGATGATCTCCCTCTACCATGTGAGGACACAGCAAGAAGGCATCATCTGCAAACCAGGAAGAGCCCCTCACCAGGAATTGAACCAACTGGCACCTTGACCTTGAATTTCCCATCCTCCAGAACCATCAGACAGATTTAAAGTAGTTGAAGCCTCCTGGTTTATAGTAGTCCATTATAGCATCCTCAGCTGCCTAAGATACGATCTTTGCTTTTCAATTTTGTGCCAGGAAAGGAACACTCATACCTGCCTCCCAGGCAGATGCCAGAAATAAGGTTCTAGCTGCCCATACCAAGTCCATACCAATAGCTCAGATAAGCTATTCCAATCAGTAACCACATCCCTGGTCATCACTAGAGCTCTGCAGAGTATTCTCAATGTCAGTTAGCCCATTTTCTTGTCTAACTTTGCAACAGACTCTTTATCATTTTGCCAGAGCTGTGAAGGCAAGAATGGGAAGAGAGAGCCCAATGGATGCTACCTTATTTTTCAGCCATTGAAGATGGCTCAGGGCCTGTGCTAAAGGTGACTGTCTTGTCTGAGCTTACTGGAATTGGGACTCCTTCTACAACTGTGACTGTCGACCAATTTGGACACTATCCCCCTAAAGTGAACAAGGCCTTGAGCACAGGGGAGACTGAAGAAGTTCAGAGAGATTTTGAGGTTTCTGGGAGTAAGGATAGAAGAGAAACCATTTTTAAAAATTTTGAAAACCAAGTTTTAAACCCTCCACTCCCGAACTTGGTCTAGCAACCTTGTGTTTGGCCTCCATCCCAGAGAATGCCCATGCTGGCTGAGACCTTTGGGATAATCCTCAGAAGCATTCCCCACAAGGTACCCCCTCTGCCTTACTGGGTATTTCTTTCCTTCCTCCCCTATATTCCTGCCATTTTAACTCCTTCCTTGATTTAGTCTGGTTTGTGTTTCTATAAGAGAATTCCTAATACTTGGTAATTTACAAAAAACAGACATGCATTTTTTACAGTTCTGGAGGCTGGGAAGTCCAAGTTTGAGGAGCTGCATCTGGAAACAGCCTTCTTGCTTTGCCATCTCCTCATGGAAGGTGGGAGCCCAAGAGCGCATATATGAGGAAGTGTGGAGGAGGCCAAACTCATCTCTGATTGGGAACTCACTCCTACAAAAACTAACCCACTCCCTTGATGACAGGATTAGACCACCCATAAAGCTAGGGCCCTTGTGACTTAATCACCTCTCAAAGATCCCACCACCCAACTCTGCTGCCTTGGGGACTATTTCCAACATATGAACTGTGGGGGGCTCATTCAAACAATAGCAATCCTCTTTCCCCAAGAGCCCTACTCCTCCTGCTCTACCTCCTACCAGACTTCACTAGAATTTGAGAAGTTTCTTCTGCTGTCTTGTGAACTTTCAGGGCTTCTGGGGAGAGTCTTAAGTCAGGCATGCCCTCCATTCTGCTGCCCAGTGTGTGAAAGGGGCCATGGAGGTAATTTCCTGCTCTCAAGTGCAATCACTTTTTCCTTTTATATGCTTTATGTTCCCCAAATCAATCAGACACATTGCAAGGAATCATTTCTGCCAAAAATCCTCCCCAGTTTACTTCTGAGACACAGAGCCTCCTTGCTAGTGTAACTGACCCTATCATTGAAGGGTGCTTCAGTCACTTCTCCTGCTCCCTCCTGACCTTGGGTCACCTTGCAGAGCCTTCCTCCATAAGTGTGGCTCTGCAGAGCCCCTGTCCAGCCCCACCTGGCCACGCAAGAGGACAAGGGCTGGGACTGGTTGCACTCTCACACTTAGGATTTGACACCACTGAGAAGCAATCTTCTCTAACACCTGTCATTTTACAGGTTTAAGTGATTTAAGTGACTGTCGATAAATTAATGGCAGAATTGGGAGTGGAATCATCTCATCCAATGTCACAGGTAGACACATATTTCCTGGGGTGCACTAAAGTGGCACCCAACCCTCCAGCCTCCCTGCTGTTGGTGCCTGTTTGTGCCCACTCCAGAGGAAGATGCTCTCTTCAGAGGAGCCTGCTCACCAGTGTGGAACGTGTCCTTCCTTCATTGAAAGGAAATTTGTCTTCCTATCCTTCCTACCCAGAGCTCCTGCTTCTCCTTCTCAGAACCACTAACTCTTCCACTTATATTGGTTCTCATGGGAAAATGGCTTCTTCTTTCTCTTCTCTAAGTAAAGTCACCCCCTTTCTGTCCATCATCAGAAGACTTATCTGTCACTTCTGGGGATACACGTCAGTGCTGTCCTTAGAAACAGGGAAAAACAAACTATTCTCTGTACTATACTCAATGTTTTAGGCACAGGCATGTGGGGATTTCTTTCCACAGTAACCATTTCTCCAATTCTCTGGTTACCAATTGGGTGCTCTGCAATTCAATTACAAATTTAACTATCTGGAGCTAGTGCAGAGACCCCTACAGTGTAGGGGCTCAGACCCACCAGACTACCCCCTGCTCCACTTCAGAGGATAATCACAAGTAGTGGGTCCCTAGTTACAAACATTTCTGTCCAACTTGGGTACAAGTTAGGGGGTCCCATGAACCTCTCCTCAGGCTGGTTCACAGAACTCAGGGCAGTACTTAGGTTTACTGGTTTATTATAAAGGATGTGATAAAGTATATAAGTGAACAGCAAGATGAAGGGATACATGGGCAAGGCCTAGAAGGGTCCTGACTCAGAGCTTCTGCCTCTGTGGAGTTGAGGTACATTTCCCCTCTCAGCTTGTGGATGGATTCACCAACCTGACACTCTCTAGTCTTGTCCTTCATACATTTCTGTGGCTGCATCACCATGTTGAGATGATTTATTTTTTTTTTTTGAGACAGGGTCTTGCCATGCAGCACAGGCTGGCCTAATTCTTCATCCTCCTGCCTCAACCTCCTGAATACTAGGATTACAGGCATGCACCTGTGCTCCCACCTGGTATGATCAGTTAACTCAACCTCCAGCTCTTCTTTCCCTGGAGTACTGGGAGTGAGATGGAAGGTTCCAAGCTTGTAACTATGGCCTGGTTTTTCTGGTGACCACCCCCCGATCTGAGAGCCAATAAGTCGGATTATCAGAACAAAGACTGCTCCTATAACCCAGGAAACCCCACAAGTGTAGCAACCGGGGTCAAATACCAAATAATGGGGTGAGAGATGCACCCAGCCACCCCACCACTCAGAAAATTCCAAGGGTTGTAGGTGCTTTGTGTCAGGAACTGGGGACAGAGACCAAACAATTCATCGTGCTGCAACTCCCCTCTCTCTGTAGACTGAGAGCCCGGTGTTGTCTGCAGGGATCATAGGGTCCCCTTGGTGACCACTCTGCACTGCCCTCCTCTACTCGACCACCAGGAAAGGAGGCCACAGAGTTTGGGAGGCCAGCCCCTGGAGCTGCCACTGCCTGCCACTGCAGCCTCCCAAGCTGTTCCTTTGCTCTGTGCAGCCAAGAGCAGAACCAGCCAAGGAGGTGGGGTCCAGACCCAGCTCCAGATGCTGCTGGTGGAGGCAGGAGAGGAGGCTTCGGCCTGGGCTTGGCATTTGGGATGGAGGCTCAGCCAGTCAGGCCCCCAGGAGGAGCACAGAGTCGGGGATGGCTCCTGAGGCAAACAGATAAAGACATCCTGAGTGCGACACTCTATACCAATTAACAGTCAGAGATGGCACTGGGTGGCTATTTCCACTGCACGGCTGGGGCACTTTGCCATCCAGGGCTTGGGCTCCAGAGGTAGCCAGCAGTGGGTTTCTCACAAAAGGTTGAGCAGTTGGCATTTCCGGTTGAAAAGGCGGTTTTTGAAGGGTGATTTTCTCAGCTCCTCTAATTAATGAGAAGCAGAGATTTCAGGTTGGCAAATGGAACTCCCTCTGGCCAACGAACATTTTCATTCTCTCTTGCTGCCTTTAAGTCTTTAAAAAAAAATACTTAGGAAAAACAAAGACTTTAGTAGGCTCCAGTTTTCAAATGTCACGGGGATGCAGAGGGCCCAGTGGAGGGGCTTTAGGGGTCCTCATCCCCAACTCTGCCTTGAGGGAACACTGAACCTTGACCCCTTTTCCCCAGCTTTTCTGCCTACAGCCATGCTTAAACATGCTATGGGTCATTTTCTTGCTTTCAAGAATCCTGAAGAGCCCCCAAATCCAAATGCCCCACCCTGGCACCTGAAGCTTTAGTGGTTGATCATATTGCCAGGTCAAAATCACCCTAGTTTAAAGAAACATGTCCCCAGGAGATGTAGTTTTCTTGTTCTAAACCCTGCATGGAGACCATGGGTACTGTCTCCTGCACTGTTGTGGCACTGAAGTCCCTGGCACAGCCCTGGCAGCTGGAGGCCCTGGCTTGAACAGTTGGCTCCCCAGCCTGGCATCGTTGGCTTCTCCTGCTTTGGCCTTTGTTCTTTTTTTCCTGTAGGCCTCTGAGTCATGGACTGGCAGAGCTTGGCATATCCTGGGCACTGTATAAAGGAGGTAGGTTAGGCCCAGAGAGGGCAAGATGTGGTCCAGGTCTCCCAGCAGTTGACATTGAGTAGGGACTTCATGCACTGGGATCACACCACACTGCATTTGCTCCTGAAAGTTTCCTTTGTACTGGGCACACCATAGCAACTCTCAAAAGCATGGTTGGGTTGATTTCTTCCTGTTTCCTTTCAGCTTTTTGGCAGGGGAGGGGTGCTGGGGATTGAACCTTAGGCCTTTGCACTGAGCTACATCCTCAGCCCTTTTTAAATTTTGTTTTGAGACAGGGTCTTGCTAAGTCACTAAAGTACCCAGGCTGGGCTTGAACTTGCCCTCCTCCTGCGTGTCTCCCAGAGCTCTAGCATTACCGGCAGACAACATCACATCCAGCTGTCTTCAGCTGTCTCTTGTAAGAAGTAAGATGTCTCCTTTCACCAGCACAAGTGAGTCTTGTTGGAAGAAAGAATGTGCAAAATGGAGAGTCTCTCCCCATCTGCCCCATTTCTTCCTAGTTCCACAGCATCCCTGCTGCTGCGTCTGCCTGTCCAAAGGCCACTGGGTTGGGCCACCTGCCTCCCGCAGGGCCTCTGGCTGCTGCTTCTGGTGATCATAAGTGATTGCCTCCCCCATAAACATAACGTATGGTCCCTCATGGGACAGTAAATCCAAAGCTAAGCGGTTTGTGCACATTTGCAGATCAGCTGTTCTCTGTCCTGCCGCCCCATGGAGAGACTGTGCAGGGCCCAGCTGATGCTGCTGCTGTTAATGGGAGATGTAGCCCAAGATTCATGGCTTTAATTACTTTTTTTCCAGGGGCGGAGCCCATTGTGGAGGCTGCAGGGACAGTGGGTTCCTTCTTCCTGCTCCACAGGCATTCTAACAAGGAGCTGATTTTCTAGGCTTTGTTAAAATCCCCATGGCAGAGCCAACAAAGCCCGAAGGGGAGAGATCGCAGACCGCAGGTGCCAGGGAAACAGCATCCGTGGAAAGCCCACAGGATCAACGAGCTGTGTGAGCTTGGGGAAATACTTTGACTTCTCTCAGTCTCCATTTTGTCGTCTGGCCCTTTGGAGGAAAGTTCTAAATACTCCACATTTTACCAGACTCCCTTAATGTTTATTTCTGCACCACCTGCTTGTGGGGAGGGGAGGAGTCCCACAAAGCAAAGGACAGTGGCCAGGAAGACTTGAGCCTCGGTCTCAAGGTCAGTCCCTACACAGCATTAATGGAGAAAATTCTGTTTAAAATCCGAGGGAGGTTGAGTCAGGGGGATGGCAAGTTTGAGCCTTGCCTAGGCAACTTAGTGAGACTGTCTCCAAATAAAAAGTAAAACAAAGGCTGAGAACACAGCTCAGTGTGAAGACCCTGGGTTCGAACCCCAATACTGCAGGGAAAAAAAAGCAAGGAAAAGAAAAGCTTCAAGGTTGGGCTCCTTATCTCTACAATGAGAAGGTTGGACCAGACCTCTGGCTCCCAACTCTGGCTGTACCTCGAAAGCACTTGGAGGAGCTTTTCAAATTTGAAGGCTGTCAGGCTCACCCCAGAGTGATCGTTGGCCTTGTCACAGCTCCGTGGGTGATGCCAAGGCGCTCACAGCTGAGAACCTTGCTCAGCCCGGCTGATCCCCGGATCTCCTCCGCTCTGAATGTCTATCTTATTATAATTTATTGTCTGCTATCATTCCAGTGTCGAGCGAGTTTGACGTATGATCCAACCTTAAACTGAATTAACACCAGCACTGAGAGTAGAACGATAGGGGAAAGTGACTGTGTCACCAAGGCCAGGCCTTGCAATATGGGGTTTTGTTTGTTTGTTTGAATCTTGGCCCTGCTCAATTTCCCTTTCTCACTCTATTTCCTCATCTGTCAAGTTGTGGGTCACCTCCTCTGCAGAGATTTGCAGACAGAAAGCCTGGGTGGGACAATGACCCTCGGGATAAGCTCTGATTCATCAAGCCGGGAATCTCGGTGGTGTCTCCCTTCACAGATCTTCCACCTTGGGGTTCCTCAGCATTTCGTTGTACCATTAAAGTGGGTTGAAATGAGTTAGAACTCTGCATCAGATTTTTAAAAATACATTTGTGGCATTCCATGAAGAAGTAAGTCCCTTGAAATATTTTGTCCCTTATCTCAAATTTGGAAGACCGGGCCTTGAGCACAGACCCTTGTGGAGAGTCCCATGTTTCACAAGTTGTCAGAAATGGTGCAAACAAGGGCACTAGAGTTCAAGACTTTGGCTTGAGTTCTGCATCTGCCCCTGGACGGTCAGGTGACTTTGGGGACAATACTTAAAAATCGGAAACCTCTATCTGATCTCTGTAAAATGGGGATAAAACAATTAAGCTGCAAGAGGAGACACTGATATAACTGCACGGTGTGTCTAGCTTTGTCACATCTTATTAGAAGGAAGAGGCTTCTGGGCTCAGGGCCAGTCCTGGGGAGACGGCAGTCTCACATCCAACCTTCCTCTGTAAAGCCCAGGAGAAGGTCACAGTCATGTTCACATCTGACCCCAGAGGATTCTCAGGAGGTGAGGAAAGCAGGTGTCATGGCTCAGGTTCACCTTCCAGCTGACTGTGCTGAGCAAAGTGTTGTCCTTTGCACAGAACTGCAGGAGTGTTGAGTAAAGCATTGCTATAAGTGGAAATGGAATGCTGTGTCTCCCAAATTTGTATACTGAAATCTTTTTTTTTTCCACTAAGTTTATTGGTACATTTTAGGTATACAATATAGTTACACTCATCATTGGGATCTCGTAGCTTTACACAATATATCTTGGCTCTTATTTTTACCCCATTCCCCTGCCCTCCCTTCACCCCCTGCACCCCTCCCTATTTACAAAGACCTTGTTTCCATTTTTTTCCTTTTCTCGTATTTGTTCTTTTCCCTTCTTTCCTTTCTCCTGCTCCTCCCACTTCCCTTACCCTTTAGACCTTTTCTTCCTATTTCACAATATCAATTATACATTTTGATCCTTATTTGCACTTTTAGTTTTTCACACCAGAGAAACTATTCAGTATTTACACATGTCGTACACTAAAATCTTAACCCCAGTATGAGAGTATTAGGAAGCCGGCCTTTGGGAGATGCTCAGGTCGTGAGAGTGGAGTCTTCCTGAATAGCAATTAGTGCCTTGTGAAAACAGCCCCAGAGAGCTGCCTCGGGCAGAGGTGGTGAAAGATGGCTAGGAAGTGGGTCCTCAACAGACACCGGGAATCGGCCACCACCTTGATCTTAGAGTTCTCAACCTCCAGAAATGTAAAAAAATTAATTCCTGTTGTTTATAAGTCACTCAGTTTATCAAATTTGTTTTAGCAGCTCAAATGGACTAAGACAAAGCATGATTATGGGAAACAAATCTCCACATTGATGTTTCTATGTGTTTTTTACTCATTCATGCATCTTTCACACAAGTATCTATTGAGAACCTTTTGACCAGGCACTCCTCTAAGTCAAGGGACAGCACACTTCCTGTGAAGGGCCAGGTAGTAAATATTTATGTATAGCTGGCCATATGGTCTCTGTCTATACTACTTAACTCTGCCGTAGTAATGCAAATCAGTAGGGACAATAAGTCAACACAGTAAGGGAGTGGGGCTTCCCCGAATGCAAATTTGGTTATAAAAACAGGCTGCAGATCAGAGCTGACCCACACCTATAGTTTACTTGGGACATATCAGGGCCTAAAAGATATATTGAGCCAGTTTCCATGAAATTTACATTCTAGTGGGGAAAGACAGAGATACAGAGTGAATGTGATAAATGAGGACATTATCAAACACGTGAGCATGTTAGAAGGTGAAGTTGTGTTATAGAGAGGCAGTAGGGGCCTCACAGTGTCCTGATGTCCATGGTGCCCTGTCTTCCTAACTTTGCATCCACTGAGCTCAGGCTAGTAGCTGGAGTTTGGCTTTGATGGGACTATGCACCCCGAAGAGCTCAGCAGTGGAACTGGTGGTTATATCTGCACACACATGTATAAGGGGTTAGAAAGTACTCCGTTTTAATTTTTAAAAGCCCGGTCACAGTAGGCCTCATTGAGACAGGTATCTCTGAGGAAGGACTCCAGGGGTGATGGGGAGTGCACCTGGGTGTACCCAGGGCAAAGGCCTTGGCAAGGGGCGGAAGTAGCTGGGGGGAGTTGGCACACAGGACACCAGAAACTGGGAGGGAATCCAAGAGGGCAGTCAGTGGAGACCAGGGCCAATAAATGACTGGGAGGGCAGGCCATTTGAAGCACCATCTCGATGAGGGACAAAAGGTGGGGGTGGTGGGAGAGGGGAGGAGTGGAGGTAGGTGGCTTGCTGGAGGCCTCTACAGACACCGAGATGCCAGAGGGTGGTGGCTATGACCACAGTGATAACAGTGGAAGTGTAAGGAGTGGTGACACCAATATGACATGCTGACAAATCAGATAGTGAATGTGAGAAGAAAAGGGATCAGGTGCTTAGGTTGGAGGCTGAATAACTAGAAGGTTGAAGTAGTTAAGAAAGAAGTGGGTATCAATCTGTTTGGGCAGAAGCTTGACAGGCTGAGCTATACCCTTGTGAAGATAGGACAGTGGAGTTGGAAGATGGAGCCTGGTGTTCAGGGGTGTGACCTAGGCTGAAGACAAAGACTTGGGGGTGTTCTGTAGAGGGGTTGTGCTTATAAGAGATCATCAGGGGAGGGGTGCTATAGAGGGGTAGTCCAAGACCGAGCCCAGGGAACACCAATGTCTGGAAATGAGATGTGAAGGAGCCCAGCAAAGAGGACTGAATATGAATGGCCAGGTGAGTATACAGAAAGCATTGTTTTTTGCAAATGAAAACTGTTTGAAATCCTAACTCAAAGTCCAGCTCATATTCTACCCTCCGGGGCTCTCGGTTACCACACTGGTCTAGCAGCACGCAGGAGCTCCCACTCAGGACACTCATCTGGCACTTGTGATGTGCTATCTTGGGGCAATGACCTGTCCCAAGAGGAAGTCTTCCCATCCAGGCACGGTCCTCTGTGTGCTGTGTGGTCTGGTGAATAGCTTTGCCCATGGAACAATTGGCAGATGGGTTGAGGGTGGAGTGACTGTGTCTGTTCATTCACAGTGCAGTGTTTACTGAGCACCTAACACGTGCAGACCAGAAGGCATGAGCAATTTCATGTGGTAAGAGGAAAAAGCAAGTCAGTTTGAAAAATCTATCAGAGCTGCACATGGTGGCACACATAATCCCAGCATTCTGGGAAGCTGAGGCAGGAGGATCACAGTTCAAGCTCAATCTGGGCATCTTAGTGAATTAACAAGATCATGCCTCAAAATAAAAAAAATGGGCTGGGGATGCAGTTCAGTGGTGGAAGGCCCTTGGGTTATGAAAACAAAGCAAAATGAAACAGATTACCAGATCACAGAAGCGTTCCAGGAGGAGACAAAAACATGAAAAGAGAATGTCTTTGGCTTCCTGAGGAAGAGATTGAGCAGTTCCAACCCCACCCAATATCAGAGTTACTTTAGAGGCCCATGGGGCTCCTGGTGGCATAAACCTGCTAGGTGAACTCATTCTACCCCCCCCCCCCCCCCCCGGTCTCCCTTTGTTCCTGGTAAATGCAGGAATGGCATCTGCCTTCTTCAATAGAGCATAGGCAGACTCTAGGATTGGAAGCGATACTTGGTGGCTTTTTCCTGGGAATTTCCCTGCCCCAGAGCCAGTCTTCTGTCCTGCTCATGTTCCTCTCACATTCCCAGGTATTCCTAGAGTCCCTGACCTCTATGCTCCCACTCCCCACCAGCCTTCCCAGAAGCATTCTTCTGGCTGTGTCACTGTGAGCCACTGTAAAGTTTCCCACCGAAGGACACGGGCGGGACCCATCCTTCTGGGGGCTTCCAGGAACCCAGGTGCGGGTGGAAATGTGCACCTGGCTACCTGATATCTACTGCCAGACTTTCTCGGGGCCAGTGGTGCAGGTCACTTTTGTCCTTGAATGCTCAGTCATGTGGACAGTTCTAGATTAGTTCTGTTTTTCTTTGGTGGGGAGGCTTTCTAAGCATTGCCATTCTTTCTCTGAGGACTCATACCTCATGTTGTTCTTGGTGCCTTTTTTTGTCAGTCTCTTACTCTCTCCCTGTGGATCTGCACCAAGTCTTAGAGGGCAAGGTCAGTGTCCTTTGCTTCTCTGTAAATCTGTGCTCTTCACTCTGTAACCAGGTGACTGATCCCGCTGTCGAGCTCAAAGTGCCATATGCTTCCTCTGAAAGGCAGGACTCAAACTGCCCTCCGTATGGTTGAGCTCAGTGGTTGTTTGAAAGAAAGGAAACCTTTGAAAATGCCCTTTCCTTGTGTCCAGCCAGTGCAAAGACAGACTTCTGCCTGCGGCTTTTCCATGACCCTTATTCTCCATGGCCTCCAGAGGAGGGCTGACCTTGACCCAGCCTCACTGTAGTTTTGGCCTCCTGTGTTCCCGCTTGTATAAGATCCAGTCATTCTCCCAATACCCTGTTCCCCATTCCCCATCCAATCCCAGGTCTGGGCAGGGGCAGGGCTCAGAGAGATGGGCAGAGCCTGGGCCATTTCCTCAGCTGTGGACACTGACCACATTTCAGTGACAGTGTGGAAGACCGGGAGTGGATGCTGGTGACAGACCCAGAACTTGTGTGGTCTTGGGCAATCACTCAATCTCTAGGGAAGAGTTTCTCTGTTGACTATTAAGAATAATAATCATGACTCATAAAGTCAATCATATAATGTAGATAAACATCTAGAATAGATCCACACATAGTAGGTGTCATCTTTGAATAGTGTCCCTCAAAATTCATATCCACCCAGAGCCTCAGAATGTGACCTTATTTGGAGACAGGGTCTCTAAAGATGTTATTAAGGTAAGTTTTAAAATGAGATCATACTAGATTAGGTGGGCCGTAAATCCAATGATAGTGTTCCCGTAAGACACAAAAGAGGACACACAGAAACAGAGAAGGAACCTACATGCAGATGGAGACAGAGTTGGGAGTGAAGCTGCCGAAAGCCAAGGAGTGCCAGGAGCCCTCAGAATCTGAAAGAGGTGAGGTGCCCTGCAACACACAACTCTTTGCCACCCGGGCCGCCTTCTATTCCCAATTCTTGGTGCACATCAGCCACTCCCAGCTCCTGTCTCCACCAAGGGCAGCATTCTTTCCCTTCAGCATTACCTCCTCTCTCTACCTCACATGCCCCCGTGACCCTCTCAGAGACTTCATTAGCACTGCCCTTCATTAGCATGGATACCTGGGATGCACCCCTTTCTCACTTGCCATACCATCTCCTCGGTCAAATCCACCCTTATGTTTCCCCTGTGTGGTGACCGGCACTTCTGATCTGCTTCCTGCCCAGCCCCAGCCCTTACAGTCTATTCCCACCGCAGTATTCCCATGATCACACCACACTGGTGCCCCCTCACCTGGTAGGGAACTTGTGCTTTTTTATGTAACTACATCTGCAGCCACCACCTTTTATTTTTATTTCCTAAATTGCCCAGGCTGAGCTTGGCTTATGATCCTCCGGCCTCAGTCTCCAGAGTGCTGGGGTTACAGGTCTGGGGCACCATGGTTGGCCTCTCATGCTTTTTCTGACTGAGACTCTTGCTGTCCTTCTCTCCAGCTTCTCTGTCAGTCCAGGTTCACTGAGCAGCAGGAATGTCCCTGGCAGGAGGACATGAGCTTTCCGGGGAGCTGCAGCTGTTGGGAGCACTGTGAAGCAGGACCAGTGAGGAAGACCTTACTGAGCAGGGGAGAACCAAGCAGCTGGTTCCGGGACAGAGTTGGGGAGGGTGCAGTCAGAGGATTGTTCACTGGCCCTGACTCTCTTGGTGGCTGTGTGTGCCGACAAGGGTCCTGTGCATTTTGCTCAGCCATAAGGAGCCAGGATCTAGGGTGTTCCAGAGCTGAGGGTGTGTTTTGATCTCTGTGAGTTTCCTCCAACAGATATACAGCAATACCTTCATGGTGTCTCAGCAGTGTCCTCAGAAATGGAACTGACTGGTTCCAGATTCTTTTAAAATGGTGAATCCAGAGCTTTCTGGACTCCTGAGCCTGATTTGGTTATAGCAAAGGAAATAAGGTTTGCAGCCCTTTGCTGATCACCATGGGACCAATCCCCAAATGCTGACTGTGTCAATTTATGGGTCTTGGGAGCCATGGGGCATCAACCCTCTTCTGGTTCTTGTTAGTATTACCATCTTCAAAGGCTTGATTCTGAACACACTAACCCCCTTTTCCTTGGACTGAGGGAACTGGCAGGGCTAAAAAGTCTTGAGTCTGCCTGAGGGAGCTACCTGCAGCAGCAGCTGCTACCCAACCAGGGAGAGACCAGGGACCTGGGCATGAGCCACAGCAATGGAGGCCTCAGTTGGGGCCTGCCTTCTCCTGGAGCAGCCTGCTGGTACTTCTGACTTCCTCCCTCCAGATCCTTCGATCCCTCACCCTCACCCTGAGATGAAGCCCAGAATCATGAGGAATAGGATGGGAGCTGATGCTGCAGTAATGAGGGAGCCAGACCTACTGGTCATCCATGCAAGGGTCCTCCCTGTTCTTCTGCAGATAGTGGTAAACTTAGTCTCTTTTCTGTTGCTATAACAAAATGACTGAGGCTAGATCTTTATAAGAAAAAAGGATTATCTAGGTCACTGTTTTGGAGGTGAGGGCCTCGTAGTGGATGGCATCACAATGGCAGGGGTGTGAGTAAGAATGATAATGGCACAAGCAGAACAGGGATATAGGGAAGGTACCAGGTTACCTTCCAACAACCCCTTTTTGAGGGAACTAATGGAGTCCCATGAGACCTTCATTACTCCTTTCTAAGGATGGTTGCCCGCCAACCTAATTACTTTCCACTAGACCTCACCTCCTAAAATTTCTACCACCTCAACACCACCACACTGGGGCCCAAACTTGCAGCACAGGAAGCTTTGGGGTGCATACACAAACCATATCCAGTCTACAGCATAAGTCCTGGAGGAATGCCACACAGGAAATAATATTGTCAGGTTTGTCTTGTCTAGAAAACATCATCCAAGGCTTGTGTGGAGAATGGATGGTCATGGGGGCCAGTGGAAGGCTGGGGCAGGGGTCTAGGTAAGGGCTGAGGAGGGAGTGGCCACAATGGAGAAGAAAGGGGGTGGGAAGTGTCTAGGAGCCTTTAAAAAATTATTTTTTAATGGTACTGGTGAGTAAACCCAGTGCCTTTGCACTAAGCTATATCCCCAGCCCTTTTTAATTTTTTGTTGGTTTTGTTTGTTTTGAGACAGGCTCTCACTAAATCACTACGTTGGCTTGAACTTTCAATCCTCCTGGCTCACCCTCCTAGAGTGCTGGGACCACCAGGTCTGGTTAGGAGCTATATTAGAGGCAAACAGGCATAGGATGAGAGAAATCCTTGGCAGACTAGAAGCATAGCAGGGGAGTGAGCATGGGATTCACATTTTCTCCCAGGCAGCCCACTTCTGGGGACCTCAGCACCCATATTTCTGAGTCCCCATGCTTGGGGTCTGGAGAAATCAAAGCAATAATGCATTCTATCAGCTACACACACTCTGATGTTTTCTTGTTTTTTCTTCTTCTTCCTTTTGAAAATCCTGCAGATGTCACTGATTGGCCACACAAGAGCTGTGACTCTCTAACTTCACGTAATGTGTAATTATAGCAACACAAGCATAAAATTACCAAGGACAAGGAGCTGCAAAGTAATTATATGATTGTTTGTTACTTGGAGGTTTTTCTTTTCTTTTTGAGCTGATCCCATTAAAAGCACCCGTTTGGTGGGTGTGCGGAAAGAGCAGGTGGCAGATGGGCAAGAGGACTAGAGACGCGGGTGAGTTCAGCCTCACAGGGCCCCGAGGCAGAGGAAATGGCCTGGGTTGAGGTGAGGGAGATCTGTGCATCCCCTTCAGACCCGTGTTCCAGTGTCCCTCAACCTCCTTAGCGAATAGGATCACTCCAGTTCCCCAGGGTGCGGGAGGGGTCAGGAAGCTGGGACAGGAATTGGGGAGGAAGAAGAGGCTGAGATGGTTATTCCTGGGAGTCTCTGGAATCACCAAGGCGTGGTAAAATGCAGTGGCATCTATCCCACACATGTTTTCTGGCATAATTCAACTTCTACACTGCACCCAACACTGTGTTCTAGCTCCTTCACTGTGCTTAACACTGTACAGTGGATCCCACTGCACTCAACACAACTCCAGCCCTCTGCCCCACCCCATCACATGCTTCCCATAGGACCCTCAGCTCCCAGCCTTGCAAAGGCCCCAAGGCTGACATCAGAGGCTGACATCAAAAGGGACTTTGGGTTTGCCACCCGGCCTCAGGACAGAATGACGGGACGTTCTTTCTCTGAGCACTGCCCCCATATGCATCTATACCTGTGGGTGTGAGGGTGGAGAGGAGTGATCTGTACAGCCTTCTCCAGAGCCTGCCTGACCCTTCTGCACAGGCCCCACCCTTCACCCTCAATTCTTGCAGGCACTGTCCCCCTCCTGTCCTCATGGCTGCCTGACCCCTGCAGCTGCTCTGCCAATGAGTCTCACCATGCCCCTGCTAGGCTCATTCCAGCGGTGCTCATTCCGGCCTGTGTGCAGGCACTGGCTGCCCCATTCAGGGACTTGCACATGGTAGGCGGCCTACAAAGCTAATTGGCTGGAGTACTTTGGTGAAGCTGAGCTTGGCTCTGAGGCAGGGAACCCAGAAAGAGGGCTGCAGCATCCCCACACTTTGCAGTGAGGCTGGGCGGCTACAGGTCACCCTGTGCATCTGCGATCCCCTACAGGGGCCAATGCATGACCCCTGGCCCCCTCCCGTGTGTCCTGTGTCATTCTTTCATGAAATTGTCTGCTCACACCCCGTCATGTACTTATTAGTACCATTAATAATTTGTGCTTACTTAACATAATACGTTGTAAGGGTTTCGGGCAGCTCTCAGCATGAGTGTCCCTGTAGGGTTCAGCCACTTTGCTGGGGCCAGGCATTGCTCTGTTCTCAGGGCTCTGAGTCTTACAAATGTCCTCACACATGCATGCATTGCAGTCACTTTTGAAACCTCTCTCCCTCATGCCCATTGTGGTTTAGATTACAGAGCAATTATCCCTCAGAGCAGCTGAGTAATTCTGAGGTCATGTCTATTCTGCCTGCTAATGGCATCGAGCAGCCCCACACTTAGCAGAGCCCAGGAAGCTGGAAATGGGCAGACCCTCCTACTGGGCCCATCATGAGGTCACAAAGGACTAAGGAGTGAGCCTTTTATTTCAGATCTCTGGGTCAAAGGGGGATTTTCCTTTAACCTTCTTGGTAGGTGCTGCCTGGGGCAGGTTTGCTAGGACCAGTGGATAAATTACCCACTTTGCCCCTCAATTCTCTCACCTATTTAATGGGGATAATAATAAGATGTATTTTATGGAATGTTGATGGGATTAAATGGCTTAATACACGAAACAGACATAGACTGGCACACAGTAAGAGGTAAAACAACAATACCACTGGCTATTATTATTTAGAATGGCAAGTGAAGTGCTAGGTGCTACATGCTAAGTGCTAAATAGCACGAGCATGGTTCCTGTCTTCATGGAGCTTATAGCCCAGAGTATGTTGTTCTCTCAGGGCATCACCTCAGCTCGGTGTGAAAATTTCAGAGCCTGCTTTACCAGGCACATCAAACAGTAGGATCCTAGGAGCATGCTAGGGGATGTGATTGGAAATTAATTGTTGTTTAATACATTTCACATGTGATTAAGAAAAAATTAAAATTTAAAATTAATTTTTATTTGATTAAAGTAAAAAGCACGATCAAAGTATGCACATGGTCAAAGAAGTTAAATGGTGCTAAAAAGTTGAATAAGAAAGTTTTCTAACCTCCATTTCCTTCCTATCTTCCTCCTTAAAGTATACTTTTGATTTTCTTTCCTTTTGCTTCCAGTTTTTGATGCCACACTACTACCTAAATATTATCTATCTTAATCTATTGGTTTTACGGAAGATGAAGCTGCTGGGTTTCCTTATCGTACCCTCTCCTAGCCTTCCAAAATGATTAAGTCACATTTTCCATTGGATCCTTTTTCCATATTTTCTATTGTGACTCTGAATACTACTCATGGATGAGTCAAATAATGGATCATGATAGTATTTTATTTTGTGTTCAACTTTTATTTTTCTTGGGTTTAATAACTGCATTATTTTGTCATCTGTTTAGATTTGTCCTTATCTAGTTGAGAATATTATTGATAGAAAATTTTTTCCTTCTTTATTTTATGCCTTGACATTTCTATTTTCCCCAATTTTTCTTTTCATGTTTGTTTTTGTTTTGTCTCTTTCTTTTCTTTTGACGGCATTACTCAAAAGCCCAGTGATCCACCCTTCATTTGTACAAGTGGAACAGATCCCTGTTTGTAGGTGGCAGATCCCTGTGGAAGTTAATCATCTTGAGGGGCCTAGTGGGGGAGAAATGGGTAGTCAGTAGGCTTTTTCCTTGGAGACCCCATGCGTCATATTGATATAGGGGGAAGAGAGGTGACTCCCAAACCTACTAGATATCCGAAATACGAGTTTGTGTTCTCTAAAATTGAAGAATGAATTCTAGGAACAAGGGAGGTTAAGAGAAGGAAAAATTTATTGGGAGAAAGAAAGCTTCTGCCTAAGAGAGATGGATCGGGGACTGGAAAGTGGGTTGCCCGCCCATCCCACGGTTCAGAGATGTTTTATACAGCAAAGCCATGTGGCGATGTGGGTACAAAGTGGGACAAAACTATAAGACCCAATGGAAATTTACAAGGTGGGCATGAGGTGGGACAAAACCATGACCAACCAATAAGATTACAAGTACAGTCACCCAGGTAATATTGATTAAATGGGGGTCAAATGGGAGAGCAAGTCACTAGCAGGTGTACAAGGATTTTCAGTAAGTTTGGGTCAGGTCCCCCACCCAGGTGATTGATACCTGCTACTCATCAATCACTGCTACTCATCCTACCTGGGTGTGGTAGTTTCTCTTTTACAATGCTGGCCTTCAGCGAATGTGTCTTCACTGTCCTCCATGTTGGCTCTTCGTGGGCTGGCCCTGTCTAACTGCCTTCAAGATATCTAATTAACTTACCTATCTGCAATAATATCTCTGGGGTGTTTGGCTTCTAGGCAGCTCAGAGCACAATTTTTGGTTTGCCTTTACAAACATATAGAATGGTTTTGTGTTCTAGTCTAGTTTTGTCAGCATTTTATTCTCTGCTTTTGTCTTTGCCTGTGTTTTTTCTCATTTATTCTCAATTTTGATTGTATTGCTATATTTTATATGCTGGTGGGCAATAGTTTTAAATCCCCAAGGAGTTTTAAATCTGTCAAGGAGTTATTTGATAGTTTTAAATCTTTCAAGGCGTTATTGAGGTAAATAAGTAGATAGTTACTAGGAATTAAGGAATGCATAAATATTTGCTGTTGATATTTTTTAGCATGTACCCATTTTAGTCACAGGTTGGGTCATTTCTTACTATTGGTCTAATTTAGTCTTTTACAGGTGCGAAAGACAGGTCCAGATAAATTAAGTGATTTACTCAATATCACTCCCAAAATTAGTGGCAGAACAAGGTCATGTACCCAGGGCTCCTTCCCTGACTCTATTGTGGCACCTCCCAGGAGCATGTGAGGGACCAAAGGTCATCTGTGTGTCTTGGACCCAAACCAGGAACTCCAGTCTCCGCTTGTCCAGGCTTGGAGTCTCCCCACTTTGAGGTACAGAGCTCAGAATCTTCAAAGCTTTGTTGACTGGATTTTACTACATTCCAAGGGTCTGATTCCCATTTCTGTTTCCCCATCCCTGGGCATCAGCTTTCTCCCTTTAGATACATTATGGGTAGATGTATGGGATCAATACTATGATGGGTCCTACAGAAAAGAGGAAAAACAAGGTGCCATAACTCCGTCCCTATAAAACAAACATACTTAGATCCATCCAACCTGTAGGATTTAGTGAACCCTGCCTCTGAGTGCCACATGTACATACATGGCAATACAAAATGCTGCTTTATTATAAAATAAATAATGTGAAAATCTATTATCAGAGAACTGGTGGAGCTGTCAGATCACTTTTCCCCAAATAGGCTTTTCTCAGGAGCTGGGGAGAGGAAAGGCCTCAGGCCTGGACATCATAGGCTGAGATGGAAAGATTCATTCCAGGAGGTCAGAAGAGGAGCAGGTTTGCCCAGCACCCCTGGTATTCACTGTTTTTTCCTCCCAGGGATTTCTACTGATGGCTTATTCTCTGACCAGGAAGTGAGCATGGGATCTGATGTTGACAGTGTTTTGGGTGACCCCTCAGATTTGTTATGTGATCACAGTTTTAAGTTATCTTTCATTCCCTTCTGTCTGTATGGTTCTCCCTTCCCCGTAACTAACACTACAGTGTCCTCTGTGACTAAAGCATGATATTTGCTGGGTTAGGTGTACAACATGCATTTTGAACTTAGGATATTTCTGACATGGCATTTTCAACTTACTATGGGTTCACTGGGGACATGACCCAATGTGAAAGAATCACTCTGGATGAAAAATAAAGTGAGTCGCTGGTGCGGGTGGGTGGGTGGGGTGGCTTTAGAGAAGGGCTGGGCACCTGCAGAGTAGAGAGCTCTGCCAGGTGAATTTCCTCAGCTCAAAACACTTTCAGCAGAGGGCGAGCTGTTCCCACATTGCTGGTGCTGCCTCTCCTGGCCTCCCTTGTACTTTCATCCAGCTGACAAGAATGGAATTGTCTGCTTCTGAAGTGTTACCAGTCCAATAGCAAACTGTGGGGAGCGGAAGTGCCATTCTTTGTAGAAAATTATTATTTATTTTTTATTTGACAAAACTCAAGGCTGAGGAGTTGCTCTGTGGCGCCCTTCTGTGGGGTGAGCATTTTCTCAGCTTTGGCTCAGCCCTGGCTGCTTATTATGCATGCGTTGTATTGCAAATGTGGAACAAATGAAGCCGAGATATCAAATTAATACTGTGATCTGTTTTTCTGTTTTGTTGCCATAACAATCTGTGGCTCTTGAAGCAAAGAAAAAATTAGAATTGTATCAAAGGTGTTTACACCATGTACATTCCATCCTGCCTTATTATTTATTGCCATAATAGGTGTATTTAACATTTGCTTAGAGGGTTAGCTGCTACTGCTTTTTGCCTTCTGGTTTTTCTGCTCATCCTTCCAACCTGGCTTTGCTTTTGACCTTGACTTTTCCTACAGTTCTGAGCAGGGAGGAAGAAGCAACTTTGGTCAGATGTTTTATGACGTTGTAGCTCCTGACACTTGTCCCTTTATTTCCCCAATCCATGGGGTTCTTTAAAGTCAAGAGTCTTGGTTAGAAAGAAAACAGTCCTTTCTTTGGAGCATTCCTGACTTTTCAACCTAATGAGGAGGCCTGACACGCTTTGTGAAAGATGCAGAGAGGCTGAGAGAGGGGAGAAAGGAAAACAAGAGTAATGAGTGCCCCAAAGGAAGGGCAGTGGAATTCAGTATGGCCGAAGGAGAGACAGGTGATAGTCCCCTAAAATCTCCCTTGAAGTAGTCTCTTCTCATTGTCAAGCACTGGGCTGCTCAGAGCCTTCTAGAGGCCTTTTCTGCCCCAAACTTCGATATAACACCTTTGATACAATTCTAATTTTTTCTTTGCTTCAAGAACCACAGATGTCTCCCCTTGAGCAGATGACTTTACCCATGTGGGTGCCCCTGTGAGGCTAGTGTTAACAGGTATTTGAAGGCAGGGGCTATTCCTGCTGTTTGTTTTCTTCCAACTCCTAAAGCAGTTATGGGGAATGTTTTAGAGCTTTCAGTGATACAAACAGCCTGCTGCGGCATGGATGCTGTAGGTTTCCCACCTGCGGTATATTAACTAATGGTCAACTTGGAATGCCCAGCTGAACTGAGTCAGAATCGTTCTGGGTGTGGAAGACTCACCTGAGAATTGTGGCCAATGGCATAAAAACAGAACTGGAGGGGAAGATCTCTGGCTGTTGATTTTCTTGGAGAAGCTTGCTGAGGCTGGTTTTCCTGTTGTGAACTTGGCTTTTCTCATCATCGAAGGAGCTTGGGCCCTTGCCATCGTGGGGTGATAGCTGCTGTTCTCCAGTCAGAGCCTTCAGCCTGTTGGCACAAATCCTTCACCCTGCAGGCACAGGCTTTCTAGCTTCTACCATGGTCTTTGGGCCTTCCCCGGGGCAGATCATCAATAAGGTCTTGAGACATTGCAGTTGGCTCTAGGCCTCTGGCTGGACTTGTGGAGGATGTTGCCTTGGACCCTTGAGCTGGACTTGTGTGGGACATTGCCGTGGGATCCAGGCCCTCAACTGGATTCTTTGGGTCTCTAGTGTGTGGACAGATCTCTTGCACTCCTCTGCATTTGACTTTTTGGGTGAATATCATAAAATAATCCTATATGTTATGTGTTCTGTATTAAATCTATTCCTTTGCAAACCCTGACTACACCACCACCGCTGTCCTAGAGCAATGCTGGGCACACATGGAAGTACTTCCCTCACTGGTTGTTTGGGCCATTGTTGTAGCTTATCTAAACAAATCTCCTTGCAGCAAAGGAAGATAGGCTTAAAAATATACACCTATTGGTGAGTTATGCCAATTTCCAGTGTCTGTGGAAAATAGAATGAAAAGAGATGTTTCTGAGGCTTAGAAAAATCCACAGGTGGTGTGTGTCACTTTTTTTCACCAGGGAAGAACATGGGCAGTGGGAAAGATACAGGGGACCTTCCACACCATGATTCTAAATGCAAAATGAGTATAGCCACAGAGGCCTGGGTGAGAGGAGATTAAACAATGTCCTGCTGTTTTGTCCTTTACTGCCCTGGGGATCTTGAGTTGGGCCTTAAGGCCCAGGGTGGGAGGAAGACTCTTTCAGTGCAAGTCTCTTTTGGGGCATGATAGATGCAAGCCTGGGGTGGTCTCTAGACCTAACAGTGATACAGGGCAAAGGAGTCCATTTGGATGAAGAAAATCAACCTTTCTCTCAAGACCAAAGCTATTTTCTTTCTCAAATTTTTCCCTCTCCCACTCTCTAAAAGGAAGGAGAAAGACTTCAAAAATGGGTTTGGAGGTCCAGTTTGTGTGTGCACATGGTCACAGTATTATCAATAGATGCAGCTGCTTGAAACCCAAACTTCAATTGCAAAGGGGAAATGTGAAACGGGAGAATATTAATCAGGTTGGTGGAGGGAAGATGCTAGGGAAATGATGGGAGTGGCAGGAGGACATAAGAGAGTTGGGTAAGGTTGGCTCTGGGCAGGCATATTGTTGGAAAAAGCACATCATGCTTTTCAGATCTCCTGTGGCTCTGCAGAGACTCTCCATAGAGTCCCAGGGCAGAGGAGCCTCTAGAAGTATGAACACAGCAAAAGCCGAATAAGAGTCAAAGTACAGTCTTCCTAAGAACTGACGGTTTGCTTTTATAAGTGACTCCATGTCAGTGTTCCATCTTAGTCACATTCTTTCTCACCTGTAGAGATTTCTGAGAAGGGTCAGTAACTAGAGTTCTTTTTTCTCAATGGACCTCAAATACTTCTAAAATGTATTTGCTACAACTTCAGTTCAGTCACCAATTCTGACTCTAAAGTTTATATCTAACATGTTACGTGCCAGGTCCTTTACTGAGATGCTACTTAGGTGTAGAGATGTAAAGTAACTTGTCCAAGTTTACACCAAGAGTAAAGGTCCACCTGAAGACCACTTTGTGATTCTGGTACCTCAAACAACCATCAGTTTGTGTGTGTGTGTGTGTGTGTGTGTGTGTGTGTGTGTGTGTTGAGGGGTGGGGTGGGATTGGCGCTTTGCCTAGTTTTATTTGATTGAATTCCTTTGTATCCATTTGGTCTAAATGTTGATGACCAAAACACAGTCACAGGAGAGCAGATTGCAGTAACTATCCCTGCAGAAATGTATGCTCTGTACCTTATATATGAAAGTTTTTTTTGTTCCAAATAAATACCTTGAGACTGTTCAACTCCATGGACTGAAGAGATAATGCATCCTATTATGTGTCCTTGAAGTTCTTCAAAGGTGTACATTTTTATTTGTGTGGGAAAATGATACTTTGAAACAGCAACATACCCTTCCATCTCTGAAGGACATACACCTTTCATCCCATGGTACTACCCTAAATAAGGGCACCAGAAAAGAAGCCTATGCTTTTCCAAAATAGAATTGCTGGATTTAGCAAATAAATATACAGAATGCCAACTTAAATTTGAATTGGATAAATAATAACTAATTTTTAGTAGAAGTATATCCCATGAAGTATTTGCTGTTTTTTCTGAAAATTAAATGTGTCCAATTGTCGTGTATTTTCTGTGGCACCCCTATGCCAAAGGAGAGTGAAATCAACAGCTTACTGAACAACTGACATTTATGTTTAAAAATTGAGGATCAGAGTAAGATAGAAATACCAGAAAGAATGCTTGCTGATCACAGCAGTGAAGGTGGCTGCCTTGCTGAATGGAGAACTAGAGAACTGGGATGGAGGAGAACAGATTCCCTGTTGGTAGGAGCCGGGAGTCTTGGGAGGGGCTGTAGGCGTGGCTTCTAGAGCACCGCCCGCCCCTCGCCCCATTTACAACCCAGAATGCTGTGCGGGAGCAACCAGGTGTCCCAGGGTTCCTTGTGGCCACCATGGTGGAAGAAAGCGAGCGTTGTTTTCAGCGGGCCGTTCTGAGTGCTGTGGGAGCCAGGCCACCTTGATGGGCTGACCCATGACAAAGTAGCACCTGGCCACTGCAAACAAGTGTCGGCGAGACCCCATTTCTGGGCCAACCCCAGGTAAGCACATCCCAACACTTAGGGCAAAGGGTAGGGGAACAGGAGAACCAACCTAATTACAGTATCTGAAATGACTTGAGGCAAGGGGAAGGTGGTTTAAGTGGGAAAGACGTTTTGGTTCTTGCATCCTGGATTTGTGGTATGAGATGTTTGTACCTGTCTCAGCGTAGTGTAACTGTGCTAGTGTAGCTAGGCCAGAATGTGTTCATGCCCTCCTTTCAGGCTTTCTCCAGCTCAAGGGTGTTGCGGCTGGCATTTGGGGCCAGTCAGCAAATACATGGCTGTGACTGGCACTCCTGCTGCATCTGACAGTGGGCCATGCATACTTGTTGTCACCAGGGCCCATCCAGTGTCACTGGGAACAACTTGTACTCGCTGCCCTCATCCAGGTGCTTACCCCTTGTGTGCCAAAGTGGCTATTACCGCTCGCAGTTTACTGGCTGTTTGACCTTAGGTAGATGCTTCTTATGTGAAACCAGATGGCTCGCTTACAAAATGGAAACCATAATGTCCACTTCATTGGGTCACTCTAGCAAGTCCATATAGTACAGTGCCTGCCATAGTAAAGGTGCCAATGGCAGTTTCACTGGGTTTGTGTTTGGGCAGCCTCTGACCATGTCCTTCTGCCTTCTCCTTTCAGGCTCTTTGTACTAGCTATTCTGTTTGATTAAAATCAGTTTTCAGAGTGGAAACATTCATGTTTTCAGGTGGAATTGTTATTGTTACCAGGATCATTGTATTTTAAGCCTTTTCTCTAATGTGAAATGAAAGACTTCTGTTTGTAAATGGAGCTTGTTAGCCATTTTTTGGAGTGGGGACCCATTCCCAGTTGTAGGAATCCTAGCAGGTGGCAGGTGCAGCATTTGGCTGGGAGACACCTGGGCAGTGGGAACTGGAAGGTAAAACTCCAGCTCTTTTTCAGGGTCACACTACAGCAGATGTCTTGGCTGGGGCAATTAGTCTCAAAGTAGAAAGCAAAAAGAGAACAGGGTCTTCACACAGGAAGTGGCATGACTGAGAAAGATTTGGAAGAGTTTTCAGCTGGAAGTCAAAGTAGGCAGCTGATAGGTGAGCTAATAGTAACTGGAGATTTGGCTTATGTGTGTGGTGTTAGAAAGTATGATGTTTTGATGCAGCTATTATGACAGAGGCATGACAGAAATGAGAAAAAAACTACCAAGTAATATGTACAACAGACATCATCCTTTTCCCTGATCTTTGCTCAGGGATGCACTTGGGCCAAGGAGTGGACAGCAGGTGAAGAGTGTCAGGGGTAGGGTGAGGGCTTTTGAGCTTAACCACTGGTAGTATATATATTGGTTTATAAATTTAGCTATTTCATTATGGTCCTGTGTCAAGTAACCATATTATATGGCTTCAGCTTGACATGACTGCAGCCATCTTGAATCATAACTGCCTCAGGATTGCTCTTGAGTAATCCTAGTTGGTTTTCCCCACAGTTTCCTTGCACACTGTAAATTGACAAAAATATCGCAGTATGTGCAGCTTCAAGTATGTGCATCAAGAATGTGCCTGACTCTGATATTGGCTTGAGATAAACTAGATACATTCTGGTTTAATGAAGTCACCTTTGTTACTACCACCTTATAAGCGACTGTCTTCTGACCCAAGTTGTGGAGATCTACCTGGTTTTACTGCCACCCACGACTATACATCTGTTAGTAAGTCTCTGCTAAATTGCACTCTGTGCAATCTTGAATCTGTCTGCCTCTTTGTTCAGTCTTATGGCACCTTGGGAGCTGGTCCTTCTTACATGGGACTGGGTTTTTCTGGAACAGTTTCATGGATGCACATGGAGCTTGGAAGTCCCTTAGGCAGCACGAAAGAGGGAGAAGGGATTCAAACTGCATCAACTGTATAGAAGACCCAGGCTTCTGTCATCAGGTAAAGGGAGGCTGCCAGAGCAAAATGGGTTCCTGATCAGGATATACTATAGTGCCAAATGTTAACATCCCAGATTGTCAGAGTGGTTGTGAGCTCCAGAAGCACCGTCCTCCTGCATCTTATTGTCAGTATTGCTCACAGTTCAGGACAGGCCCTCTTCTCTCCTCTTGACATTCTTGCAGGGTGAGCACAGTCATCCTTGTGATTCTCCTTAGCACCGAGTTATTTATTCTGGCCCATATCTTCTGAGATCAAGACCAGTATAGATTTGAACTTCTCAGGAGCCCGTGTCATTATACACCACTTTCCACTGCTTCACCTCCTTTATAAATCGCAAGGACATTTGCTATCACCTTTGCTTTCTCCTCACCCCCTACACCTAGTTGTCTCTCTCCCTTTTTTCCTGCCTTTCCAGCTGTAATTTTCCACTTTCTGCTTGGTGAAATCCTACTTGGATTTTGGGATTTGTGTCAGTTTGGCTTTAGATTCTTTTCTTTTCCCTCCCTCATCATTAGAAATATTCCTTCCTTTCTCTGGCCTTTTGAGTCTTTACTCTTTGTTTATGATCTAACATACTGTATCATAATTATATACTGCTTTCTCCAGTTAGTCTGTAAGCTTCTTATGGAGAGGCAGGATCCTTAGAATTCCACAGGGATTCTAATTCTCTGTTAGCATTTCCCAAGTGTCTTAGAACACTGGTTTTGGTAGATGTTAATAAACAGTTATCTAGTGCTCATTGTGTTACAAATACTGTTATGAATATGTTGTACATAGGTATTAGCATTATTATATCCATTACTGTATACAGATAAACTGAGCAACTTGGGGGCAGAATCATGATTCAAATCCAGGCAGTTTTGTTGCAAAATCTGTTCTCTTCACTACCACATCGTATCACCCCTCTGGTTAACAGGTATCATTGATAAAGTTTCAAGAAGAAAAGCACAACATAAACACTAGGTTAAAGTTAAATGGGTGGATTTTTCTGGGGGAATGTGGAGACCTTTCAGAGCTTTTCATATGTCACTACACATGGATTTCCAAGAAGAGGATACATTTGACACTATTTCTCAGACATTTTTACTTACCAAATTTATTTTTCCCAAAGACTACCTTGCAGTTAATGTCTTTATAATTTAATCTGGAAAACATTACTTTAGATCATTGTTTCTAAATTTGTACCACAGTGTAAGTTGATGTATTATCCAGATGATAAGCTAGACAGTTGTAATTATATGGGTATATGATATATCAGTATTTCCTTTTTGGTTTGCTCTGGTTAACAACAGGGGGCTGCCTTTCTTGCTTTTTCTTCCCAGGGACGGGACAGTCACTTGAGAGTCTTCCCTTTCTTGACACTTTCTCTGCTGAGGGTCAAATGCCCCTCAGACAGTGGGCAGACAATCACCAACATTTTATAGCTACTGGGTTTAAATTGATACTAGGAATAGGAATGTATTTAACTTGTAGGAGAAACTGAATGGGCTACCAGTGGTGGACACAGTCACCATTGTGGGAAGGGGTGGGAAGGTGACAGAGCTAAAGCCAGGTGCAGACCAAGCTTGTGGGCTTGGGGCCCTGGGGTTACAGGTGGATGGTGTCTGTGGAGTCAGATCAACAGAGCATTCTTCTCATGCTACAATCTCCAGCCCTCATTCTCATGGAGGCCCTATCTCCTCCTAATGCCCTCCTCACCCTTTATAAGGTTCCCAGCATTTCAGTTCATAGCGTTTAACGTGAAGTTATTGGGTGGATCACATTTTGTTAACTGGTGAGAATGTGCCATGGGTGGACAGTTTAGAAATGTGACTCTTGAGCACATATGTCCACTCTGTTCAGCTCTGCCCTTGGTAGAGATATTGGTAGGTAGAAAACCTTAGAAATAGCTCCACTGCCCTTATCACCCATGGTATTTTATTCTCTCCCAGGACAGAGATTTAAACTGTAACATGGAAGGTGAGCTGGTCCCAGCACCTGGAAGGAAGCTCCCTCACCACCATCCCAAGCTCCTAGGGCACAGAAGGTGAGCCACACGGGTGCCAGAAGCAATCCCCTCCACCCCGTGGAAATGAGATGACACATGAACAAGCCTCAAAAACAGACTTCTGGATAACCTACAGCAACCCCTAAGGGAAACGAGATGGAACACTCTGATACTCAACCACCTGGACTCTCTGAACTGGCAACAAAAGAGGATCTGGGAAAAATGAAATCAGAAATAAT
>NW_004624775.1:6532231-6561880 GCF_000247695.1 Heterocephalus glaber | reverse complement strand
AAAGTCTTCGCAAGTAGGAAAGGGTGGAGGAGGTGAAGGGAGGGCAAGGGAAGGGGAAAAAATAAGAACCAAGATACTCATGTAAAGGTACAAGATCCTAATGATGAATGTAACTGTATTTTATACCTAAAATGTACCAATAAACTTAATGGGGGAAAAAAATAAATAAACTGTAGCATGGGAACATTGAGTTTGAGCAGTAGTAAGATCAGGCAGGGGCTACAGCAGTGGTGGCGAACCTATGGCACCATGCTGCAGCGGGCTGTTTTTATCATTGAAAGCTCTAAAAGGTTCACTATCACAGGGCTAGAGAGTCTGAAAGAGCTATGATTCTTCCTGGGTTTTCAGCACATAATCCCATGTAGGCACCATGGTGCTACCGTGTCCTTTGTGAGGACTGTTTTGCCTGAATGATTCACTTTCTTACCTCTTCATAGGGTTTCCCCTTACTTGGCAGAAAGGCCAATTACTGCAAACTCCTGGAGGCAGGGGATAATATATGTATTTGCATTCCCAGCCCCTACCAGTTTATCTAGTATGGGGTAGCTATTGAGCACATGTGTTTTGAATGGATGAATGATTAATGAATCTTGCTGTACCTCCTTGGAAGCTGTGGAGAAATTGAGACCCAATGCTAGGAATTAAGGACATCGCCTGAATGCCTGGAGCTAAATGGCATCCCAACAGCAGTTTGGACCCTTTTCCTTCATGGCAGTTTTGGTGGCACAGGTACGCTTTGCTGCTTATGGCTCTCTGGGCCTTATCCTGATGTGGGCTCTGACTTGCCCTGTCCCAGAGCAGTTGTGGTGGGGCGACAGGGGAAGAGGAGGTAGCCTGCTTCTCAAGACCAGGCACCTTCAGTCAATAATTTTCTGATTTGTACTCAGTTCTTTGGCTCTTCTGGCCTTTTAGAAGTTGAACGTCTATCGAGAGGCATTCCCTGGCTATAACACATTCCCAAGAGGGTGTGAAATACTGCTTAAAAGGGTTGGCTCTGCACCTGAAGTAGCTTGACCTAATTGTAGACATATCCTTGCGTTCAGGACCCAGTAGTTGATGAGCTCTGTGGCAACAAAGGTTCTCCCCACATAATTGGGACTCATGAGCATGTGTTCTTCCTCATTCCTATCTGTATCTCAAGCCTCCTATAGTGATTCCTGACTTTTGCCAAGAGACTTCAGTTTCAGCCATCTTCAGCCCATTCCCCAGCCAGACTTCTCTCCATATGTACTTCCCCAGTTATCACCCATTTAATAATGCTTTTGTCTAGCCTGAGCCAGATCACCTACCACATCCATCAATCCAACATTCTTTTTTTTTTTTGGTACCAGAGATGGAACTCGGGACCTTGCGCTTGCAATGCAGGCACTGGAACCACTGAGCTAAATCCCCGGCCCCAATCCAACATTCTTAAACACTGACTATATGGCAGGCACTGTGGCCCTGGGGATGCAGTGAGACACAGTCACTTCCCTCAGCACAGTCACTTGAGAAACAGACATAAACAGTACAGATAAATAGTGAATGCTATGTTGTATAACAGACAAAGAACTATGGGAAGATGGCTGGAGTAAAGAGGGGAAGGGAGAAGAAAATTACTCCACAGACAATCAATATTTGCCACAGGCTTAGGAGAGTCTCAGAGTTACTCTCTGCCAAAGCAGTGGCTTTTAATGTTTGTGCTTTGAGTAGCAAAACTGTTTCTCTAAATAAAATGTGACATAGATCACTAATAAGTAAAACAAGCAAATGCAGTGTTTTTTGTTTCATTGGAGGTAGGGTGAAGATGGATGTACAAAGCTCTTTGCTTGGCTACATCTGTGCTTCTGAGCCATAACCTCTGTTCTTCCCAAGGTGGTCACAGACAGACCGATTCTAGTTGGTGCTAAGAATATAATTTTGCCTTGGAAGGGCCTAGAACCTACAGGCTTGTTATAGGCAAATCGATAGCTGATCTTTTCTCTCCTGCCTTGGGCACAGACTAGATGGGCTAGGCTTTCTTTTTGGGAAAGATGATTAAATGTAATACTTATACATAGGCTGGGTGGCTTAGTGTGAGTAAATGGTTGCCTTTTCTGAGAATGGAGTGAGTTGTTGGTCTTGCTACCTCAGGGCAGGACTATGTGGTGTGCCAACCTGTAAAGTGGGGTGCCACTAGTGGACAGTTTCTCATGAGGGGAAAATGCCCATTCTGGGACTTGTGAGTACAGAGATTTCTGCTGGAAGTGGTTGGGTTTCTGGTCCAACCTTATCCTATCGTAGTTACCCAGGGAAAGCTGTGGGGCTTTCTGAGGCTGGCCTGTCAGAGAAGGTAGAAGACCAGGCCAGCAGCAGGTGTTCAGCTGACCATGTCAGTGGGTACTGCCATTGCTATTAACTGGCTGACATTTATCGAGTACTTAAGTGGGATTAAATCATTTTATACAGTATGGATTGGTGTAGTTAATCCTCACAACCACCTCATACATTAGGTATTCTTATTACCCTTATTTTGCTAATGAGGAAATTAACGCACAAAGAGGTTACATGGGCAATCAGCGGGAAGGCTAGTATTCAAACCAAGGCAGTCTGCTTCAGCAGAGAATGGTCCTAAACATTCACTTTCTGTACCTTCCACAACAGCTTCATGATAGTGGGATCATCCAGTGTCCCCAAATTGGGACTTCATATGTGCAGCTTTCATTGTAAGAGACCAGTTGCAGAACACACTCTGTATGTATGTATATATGTTTTTTCTCCTTAAAACATCCTCCCAATGCAGGGAGGTAGAAGTTGGTGCCAGTCTGCTCTGCTGACCAGTAGAGAGGTCAGATGAAATGCAGCATTGCCCATAAACAGCTCTTGTGCAACAGACCCTACTTAAGCTGCCTCATATCTCCCTGCATCCAGCCCCCTGGCTCAGGAGGCATGGAGGCTCCTGGTTTGGGTATATAAGGAGGAGAATATGCTGGTTTCATTCTTTCTTGCCCACCTGAGGCTCAGAGCCCTCCTACCCACAGTGGCCTTGGATGTGCTCTTTCTAGTTGTGAGACTAAAAAGGGAAGACTGTGGGAGGAAGATTTCCCTAGGGCACGTCTGTGTACAGTCAACTCTTAACACTGAGCCCAGTTCACTTAGACCAGTGTTTTTCACAATGTCTACTCTGCCCTGCCCCCAACTGCATGGTGCCAGGAAGGGCTGCTTACCCAGACTCCTTGATTTGGCTGCCTGGTCCTCTCTCTTGGCTATTTCTCTGATCCTTTGTTTTCACTAGAAGTTTATGGGTGTGTGACAAGTTTGAGTAGGAAGAGGCAGAGACTTAGAAGAATAATTTTGAATTATCAGTGATTTTTCATTAGCCATGTTCTTCCTGTTCCTCATTACCAGGGATGAATAAAATTTGTTTTATAAAGGGTTAGGGTGCTTATGCCATTTTGCAAGTAGAAATTTAAGTTTTTCTCAGACTCAAACATTAAACAAGAAAAACAAATCAAACATAAAACCCCAAAGCAAAAAGAAAAAAAGAAAAAATCCAACAGAAAATGCCATTCTGTTCAAACTTATAGCCTGTAGGAAAAATTTCAAAAATATTTCTTCAAAGGGCCAAGCAGCAGGTCTCCCATTTAAGCTTTGGAACTGTTACAGGATGTCTCTTTCTCACATACCACTTTGAAATGTTACCCTTCTCATCCCGAATGATCAAATACTTTGTCTTGCTGTCTCTTATTTTGTGGTCCTGAATAGAATGGTCATTGTTCTTCAGCAGGGTACATTTTTAGTGTCACATCATTGTGGCAAAGTACTGACACAAACCAGTATTACTCTTGGCTCTGTGTTTCTCTTTTGTCCCCTTTCTTATGAGCTGAAGCTCAGAAAGGCAGTTGGGTTTTCTAGTGTAGAGTTGACTCTGGACACTTTCTAGTGAACTTTTGCAGATGAAGGGATTGCTGTTTGGCCTCGCACAACACCTGGGTAGACATTGCCATGGACACCAGTAAGCGGATGGTTTTCCAGATAACTTACTAAAATGCACTCAGAAGAATTTCCCCCCACTCCATTTTGTTTCCAAAGTCAATTTATTGAATATTAAGTCATAAAGCCAGTGATATAATTTTAATGAAAAATATCCTGTATCACTCAAGACTTAAAAGAACCAAAAATACCCCTTAGAAACACTGCTTTGAAAAATAATCACATTAATTTTGCACACAACAGAGTCCTTTCTTAAGCTTTATTTAAGAAATCGAGTACTATATAGTTCAATATATATAAGACACATCCAGTATTGTGTTCCTGATAGCAAGTGCATAGATTTTGTTAAGATATCATTTTCACTCGATATAAACGTTTCATGGTCACATGTAAGATAATATTCCCAGTGATTTTGCCCAAGCATGAGAGGAGAAAACAGAACACAGCAAAAATAGTGAACTACAACAGAAATGAAAAACAAAAACAGTGAATTAGCAGAACAGTCGATTCCTGATAAGTGAATAAGCTGATTGTTTGGTCACAATGTTTTATTCACTTATCAGGAACGATTCACAGTACATTTATCTTCACTGTGTTTCCTAGCCTGCTAGCTAAGAGTCTGAGCCCATGGATCACACAAAATTGCTGTAGGCTGCACGAGTGTGGTTTCCATCAGTAAGGAAATGTTGACGGTTCTGTGGTTTCCCAAGGTGGTCCATGCATGGCAAATAGATAGACCTTGCTCACACTGCAGTGGTGTTTTACAAAATCAAAATTATAAGTTTAAGCAGGGACCAACTTTACAGTCATAAGGGCTTAAAGAAACTAGCATTTTCATCTTCTTCTTTGGAGAATTACTTGGTATTTGCAAAACAACAAAAACTGGCTTTGTCTTTCCCTTCCTTTATTTAGCATGAGTATTTTGCCTTGTGTCAAGTGGTGGTTATATTTACTTATATATTTTAGAAATAAACACTTGCATCTTGGAAAGAATTTGCTTAACCTTTTCCCCCAGTCTCCCCTCCCTCATCTTACCTCCCCATCCTTCCCCAGAAAAGAAAGAAAAAATCACATCTTTAGCCATCTAAGTAACCAGTGGGTTTCCAGAGGCAAATTGATGAAGGCTATGATGAAATTTAAAGCAGAAGTGTTGCCAAGAAGTCAGCTCCCATCTGTGCAGGTTTGGAGCTGGAGGAAGTTACTACCACTGAAGTGTTTGGCCTCTGGGAGAAAGAGCCGCCTTTCCTCCACCTCACCAGGCCCCTCTCTTGTTGGCCCAGCTAAAAACTACAATCTTGAGGCCAGAGGGGCAGTTGAAACCAGGGGGTGGAGAGCCTGAGCACCTGCAGGGAGAAATCTCATTGGCACTAGGTGCTGGATGGCCTGAGGCAAACAGAGCTTGTGCGTCTGAGAATCTGAACGAAGAGGGAAGACAGGGAACAAACATGGATGGAATCTTTTAAGAGCACTTTAAGAGCAGTCAGATTCCTGAGCATAGAAGATAAGCACAAAAGGGAGGAGGGCCTGTAAATGCAGAGGGTGTATAAAGAATGGTTTTTCTTTCTGATTACTGGTGTTGGGTGATAGTGAGCACACGGCTTACTCTTGTGGGTTCCTCCAGGAGGGTGTGTGGATGCATATGCCCTTAAGAGTTTTCCTTTGGAAAAAGTACACTATGAGGATCTTAGTGTGAGAAGCTTCACCTCCCCCTCCAGACTGAGTAGAACTTCCATTTGAGCACTGAGAAATATTTTTCTTTTCTATTTTAATAGTTAATGCTGACTCTGGATTCAGTTACCTCATAAATTACTTTTCTATACATAGTTGACTGATGGCAACATGTAGATTTAAGGTTAACCCTTTATACATCTTCTGTTCACCAGTTAAGTTTTTTTTCTCTCATGAGAGTTCACCTGTTGAAAAGGTCACCAGTTTCTAGAATGAGCTTGGCTGTTACAGTGTGTGCCTTTGGACTTCGAAGTAGACAGAACAAACCTCAGATCTGCTGCTTCTCTTCTACGGTTATGCAGCAGCAGATTTCAGTGAATGTTAGGAACTGCATACATAATGAATATATATTTATGAGAGAGGGAGAGAGAGAGGTCAGAAGAGGTGAAATGAACCTGTATGGTCAAAACCGTCTTGGCAAATCCAGCTCGGTAAGCAGTTATTTAGGTGAACCATAGAAAAAGGTGTATCAGTCTTGGAAGCAGTGGTTAGAGTGGGCTGTTGTACAAAAATCAAAGGTGGCTGGTGTGTAGTTTTCCCTTTCCTCAAATCAGATATTCACTTAGCTGGAATCGACTGTATCTTTGTTACACAACATATAGAAAAAAAACACGTGAAACAGTGAGGTGTGTAGATGCATCACCAACATATAATGACTACCAACAATACAACACGCAGAGAGAGAAACAAGTATTAGGAAAATGGTTTAATATTGGAGACAGAAGCAAAAAACCGCATCACACAATAACATACATTACAAAAATAAGTTTGACTGTTTCAACTACACGGTTATGTTCACAATGAGGACAGAAGAATCAGAAAAAACTTTGATCTAAACAGCAAAAAAGCAAACCTCTAAAGCTTAACTAATACATTTATCCACTTAAAGTGACTGAGTACTTCTAACTCTAACTACCTTATTGTGTAACTGCACAATACAGAATAAAGAGTGAAACTTACCGCTGTATTTTAAGACAAAATTCTAATGCTAGATATAAGCAAAGGGAAAAAAGAAATCAAGCCAAAGTTTTTAATTCTCAAAAGAAAAGCAACTTTCTTTCGATCAACCAGAAATCAAACTTGAAATCAGTCATTGTCAGGGGGCCCACATGAGTAAGCCACAAAAATTACCATTTTTTTAATCTCCAGTATAAAAAGTTCCACTGGTACAAAATGCATAAGTACAATCAGTTGTAGAAATAGGAAAGCCTGCGTTTTTTTTTTGTTTTTTTTGTTTTTTTGGCTCAAATTCCATCAAACAACAAAATCCAAATGCATCAATAAAACAAACAATACTCAAATGGTCTTACAGTTTCCACTAGGTTGCATTAACTTTGGCTTTTCTCAGACAGTATTTAAAAACTATTTTGTAGTACTAAACAAAATGATATTATTAATCTACAAACAACAATTCTCACAGCACAAAAACACAAATACATTTTTTGTATGACATTATTCAAAAAGGTAATGAAACTACAGGTTTTTTTAAAATTTTATTTCTTCTTTTTAATTAGCACTTAAGATAATAAAAACAGAAACAGTAAAATGATGCCAGAGTAGCACAAGCCAAAGAACTATAACCCCTATGGTGAAAGAAAGATGAACTTGTTATGCCTTTGAGGACTGGCATTTTATCACATTTCTCTAATTTAGTTTAAAATGACTATGCTCTACACTTGGTTTTGAAAAAGCAGTCTTCCTGTGTGCTCTGCCTCCTGGCACAGGCCCTTTGCACCCTTGCAGTGCTTTCTTTTGATATTAAAAGATAAAAGGATAGTTTGTCTTGGAGGAGGGTTATCTTTAACAATGAAACATGCGAAAAAACCCCCCAAAACCTACAAAACAAAAAAGGACTTTCCCCCTAAATGGACTGTCTTGGCTGCCTGCAAAATCATTAACGCTCAACTCAGAGTGCCCACTTTGAGCCTCTTTTCAGCTGCACTGTTTTTCTCTGGGGAAGATGCAGGTGGGTAAGAGAAAAGCAGGGCAGTTTGCTTCAGTGAAAAAAACAAAAAAAAATTTCTTTTAGATAAATGAATAGATTCTGAATGAAATGGTCTAAGAAATTCAGATGGTGTTCTCTTGTGTTTCTATCTATGTATCTATACACCACCATATAATAGATACATGAGAGAGACATGTGCAATAACTTTTATTAAGCTGAGTGCTGCAGGAAGTACAAAATAGCCCTCAAAGGATGAAGGAAGGCCCCGGCAGTAGTAAACACGTGTGAAGATAATACAAATCATTTAATTAGAAGTGCATGTGCTATAAGAAGGAAACTTTTTTTTCTTTTTTTTGCATTATTAGAGGCTAGTCCTTTCCATCCCAGGGCTATCACACACACACACACACACACACACACACACACACAACCAAATGGGGGGGGTGAGTAGGAAGAGGGAGCTGAGACCAAGAAGCTTCCAGGGCCTGATTTTAGGAAGGTTGTAGTTTTGGACTGGGGCTGTGGATATAACATTAGGGTTTTTGTTCACAGAAAGTCAAAGTAATATGGCACTTTTAAAAAGTGGCAGCAGGAAGTGGTGCTAGGTATTTGGTCAGTGACTATGGTAAAGAACAGAGCTCTACTTATATGGCCAGTCCCCTTTAAATATGTTCAGGTGAAAAAAATGAAAAAGGAAGAGAAAGGACGGTGGGCTTCTTGTTCCAGATACCTTGCTTACACAGGAGATACCCACTGGGGTCAGAAAATCCCCAGCACAAAGGCTGATTAAACATGTCAGGAGTATTTAAGAAACAAGAGCAATCCCTCAGACTATCCCACCCCAAAAATCCTTTAACTGCAAGGTATCTGAAAATATTTAGACTAGAACATATCACTAAATCTGATCTCAAAAAGCATGTAGCATTTTAAAGGTTTATTTAGAGGCTGGATCTACCTACTTTTCCCCTCAGAGGATTTACTCAACAATTTTAAATGGAACACAAGACACTAGGGATTCTTAAAAAAAATAAGAATAATCCAAGTAGAAGAAAAGATGTTATAGGTCACAAATTGTTTTCCCCCCTTCAATTTGGATCTCAAAGGATAAAAAAGTAGTACAAATAAAACAACTCATGAGGAAAAAAATATCCAAATTATAAATACCCCAAAACAAATTCAAATGATGACAGTATAAAAAGTTACCAACATTCCAGATAGCTCTGGGTAGAAAGGGTTAAAAGTTCAAAACTTTCTCACCTTAGAGGTTTCCATATATTATGAAGAAAATACATTGTGAGGTTGCTTTCACAGCATTGATGGGCAGAGTGGTTAAAAAAGTGAGACATGGGCACTTATACAATGTCTTACAAAAAACATCATAGAGAAATAACAAACAATAACAATTTCAGGCAACAAGACCACAGAATAGCAAGTTAACAAACTTTTTAACCTTTTTTTTTTTTTAAATATTAGGGATTTATACAAAACACATAATAAAATACCCATGTTATCAAATTACTTCTCACAAGAAACACACTGAAGCTCTAGGAAGGAAGTACCTTTGGAATTTGGCACTATATATTTTCACTTTTTTTCTTTAAAAGAAAAAAAAAGATCACATTTTGCTGAACACAAACACGTCTAAATAGTCCACAATGAAAGAAAAAATGACATCAATGCTTCACAAGCCAACACAAAACTTATTCTGGAATAGGTTTTTTTTTTCCTCACATGAAATTTTTTTTTAAGCAAACAACTTTTTTTTTGAAATTCTTTTTTGTTTTAAGTAAACCAATTCTAAACTTGTCTTATCAACAAAGAACATTAAGACCGTAAGACTCATGATGAAACCACAACTTAATTCACAGAAGCACCAACATAACACAGTTTACAGTAACCTTTCTCCTGTACATTGAAACAGTATAAAATATAGGTAATTTCATGTGCATTAAACCATGGATTGTCTAACTGTGAGTCAGTTCAGCAAAAGGTGACACAAATAGGTAGCATTTGCCCCAAAACAGGGTAAATATTTTTCTTATACTAATCTACAAAAAGTGGTTCTATATATATATCTTAATGAGAAAGTGAGCCACCTAAAATGGCCTTATCAAAAAACTTTACACTGCCTGAAAAATGTAAAAACTACAGACCTCTAGAGACTTAAAATCAGACAGTTTTTTTCTCAAACTGTTTTTGGAAGTAGTCTGTTAGAAACCAACATTCTGTGTCCCTGGACACATATTGCTATTGTTACCAGTGACCGGGAAGAATGCCAATCCCTGTATAATACTTTCAAGTCTGTTTTGTGAAAAGAAAAAAAAATAAGAAAGAAACATTTTTGCCACAGGTTTTTTTTCCCCCTATAATTAATTTGTCTAATTTCAGTCTTGCATGAATGCAGCAATGTTTTTCACATTGACTTCCCAGAATTCATAGCTAGATGAGGTCACATGCAAATTTCAAAGGTCAAACTAGATCAAAGGTCAGTAGGAGAACCAAATATGATGTGAGGTCAGAAAGACATCAGAAACAATGACGGGACGATGAAACTTTTTTTTTTTGAGACGCCACAGGGACATGCTAGGCAAACGATGAACTAACGGGCATGAAGATGTCTAGGGAAAAAACAAGGAAGAGTAAAAAGTTACACAGAATCTATGCAGCAGCAACAAAATCACTTTTAAAGGTGCAGGAGAAAAACTAATGCAAATCTTAGGTCTTTAGGGAGTCTACGAGCCATTCACATAATTTGCATTTCTTACACTCTTTTTCCACAGCACAATGAAACCCCAAGAGAATCCATCTGGAGAGAGTGAGAGGGGATGGATTCTGGGTGTTTTGGGGTGTGGGACTGGCAAGGGACAGGGGAGAGGGTCCAGTTTCAACAAAGGTGACATATGGGGAAGTCAGACGACTGAACTGTAAACTAGATAATGGAAATTACAAACAAAATAATCAGACAGATACGAACAACAAGAGGATAAAGCATGAACTTTAGGTCTAGGGTTCAACCGTGAAAAAAAGCCCATTCCTAGAACAATTCCTCTAGAGACTACTTCAGAAGGTTCTAGCTAGACAGAGAACTGCTCTTTAGGTACCCAATAAGTTAACAATAGGCAATAAATAACTTCCATTATTTCTGAGGCAGTAAAAATTTTGTATAAAAATAGAAATGCTTTTTTTACAAATAAAATTTACAGGCCTGTGGCTTTCTTTTTATTTATGTATTTATGTATTTATTTATTATTATTAAATTTATCTTTCAAGAAACATCAAGTATTTTCACTCATTTTTATTTTATTTTTAAACCCTGTAGCTTTAAGAAACAGATCTCTAAATCTTTTTTACATTAATCCTTTCTAAAAACAAAAATAAAACAATAACAAAATAGACAACCAGTGTAATAATATGACCAATATGACCAATAAGTGTCATGTTTCTTTGAACCCTAAAATAAAATCCTACTTCTTAAACCGATGTAGTGGAAAGACGTTTTGTGTTGTTTTAAGTGCTTCTCCTGGCTTCTCCCTCTGCTAGGCCACCACGTTACTCTAAACGCTGCCGGGGGCCCTCCGGAGGGGCAGGTGGCGCGGACAAAGAGGGGTGAATTCTCCAGGCAGTGCTCTTGGGGCACCAGTGGTTTCAGAGTTAGAATTGCACATTAGCTTTTGTTTGCCTTTTAAATTCTCAAGATGTCATTTATTTGTGTGTATATTTTTCTTTAAAAAAGCAAAAACAAGAAGACAAATTTAAAAAAAGGTAAAAGGAGATTCAAATTGCAAAACAAAGGAGAATACAGTGGCACAACTGGAGGAGGAATTTACTCAATAGAAATAAGGTAGCCCAAGTTTTATGGCAAACTGGGGGATGAGTGGGGGAAATGGAGGCCTTATTGTAAAAATAACCGTCTCTCTTGGTAAAAGTTGGCAATGTGGTCCTCCTCTGCCTTCCCTGTTGAGAACAGGCTGGCTCGTGGGACTTACCCTAAGAAAGCTAAAATAAGAGCTGGGAGCCTCTGGGGTTAGGATCAGTAAGGTTTGCTGTCGTTTTTGGAGCGTTTCAGCTGCACCTTCAAGCGTTTCATGCCGATCTGAAAGCCATTCATAGCTTGGATTGCAGCTTGCGCAGAGACTGGATTGTCATAGCTAACGAAACCTGGAAAATACAGAGGGAAAGGAGGGAGGCAGTCAGGATGGAGAGGAAGCTTTCAGGGATGGCTAGCATAGTGTTACTGCAAATGCTAATAGGTGTCAGTCCCACAGTCTCAATTTGGTACTACTAAACTTATGGTGTGTCATGAACATTTTAGGGGACATGTTTAAGGGACAGCATTAGAAATGTCCACTGAGTAAAAGTAGTAAAAAGCTAATTGGACTGGTAATTTGGTATGTAAAATCGAACCCCTCCCCAGAAGACTAAAATCTCAAACTTAGTTGTTTGAATGACTTTAGTCTCCTTATTTGAACCCCAGGTAGGTAAGTGAGCACTACTCATATCAGCAGTAGTATAAGTATTCCAGAGCTCAAAGAGGCCCCAGCAGCTCCCATGTCCCAACCATGTGAGGCTTAAAAGCTGGACAGTTAAAGTAGGGCTGGATAAGGTATGTACTACCAAAGACCTTCACTGTCGTTCCAGTTTCCTATACAGGGATAATATATATATATATATGTTTACTTTATTTTATTTCTTCCATTTTCAAAACTCCAGTAAATTTAACAGAAACAAAACTGCTACCTTGTACCATTCAAAGTCTTCTTGAGAAATAGGAATAAATAGTCTAATAGCTCAGAGCTTACCCATCTGAACAGAATTCCCAGTATCTTTTGCTGCAGCAGCCATTACCACCAAGAAAATAGGAAAGGCATGCTTTTGAAAAAGAACCAGTGATGCTCTTAAGAGACTCATAAACAGGAGAATTCTGATCATATAGTTTGTTTGAACATTGAGGGGCGATGCCAAGGAAGGAGTACAAGCAAAGCTTTAGTTAAAGCTGAGGCAAGTGGTGAGCTTGTAGAGTTCCTACAGACTTCTAGTGTAGAAAGGAAGCTGTTACACCAATTTGGTTTCAGTTCTGACATCAGCTGCTCAGAAGGTTATATGCTATCTCCATCTATCTACGGTTAATCTTTAATGCTAAAGAGAAAATTCCTTTACAAACTAGAAGAGAAAGAAAAGGACTAATATACTTTGAGCTGAATTTTCCCCTCAGCTGATACAAATGGGCATACAGCATAAAGCAGAAGAGGTTTTTTCAGGCAGGCTGTCTTGCAAAAATGGTTTACTTTTGTATTAATTCTCATTCCCCTAAAATGTGATCTCAAATCCAGGATTTCTGTTCTGACTGCCTTTCCCCCAGGGTCTTTATCCAGAAGTTGCAAGATGACTAAAGAATGGAAATGTGTCAAGAGTGAGATGGATAACAAAACCCAGCCAACAGGTACAAATGAAAGAAGGGGCTATCATCTAATGACTAGTACTCTAGCAAAATGCGGTCCTAAGAAAACAGACTGGCTCACTGAGAAATCTAGGATGTTAAGGCTTTTTATATATAACTTTAAAACATAGCCCCTATTGCTAAATTATAGTCTGCTGATTCTCATAGCTATAGTTTGCATTATTATGAACACATTGGTTAAGTAGTTTGTGGACTGATAATCTCTTTCAAGATAATATTCTCTCAAACCACAAAGCACAGTCCTTTTCCAATCTCTAAATAAGCCTAAACTATTGTTCATCTGTTTAAAAAAATATAAAAGGCGGCCGAGGATTTAGCTCAGTGGTTCCACCGCCTGCCTTGCAAACACAAGGTCTCGAGTTCGATCTCCGGTACCAAAAAAAAAAGGGTACCTCAAAATCTTGTGCAGGAAAGCCTCCCAAAGGTAAGCTCATGCTCACCCATACCTTATGTAACAACTTAATTCCCATTTCACTCCCATGAACCATTACAAAAGACTATATATAGTCCTCACAGCAGCAGCAATAGTGTAATGGGTTTGGGCTGACAGCCTTCCCACTAGGGTAAAAACAGTGACTCGAAATGGTTGACATACTAATTCCTCTAACAGCAGAGCCTCAGACCTTCCTGGGTGGTGGCATCGAAGTCAGACAGACTTTACAATAATGGAGGTTTAGAAGCCACAACATTCTTTTTGGACTTGTTACCCACTGCCAGTGTGCCAACTTGTAAGTTTCAGTTTTTAAGTGTTTGAGAACCAGCCTCCCTTCAATATTTTTTCTTAAAACATACAATTCTATGTGTTTCTTCTGATCTATATCTATTTTGTGTTATGCTACTGTTGCTGCCTACTACCAGCATGACTATTAAATTGCAGGAGTGATTAAAGCTAATGCTGTAACTCAAACTGGGTGAGAACTTGCCACATGAGTAATATGTGCTTTGAACATCCTGGCCCCTAAACTTCTTTGTGGGCCAAAGCGTTGGAAAAAAAGGAATGGAATTAATGAATGTTGTCCTCCCCGTGTGAAAACATTAGCACATGCTGTGAACTTTTCTTACTCTCTTAGGGAGGGAGAAAAAAAACAGTACCACAGGAGTCAGAGTCTGAGACAGTTGCTTGAGGAAGGATGGTTTGACAACCACACTAGCCAATGCAGCTAGCTTTGAGCAGCACGGAGAGGCTGGGCTACCTGCATAATTCCTGTGCTTTGTGTCCATTCATGTTGTTCCTGCCAATATTGTAAGCCCAAATTCTTGACCTTTAATCCCATCAGGATGCTCTGTGTAACCATGAGATTCATCAACTGCTCATCCTATGTTCATGGAGTTGCAATGTGGCCACAGCCGTACTTGTGAATATAAGTGTATGTCAAGGCACTAAACAGTATGCCTCCCAGGATAACATGTGACCCATACAATGGTGTCTGAGTCATATTAAACCTGGAGGAGGATAAGGAGTTAGTGGCAAAGTGTCTGCAGTACTCTTCTATATCAACAGAGACTAAACTACAGCCTGTTAACTGTATTTCAATCTGATAAAAGTTTATGATTAAATTTACAGGGCTTGAAGAAATGGTTATTGCTCTACAATTTAAAATTATTAGATATATAGTAAAACACTTTAAGAATATAGTATAGAATATTACATAATGTAAGGGAATTTCCCAGATACTTCACTTTTATTTTGATTAGACGGCTTTGCCTAAATCTGCTTACACGTATTCAGAAGTTAAGAAATACTTCCCCCCAACACACAAACAGGAAGGGCCTATCTTGACTACAAAAATATCATTCACATTTTTCTCTCACTTGGGAACCTACTGGAATATTCTAACTTGGTTTCTTTTGCATACCAAAGCACTTGCTCAGATTGGTCTGTTTGTCAATGAAGACTTTAGCAGAAATAACATTTCCAAAAGGCATGAACATCTGTAGAATGTCCTGGTCTCCAAACTCCTGTGGAAGGTGGTAAATAAAGAGGTTTGCCCCCTCTGGACCTAAAGAGGAAGAAAAAATCAGTGTAAGGTATCCCTCAAGTCTTAGTTGCCCAGGCCTCTTCTTAGGGATGTTTTAACAACATGTAGGTTAAACATTTCTCTTATGTAAGAGTAAACAGATGGATAAATGTCAAGAGCTGGCATGTCTTTCAGGAAGGCACTCATTCTTCTAATTTTTCTAATTTCCAAAAAGATACCAGCTACACATAGCTTCCTTTTCAGAGTCTTCTGTGGGTCACATGTACTTCCTACATGCTAGCATTCTTATGATTCTCCTCTTCATGGGGGTGAAGATGGTAGCAGTAGGCAGGATAGGGGTAGAGCATCTAGGCATGGGTTTTTCCTGGGTGACTGTTTTTTCTTACATGTAGACTGTCTTAGAGGAAAGGAGAATGTTCTATGCATCCCAAGCAAATTGCAGCAATTTAGAATAATGAATATAGCAGCAATGCTGCTTAGATTTCTCAATCATTTTAAACCCAGTTACCCAGCCAGTTTTGATTTGCCAACTCTCAATATAGTATAATAATCATCTTTATTAGAAATGACTGGCAGTCAGTCAATGCCCAGGAAAGAAAGGTAGTTAGAGTCTCATAACTTTGATAAGAATTCTACCACATGGAATTAACCTTGAAAATGAGTGCAGTAGATATGGAGCTTCTCAGACTGAGCTAAGCTAATCTCTTACTCTTTACCCATCCATTTCCAGCAAATACCAGAAATAAGGACAGAAGAGAGATCTTCTTAGTTATACTGGGTGGAGGGAGCAAGGTCTTTTAAGTTCTTCTTAATTTCACTCTCTGAACTCTCTGCCCACCAGTAGAAGAGCTGTCCAAAAGTTAAAAATAAGGAATCCAAGTTAAGTTGGAGAATAAGGGTTGGATGTCTCTTGGACATTGTATAGGAGCAAAGGGAGCTCACAGAGGTGGTGAAGTAAATTCTGCAGCTGGTATGTGGATCTGCAACTGGCTTTCACAGGAGAGGGACCAGGTCTGCCTGCCCTGTTGTGAAGCCCCAGGGGACAGGCTGCAGTGGGGTAGGAAAGGTAGAAGAGGTAGGAAAGGTGGCGGTGTGTGAGTTGAAGAGAAATAAAATGGGGATAAAAAGAACTTTGTAAAAATAAGTGGATAAACACCTTTGCGAAGAATATCTGAGTTTCTTCTCTTGCTCCCATAAAATCATAGTGTCCCAATGAATGGGAGTTTCACAAGGCAGACTTTGATACATATGACTGAAGCCAGAGATAAACTATTTCTTCCTAAAAGATGTGTCTACCTGAGTACTGTAACTTTCTGTATTGGTCACAGATGCTATATATGGATCCCTATTGTAGTGCAGGGGAGGCAGCCTGCATTTCAAAGGGATATAACTGTTGGGTTTACTTAATATGAATAGATCAAGAACCAAAACATTGGACATGGATGCTCTGAGTGTTACTGGGCCATGCCCATCCTTTGCAATATGCATATTGGTCAAATCTAGTACTACCAGATTTAATATTCCTTCTGAATGAAAGATCTAAATGCATAAATGGGGAGTAATGTGACCTGATTTGAATTATGAAGTATATCTCTTCCTGAAGCCTGGGGAAAATAACATTTAATGCACAGGACAGTTTATTGGGTATGCCTGAGTAATCCTGGCATTCTAGAATTCTGTACATTTTGAATGTATCCATGCCAGATGGAGACTGTGAAAATCAGAAGGAAGCTTTGCACCTTCACTCATTATTTTCCCAGAAAAAAAGGCAGTAGCATCTTCTGGTTTGCCCCCACAGCCCTGCTTTTTCATCACCAAGAAACTATATTATTTTTTTAAACCCCTAGATTTTTAGTGTTAAGATGAGAAAAAGATAATTTCATATGGAAAGCCTCCCTTTTATGCAACTGAGGTGGCCATTACCTTCTCCCCATGAGGATGCTGTTTGTGAACTGTCCTTTTTCTCTACATCTAGAAGTAATAAAATCCTATCCACAAATCACCCTTTTGTCCAATTTCTCCTACTATCTGTAATTTTAACTTGGGAGAGTTATTGGTGTTACATTGCTAGTTCAGCTAGTTGGAGTGTTTATATTTCACATTTCTCACAGAACACGTGATGTAGCATAAACATTGGGAGAGTCTGCAGGAACAAAGCTGTACCAGACCGTCAGTGCCTCTGGCTTCCTGTTGGTCCCTGGAAGCCCTAAGTTGTGTGTGTATGACTTGCCTCCTGCAAATGAAGGAAGATGGGAAGATATGAGAGAGTAGTCAGAAGATATTTAGGAATGACAGAAAGGCGGTGAGTTTGCCTCCATTTAGATCTGTTGGGATGCCATAACCCTTCAGAAGATTTATTTGGGAAAAAGTTAAAACCATTTATTTACAAGACAGACTGGCTCATTTTTCTGTGTGTTGGGGAGGGAGGAATATACCAGGGTACAGGACTAAATACATTAAGTTACCTTTTAGTTCTCTTGACTAAAGGACTAACTGGAGCAGGAATCTCAAAATCTGTTCTCTAATAAAATTCATTGTTTTCCCCTCTCCTAGTATAATTTGCCTTTTAAATTACATTTTACTTAAACCAACAGGTTAAATTTCTTGAGCTACGTTAATCAGGAGTAGGTAATAGTTATTTTGATCTATATTGCAAATCCCTAGGGCAGTAATGAAGCAATTGAAAAAAAAAAGGTCTTAGGGACCACTTAAGCCACTGAATTTTGGGTCTTTTCTCAGCGGCACAAGCTATATAACTGTAAGGCCTTGCTAGATAATGGAGAAGTGACCAACATTCTCCAAAAGTATATATAGTCTCTGTCTGAGGATAGCACCTTACAGGATCTCTTCTACCACCTTATTTGTCACCATGGTAGTCAGACCCCAGGCAAAATGACTAAATAAACCCTGGAGGGAAGACTTGTGGTGGTTATGATGTAGGGTCCCTTTTACATGACTGGTGAACTATAGTTGTCTGAACAGTTAGTTGCATGTTTAAAAAACCTACAATAACAGTCACAGCTGAGAGTAAAGAGAAAAGTGAAATGATAAAAAAACCTAGACTTTCATGTACCTTTCATTTTAGTGATCTCTATGTTGTTTATCAAAGGAAAAAACTTAAAAAAATACCTTTTAGGCTGTGTTCTCCTAAAAATCACAACTCAAAGTAAAATGATTTTTACAGAACACCATGCTTTAAGAATAGTCAGACAGGATTTAGCTCAGTGGCACCACGCCTTGCAGGCGCCAGGTCCTGAGTTTGATCCTCCATACTAAAAAAAGAAAAAAAAAGAATAGACAGACAAAAGCAGTTTGGAACTAGTGGGTGAAGGCAAAGGAGAAAGGAAACTTTAGAAAATCTTTATTAATTTTCTATTTTAGCTTATTTCTCTACATTCTAAACAAGTAAGGGAAAATAAATAGCTTGTTGCTGATTTTGTTTTAAAGCAATTTAAGAAGGAATCAAAAGGGATGATGACAAACTATATTTAGATTAGGTCATTAACCATTTTATAATTGGCTTTAATTTATCCTTAGCATCAACTTCCTGAAGTTTATTTTGCTTTATTGGCGGAGAAGCAAGGCAATCAATCAGTTATTTGCTTCCCCAGAAGACCCCCAATTAAACAAAGACCAAGTTGATCCTAAGGGTGGATCATTACCTTGAGAAGCATTGGCTACTGATAGGCAGCCACACAATCATAGGATGAATGGACTCAGAGATCCTGGGGAATGTAGGAAGGAGCATGCTTCACCCACACAAGCCTTCTACTAAGAGGAGTTTCTGCATTAAGGGAGAAAATGATGGTCCATGCTGATTGGAGAGAGGGAGGTTCCTCACAAATTTCAGATGGCAGCAACTAATAAATGCATGTAAAAGTACAAGGGATGAGAACTTCAGCTTAATAGCTGAATGAAAAACTAAAAGATGAACAGGAGAGAAGACAAATGACTGAAGCCTGCAATTTTTAAAAACACGAACACAGGAAATAAAACACTAGAAATAAAAATGACTGACTTCTCTTATGACATGAGTTCAGTTCAGCATCTTCTAAGTGTACTTTAAAGGTAAATGTGGGTAGGGTGGCCCTGCCAGGCCCCAGCGTGGGGCCCAGGGTGGGCACATACCTTCCTTTTGGCTGCCTGCAGCGCTCTGCTGTTGCAGCAGGCTCTGGCTGTACAGAGTGGGCAGCGCAGCTGCTGCGTACTGCTGAATTCCTGAGTAGGCCTGGGTGAGGGCGTCCATGGTGCCAGCTGTGCCATTCGTCAAGCCTGTGGCGCCAAGTCCTCCATTCAGAGCCGCCATACCTGAGAGCATTTGAGCAACTTTACAAAAAACCCAACAATAGAGAAGAGAAATAGCACTTATTCATTAGTGCTTTCCAAAGGAAGTTAGAGAATCATTTGACACAAGTACAACAGCAAGTGCATGCAGCTAGCACACCGATTAAACCAACAGAAAATCAAAACAAAACCATGAGGAAATAATCACAATAATGGGAAAAATACCTAAGCAATGATAACCTTCACTCCCTAGGCCAGTAATCAAAATTCACTGAGGCACTACAGTTGGACAGTACATTTTAATTCCATGCAGTGTGCTACTGGCAAGTACCATTGTTATCTTTCAGAAATAAAAGCCTTCTGCTTAGAGTTTAGAAGCATGTAAAGAAAACATTAGTGGCAGAGGCTCATGATATCTGTACACTGAAATCCATTTACTGGGCTCTTTGAGGAGTCATGGGATGGCTCAAGGGGGTAAGGTCGCAAGGATAAAATAAAACTTTCTTTCCCTTCAAGCCGTCTGATGAGGAAATGCCAGAACAGACAAGTTCTATGCTCTAAAAACCAGTGAGTCAGCAAGGCCATTAACTGGTTTTCTTAAATGAATGAAAGGTGCTGTCAGGAATGAGGACCTTATGAATAAACAGCCTAGATGATTTAAAAACCAAGGAGTAGGAGTATTGTATACATATGTGCACCCACACATGTATATTCATCACTGTCCGGTTAACAGGTTTGTACCAGAGAAAAAGCTTCATGTCATCTTTTCCCAGTCAGATGCAGTGATACTGTCTGTGTGTTGGATCCTGGCTATTAAATGATGGGAAATGGATGTTGATGAGTTAGTTGCTCTCTTGATTTTGTCCATGTATTCTGGCTGCTCTATTCTGGTTGCAGATTATGTCACATTTTCCCTGAGAACTCATCAAAACAAGCAGTGCTTCCTAGAGTGTTAACTTTTCATTGTAAATGCAGGAAATGGAAAAGGTGACATCACAATTGCCTGTGGTTCCCTTTATGATTAAAAAGGTTTTTGGGCCAGGGATTTAGCTCAGGGGTTTCGCCGCCTGCTTCGCAAAAGCCTAAGGACCTGCACTTGATCCCCGGTACCAAAAAAAAAAAAGGTTTTTAAAAGATCTGTTTCTCAGAAAAACTTTAAGCATTCATGAAAATCCTGATGGGATTAGGGTTATTGATTAGAGGTATTAAAATAGCAAGAATAACTAACCGAAGAAAATTGGTAAGAAGTCTAATGAGAATAGAGGACAACTAAGATAAGGATGCTTGCAAATTACACAGAGGAATCAAATAGAATCACCTTAACACTCCTATCACTGTTCCTGCTTGCCATCCACAGGAAATAGAGGAGGTAGGGCATGTCCTATTTACTCGATAGGCGCTTCTCTTATTTTGCCAACTTCATCTCTTAGATTAAAAGGACAACATGCAAGATATAAATTAGACCACAGCTTAAAGGTAGAAGGCTCTCACAGTGCCTCAGGTGTGGGATTCCTGCTATGGGGCCTGAGGAGACACAGCTGGGCTGTGGGGGATGGTGCAGAGGACACCATCCTCAGAGAGGGCTGGGCAGGTTGGTGAGGCAGGTTTGAAGGGCCTGAGAATGGAGTAACTGAGAAAGGAAGTGGTTTCAAGCAGATCCAGCAAGCCTGAGTTAGCCAAAAGGTCCTGCTGTATTTGCTTGCAGTTCTTACAATGAAGGAGTCTATTCTTTTTTTATGGTCATGCAAATAATCACTGTTAAAGAGCTTAGAAATAGTTTGTCTTGCTAATTAATCTAAATGATTACTCAGACACCAACTAATCACATTTACCTCATTGTCTCTCTTCTTTTTTTCCATTCCTGTTGTTATGGTTACTAAAGGACTGGGGAGTAATTACTCTTTTCCTTCTTTGGTCCAATTTCATCCTCACTTCCCAATATTTGTGTTATGCAAACACCGTGTTACTCATGTTTCTCCCCCCCCCGCCCCGCCCCCAGGTGAGAGGAAGGTGTAAAGTGACATAGCAAGGGAGGAGGCACTCCTGAGTTCTATTGGTTCTACTTTTGTCAGGCTTTTAATAGGTGCTAGAGAGAGAGGAGATCAAGTCTTGTGCTCAACCGTCTGGAAACTCAGATTCCTGTGTGGGAAGAATTTTTAACAGGAAAGTGAGCAATGACCTGCCACTCTACTGATGCCTCTAGGTGTGTGGTTCTTTTTGGTGTATGTGGCAGCCCAGGGAGCTCTGGGTAGCACAGCTGCCTGACAGTCTTACAGGCTGAAGGCGTTAGCTCCATTATGATGACTACGGAGCTCTGAATCCCCCTGCCATTCCACAGAATGGACTAGACTGCCACATCTCTATGTCTTGTAGGTAAGGGTCTTGGAGTTTTCAGACTTTGCAATTTAGCCGTACAGAAGTGCCTTCCTGCGGTCTGTACCCTCAGCCCCTCATCTTCTCCAGGAGGTCTCTCTGTAGTGGTCACTGGTACCCCATCTTTCTTCTGTCTGTGGTTTTTTCTATTATCCAGGTCAGGTGGATTATCTTTTAAAGTCATTCCCCTGTTTTACCAACTTTTTTCTTCTCAAAACACAGAAACAGAATGAAATTTCATGTTTCTGAAATACTGCGTCAGAGAGATGTTTCAGAACTAAACAGGACTCTTGTGAGGGTTGTAGCTCTAGCCTCGTCCTCCATCATTCCTACCTCTAGGTCCCACTGGTTGGCTGTTTTCACACCACACCTCAGAGAAAATCTGCTTTCTGAAGGATTGTTTGCTTTTGCTGGTGCTGTGTGTTTGGGAGATAGTCAAGGCTGGCCTTAGCTGCCTTGGGAAGGGGAGGAAAGTAGCCAAGGCGGCATCAAGTGGATGGGATGTGAATGCCAAAGGGGGACTAATCAGGAGCCATATAAAAAGAGAGGGAGAGTTTGGCATCAGCCAAACTCTCTATGGTATAACGATCTTTAGAACAAAAAATAAAGGCAGAAATTCTAACGAAGGCAAGTGCATTGAGAATACTAAAACTCAAAATTTACCTTGGAAAATTGGGGTGGGGGTTGTATGCAAAACCTAGGGTAGAAAAGGTAGTGAATACATGGCAGAATTTGAGGAAACATCCAAGGAAGATTTGGACTTTTGCCAGTAATTCCCATGAATTACCTGATGTTATTCTATAATAAATAAGCATTATATCAAGATAATACTCATCAACTTAGCTGCTCGTATCTAATTACTTCTAAAAAGTCCTGGACAATAGAAGCAGGGGTAAGTTAAGTTGAATAAAATGCTTTCAATTAAAAGAACAGGGCTTTTCTTTGAAAAGGCTAAATGGATGACTATTTCCTCTTATTTAATCTAGACTCTCATGCAAGCTATTTTGATGAAGGCAGGAATAATATGATAGGTGTGACAAACTTTTGCAAAGGAAGTCTCTGTAATGGTCTGTCAAAGTAGTTGGTAAGTAGCCTGACTAAGTGCTTTACCCTTAATTATTCTCTGAAGGCCCTCAAATGATACAGACCAAAAAGCTGTGAGGTTACTGAGTAAATCTGTTAAAATGATATACATACCCATAAGTATAAGCATGAATATTTTTAGTGGCCACTATGGAGCTGGTTCTGAAAAGTAGTGTCAGTGGTAGAGTACCATAAGCAGACTGTGTTGATTTGCAAGCCATTCTGCTAGGTTTTATACCAAATAAAAAAGAAAAGTGAGGAATGTATGAGTATGTTCTCACAGATTTGTAACCTGTTTTCTGGGATAAATTTTGCTTTATATATATGAAGTATGTCATTCTAAGCTACAAGCTATTAAGTGAAAACCTCAGTATAAAATGTCCGGAGCCAGGGTAGATAAATAAAAATATGAATGCAATTAGTGGCACTTTCATGTATGCCTGTGTTAAGTTCACGAATATGTGTGGCACTGTGTGCACTTGTGCATGTATCTTAACTCCATACATGTTAGTAAATTACAAGAGTACAAGTTAGAACAGTAATTTCAATTGTTGAAATGCAGATTAAAAGTGACAAGGTACCATACTATGCTCAAAGCATCTTTTTTGTATGTTACATAGAATAATTTTATAAACACTCCTCACCAGCCATTTGGCGTTAGTTATGTTAAAATAATCATAATTTTAAGTGTGATATGGTAAGCTATTTGGAAGAACTATGCAGTTTATGCAAGGTAAAATAAAGATGCTACTTGATGTACATTCAAGCATATCAAGTTTGGCATAAACTTTTGGGTAGATGTAACTGAACAAAGTTTTTTCTCCATCTTAGTTCAGATATTAATATATAAAACGTGCCCAGAGAACCTTCAGATAATCCAGAGGTGAAAGCCCTGAATTACCCATGTTCCTTCTTCTGATCTTACTGATTCCTGCTTTTTAGAGCTGTTTTTTTTTCTTTTTAAAGCATCTTCACTCAGTAATGTATTAGGGAAGAAAAAGTATAAAATTCACTTTAATTTAGCTACTTATCTACAAACCCAAAACTGTCTTTCAGAAGTGGGGTTCTCTAGAAGAGAATAAGATCAAATCTAGGCTAAGTAAGGTAAGTCATCTGCCTACTTTCTTTTTTATTTCTTTGTCCATGGAAAGAGCTGGTTCCATTAAAAAAAACCAAAACCAGAAATTTTACACTCCTTGTGGTATTAAGTAATGGTTCATGGGACAGAAAAGAGCAAAGATATGGAAGCTATGGTTAACTATTTTAGAATGTGACTCTGTCCACAGAGCCATTTTTATTAATTTCTTTGAGAATTATCCAGGAGAACAGGTAGCATTATCAGTTCTATTGAGGAATGATCTGAAAGAGAATACTCTGTTCCAAAAAGAGGATGCTCTATTCCAGCAAGTTTTCTCTTGATATTTAATTTGAGACAAGTAGCAAATATTAACTCCAAGTCAATTTTGAGATTGTAACAGAGCTCTGTATTAGTAACACATCAAATGAGAAGCAATGTGTTTCCATTCGTGTATAATTTTTGATTTAATTAAACATTTTCCTGGTTCATACTGATTGGTAGGAGTTATTTGAAACCAGAAACATTCTTTCTTAGTTTCCTATAAATTATACATTCTTCAGTTAACCCAATGACAAAGAATTAAAAGAAGCAAAGCAATTTAAACCTGTTGTCCTTGCCAGAGCAAATTTGGTATAACATAACGCCTCACACAGAACTAGTTATGGTTTCTCTGACATTCCACAAAGTCCCTCTGTGGTCTTCATGATTACGATGGTAAAAGCCCAGAAACGTACAACAGAGTAGGGTGGAGAGGAGCAGGACACAGACAAGAGGACATACAAACAGCAGTCATGAGCACGTGCTGAGGAGGACAACCATTCCCACTGGCCTGTTACTCTGCAGACAAAGGACAGGCGGGCGATCAAATCAAAGTCCTTGTTTGAGGGGAACTAGGTCCTGGGGCAAGAGAAGCAGCATGAGGGGATGTGGGTGAACGCATACGTCCTCAACCTAGGTGAAGGACATGTGGGCTGGCGCTTCTGCAGGACAAGGTCAGAAAGAGCTGTACCAGAAGCAGGAATCAAGGCAATGAGGCTCCTGTTTGTCTGCTGGAGAACGTAAAAGCTGGAGGCGGTTTTAACTGGAATAAAACATTGGACTTTCACACGGTTACCACCCATCTATAGTATATGTTAACCAACAGCCATCATTTTTATTTTTGCTATGATCAGATAAAACTTAGTGAGTTTTTTTTCCTCAGAGCAATTGAATTCTGAAAATTTCCTACTTCTAAACATGATTTACTTTCTTATCAGGATTATACAAGTTAATCTATATTTGAATGAGTCTTAGGGTTTTTTTTTTTTTAACCAAATAAATTGCACGATAATCTTTCTGAACTTTTAAAGTATAAATTTGTTTTTGGCTTTAAAAAAGAGTTTACTTATTGAGTCATGGCTTAAAGTAGGGCAAATAGTGAGGATGCCTTTATTAAAAATAAATACAGGCAAGGTGTTAGGTGGCTTGAGCTATATGGTATGTAACTGGGTCCAAAACTCAAAAATCATGGGTTATCCTAGTTCTCCATCTTTCTAAGGCAACCAGAGTGACTGAATGCAAGCACAGGCAAACTAGGTGTCCTTTCTGTGGGCTGAGGATCACTTTTCCCAGCCCTAGGTCATACATTATGCATAGGCCTAAACTATAACTTATTCTCGGGCCGGGGTACTAGTTCCCATGTACATTTAAAGTGACAGGAACAAGTACAGGTTAGCTGTATAAGATAGATCCTAGAGTTCTTTGGTGAGCCCTCGTGTTTAAGAACAAAGTGTAATATGGTAAGCTATTTTCCTCAAAACCTATTTCACCCTACCAGTAAAATGATGCCACTGTGAAATGATGTCACTGCTAATATTCTTCGAGCAGCACCTCCTCTCCACTTTGTTTCATTTCCTTTTTTCCAAGGTCTCATTTCTTCCTCTAATTGTCAAGAATCTTTGTATTTTAAAACTGGAAGGTACCTTTAAGATCATCAGATCCAGAACTTTCAGTTTTCAAATGGGGACTCAGAAGCCCAGAGAGGGAGCAGTGATTCACCTGAGCTCTTACAGTTGATCGGGAGCATGCTCCTGACTTCTACTCCATTAGTTTTTCTATTATAACACAGTTCCTTGCATCAGGAAAGAAGAAAACTAAAACCAAACCAAATTCCTGGAAACCTGAAAATATCTGTCAACCACAGCAAACTATGGATGACTATTTTACTACATAATGGAAAGAATTAGGGGGTGGTGGTAAGTGGTTGAACATTTTTTGAGACAAAATGAATGTAGATAGCATTTGCTTATTATAGCATGTGCTCCTCCATCCCAAGTTTTAGTTCTCCCCATTCCATGTCCTTTTTAGGTCATTTCTGGCTGACCATTTTCTGTGGAGAATTTGGGGGAAGGCTGTCCACCAGAGCAGTAAATACTCACTGTTTATGGTACCTGCTAGTGCATTAATATTATTCAGTCCAACAGTGGCTCCAGCCAATCCTTGCAGAGTCCCAAGAGAGGTCAAAGAATTCATGGCTGCACCAGCAGTGGAGTTGGGGGTTGAAGCAGCCACTGAAAAAGGGGAAAAGGGAGACAGAAAGCACAAGATGAGTGAAAGCCAACTGGACTGAAAAGTAATCTGTTGTCATCACAGCAGACAAACTGAGAAATCATTTAGACACTGGAAACCCACATGATTCCCTTGTATTTGTGTGGAAGTACACATGGGATCATACCCGTGACCATTTTGACAATTACATTAAAGCGATCATCATAGTGGCCTGGGGATTCAAACCCCAGCACCAAACACACACGTGCACACACACGCACACCATTTTAGCTGTTTCTTCAACAGTGAATATGTTCATTGCTGGTTAGTGGGGGAACTTTTATGAATGGGAGGCCTGTCATTTTGCATGATCCTCCATTAGCCCCATGGTAGGAGAGTGTGTCCTCTTAGCCACCTTGTCATCTAGGCTGAAAAGTTACTGCGACAAAAAGGGGTAGATGTAGGGGATTAAAATGGCAATTTCTTGGCTTTCTTATTGTTTCTGCTTCAGACAGTGTGGCATTTTCTCAGTTTCTGGAAAAAAAAGTCATGCAACTTCCTGAATTTGACAGAAAACTTTAGTACCCAGGTGGCATTAAGAGTGGTGTGAAATAAAATCATTTTGGTACAAATCCTCTCCTCCTCCTATTCCCTTTTAAAAAATAACAGTTTTAGTTGGATATAATTCACATGGCATAAAATTTATGAATGTAAATCCACAATTCAGTGGTTTTCAGTATATTCAGAGTTGTACAATCTTGTCTAATTTTAGGTTACTTTTATTATGCTCAAAGAAATGCATAGCCATTAGCACTTACTGTTCATTCTCCCATCCCCTTCAACATCTGCTAATCTACTTTGTGCCTATGGGTTTGCCTAAATTGGACATTTTATACTTCACATGTTTTCAAGGTTAGTCCATGTTATGGCATGTGCCAGTAGTTCATTCCTTTTTGTTGCTGAGTAATATTCTATTATATAGATGTATAGATGGCATTATATTTTGTTTATCCATCCATTCCACTTTTGAACTATTATGAATAATGATGCTGTGAACGTTTGGGTACAACTTTTTATGTAGACATACATTTTAATTCTTGTTGTGTTTTGTTTTTTTGAGACAGGGTCTTGTTTTGTAGTGTAGACTGGCCTTGAACTCAGTTATGTAGCCCTGGCTGGCCTCAAACTTGTGGTGATCCTCCTGCCTCAGCCTCCCAAGTGCTGGGAGTGCAAGTTTGTGCCACCATGCCTGACTAAATTTTTAGTTCTCTTGAGTATATACCTAGGAATGGGATCGTTGGATGTCATAAATCTATTTTTAACACTTTGAGGAACTGCCGAATGTTTTCCAAAGTGGCTTACCAAAGTGTTTTTTTCCAAAATTGTTTCCAAAGTGATTATTTTGCATATATGGTTGCTTCTTTAAATATTTCAAGTATCTTACATTCATATGGCTCTATAATCTGATCTTTTCCGCACACAATATTTCATTTTGTTATGGTGATGAAGATAAAGGCTAAATTTGATTCTGATCGCTGCTAAAAGAAGCATTTGGTCCATTTCTGGCTGTAAAATCCTGAGCATGTGGATTTCCCTTCCATCCAGGATAGCCAGGAACTCTTATCTTCAGAGACCACATATCATTGTACCTTGTATATAGTTCCTTTTGGTTTAGGCAAGTTAAATTCCTAAAAAATTAATTTTTTAACCTGTTAAATTTCTGTTCATGTATGGCACTGGCTTCTGATACCTTTTCACTGTTTTTGAAAAAAACCTTAAATGGCAATTATATGAAATCTAGTTGATGTTCCTGGTCCTCTTGTATCATGAAACTTTTCTAACATGCACAAAGCAGAGACAGTAACAAAAACAAAAATCCTATAAAACCACATCCAGATTGTGGAATGTTAGAGAACCAGCCCATCCCCTCTTTGGATGTTAAGGTACAGACTTTACATTTCACTCCATCCAATACTTCAGTGTGTGGTTCTAAAAATTAAGGAATTTATTTTAAAACCCCAAAACTATTATTGTGCATAATAAAATTAACAATTATCATAGTACTTGGTTTCACAGTTGAAGTGAGAACTTGGTGAGTTGGAAGACAAATGTGTGGATATTATTCATATTTGAGAGACAGACAGAAAATATGACAGGTTAAGTTATATGGAATAGATCTAACATGGGTCTAGTTGATGTTTTTGAGGGAAAAAAGAGAATGGAGATAAGGTAATGTGAGAAAAGTTAGTGATCAAGAATTTTTTGAGAACTGATAAAAGACAAAAATTCACATGCTCAGGCTTCTCAATAAATTTCAAGCAGGGAAACTAAAAACAAATCTATAATTTTATCCACCATAATAAAAAACATAGAACACCAAAAACAAGGAAAAGTTCTTTAAAACAGCCAGATGGGGAAAAAATACCCTCAAAGGAACATAATTAGATATCTTAATATCTGACTTTTTTTTTTGTACCAGGGATCGAACTCAGGACCTTGTGCTTGCTAGGCAGGTGGGGGCACCACTGAGCTAAATCCCCAGCCCAACACCTGACTTCTTAATAGTACTAATGGAAGCCAGAAGGCAGTAAAATGTGCCAAAAAATATCAACCATTTATTTCATTAACTGTTTTGCTCACCAAATTCTTCAACTATATCTTACATGCTCTTAAACTTACATATCCACTGAATTTTATAATTATTATTTTCATATCTGAAAGTTTATTTTGTCAAAGTGCCTGGTCATTTTTAGTAATCAGTTGCTGTTTTTTTCAAATCTTTTAAAATTTCTGTAAACATATTATATGTATTTGCTTTCCTTTGTGTGCTAATAATTCCAGTATGTGAGGTCTTGGTAGACCTAAATATGGTGTCTATGCCTCTGTGGCTTCTTACCATTGGTCCTTGATTTACTTGTATGTTTTTTAAATTGTGAGCTTAACTATCTTAGAACATTATTTCTGAAAAGTCTTTGAGTCCTAAGTTGAAAATAGGTCCTTTCAGAGACAGCTTTAAATGGTTTGAGGATTTCTGATCATTCAGATAACATAAGGTTTAGTTGCAAGCCCATGTGAGGGCTTGTTTATTGTTATAAATTCTCAGAGAAAAATTCTCTTATCTGCATTCAGGGCTAAGTTTGGAGACAGGCACTTTTTAAAAAAATTTTTATTTTATTGGTACATTTCAGGTATACAATGTAATGACATTCATCATTGGAAATTTGCACTTTTACATAATCTCTCT
>NW_004624775.1:6496653-6527499 GCF_000247695.1 Heterocephalus glaber | reverse complement strand
AATTATTTCTGATTTCATTTTTCCCAGATCCTCTTTTGTTGCCAGTTCAGAGAGTCCAAGTGGTTGAGTATCAGATTGTTCCATCTTGTTTCCCTTTGGCGTTGCTGTAGGTGATCCGGAAATCTTTTTTTGAGGCTTGTTTACGCATCTTCTCATTTCCACTGGGTTGGGGGTGGGCTGTTGGGGTGTTGGGGGTGGTGGTGGTGGTGGGTGCTTCTGGCACTCGCGCAGCTCACCTTCTCTACCCTAGGAGCGTGGAATGGCAGTGGGGGAGCTTCCTTTCGGGTGCTGGGACTGGCTCAGCTTCTCTGCCCTAGGAGCATGGAACAGCGGCAGGGGAGTTTCCTTCTGGGTGCTGGGACTGGCTCCTTTTAACAATTATAGATGATACCAGGGAAGCACTTCTAGTATGTCAGTATAATAGTATCCATGGATCCTCTCACCAGTGAAATAACTATAACTGGTGAAAACTATAAAATCCAGTGGTTTAGAGCCTCTGAAAACTGTCCAAATATATGTACAAATTAAAAATTTTTCTTAGGAAAACTTGCCAACTCTTGGTAAGAACAGAGACAATCTACGACATCTGAACCACAACCATAATTGGCTCCTTTCCCTGATACCACCTCTCCCCTAAACTTTTTTTGTTCAGTATAATGGAAGCTGTATTCTAGGTGAGTATGGCCAAGAAGATAGGGTTCCTTTTCCCCCACAGCTCCAAATCTAGGGCTGTGGTCTTTCAGGGAAGAGCAGACTTCCAACACTTCTACCCTCTCCCCATGTGTTGTAAAAGTTCTAATTCAATGTAAGTAGTATGGTGGCCTCTGTGTGTGTGTGTGTGTGTGTGTGTAGTACTGGCCCCTTTCACTCTCACCCATCTCACTTATCAGCTGAAGGTTCTCTGTGGAGAAAGGCAAGCCAAGAAGACCGAGTGTTACCCTGTGCAAATCTCTTGTGGACCAGTGTTGTCATTCAAAGAAAAGCAGGCTGCTGTCCCTGCAGCAGTTTTGGAGCAATGATAAGAGGTCTGGTCTGGAGGTGAGACAGGCTGTAAGAATGCAAAGCTCCATAGTTCTTCCAAGAGGAATGCATTTATTTGGAACAGAGAATGGGAAAGTTCAAGCCTAAGAAAACAATAAAAATTTTGGTGGGGAGCAATTAAGATGAGGCTGATAGTCCATGATGGCCTAGTAGAGCAGCTGAAAGTTTAACAGAGTTTCCTGGGGTCGGGGCAACTTCGGCCTAGCTCAAGGTTTACTCTTACAAAAGGGCCAGACTTTAATGAGATCAAACCACGGGGGGTGGGGGGGGGGGTGGGTGGGGGTTAGTGGAGACTAAAAGCAGTATGTGATGATAGCAGAGACAAATCAGCCACAAACAATCAGCCAAAAAGGCAAAAAGAGTCATTTGGAAGAATGATGTCATTGAAAAAATGAAAAGAATGTCACTCATAACCCAAGGGCGTTCCTTCTGAGGAATAACAGATGTACACTGGGGGAAAAAACCTCACTGAGCTAGTCTGGCTAAGTAAATAAGGAAATAACTTGTGGAAAGGGGGACATGGAGTGGATGAGGAAAATAAATATCCAGAATTGCTATGATATATTATGTAAAATGTCCAGTTAACAAAACAGTTGAAGAAATGCAAAGAATCAAAACTGTGGTCCATACATAGGAAAAGAGTAGACAACAGAAGGTGTTTTTAGAAGGCCCAGATATTAGACTTAGCAGATAAAGACATCAAAGCAGCTATTATAAATACATTCAGAGAACTAAAGGAAGGTATACTTAAAGGCATGATGACAATATTCTGTCATCAACGAGTATCAAAAGAATAACACAAATAAAGTTGAAAAGTAAAGACCTGAAATGAAACATTCTTCTTAGGGGTCCACAGCAATCGTGAACAGACAGAAGAATGGATGAATTTGAAGATACATTGCTAAATAGTTATACATTCTGAAGAATAGAGAGAAAAACAGAACTTCAGAATATGGCACACCACTAAGCACAATAACATACATGTAAAAAGACTAGAAAATGTTCAAAGAGATGATAACTAGTTAATTCCCCAATTTGAGGAAAAACATTAATTAACAAAGCCAAGAAAATCAACAAACTCCAAATGAGATAAACACAAAGACATCTATAGCCAGACATATAGTATAAGTATATTTGGATTTTTCCTCTTAACTAAAAATAAATTGACCAAAATAATGTATATAATTGTATTGTGGGATGTGTAGCACACTGAAATATATTTGATAATAGTAAAAAGGAGGTAGGTGAGAGGAAAATTATATTGGAGTAGGGAAATCATACAAGATGGTAACAAATCAGCAAATTGGAGGTTACAAATGGAATCTATAAACATAAATATGCATTTGTTCTTCATTTCAGTTTTTTTAGACTACATAAAGTAGTAATGATAATACATTGTTGGGTTTTTTTTTTTTTTTTTTTTTGGTGCCAGGGATCGAACTCCGGTCATTGCGCTTGCGCAGCAGGCGGTGAAACCACTGAGCTAAATTCCCGGCCATTGTTGGGTTTTTAACATACATAGACATACTGTTTATACAAATACAGTAATACTTTGGTTCACGAACACTTCTGTTCACAATCAATTTGGTTCTTATAAGCATTCAACAAAATTTTGCTTCTATTCACAAACTCCACATTGGGTGACAAACACAACTATGGCCATCTTCCTCAAAAAACTGTAAAACAAATTAAGTTCATGAACCAGTGTACCACTGCAGTAGCATAAAAATGTAGGAAGGGAAAGAATTATATAGGAGGAACATTTGTATATCTTACTGAAATTAAGAATGTAAAACTGAAGTAGAGTCTGATATGATCAATATTATAACTCCTAGAATAACTAAGGACATACATTTTAAAAACACTGAAAAAAATAATTGAAGAAATTTAAATATTATGCTAGAAAATATTCACTTAAAGACTAGTGAAACAAATAGAAAACAAAAAGTAAATATCATATTACACTGATACATGTATACTCATGTTTATAACAGCACAATTCTTAATAGCTAAATCTTGGAAGTGGCCTATATATCAGCAGAGGAATGGATAAAGAAAATGTGGTTATTTTTACACAATGGAGTACTATTCTGCTATAATGAAAGATGAACTTGAGTCATTTGTAGGAAAATGGATGCACCTTGAGACCATAATGTTAAATGAAAAAAAATCAGACATATAAGCTTAAATATCACATAACTTCTTGTTTTTTTTTTTTTTTTGTACTGGGGATTGAACTCAGGACCTGGCCCTTAAGAGGCAGGCGGTGGAGCCACTGAGCTAAATCCCCAGCCCCTCACATAACTTCTCTAATATGGGAATCCCAAAGTATAAATCATTTTTAAAAAAGAGACAACAGGAAGTAGAGAGACAGATCTTAAATGGGAAGGGGATGAAAAAAAGAATTAAGATGTGTTATGTACCAACTCCCCACAAGGAATGTACATATTATGTACTACAAACATACTAATGAAAAAATAAGTAAGACAAACAAAAAAAGCCAAAACATATGATAGTTCCTATTCTCCATCTCTGCATTACCTCATTCTATAGCAGAGACCTTAATGGCCTCTAATCCTTTGCAATCTAACTTGGGAAGGTGACCCTACTTCTCATCTATGAGTGAGTAGAGGAAGCACCATGGAGATTGGTTGCCATGGGCATCAGTGAGGATGGCAGGAGAAGGGGTCCCAGCTTGGCCCCACAGCTATTGAAAAATGAGGGCGTGGGCCAGGGATTTAGCTCCAGTGGTACAGCTGCCTGCCTCGCAAGCACAAGGTCCTGAGTTCGATTGCCGGTACCAAAAATAAAAATGAGGGTATAGCTCTTAATACATGACCTCAAACTATAATTTTATCAACCTTCTTTCAGTGGAATACTGAAAATTGGAGGCAATATTGTAAAGATTAAGTGCCATGTACTAGAACTGTTCTCTCAAGCTTCTTTTTCATTGCTTTTAAATTCATGTTTAAATGAAAAAGAAAAGGATCTAATTCAAACTGTCCTTGTGAGGATAAAGTAAGGTAGTCTATGTAATGAACATAGCACAGTATCTGGCACCATTTGGAAATTTTTAGATCTTCAGTTATTGGATGGAGGTTGAACTGAGGAGACAAGACTGCATCTTTCATACAACAAAGAGGAGCAGCTTTTTTTCTACTTTTCGGTCTACAGTTATTGGAAACTTCATGGCTATTGGTCTTATTTCTGCAGGATGGCCCTCTTCCACCTCACAGGAAATCATACAGAAGATCCCATGTGCCAGACTATAAACACTCTCTGTAGCATCCAGACTAGGAACTGCTGGCCCACAGATGCTGCCTATTTGCACTCTTATCCAGACAGATGCAAAGCAAGAGGGAGGAGAGTTGTCAGTGGCCAATTCTAGCCAGAGCTTCACTCATTGCCAAGAGGGAAAAGGAGATGAAATTGAATGACAGCAGAGCTGGCAGATCTCATTGCTCATGGATGATTTCTCAGGTCCTTCAGGTCTCTAAGGCAAGTTTGAAGAACAGTGTGTGAAAGCCTTCCTTTGCCTGTTCCTGTCTTGACAATTCACAGTCCTAATGGTGAGCAGTGAACTGGAGAGAGAACTCCTAAGAGACACACATGTAGCACACAAGCATGAGGAAGCCTGGTTTAGGGGCTATGGCAGAGGTGGAGGAAACTTGAAGGCAGTGTGCCCATTTTGATTATAAAGAAATAATAAATTAGAGGTCTATTTATGTCTTGGGTTTCTATTTAAAAATCCAGGGATACTGGATATAGTAACTGGTTTGATCATAATTTCTCACATTTTATTCTGCTGTTCTTGGTAAGTCCCAGTAGAAAGATGGGGAGAGGGTGAAGAATAGGACAGGGAGGAACCAAGCATGAGACTAAGAAAAATTAACTAGATGAAGTGCCTTAAAGAAGACTACATGTGCTCTGTATCATTGGACAATAGTTTGAAAATTTGCCCAATGTCTCAATCACACATCTAACTGCCTTTAAGAACTTTTTAAATTTGAATAATCTGTTTAAATCAAAAGAACAATTCAAATTTGTCATGCATCCAATCTCAATCAAATCTTTAAAAACTGTTGAACACTTAGATGCACAATCCTCAACATGATAGATACAAATTGAATGTCACCAACACACATATTTTTCGATTTCAGTGTTGGCAGACTGGCTATTTTGGGTAACTGCATCCTTTACTTTGTCTCTGAAACTATTTACAAAATGCCAAAGGAGTATTCCAGGAGAAGGGTGGTACATGAGTGTTAGACCATAATCACCCAGAATACCTCTGTTAGCAGGCTGCTACACTCCAAATAAATGGTCACAGAACAAAGCCAGGAAAATGTGAGTGAGAGCCAGCAAAGCCTGCCTCACGTTGCACATGTGGTAGCAGGGATAACTTGCCATATGTTGCATTTGAAACCTAGTTTACCACTGCTTTAAACATATCTACCACCCACAGGTGTTCTGACTAGCTGGCTAACCAGGAAAGAAAATGGACATGGGAGTAAACGAAAGCTGTGTTTCTATTAGCTCACAGGGCAAGCACAGCACATGCCCTTTTGTAAAACTGTGGGGAGAGGGGGCCATTAGAGAATGTGGGGAGCAAGGTAGTCAGGGAGACATGTAGGGAGCACATGCCCACTTTGACCTGGTCACAGAGTTTATTTCCTCACTGGAATGGGCTGGTTCTTTGTTGGAAAGATTCCAAGCTAAGAAATTCCCAAACACCAATCCTAGCTGAGAGGACAGCATAGGTTCCTTATCCTCAGAGCTGTGTCTGTTTTGGGTGAACAATACACTCAGAACAGTTTCTTGGGCCAGTTCAAAACTTCAGGTCAGAGACTGAGTGCCTAGGTTATTAGGTCTTTACTATATAAGGATCAAAAAAAAAAAAAAAAAAAAGGAAGAAAGGAAGAAAATAGTGCCAGAAGATCACCAGGAATAATTGTTAGCTGATACCTCAAACAGCTGGACCCACCCAACCAATGCTTCCCCAACCCCATCTAAAACAACAAAGTCTCTCAGACACATTTCTTTCCCTGTAGGTGGGAATCTTCTGAGGAAACCTGTGAACTAGACAGGAATCTTTCTTCCACCTCAAAGATGAGGAAGCACCAATTCAGATGCTCCACAGATGGACCCAGTGCATATGAGAGAGGACTCAGATGGAAGCCAGCACTCCAGCTGTGTGCACAAGACAGGAGGCCAAATGGCATTTGCCATCTGTGGCAAAAATATCCTTAAATCAGCCCAATGAACAAGCTCTTCTAATCTTAACTGTAGTAAAAAGTTCCATTTGGGGTGGGCCTGGGGTTAGAGCGCAGTGTACTTAGCTTGCACAAGGCCCTGTTTAATCACTGAGTGTGTCTATAGGCAAAATTTCACTTTAGTTGATTTGCATCAGAAATAAATGCTTGTTCTCCTTTACTCGGTTTTCCAGAGAGACCTGAGGTGCACTTCCCAGGAAAAAGTCCTTCTGTTTGATATATGGATAACCAAGAGTACTTCCCACCCTAGTCCTCGTCAACCTTCCTGTTGCATATGTGAGGAGAGGGAGAAGGACTGGAGGGAGTCTGAGTTAAAATACACGATGCTGTGCTTGATAAAGGCCTTCCTGTCCTAACATTTCCTTTGCTGGGTAGGTAAACAAGCTTGTCTGATCCTAAGGGCTATGTTCAGAGATGGGAGCAGGCAGAATAATGCCTCCCACCCCAGATGTCCATGTTCTAATTCCTGTTAGGTTACAAAGCAAAGATGGAATCAAAATTGCTAAACCACTAAGCTTGAGATTGGGATATTATCTGGGATTATCTGAGTGGGTTCATATAAATAGAAGAAAGGCATGGAAGAGAAAAAATATGCAGGGAGATGGCAGCATGAGAACGACTTGACTCAACATTGATGACTCTGAAGGCAGAGGAAAGAACCAGGAGCTGAGTGGCCTCTATGAGCTGGAATGGGTAAAGAACTGAGATCTCCCTGAGAGCTTCCAGAAGGAATGCAGCCTGCTGATACCTGGCCTTAGCTCAGGGAGGATGCTGGATTTCTGATCTACAGAACTGTAGGATAATAAATGCATATTGTTTGAAGCAACTAGGTTTGTGGTCATTTGTCACAGCAGCAACAGAAAATTAATGTATTGAATTCACTTTCATCAGGAATAAAGTTAATGATGATAGCTAGTATTTTTTGAGTGCTTACCATGTGGTAGCCATTTTTCTGAGCACTTCATATGTATTAACTCATTTAGTCATCTGTAATTATCCTGTGAGGTGGAGTAACTTGTGAAAGGTCATTATTACTGGAAGCTGTACAGCCAGGATTTAAACCCAGCTGATTGGTTCCAGTGAGATAACACCTAAAATCCTATATTGCCTCTTGGATTGATCTTGTAGATATTTACTTATGGAAGCAATGAACTTGAAGTCACGCATATTCACCTTTAATTTTTTGGCCCTGTTGCTTCCAATTTGTAAGAACTTACACAATCTGCATAGTTTAGCTGAGGCTTAACATGTCCACACAGTGGGAGTAATGTGACCCACCTACAAGGACATGAGAATCAAACACGATGGTCCTGATATATAGTAGGTAACAGAACACATTTGCTGAATCTAACTGAAGAGAATCTGGCCATTTTGTCTTCCAACGGAAAAGTTAATTTTTTCCCCCTTGACTTTGCAATATTTGAAGATTCAGTACCTTCTCTTCTCTAGAGGTAACTACATGGATTACAAATTCTGCAGCTTTTATTGTTATTTTGGCCATCAGAAAAGCTATGTGTATAGTTTTGAGAGCATCCAGAAGAGGGTGACCAGATATGAAAGTCAAGTTGAGTGAGAGAAAGAGGTAATAAAAAGGTCAATTTAACTTGGTATGGTAGCATATCCTTGTAATCCCAGCTACTTAGGAGGCTGAGGCAGGAGGATTACAAATTTAAGGCCAGCCTTGGGGAATGTAGTAAAATCCTGTCTCAAAATATAAAAATGGCTAAGGATATAGCTCAGCATTCCCTAGTTTAAACCCCAGCATTATCACCACAAGAAAAAAAAAAAAAGATTTAGCCCAGGAAGAAGACAACCAAAGGAAGAATCACTCTCAAGTTCTGACATCAAAATATTCTTTGTAGCTCAACAGACTAAAATTAGGATCAGTGGTTGCAAGTTATAAAGAGGCAGATTTCAGGTCAATATAAAGGAAATCTGTCTGAGGCTGTAAGTTTTCTAAAGTGAGCAAAGCTCCCTCGGAGGCATGATTTTCCTGTTTGTGAAAGTATAAGAGGCCCCAGAGAGCATATATCATGGGGTTTCTGAGACTCCAGGGGTAGGTTTGGGGGAGCCAGAGGTCCAAGCAAACCTACTTTTGAAAAGTGCTCACTGTTGTGACTAGTGTCAAACACATTGGCTGCATCTCCAGAATGATGATTACAAGAGTCAGAATTCTAAGGGCTTCTGGCAAAACTTTGGTAAAAGTTCCAGTTTTCACTTCCCACAGCATAACTTTAGTATGAAAACCTCAGCTCAATGTAAGGACTGAGGAACAAAGAAATCTATGTAAATACAAGCCACATCAAGCTTAGCATACAAATAGCTCCTACCTTCTATCCCAGGGACACTCATACAGCAGATGCCACTCTGAGCATACCCAACTCAAATCCTAAATGACCAGAGAGCACCTAAATGACCATGAGGGAAAAGGCCAGATGTCTGTGATGTGCAGCCCTCTAACTCCTGACCCAGGACTGCCAAGATGTTCTGCTGACCATTTTGTCAGAATTACTCTGTCAGGTGGGAATAGGTACCACGCTGCTCTTTGTGTGTGTGTGTGTGGGGCACTGTAACAATATATACATATAATGAAGAAAGGTCATTTTTTTAGTTACAGTTTAGTACCTCATGAAGAGTCAGACTTACCTCTGGAGGCTCACCCAGACCTAAAGAACTGGAATCTGTGGTTGTAGGGCTCAGGAATTGACTTTAACAGCCCTGTTGGTGCTTCCTTTGCACACTGTTTGAGAGCCATGGCCCCAGAGATGTCTGATGCAGTTCTATCAGATTCCTTGGGGCTATGTGTAAAACTTAGTTTGAGGTGTGAGAAGGTAGAAAATTAGAAGTAAGGTTTGGTTTATGACAGGGAAGGGGGAAGAGTAGCCAGGAGGCAAGAACCCAAAAGTAAAACACTAGGTAAGGCAGTTCTTACAGTTTTGTTGTAAATCTTTTAAAAATCCCACCAGAAGATAAAGTTATGGAGGATCAGGAAGTTTGTCTCCTTCATTTCCTAGAGCCTGCAGGAGTGGCGGACACACAGCAGGCACTAAGCATTGGCTAAATGAATGAGTGGATGTAGAGTTTGCTGTAGCTGAAGGCTGATGCAGATAAATGGGACTGCTCTTGTTTTCTTTCTTTCTTTCTTTTTTCTTGGTACCAGGTATCAAACTTGTACTTGTGAGGCAGGTGTGGTACCGCTAAGCTAAATCCCCAGCCTTTTCTCTCGTTTTCTTAGAGTGTGGCCAATTTGCCGGACATCCCATCTCAACATAGTGCAGCCTCACTGGAGGAGGGCTAAAGATAGGGCAGAGGCCACAGTTAAAGATTCTTATGAAACCATTCCTTTCTGCCTATATGTCAGAGAAAGTGTAGAGATTTTTAAAAATAGAATTGAGGAAGCTCTGGTGTGATATCACCGGAGCAGAAAGATCCTTTGTTCCTCTGACATAATTTAAGCTGGAGTAACAGGATGTGCACTTAGCTTCCAAACTGCCACTCCTGTGCACAGGCAGGAGCAGGGGCAGATTCAAATCAAAGGCCATCCTTGGTGACCCTACCTTCTCTGTCATTTGAACTGTGATCAGGAACACAAAGTACACCTAGTTGCATTTCTTTCTTATTCACTGTAGAAGACAGGATGATGAACAGGATTCCCAATTTGGGTGAGGCTGACTGCTTAACACTAAAAAATTTTCTTTTCCTTCATCTTTCTAATCCAGAGTTCAGATCCAACATGAAAGGCAGAAAAATTGTCCATTAAGAGATTTGCCAATTTCTCACATTTACTTATTCACTTGAAAAGTTCTACATACTTGAAGAAATTCTCCCTTATCTTTTATCTGTGTATTTGCAGGTGATGAATAGCGTAAATCTACCCCAGAAACTACCTTGCTTTCTAGGGATCAAATAAATGAATTTTTTCATACGAACCCTCCTCCCCACTTCTCCCAGACAGCAAGAGACTTTTTTCTTTTAAGCTACATAAAACAACATTAACACAAGACCAGCAAGAATGTGCCTTTAGTGCATTCATTAACCACTTTCCATAGAATAATTAGTGAAAGCATTTTGGCTTTGTGGTTTTCAAAATAAAATTGTAAACACAGAGAAAATTGCCTGTATCTACCAAACATACTGAGGACACAGGAGCCTGTGGTTGCTGTTTTGCCTCAGATGAGTTTGGATGTTATATTCTAACAGTGCAGGAAAACACTGTGAGAAGGTAGAATAATTATGCAATGACACAGGCATTATTAGTTGCATTATTAGCTAATCACAACTCTAGGGCATTAACAAAATGTAGAATGTCTCTTCTCCCATGGGGTCTAATTATTCTACAATAACCACACCTCTCATTTTAATTTATTTCCTAAAAGATTGTTTATGAGGGAGGGAGATGAGGGAAGTGGTGATAGGGTAGGAGGAGACTGTTAGAAAATGGTGTGAAAGGTTCTAAGGTGATGTGATCTCAACTACTTGACAGTCATATTCTATGTGTAAAGATTTGAACCACTTTCTTTCACTACCCACTTCCAGTTCATAGGAAACTGGTAAGCACCTTCACTTGGTGCAACACTGAGCCAGATAGAGCATTATTATTGGTTCTTTAGAAGATTGGTGAGAGGAAAATTCAGAGTCTAGAAGACTAGATTTTCACTTGGAATTGAAAGGTTTTTTATTCCACGATAGCAAAATTTTATGGAAATTGATATGGATAATATATATATACTTTTAATGTCCAAAGGAGCTGTACTGTTTTCTTCACTTTAATTTTCATTTCCAGATGCTTACTAGAGGTCTCACTAGTTGATATTTCTAAGAAATCTACATCATTAGTTGTCAATAAACTAGGAAACCTTTCCTACCTGGACTTTGGTGTATTCTGGAGTCCATGAAGATACTGTATTCTGAAGAATGAAAGTGCAATTTGTAGTCAGGAGATTGAATATAAATTCATATATCTAATAAGAATGGAGCAGATTGGGCACAGTACTGCATGCCTGGAATTCCAGTACTTGAGAGGCTGAGGCAGGAAGATTGCAAGTTCAAGGCTACCCTGGACTGTGTAATGAGACCTGATCTCAAAAAATGAAAGAAGGATGGATGGACAGATGGGAGGGAGGGAGGGAATGGAGCAAAGGAAAGTTAACCTGTTTTCACTTCCAATAATTTTGCTTTATGAGTCAACAAAACAAAAGTACATACTTCTCAGCTGGCCCCAAATGTTTTTACAAATAGTTGTGGATACAGAAAGTAAAAAATGTTGATCTCCTCACAAGGCAAGAGCATGTAAATAGAAAACTCAGAAATATAATTCTGGTTTCCCAGCAGTTTTTACTTTGGAGTAGCTGTCGTCTCACCTGTTGCTAATATCCTATGCACCTATCGACAAAGTATTTACTCTCATAGGCCTGTTTCCTTGTCTGGATCATGAATGAGGCACCTGAATAAATTATCTTGGACATTCTTTGCCCTTACAATGTTTGATGATGTGATCAGGCTGTGGCTTCTGGAGAGAAATGGTGAGGAAAGTAGGCCATGTTATAGCATAACTGGTTACCTGTCTGAAGTCTGGCCTTCCTCAGGGTAGAGAGGGGACAGTCTGCCCAGATGGAGAGAACACTCTAGGAGGCATGTTTCCTCTGGATAATGTGACCCCAAAGTTAGCCAGGGGCAAGCAGTTATTTGGCACAGTCCTGGATTTGGAAAGCAGGGCTTGCGCTTTCTGCTTCAGCATGACTGTGGCAGGGCACTGCCCTTCCAAGTGGCTGGCACAGAATACACATCAGTGTGGTACCTGAAATAACTCCCCGAGGGCCTGAATGGCTGATCCTCAGTGTTGAAATTCTGCCGCACTTTGGCTGTCAGTTTAAGCCAGTAGTTCTACTTTGACTTTACTAAGGAAGGGAATTGGTGCTATAAATCAATTCTTATTTTAAGCATTGTGGGAAGTTCACTGCCATCCTGTGAAGCCAAGCACAAATGCAGAAAGGAGTGAAGAAACCATCTTCACCCTGCATTTACATTCTGACATTCTTAGGAAGGGTTGAGACAAGACAAGAGATTCAGAGAAAAATAACTCTGGATCTTACTTTTAACCTACTTTGCAGTTCTCCAGGAGTATTTAGTATCATACCAAAATAATGAAACTGTTCCCATAAGATATTTTAGTATTATCTTTTACAAAAGGAACTGCATGCATTTATGTATGTTGTTATAATTCAGATGTAAAATGTCCCCCAAAGTCTCATATTTTCAGAGGTGGGGCTTTTGGAAGGTAATTGGATCATGGGGTGCTATATTGATCGGTAGATTAGTTCACTGATGAGTTCATTTCACTATGCTGTCTGAAGGTGAGGCCTGATTGAAGGAGGCAGGTCACTGAGGGGAAGGTGATCTTGAAGGGTGTATTCTTGTCCCTGGCTCCTCCTCTAGCTCTCTCCTTGCTGGCCATTATAACATAAGCAGCTTTCCTTTGCCAAGCCCTTTCCCTGTGATGTTTCTGCCTTGGCTTCACCTAACCATGGATTGAATTCCCTGAAACTGTGAGCCAAAATAAACCTCCCCAAGTTGTACATATCGAGTATTTTGTCCCAGTGATGGGAAAGATATTTCATATATATAAATACATAAATGCACATAAATGCATCAAATACATGAAGTACAATTTCAATACGGAATGTGAAAGGGAACAGTTCCATTTCACAACTAAGAAAATTAAATGACTTGATCCAGTGACTCTTAGTAGAGGATAGATGGTCCTAGTATAATCACTTCAAGCTTAAATTAGCCTGCCTTGCTTCTACAGCTGAGTCTCAGTCCAATCTTCCAGCTTCAGTCTTTGGTAAACTTGTGGGTCAGACAAAACTACTGAGTATGATTCCATGAGCAGACAGTTCACATGGGCATTAGCTCAACATGTGCCAAATAAAATCTTGCCCTACAAACATTTCCTTCTTCTTAATCCCCTCTTTACTAATGAAAACAACATATTCACCCAAACTGAACCCAGTGAGGTCAGAACCCAGTGAGGTCATCTTTTAACTTCTTCCCTTTTGTTCTCCCTCACATCAAATCTGTAGCTAAATCCAATCACTGATATTCTTGGGATTGACATCCCTCAAGATTGAGTGAAGTGGTTCTTCATTGCCTACAAGGAAAAAAAAAATCCCTGCTCTTTAGCCATCACTTTTAGGGTCCTAAATGGCTATTATTTTCCATTTATATCATGCTTGTGCAAAATGAGATGAATTTTAGTTTGCTAATTAAATTCTTTTTCTACATGTTCACGTCCCATTCCTTTTCTACCTATAAAAAGCCTATCAATTCTTAAAAGTTTGGTTTGAGGGTCAGCTCATCTATGAATTCCCCCCATTTCCTCAAGACAGAATCTCTCCTGTCACTGATACTGGGTACTTCAACTATGTGTCTGCTCTCTAACTAGATTTTACAGGGTGGTGCATTTTGTTTATTTTTCTGTATGCCAGCTGTACATAGTTCATAACAATTTATGAGATTAAATTATAAACAAAAATTTCTACTTTATTGCTTAAAAATGTCTCAACTGTTAAAAAATGTGCCTTAGCTTATAAACTTCTAGAAATCGTGACTAGAATAAAGTTTTTGATTTTGCCACCTAATGCAAAACCCAATTAAGACAACAAATCAAACTTCTTCCTAGTGCTAGCAGTGATAACATGGGCTTTCAGACAGTAACATACATAATTTAATGGGAATAAAAATCTCATCAAGTGGTTGGGTCAGATAGAAAACATATCCCTGAGCACATACAAATATCAGAAGTGGATCTGATTGTGAATTTGCTGCATAATCAGGAGCCTGGGCAAAGCAATATGTAAAAGTGAATCACCATCACTTATCGAAGCACAAACTCCAGTGCCACTAAAAGCAAAAAGCAAACATTAAAAAGCCCACCCTAAACAACACTGCACTAAGTGAGTGATACCCCTAAGAATGCATGACAAGGTCTGTCTATCCACAGATCCAACATGCAGAACTTCTGTCATAGGTGGAGTCTACTTGCATAACTCTGATTGTGGGCTCTGTGGCGAACCATAAATATCTGCCTTCTCGGCTGTGCAGCTTTATTAAACTTCAAATAGTTCAGGACTATTAAGAGACCCCAGTCTGCTCTAAGTCAGGGGCTTCTCATCAACTGCAGGCTGCCCATTCACTGTGCTAAAGTTACTCTGATGGCAGGAGCTGAGGATGCTGTAATGAATTAGAGAATTAGCTGCGGTTTTATTTTAACCATCAGAGTTCTTGTCATTTTTTTCATAGTTAATGAAATTTAAAGGTAATTTCACATCCAAACTCCCAACATATGCAGGAGACTTCAAATCTCCTCTGGTTGGGAGATATTTGTATGGCTTCCCTTGCAGTAGGATGGTCAATACCAAAGAAACAGCTATTTACTAGGACACATCATTCCTATTCGTTTTCCAAAATATGAATTTTAATATTCAAAAAGTGTGGTTTTCATGTAAGACTTCTGCTGAGAAGCCACAGAAGTGCTGAGTACTCTTCTCTCTATGGAAACCCCCTCTATTTCCTATTTTTGCCACCTGCTAAATCTACCCTAAGGGTGGATACTACTCAAGAGCTCATTGTTGCATGAATTATGGAGGAAAACATACAGTTTAAAGAGTAGTAGAAAAAGTCAGTAAAGAAGATCTTGTTCCTCCCCACTTTTACTCAATTCACAAAAGTTTATAATATAGTAAAAAAAATTGGTTATGAAAAAAATTTAAGGATGTAGAAATTATAGCTTATGTTTAAAGGCTATTCAAATTATTTTACTGATTCAGTCCCCCAAAATAGCTCATTTTACTAAATGGTTTAACTCTGCTTGACTAAACCACTTTAAAAAGAAGCTAATAAAGGGGAGAACTGACTGCTTTGAGATTTACTTCTTTTCCTTAAAAATAAGCAATGACAAAAGATGGGCATAAGGAAAAAAACAGGTAAGAGACCAGGTAGTCTTCACATGAATAACTGGTCCTTGTATTAAGAAATACTCTGTATTTTATAAATACAGTATAAATGAAAATATTCTTAAAAACTAAATGGGATTTTGCTTTAGTGTAGGCACAGCAGAAGGTGATGGGAATTACTAATGCACATGTAATTAAGGGGTGCTTGCTGAGGAGGTTCTATTTGTCATCTTTCAAAAGCACACATTAGAGTAGGTGGTTCTTCTGAAAATGAAATATCTTTATTTGGTACAAGACTCTTGCTTATTCTGTAACATGACATCAGAACATTTTGAAAGCTATTCTTTGTAAAATCTTATAATAAAAAACAACTGCATCATATAACTTTGTTCTAATGCAAGGTAGTATTGAATCATACTTCAGAAACTGTTCAGAACTGAATGGGCACGTGTAAGGTATGGCTATTCCTGGAGTCCTGAAGAACCAAATTGTGGATGATAAGGTAGAGTCACTGACCCTATCAGCATTACCACGACAGCCTCAGGTGTCCCCCTAGTGATGTGTTCATTGTACTAGATAGCACGAATGGCTCTTAAACTTTAGTCTTAGACTGTTTTCACTTGATCATTCCATTGAATTAATACAACGCCTCTGAAGGCCTGTTGTGTGATGTGTTGTTCCAAATGAAGAGGAATTTGCATTGATTCTTAAAGGGTAAGTAGCAAGGTACTGAAAATAATTATTAATCACTACAGAACGTTTTTACTATAGCTTAATTATGGAAGTATTACTATAAATTTTATAATGCGTATTTAAAATCTCAATTTTATATCTATATATAATCATTCCAAAAATAAAGCATGACAAGAAATTAGTGATACAGAAAATTTTCACGGGAAGAGAGGGAAGAGAAGGTATTCTAAGTAGAGCAACCCACAAGGTTAAAGAGTCGCTCTGAGGGATGGAGAATGACCTGATTGGCTGGAGTGTGGGCTGCCTAGGGGCAGTGCTGTTCTGCTCTGAAAAGAAGGAGCAGACCAGTGCTCAGGACTTTGTTTTACTTTAGCCCTAGACCACAGTGAGCTGAATAGTACAAGGGATGATCAAAATATATGGTTAATGTTTAAGTTAAAAAGTTTATTATAGTAAAAGACACACTGCCATTAAACTCCCTCAAAATATTCCCCCTTGCTTCAAACACACTTATCCTATCATTCTTATAACTTTCTGAAACAGTTCTGGAAGTCTTGTTTTGTGAGTGTCTTTAGGAGGTATGATCACAAATACGGTGAATGCTCCTGCTGAATGCCATCCAATGAAAAGGCAGGCTCGTAAAAACATTATACTGTGTCCTCATCCATAGTACCATTTCTGGCTCTTCCTCAAAGTCAATATGACCATGAAAGATAGATGTGTTGAATCAATTTAGGATATCAAGGCAGCCATTACAACACAAGTAAGGATACTCACAAAGAAGGACTCCCAGGTCTGCTTCAGAAAGTGACAAAAATAGGATGAGTGTGTTCAAAGTGAGGGAGAGTCTTTTGAGGTGGATTAATGGCTATATCTTTAACTGTAATAAAAACCATTTTTAAAATTCACTGTATTTTTTGATCATACTGTATAAGTGTCTGAACAGGGCTGCTTTGTTTTGCCCACAGAGGACAGAGAGTAGGAGCTGAGTTGGAGGCTTTTCCAGTATCACAAAGGGAGTGAAAACAAGTGCCTCATCCAGACTAATGTCAACTGGGAGGACAAAGACGCTCACAGGGAGAAACAATTAGTATGAGGATTAATATCCTAGTGAACCACTGACGGCTATGAAGCAGCAGTCACTGAATTCTCTTAATGAAACGGGACCTTTAACAAGATGGGAAGATAGTGGGACAAACTGGTCAGTGGAAAAATTTAGTCAGACTTTCTGAGGTTGAGGTATCACTGCAGTACCCTTAGTGAGATAGCCTTTCCCAGTGCTCTGTCTGTCCATCTCTCCTGGCCTCCTCGTCCCCACACCTCGTTACTGCCTTAGAGGGGGCAGTATAGGGCCCACCTCACCTTTATGTATTTGACCTGTACATACTAAAAAGCTGGGAAATGTGAGTTCAATGAGCCTATGAATCTCCTATCTTCACAGGATGTAATTTCTCACATGGTACAGGTCCAGATACATTGAAGGTAGTGACAAAAGCCTTTAGCACACTGAAAGGCTACTGGATAACTATGAAGGCTGAATTCTTGTTTCCCTGTTGCTCATGTAACTGCTTAATGACACAGGTGTGCAACAGGAACAGAATTCACTCATCAGTCACTACTATGTGAGGAAGGCAGGTAAGCCCCGAATCACATTAAAACACCTACAACCTGTTAACCTCAAACAGTCCATAAGGAACCTTTACCATTTCCCTGCAACTGTGTCTGTTGCAGTCTTCAAGGAGCCAGGGACACCTTGAAGATAAAGAGAAAAGTCTTTTGGAAGATCCTATGTTGGGAATGGAATAATGCTTCCTAGCATTTTAAAATGCCTTACACTATTGAAAGAAATTATCCATTATCTTGAAGTGTGCACTTGACTGAGTCTGTACTTACAGAAGCATTTGGGAAATTTTAAAACATCCTTTTCTTTTAAAAAGAAAATGGAACAAGGTCAGTGAAATAATGTGGTACACGAATGCAATATTAGGTTTTAGACTAGAAATGCCAAAGAATGGTTCACATGTGGTAATAGAAATGCTCTCTCTCAAGCTTTCAAAGTTACTAGACAAAACAACACATGTACAAGTGGGGTGGGAGATAGATGTTCCATTTAATACCTAGCCACACACTTTACAGTTTGTTTCTTCTTAAATGCAGAGACACAGTCCTCAAAATCAGTTCAAAACTGGGTAAGAAGAAATGACCTAAGAATTAATTAAATAGGAGACTAAAGTAAACAAAACAAAAATTATCATATCAAAATAAAAGCCAAGAAACACAAATTAGGCTTCAAAAGACCTACGAGAAACTCATAAAAGTTATAATATGCACTTACCTGGTTTTTATTCTTTCATGATTTAATTTCTAATTTTATTCACTACCATCTGATAATTGCATAAAACACTTATTCTAACCATGGACAATTTAAACTATTTTAATTTTCAAGGCCATGAGACAAAGGAACCTATTTTTTGCCTAAGGGAATTTTTTAAAACAAAAACTAAAGCTTAATCTTTCATGTTTTAAAGCCAAGACTGTGTAAAATCATTTATAATAATGCTGTAGGGAGGCTTTTTCTGGGTGTGCAGAATTGAAAAGATAAATTTACAATTATTAAAAAAATTAATAATTTGGTGGATTAAATTGTCCCTTTCCTTTCTAGATGAATTTGTCTGATGTTTAAGAGACATATTTAAGAACAGGGAAACCAAAGGCCTGTGAGGAACGAGATGAGGCTTCCATGTGTTTCACAGTGTGACTAGGCTTGCTCATGTTACCAACAGTAAGCCCAGTTTATTATTATTTATAAAATAAATAATGGCACTGGCTGTGAGAATGGCTTCTGACTTTTTATTTCATAAGGAATTGATCTGATGAAGTAAAGAGTCATGAATTCTACCAATGATATTTTGTGTGACTTTGAAAAAGCCCCTGATGGAAATTAGACAAATAATAAATTTACTTTTACTTAAACAGCAAAGGTTTTTAGTTACACTTAAGAAAACTAATTGAAATATAGTTTTAAATTGTTTCTGCTGCAACATGTCAGGATTCTAATGAAACACTTTTAGCCATTATGCAAAGCATTTCCAACAGAGAAGAGAAAAATCACTTTCTATGATACCTGAGGTAGAAGAACTGATTGAAGGGCAAAAATGCCTCTCTGAGAGTAAAAGGAAGAACAAGTTGCTAGTGATGGTTGGTTTTTGACTAGAGCAAGAAGAAGGAAAATATATCTCCAAACAAATTTTCTCTTTCATTGTGGTCTCAGAAAAACAAAAAGCAACCCAAAAACCAGAATAGTCAAATACATTTAACATTCCCTCTGGCAAACACTCAAGCCATCCTCCTAGGCTGAGTACCTTACATTTTAAGACGGTGGCAACAAATTTGTGATTCTTATCATACTGGATGGAATGGCTGTGAGCCCACCGACATAGACCTTACCTTTCACTTCTCTCTCTCTTCCCTCTGCGCAGCACCACTGTTTCCTTGTTAGATTACCACTGTGCCAAGCTCCCTCCTGCCTCACTGCTTTACATCTGCTCTGTCCTCTGTCTGAAGACTCCTTATAGCTTCCTTCACTCAATTTGGATTTTTGCTCAAATGTCACTTTTTGAGAGAATGATCATATCCTTTAACCATTCTCCTCTCCACTTTCTGTCTGAGCATCTTAATAGCCTTATCTACCACATATGTCACACTTATCTCCTTATCCTCTGAATTCTCCTGAGAGACTGAAAGACTCAAGAGAGAAGGTAGTATCTTGTCCTGTTCACTCCCATCTCCCAGCACCAGGATAGTGCCTGACGCTGTACAAGCACCCTATAGATATTATTTATTGAATTACATTACCTGCATGGATCAGCTCCATTTGCTTGTGTACTGGCTTCTTAAACTGACAAGTCTTCTGACTAAAAATACAATAAAATTCATGCACTATACTTTGTGTTATTTTAATGTAATTATTTCATAGTCCTCAAATAGGAGAAAATATCCTATTTAAAAAGTACTTTGGAATTTGATTTATAAAACAGATGAATCAGGTCACATTTTTAGTTTGTTTTTAAGGAAAATCACTTATTTTTATAAGAGGAAAATTAATCATGTTAAAATGTTTATTTCTCAAAAGGCCCTATTAAAAGATTTATTTAAATATTTTGCATTAAAGCTACAAGTTAATTTCTTTTTTGGTACCAGGAATCGAACTCGGGACCTTGCACTTTCAAGGCAGGCAGCAGAACCACTGAGCTAAATCCCTGGCCCTATAGGTTAATTTCTTGAAAAAACTAACTTAAAGTTGATTTTTTTCAGGAATACTGTGTATTGTATATAATGGGACCCATGCATAGTAATGGTAAATTTAAAAAATATTTTAGAGAAGTCTTTTTACATACGTGCTGTAGCCATGAGATTTCACACAATCCACCAGACACTTCTAAGTATCTCTTGGGTTTCCCACTCCAAACTACACTCAGGGTGAAGTGTTTTAGATATACAATGTTCTATAAAGAGACTCAGGGCTGAGTGGTTTGGGTTTAAGGAGCATGTCTCATTGCTCCCTGAAGTCACAAGTCTTCAGAAAGCTGATCTGTAGTGTGCAGTAGCTTTTATTCTGTATTTTTCAGAAAGAAAACTCTACAGTATTACATTCAGTTTGTCAGCACTTAGCTAACCATTTGACCACAGCTGATAGGGGGTCATGGGATTTTCCAAGTTAGAAGGAAACTTGGAGATTGTCCAGGCTAACTCCTTCATGTAACAGAGAAGAAGATGAGATCACTTATCAAAGTCTAGAAAAGTCAAAGAAGAAAAGCCAGTGAAACATTCTGCTTTTTTCAAAAAAGAAAACAAATCATAGTATCTAAGCAACCATATTATATCTGACTTGTATGAAAAGAAAAATGGTAACTGCTTTTGAATAAGACTACAAATTTCTGAGGAAGAAAAAGTTTGAATTACACAGTCCAGAAGCTGTCCATAAATGAACAACAAAGATGTTGCTAATCATGGATTTTAAATCAAATGTCGAGGATGGACCTGGTGTGAAACCCAGCACTGGAATGATTAGTGATTTTGAGATTTTAACATTCTTCTTTTTGCGGGGGAGAGGGGAAGATAGGGCAAAAAAAAGCAGGACTAAAGAGACTGACACTCTTCACAGTGACAGACAACTTAAGGAGGACTGAAGGGACAATGTGGAGATTTTTTTGGGGGGGTGGGTACCGGGGATCGAACTTGGTTGGGACTGTGCACTTGCGAGGCAGGTGATGGAAGCAATGAGCTAAATCCCCGGCTCGACAATGTGGAGTTTTTAAAAAACAAAGTCAATATGTGAGAATCACTAGCACAATGGATTCCCTCTCTGAAAACTTTTCTCATTTTATCTTTAGAAAATAAAACACATTCACATTTTGTTTCTTTAGAAAACTAAGAAATATAATAATCCAGATGCCCACTGCAAGTTGCCTGGCTCTGTGGTTGGGTACACCCAACCTCACCTTTTGCATGTGGGTGTGTGCAGATCCACACATTGTGTCACTCTTGCTGCATCATCAGCAGGTAAGAGCAACACCTACTCACCGGGACTTGTGAGGGCTCCCAGGGCGCTGCTTGTGGTAGAGAGAGGGTTTGCATTGGTGCTGGTGGCTGAGGTCTGGGCTGCAGCTGCAGCAGCAGCCAGTGTTGCCAGATTCTGTAATTGTAAAGCATTCATGCCTGTGGAGGGAAGAGAATCATAAAATTAGCAATAGGTCCAACATTTCCAGTTTTCAAAGAAGAATAGGCTCACAGAATCATGAAGGGAGATGATAAGAACAGAAGACAAGACCCCTTGCCCGTGCTTGGGATATGCTCACTGAGAGCTGTCTCAAAGCTGGGCTATACACCTAGATAGGAGCTGTTTCTTCTCATAGAACATCTTCTCATAGCTCCATCTTCTACTGCTAGAGTAGACTAAGAAAGAGCATCTACATTCCACCCAATAATTCTCAGCAGAGTCAATTCACTTGGTGCTGCCTGGCCTACCCAAAGACTCTTCCAGCTGCTCCTCTCCATGCTGTAAAGGGAATCAGAAAAGACAAGAGATTGCTCTGTACTGACAGGCCACAGTGGGGCTTTGTGACCTGGTGATTTCTATGATGTAGTTGACAAGAAATGTTGAGACTTGGGGTTGGACAACCTGAGGAAGAGGGTAATCCCTAAATTCTATTTTTTTTTTTTTTGGTACCAGGGATTGAACTTGCAAGCAGACTTATGCTTGTGAGGTAGGTGGTGGAACCACTGAGCTAAATCCCTGGGCCAATCCCTAAATTCTTGACAAGTACACACATAAGGTATTACAGAGGAAATTACAGATTATCCTTGGAAATGGAACAGATACAAATTTTAATCCTGTTTCTACCAGTCCACGCACGTCACTCAATCTCTTCATTTCTTGATCAATGAGTGGTCATAATACCTGTACCTGATCTTCGAGAGCTGTTGTGTAAATAAGGTAAAGAATAGAAATTACTCTGGCATAATGTAAGTACATAATGAATGTCAGCTCTTACTACTGATGTTGAACTTCTCTCTTCATATCTGAAATGTAAACTTAAATGTGTCTGCATTAGGAACTAAGTATGTGATGAATAAAAGAATGAATAAAATGGTAGTATGTTAATAGCTTTATTGGTAAAATATTTGTATTTGCATTTTAAAGGTACTAGTATTTCAAAGCTGGTCTATTTTTCACTACAATGAATTTCTGACTATTAAAAATTTAGCAAAAATACGACAGATGGGGCCAGGGATTTAGCACAGTGGCGCCGCCATCTGCCTTGCAAGTGCAAGGTCCCAAGTTCAATCCCTGGTACCAAAAAAAGAGAGAGAGAGAGATGAACATGAAGGAACATGCAGGTGGGCTCAGATGAGAGATCTGAGGCAGTGAGGTTCCAGGCCCCATCCATCCAGGCCCTAAGGTTGGGCCTGGAATATGTGCTGCATGTACTTTCGAAATCTTTCTTCCTCCCCTTCTCTTTCTTATACCATAGGAATAGTCAAAGTATTTTCCATGGTTCACTTCACAGTAAAGAGAACACATATGCGAGAAGCAGGAAACAATGCTTCTCTCCTTATATAGAAGAATTCTACACAGAAAAATACTGGAGTGAAATAATAGGCTTAATTTAACTTTCCTCTCATGCTTCAAATCCAGATAGTTAATATATTTCCATTGAAAAGCTTAATCTGCTTTAGGGAGAGTGGTTTGCTAACTCTTTCCATATGTGTTTGGGGAGGTAGGTGGAGGGGTATGTTCTAGCAGCATACCCAAGCTAGCCCCAGCCACTGGCGTGGGGCCCTCAGAGCCTGGCTGCTGAGTTCTGCAGAATATTTCTCCCACTCCTCTGTCCTGGTCTTTGCTATCAGGGCTTATTTCTACTCAGAAAAGTTTCTGATGTCTCTCTGAAAAATGTGTCCTCATTTTGTTCAAAATGATACTCTATCTTCTTTCAGGAAACATCTACACTTGTTGGCTTATGGTGAAATCCACTTATTTGGTGGGGATGATTAGAACCAGGGCACAAATATTTATTGAATCTGGTGAAGTTCTGTAAGAAAAGTGTAGACTTCCTGCAACCCTGCTTTGTCAACCAAATGCAACTGGGAACAAAGGTCTCCCTTGTTCCCTCTGATAAAATAGTGATCAAACAGTGTCATATATATTTATGAAATTGTGGGCATTAAACATATTGTTCTTTTCAGTTTTACTTCAGCAAAATGGAAATGGAAGGGATATGGGAGCTGCCTAGATTTTTATTTTTTTTGGTACCAGGGATCGAACTCAGGTCCTTGCTCTTGCGCAGCAGGTGGCAAAACCACTGAGCTAAATCCCCGGCCCCAGGAGCTGCTTAGATTAAGTGCAAACCACTTGAACCCATCAAAGGGCTCTACTTCCTGACAGCAACACAAATGCACTTCACAGCTGAATGTGACAATAGTACCTGGGCTGTGAGATATCTTGTGAGAAGTGGAGGCATACTTGTATGGATCTATTTGTCCCCTCTTGTGACTAATGTTCCCTCTAATGTTTTAATGATGTAAACCAGATGATTAGGCTACATCACCAACAGACTGTAGGGCATATAAAAAGAGGATGCAGCACTGAAATTAAAACCTATATCATGCACCTGTCACCAGTCAATCACAGAGTCATTATTCTAGTCTGTGACTAGAGGTCCTCTCTAGGTGGGAGGTACAGTATTGGAATCGCGGAGCAAGAAGGAGCTGCATCTGTGGCTGGGTTAAACCCATCCAGTTGGGTTGGAGGCATCATGTTGTTGGCCAAGGCCTCACAGCACTGGCACCAAACCCTTCTAGGTCTGGGGCCAATGTGTTCTGTTATACTCACAGCCTCCCTCTGAAGACAGCTCAGTATACACTTAACAGGTGTACTTTCTGCATGGTATCCACTAACTTCCTTATCTGCGTAGAACTCTCATTCTACTTTGACACTATTTATATGTACTTCTTACCCTCATTACTAAATACTAAGTTTATGGCAGAAAAAGATTTTTATTTTACTGTTTTGAGTCCACCTAAATATACACACATGAATATATGGTAGATGATGGATATCTTGGTATAAGATGAATAAATAGGGTAACAGTACAAATTTTAATACAATGCTATAGTTTTGTCTATAGAGCCAAACAAGGTTTTAGTTTTTTTACTTTTTGTAAGTTTTTGGGTATAGCATCAAATATTGACTGTTTTTCCTGAATTATTAATCTACAATATACAGACATTCCTCATTTAAAGATTAAGTTCATGTGACTAGGTCATTGATGAGCAATTATATATAGCATGTACATTATAATATTAGAACAAAGAAATGGTCAAAGGAAACTTCAAATTGATGACTTTGCTTTTATTTGTATAATTCTTTTAGTACTGTAATGTATAACAACATAAAACTACAGTACTGTACGGTACAATCAGCAAAATTACAGTACTATATAAACAAGGCATATTGTACCAGAAAAAGACATTGAGGCTCTATAAACAAGTTGTACAGAACTGTACCAAAAAAAAAAAAAAGAAAAAAAAAGGGCGGGTCGTAAATCTGAGTGGTGGGTATTAAGTCTGAACAGCGAGAGCCTCAGATGTATGTCTGAACAGTCATTAAGCAGGTGGGCTGTTAAATGAAGAATATCTGTAAATACCTATTAGAACCATATTTATTCCTTACCTCACCCACTGACATTCATTAAAGGCCCTGGAGCCAAGCCAACAACAATGTAAACTTCAGCATGCTCCCTGCATTTGCCCAAGAGTGGTCTTTAACTTCTAGTACACTATGAGCAGATGCAAGTTGCCAGGTGAGGCATTGTAGTCCACCATGACCAAACATAAGTCTTGCTTAGTTGAAACACCAGGCTGAAGAGAGAGCATTTTCAGTACTGCTCTCTGCTCTCTTTATGGTGTCTGAAATTCAGGGACTGAATTTGTGCTCCTGTGTTAATGCTAAGAATTGAGTCAACCAGTAACTACTTTGTTACTATGTACCACCATTCAGTAACCTTTGCAAGTATGCCCTACCTCTTACTCTCTAAATCACTTAAGCAGTTCTTTAATTTCTTAATTTGATTTCCTTTTGCATCCATTATCAGAATCCCACATACCACAGATCACTGGTTTCAGTTGCCTCAGTACATTAATGGACTCATGGCTGCTCTTCTCCATGCTGAGCCTGCTACATGCTGGTCCTCCCACCCCCAATTCACTGATGGGATTCACATGGCCTCCAAAGATCCTGAAAATTTATGAAAAAGTGTGTGTGTGTGTGAAATGTGTGTGACATGTGTGTGAACCTCTTTTTTTGGTGACAGCCCCCATCTTAGTCACTTGTTTCGTTGCTGGGACAAAATACCCTACACCCACAACTGTAAGGAGGAGAAGTTTATTTTGGCTCACAGTTTTTAGAAGATTCAGTCCATAGTTGGCTGACTCCAAGGTAGGGACAGCATGGTGGAAGGACCTAAGTGGAGCAAAGCTGCTCATTCTATGGCAGTCAGGAAGCAGAGAGAAGGGAAGATCTGGGGACAAAAATAAACCCTTTCATGTCACACCCTCAATGACCCAACTCCATCCAGACGCCAACTCCTGACAGCACATTTAGCAACTCAAATGGGTCAATCCACTGATGAGTACAGCACTCCCATGATCTAATCACCTTCCACACACATGAAAATTTTGGGAAACATTTGACATCTAAACCATAACACACCCTAAAAGTTGAACTCCTGACTTATGTAGATAACTGGAAAAAGATACAAGTCCACTGAATGAGAAGCCTGGGGTTGGAACAGTAATTGTGTGATGTGAGGAATCAAGAAATTAGAGCTGAGGAATGATGATGCAGGTAAGAGAAGAAAGAACAAAAAGAAATGACTCCTTCTCCTATTCAGCACAAAGACACATACATACAAGCAGAGGTGGGAGCTTGGAGGCCCCAAAGATCAGCACCTGGGGCCCTAGCAGGACCTGCTCCTCCCCTCAGTCTCACTCCATCTTGGACAAGCAGTGAAGGTGCCTTCTCCCTCTTCCCAGTGTTTTTCTCCCAGGCAGAGGCCTGAAGCCTCCCAAAGAACACTCCTTCATTAGCCCTGGTCTTCTAAATGCTGCTACTGTCTCATGCCCTCTTATATCACAGAAATGACTCTCAGATGAGTGGAAAGAGCTTGGGAAATGTTTTTGGGTACAGTGTTTTTCAACTTTTCATTGGCAAAAGCATATATCCCTGGGGACTGATAATTCTGGCTCTTCCTGCCACAAATGCTTTGGCAGCCAGGGAAGCCTCACCTGGAATGAGCTCATAGCACTTATCATCCCCTCATCCTTAGGGGACAAGCTGCTTGGGGAAAGGCACCACCCCAAGCAAGGAAACCACGTGGGGCAGCTGTGTGAGGACAGGCTCCTACCCTGAGCTTCGAGCTTCATTCTATCTTTCCACACCCTGCTCCTCCAGGACCGCAGCTGCTGGCAGAACTAGTTTTCTCCTTTGTTAACACTGTGCTATTCTTCCCAAGGGGAAGTCAGCAGTGGGGGCTACACACGCAGACTCAGGGTGGGTTTCTGCATGCGCTCATTGGGAGTTCATATTTCTGGTTCCCTTCCCCCCTTTTTTTCTTCTTTGGGGTCTGAGTGCTCCCTGTCTTTTCCCTTTTTCTCAGCTCCTGTCACAGGCGCCTCGTCCTTTCCCACCCCTTCCCACAGTCACACTTTTTCTCTTGGCTACTCCTACATAATCACCATGAAAGGGCACCAGACTGAGAGGTGCCTGTCACCCTTCCGGAAGCTGGTTCTAGCTTGGCAACCGCTTTTCTGAGAAGAAGAAAATGATGCTATTTAACTTTATGAGGCACTCTGCTCAGATGAACACCCCTCAAACCAGGGACAATAATTTAGGGACTAAACGTACAACACATTTAAGTTTTAGGAAATCTAACTGTGAGTGGCTATGATGGTGGCAAAGGAAAAAAAGTTGGAAATACCAAGATTCAACTTTTCATTCATTTCATGGGAGCAAAAAAATCCTCCCTAAAATGAAATAATGTACAAAACAGATGCTCAATATGCCTATTCAAAACTTAAGATTTTAAAAAAAATTATAAGGAGAAGGGCATGAAAATTTAATTTAGTGTTCACCTTAGGTAATTTTGTGTCTTATTGTTCATAGCAATTACCATAAATCTGCATATCAATAAGTGAGTACAGATGTCAGTTGTTACAAGTGCTTGCCAATCAGGTCTGTTAAAAAGTGACAGATGGGTGGTTATAGAACATTCTCATAAGGCCTATTAGCACATTCGCAGGAAGTGTCTGTGGTGTGGACGGCTGGAGACTCAGGGAAGAACACAGGATCTTTGTGGGACTGCAATGCACACTTCACCATGCTGGGGGTATCTCCAACTGGAGCTTCTCACACCTCCCCTACCTTGTTTTTGCAAATGTCTTTCCTTTTCTCCACTTGTGACAGACACTGTAGTGTTCTCAAGGAAAAGGTCTAAAATCCATAATGGAGAGCCTTTTTTGTTATTGTAAGCAAATATTTGCACTCTACAGTTTTATTGTTACTTAAAAAAATTAAGATCATATATTCTGAAAGGGAATTACTTTCAGCTTAACTGAAAATTAGTATTAAATAAAGCAGTTTCCTCTATTGATCAATAGATAATTTCTCTTCATCACGACTTCAAATCTTTAATTTGTTTAATAGGAATTTCTCATTCTAAGAAAAAAAAAATCCCTAACAAAGAATAACCTACTCAGTAAGCTACAAATATTTTACAGGATGGAGGTAGTTTTCTATCACTATCTCTCAACTGCTTCCTTTTTAAGAATTTTGGGACTCTCTCTTCCTAAGATTTGACTTCTCATTTGGCCTGTTAAACTATTCCCACAGCTTATTATTTATGCACTTGCATTTATCTGCACTTGGAGCTTATATTTATGCAAATGTACCTGGTTTGGCTGCCATACAATACTTTTTTTTTTTTTTAAGTTTGGAGGCCAGAGACACATCAGATTTTGGACTAGGCAGAATTGAATTTAGAATTTGGATCCACAATTACTAACTCTGTGACTATAGATAACTTTGTTAACCAATCTAAGCCTCAGCTGCCCATCTGGAAAATGGGACACCAATAGCCCCTACCTCATAGAATTGTGAGATTTGAGGGTTCTGTATCATAACCCATATTGATATAGGAGATAGGGTGTGGTGAAGCTGGCTGGGAAAATGAGCGGGGCTTGTCAATGATAAGATTCAAGGCAACACCAGGACCCAATATATAGAACTCACGAACTCCCACAAGATGTGGACAACATAAAAGACTGGCCATCACAGAAAGCCAGTATCATGCATGAGTTTCTATGATAACCCATCCTATGTACTTTTATTTTTGCTTTTACCCTCCTTTTCTCTTTGTTTGGCCCATGTGTGAAGAGCTGCTTTCTCCTTTACCCATTTATCCTGCACTTTTCAAATAAACTTTTGACACCGTTTTTGGCTTGTCTTATCCAATTCTTTGTTCAAGACCAGAAAGACCTGGAAGACTTGATCGGTGAGCAATTTCTAAAGAAACTACCCTATAACAGTATGTCACTTTCTGGTGCTGTAGTCTCATAACTTATTTAACCTTTCCATACTTCTGTTTTCCCAAGTGTAAAGTAATAACAAAGTTTTGTCTTTGGCCAGCACAATAACTATATGATTATTACAATAAGCTAGGTTAAATACAAACTTGTGAAATACTACCCTTGTTTTTCTATCATGATGATCTTCTAAGATATAATAGTTGTTATAAAGAAATTAATGATCAAAAAGATACTTTCTCCTTATTCTTTTCTCTTTCAAGGAAAATCCAGACTATTAGCCTAAACTGAGACCCCAAATTTCTCAGATTTCAGAAACTCACTGAATGAGAAATGGCCAATTTTTTTATTATAAGTTTTAAGAGTGAAAATAAAATTAGTCAACTTCAAAGAGGCACAATAAGTATACTCAAAGAATTCAACTTATAAAGATTTGATCCTGGGCCGGGGATTTAGCTCAGTGGTTACACCGCCTGGCTCGCAAGTGCAAGGACCCAAGTTTGATCCCCGGTACCGAAAAAAAAAGAATTGATTCTAATCCATTTTCTGCTTTTAAATTCCACATTTAGTAAAGGTTTCTTTTTATAGAAATCATAAAATACATCTGAAGATATTTTAGTTTGAAAGAAGAATACTAAGATTTTTCTGGGAAAAGAAAGTATAGTTGATGCCTCATTTTATTGATGCAACTACTCAATAACTTGCCATCTAAAATTTCTTCTTTGGGTTTATTTTCTCCTGAAATGGAAAATGTTTTACACACATAAATGAGGCATTTTAAGACTTTAACTATAAACCTCAACCTCCTGAAGGATAGACCATCATATTTTGAGAGATGTTCACAGCAAAATATTACTGGTTCTCAAAATATTTCACTGTTTTTGATGATAGTGGTCCAAGCTGGACTATTTAAATTTTATATGTGCAGTTTATTAATATGCTGCTGTCATACATAAAAATGACGTATGAATTGTACATGTGCTCACTCTCACTATGTCACAACATTAATCATTCAACAAGCATTTTAATATGAGGTGGGGTTGGAGATAAATGAACTCTTAGATTCCTTAAATTCTGTTATCACATGGCTTCTACTGTATTTGTTATGTACAGTGTGCTCTGTAACATATTTTATATTATACAAACTATCTCCAAATCCTCAGCATCTCAATGATGAAGATACTGGCATTAGTTTATATAGTTTTTTTTAAAGTTTATACATAAGGCTAAAGCCAAATTTCTTAATTCAATAAATGGACATTTAACTTTGGAAATGCATCCAAAATACAAACTTACATCTGCCAGTTTACAAATTTCTTCATTCATCCATTCAAAAATAGCCCCGAGAACCTTTCAGAGGAGTATAAGCTGAGTCTATTGGTTAGCAGACTAGGCCATGCTCTCTTGGAACTCCAAGTGTGACTTGATGCACCAATGAGTAGGGAGTACCGGAGACAGAAGGGAGGAAGGAAAGGACTTTATGAGAGCCCTTCCCACATTTGGGAGAATTGGGAAAGATTTCTAGAAACTAACCCTTACTACCAATCTACCATGATCACTTTATAACACTGGTATAGATTAATTGGTAAGGAAAAAAGTTAATCCCTTCTTTTGAGACAAAAGAGTAGGAAAGATTATATAACTTTTCTGTATTGGGGAATAAAACACCCCCAACCATAATGGTTCTTAGGAAGATGAGACCTAATTACACACACACACACACACACACACACACACACACACAC
>NW_004624775.1:6477582-6496533 GCF_000247695.1 Heterocephalus glaber | reverse complement strand
AAAAAAAAAGAAATCACCAAGACAGGAGTCTTGATACCTACATTTTGAATAGTCTAAGTATTCAAAATAATGGTAGATAATGAACTCTTTAGCATTTGATTTTCCACCCTGTGCAAACTGTGCTAAATTTGCCATGTTGAAGGTTTAAAACATGGGTATTTTGCGAAGCCCAGAGCATTTATACAATGCCTTTAGCCATATGCTCCATGGCACCTTATAAGGTAACTCCCAGATACCCTTAGTTTTAAATGAGCACAGAGAGCATGTAAATGCTAATATCCTGACCTGTGGTTGGCACAGCAAAGGTGCACACATCCTAATGAAGAATGATAGGCCATGCTGTCCACCTGGGAAGACACACTGGGCAGTAGCCTCAGGACTAAGTGACCTTTTCTGCATAATGCAACTTTGGGAGTGGAAGAGCCTGAGGCTTCCTGTAAGGAACACCTCTAATTTCAGGCCAGGATGGGTCTCCTATTATCTGAAAACGTGAGAACCTTACCATTTATTTTACAGCTCGCAACAGAGGTTTTTTTCCTTTTAAAAACATAAAATAACCCCAGATATTTTACTAATGTCTCCCAGTTCCCCTTACAGAATGAAAAATAAATTAACCTTTCACTCTTAGCTCCAATGCCTGCTTCTCAAACTTATTTGTAGATATACTGCAATATTTTAATATTTATTATTTCAAAATACATTTTTTCGAATAATCCAAAAGGTATATTCCAGCAGAACAAACTGGTGGTGCCAACAAATTTGAAGCTCAATAAATCATTCAGCAGTATAGTATTGACCACTGGCCAATATATACCATCAGACAAGAAGTTACCATTAGCCTGTGTGTCACAGTGGGCAGCTGGGCAGACAATCACAAAACACTTTTGAGGAGAAGCCTCACTGTAAGTTTTTCTAGAGTCATTCAAAGTGAAAATAAAACACCAAGGATATGTATTTGAAGGAAAAGAATATAGAAAAAAAGATTTTCATAGTGACAGATAAATCTGGTTTTTATTCTGCACACTTAGGTTTCATTTTATTGATTCAAGGTGTCCTCATCCTAATACGCCAAAAATTGGTATTTACCGATTTCTCCCCCACTTTGTGAGTCAAACAAGGAAAAAGCTTTCTAACTGTTCCTTCCAGCAGGTTAATGGGTACCTGTGTTCTGATTTCTTGCACAAGCTGCATTCTCTGACTCCATGTTAAGGTAGGTTATCAGCATGGAGGTGGCACAGTAGGAGTGACCTTTCACTAATCACTGCACCTCAAGCAACTACTGGCACAGCTCATTATGAAAAGGGATCCTTCAACGAGTGGCCTTTCATATGTAGGCAGACTTTGATTTTCTTGGGAACAAAGATTATTCTCTCACATAAAGGCTTCTGATGAACAATTCTGTCAACTGTGTACTAAAGTAAAAAAACACCTTGTTAATTTTCTCTCATTATCAAGAGACTACAAACTATATCAAACATAGGCCTCCAATCTTGGCTTTCCTTATGGAGGCCAGAATATTTTTACTGAGTGCCTATTAAAATTTTAGAGGAATGTCAATTATTGGCTGCCCTGGATATAGGAATCTAGTTGGTAATTCCCCAGTAATCAATCCCATTAAAAAAAACACATGACAAAAATGTATAGTATACAGGGATTCTCATGCAAAGGTAGGACAAATACCTTAGAGCAGCTGATTTCAATTTAAACACCTAAGACAGAAAGCTAATAGGCCTGGCAATTAATTACTCTTTACCCTCTTTCCCTGATTCTTTTCTTTGCCCTGTCAACCAAATAAAAATTCAGACAACACATAGTTGGAAAGAAAGACATGCTTCGTGACTTACCAGCCATTTGTTGAATGCCACTGAATGCACCCAGGTTGCTGGAGGAGGTGGCTTGCTGCAGAAGCTGCAAATGAATACACAAGTGGAAAGTCAGAACAGTGTGAAGATGAAAACAGAGTAACTTCTTCATTAAATTGAAGGCAAATTCCGTTCCCTTTACATTTACATAGTTGGCTGCCACAACCTATTGATGGACTGAAGGTCCCCAGAGTTGGGGTTGTAAATCCATATTATGTCTAATTTCTATTAAGAAACACAGACACTGGGGAAACTCACTAACACTGCTGCCTTAAAACAATTAATCAATTTACTCTTAACAACCAGGTGTTAAATCTATTGAAACCAACATAGTGTGACTAATTATATCTCTCTGCAGTCTAGTAGTTACCATAACTTGTCTCTGCCAATCAGGGTCCATTCCTTCTTCTCTTCAAAGCTCAGTTTTTTTCATTCTTTATCAGAAGTGCATAGATCCATTCTTAGGCCAACATAAAGATCATCACAATAATTACAGACATAAGTGCATCTATTTATAGGCATACTATTATAGCTTCAGCCACGAGACCAAGAGAATAGTCAGTCATTTTTAAGATGGTCTTCAATGGTAGAGAAAAATATACTATTTGTCAAAACTTGGAATTATCTGGTGCTATATATGTTGGAGCCTATGCATTATTAGTATTTCAACCTTTGAAAAAAGAAATATGCTTGTTAAATGCCTGTGAAAAAGCATACATTTCCCCCTACAGCTTTTAAAAACATACTTTTACTGCCACATAGAATCAGTGAGTGCTATAAGGTCAAGGCACCTGTTCAGAAGTGCTCCTGCCCTTGTTGAACTTTTAGGTTAAGTTTAATGCTAAACTAAGTATCTGACTAGATGTACAGACATTCTCTTTTTGGTAAGATAGATCAATACAGATATAGTTTGTATGTTGGGGAAGTATGTAGTTATCTCACATATTCCAATATACATGGATACCAAATGATGTAGCTTTATAAAATTACTGAAAAATTGTTACGACACCATGTGCTTATGAGGAACAAAGTGAATTAATTCACTACTGTAGAAACAGCTATCAGAACTTAGGTGGAGCCATGTGAAACAATGTAGAATAATGGTGTTCTGTGGGTCTCTTCAATTTAATAAGAAAAACTCAATAATTGGATATGAGTAAAAAATGAGCACGGATCAACTAATACAAAACCACCAACAAGAATGGTTGATTAAACGTGAATCTCAGGGACAATGATATTATAGGATGTGGTATTTACAAGGACTAAAATTTGAAAGATGTCTGTATGTTCATCTGTCCTCTTAACTTGTTAGAATGTAGTACACAGATATTCTGTGCATGCATATACATATGTGCTCTACCATACATACACAAAAAGAAGGAAACACCAAAGTGGAGGGTGTGGGAGAACCTGGGGATTATACATTTTAATAGAGAAATACCTTATTTTGATTGGTGGAGTTTCCCATTCTCTTATGTTTACCAGTCCCCTGTTTCTCACATTCTATGTTTTTAAAATTTAAAGTTGTACAATTAAATCAGCTTTGAAGATAATCTGAGGAATTGGTAACACCTGTTAAGTGGAACTAGCTGGAGTGTCATGAAATCATGACCAAGGATTACTTCCATGGATAACCAATCTTTTGTGAGGCAGGGTCAGAATCTATAGTTCAGAATAGAAGTAGGGAATGCCTTCAAGGCCGAGAGCTTTTTCAGAGAAAAGAAATTTAAATAAAAGGTTAGAACAGAGATGGCTAAGAACTAATATCCGTGACGGGAGAAAACACAGCACGAGCTTATAGAAACATTTTTATAAATAAGGCTGAGATTAATTCTCTTTCAAGTATGAAAGTAATTTGCAGATGTGGTCACAGAAACATGTGCCAGAGATTTCTGTGAGCTGTGGAGCACAGGAGATGTATCTGAATACTGAGAGCATGCACATGTGTTTTGGATCTCAGAAATGATAAAACAAGAAGCTGGACTAGGCTGGGTTTGGTGGTGCACACCTGTAATGCCAGCACTTGGAAGGCTGAATCAGGAGGATTGCCATGAGTTTGACACCAGCCTGGATTACATAGTGAGTTTAAGGCCAGTCTGAACTACATATAGAGACGTGGCCTCAAAAAAAAAAAAAGTCACAGTTGATACAGATTTTAGCAAGGCATCTGACAAAAATCACTTATAGAGTGTCTTTAAGGATAAGATAGAATAATGGCTAGAGATGACAATAAACGTGGTCAGTGCTTTTGTTAATAACTCAGATGAAGACAAGAAAATTATGTTTCACATAACCAATGGTGTACTGAATAGCTACTCCAGGCTAGGCCCTGCTGGGCACTGAAGGTGGGGAAGGATAGAAGAGGAAACGTGAGCTGGTTCTCAGAGTCCTTAAGAAACAACATGGCAAGGTGGCAAGAAAATACATGGCTGAAACTCCATCAGTCATCAGCAGCTGTATGTAAAGTTACTTGATCTCAGCCTCCCTTTTCTCATCTCATCTCATCTCATCTCATCTCATCTCATCTCATCTCATCTCCCTTATCTCCCTTTTCACAAGCAGGATAATCCCTTTTCAAGACAACAGGGAGGACATTTTATAAAACAGTATAATTTCTGCTACAAACTGAAGCTAGTGGATGATATAATCCTGAGAGGGATAGTTAAAATGTAAAATGACAGAATTAGGACACAATGCATGCATGTGCTCAAGTTTGCCCCTGCCACCAAGCTGGAATAAAAGGCCAAAACTCACAACATGAAATACTATGAATTTCAAGTCCAGTATTTAGGTTCTAAAGCAGAAAAGGGGGTAGAAAAGCATGTTTAGCTGTAGTTCTGTTAAAAATAGAGCATTCATTTTCACTACACATCAGACATGGTTACTACAAATGCTACTCTCTAGCTACAGTATGATGTTTTAAAATCCACACTAGGTGTCACTACTTTGTCCTTTTAGATCTTACAGGGCAATATTTTCCAATTTTGGCCACTGTGCTTCAGTAGATCTTACAGGGTAACTATCTCAAGTTCTGGCCACTGTATTTCAGTGAAGCTGACAAAGTGAAATGGGTAATACAAAGGAAACACAAGAATGTGAAGGCTTAAAAGCTTTAAAATGTAAGGGATGGTTCAGAGAATTGGGTCTGTTCGGCCTGAAATAGGACCTAATTTCTTTGATTTCAGATAAGTGAAGAATGAAATATTTTATTTCATCAACACAATTCCATTGAGAAGACCCAGGATCACAGAAAGTTCAGTACTGGAGGCCCCTGCAGTTAGGTTCTAGTTTCTTGCCCAGTGTACAACACAGGCCTGAGAAAAAAAAACAAACCTAAAAGACAACTAAGAGAGACAGAAAGTAGGGTGCCAGGGCAAACAATGCTGGAGCAACCGACAAAGTCCTTGCCAGTCCATGCCACTGATTTTTATTGGTAATCACTTGGGGTAAAGGTGAGCTACATGCAAGATATGCAGTTGTGTGGTTTCTATGAAAATTAATGTAAGCAAGGCTCATTAAGGGCAAGGCAAATTAGGAACAAAATCGACAAAATATATGGTTGTAATTAGAACACTGTCCTTCTAGTCAGAAGGTTTTAGTTGTGGAAACAGAATTTGGGTGTGAGTTACTTTGACCTCAGTGCATCAGCTTTGGCTGGACTCACTCCTATAAAAAGCCAATCATGGGGTTAACTCTTTACAGCCTGCTTTGGGCATAATCAATATTACGGTCCCTTGCAGTTCAGGAGATTTTTAGCTGAGACCCAGACAGGACACATACTGACCTGCCCCCCAGCAAGTTCTCGGCTAGCTCTCTCACTATCAGAAAATCAGCTCTCAAGCATGTGGCCTCTCTTCTAACACAGGGCTTTAGGATGTCTCAAAACACTGGTTTGAAGTTTAGCCTATGGAGCTTTGTTCATGTTGCTTTAGACAAGAATTAAATCTGTCATATTCTTAGGTTAATCACTTAACTTGCAAAAATATTCTGCTTATGAACTGATTTCATTAATTTGTGGGAGTCAAAATGTACAGAAAATGAGTTCTTTAGCATACATAGGGCAAAAGTAGCTTTCCAGAGTCCCAGGGGCACTATGCAGGATTTTTTCTAGCACTTACCGCCAGGTACTGTGGGGTAAGTCCACCCAGCCCCGTCAGGTTCCCCCAGGTGGCAGTGTTGAGCTGCTGCATCTGCTGTGCAAGCTGCTGTTGGAGGCGCCTTTGCTCTTTGTCCTTCTGAGTATCAGCAAACTTCACCACGATAGGTGAAGAGCAGCCCTGTGGTCAGACATATTGGAAAGCGAAGAGGAAGTTACAGCCTGGTTGAATCTTCTCATGACAGTCAGCGCTGGATCCCTTAACTATCTTGCAGCGCATGGAATGGTCTAGAATGATTTAAGAATGGTTTGATATTCCTTCTCAGAATAGTATCATCAACAGAAAACTCCAGATCTATCATTGGCTTGTTTGGGGTGGGGGTGGGCTGTCTGGTGCTTGGTCCAGCCATCTACTTCCTTACTCTGATTATCAAACTAGCTATCCTGCCGTCTTCATGGGTCTTTCTTCAACCTTCCAGGGTTCCTTTGAGACAGAAGACCTTATTTTTATTTAGGTCTCATGGCTGGCAAGTCTTAAAGACAGCCTTGTCTTTGTCAGAGGAGAATTTAGAATAACAATGTTATTCATTCATTCATTTTTTTTTTTTACTATTTCCAATTTTTAATTATGTAATTTGAACCTGGGAATTGTGGAAATCATACTAATCCAATAGTAATAGGGAGAAGTGGGTTTCATTTTAGGAATGTGGATGAAGGAAAGTGATAAAAAACATAGGCACTGATCAAAGTAATAGTTCATGTTTTCAGAAAGGTCTGTCTTCCTTCTATGGCACATCTACCCTATCCGAAATCCTTAGAACAACTGTAAACCAAAGGAACCAGAAGCATAGTCTAGTCAAAGGAGATACAGTATATCTTAAATGGCAGAAGGAGGATTCTACTCAGTTTCTTTCCCTAATGAATCTTACCATTCTAGCAGCTTCTTTCAGTTTTAATTTCCTTTAAGAGGCAAGGAGTAGGGGTAGTGAGAAAGAAAAAGCCAAAAGTCATACAATACGATGAATTCATCTTTGAGGTAGATACATTCTTTAGGAAAATAATAGATTAGTATCTCAAGCACAATCCTCTCCAAAGCACGTTTGAAACATCTTCCACTTGGTAATGTTCCTTCCCTAGTTTTTCTCCTTCCCAATGTGTCTTGCCTGTACATACCATCACCGTTCAAGCTATTTCATTTTGCTGAGGTAAAAAGAAGTAATTCTATCCAGTGATTAAATAAAAACTTATAATGATACTCAGCATGATAATAGTCCCCTCTTTTCTCCTCTCAGAAATGTTATATTCCTATTTAACCAGGCTATTTGCTTCCATTCCCTTTGGGTCATTTTTATTTCTCCTAGAAAACAAACTTGCATATTTTTATTTATTACCTTGAGTTGTTATTGGGGAGGTAGCTACAAATACATGCTGTCATCTTATCTTTCATTTTTTTAAAAAGTGAAGAAAGTGAGATGACTACTTCAATGTTGAATTTCTAGCCTATGACTCTTCAGCTCTGGTAGGCAGAGTCATGGTAGAGAATGTTAAATGTCAGTCAAGTGCATAAAAACAATGTTTCTACTATTAAAAAAACCCTGTAATTCATTTTTCTTTATATTTCAGTACTCCATTACTTTAAAAAGTAAAATACTTTGAAGACAGAAATTATGTAGAGAAGGGTTTGTCATGAAAGAGTTGTTATTGTTACATCAAAAGTATTACATAACAAATGATAGCATCTCCTCCTAATAGTACATTTGTTATTCTTTTCTTCCTTAAATACTAAAAAAAAGGTATAAAAGCAGAAAGTTGACCAATGATTATGGCTTTAAAAATGACTTGTTTAAATCATGAAAGAGAAAATGTGTGGGAATAAAGTGGAGAAAAGTGGAGAAACAGAAGTTTCCCTATAAAACTGAAGACTTTATTCTTTTACTATTTAAATCATTTTAAATTGGAGAATAGAGTTTGGTTGAAGATCCTAGAGTCTTGAAAATAACAGGATTAGTTTAAAAGACCAAGCAAACAACTTCAATTGTACAATTATAATGTAACTGCATCATTCTATTTAAATGTCAGTTTTTTGATTAAAGTGTCTGAGGGCTCCTTTGTTTAAGTATGGATGTCCAGTTTTAAAAACAAGTATACCAAATTTGATTTTCTTATACTAGAGATACTAATAAAGGATCAATGATTTCTTAAAAATAAATATACCCCAACCCCCAGAACAGATCTATTATGAAAGCCTTATGTTTCTTGGTTTTGGTTCATGCCCGGTTCTGCCTTATGATCTCAAGTCTTCTGTGGGAACGCAGGAAAATCAGATTCCATCAGCATTCTTGGAGGCCTCACTGGGGGTGCTCTGAGTGAAGGGATGTTTCTAATAGTTGAAAGAATTTAGGTTAAAAAATTACCTAAGGAGAGACCAATTTGGGTATAAAGCCCTCAATTACAGGAAATAAAAGAAATTAAGAGTAAAAGCATATATGGAAGACAAATACAGATACTCCCCCCCAACAGTTCTTAGATTTTAATTTCCTCTGAAGAATAGCTGGAAACCCACAAAAATGGAGCAGCCTAAGAAAAAGGGGAAATCAAAACATTATCACATACGATTGCATGTTGTAAAAGACTGCGTTCCTAGATATTTCAAATCCTGCTAATTATTTCCTATTATGGCCGATTTTCACCTGAGCTTGCCTTCAGGTGGGGAGTGGGGGGGGGTGAGAGTGTCTTAAAAATGCATTGCACTGAAAGGAAAACACATCAATTATATAAGATATGTTAGGAATATCAAAGTCAAAATGAATATTCAAAAAAGACAGTAACCTTTGCAATGCTGATATCACAACTCAGAAAAGTACAGTGAACACTTACTGACAATGCCATGCACACGCCTTCCCCCCTTTCCACCCACCTTTTGATTCATTATAAAAAAGTTGCCCAGAAAACATGACGCATAATGATCACTTAGCTCCCTGCATGCTTTGGGAGAGGCAGCATTGCAAAAAAAAACCAAAAACAAACAAACAAAAAAAAGAAAACCTCCAAAAATGGGGGCAAAAAAGCAGCTCAAACAATAACTTTTTGCATGTTAAATAAAGCTGAAAATATCTTTTGTTTTTCAAAATATGAAAACACAGCTTCAGATAACACCACAAGGCCACCACCTCCAGAGAAGATCACCCATACACAAAGATACAATGTACGGAATACAGCAGAACATGCACTCCCAGATGATTCTGTCGGACAGTACAGAATAAATAACAGCATATCACTCTTGGAATGCTTTTGTGCAAAATTCTGAAAGGCCATGACCCAAATCACAGACTAAAAGTAGAGAGCCATCTACCTATACTTGTAGGTATACATTCACACCAGTGTACTGCTCTTTGCCTAAATTACTATCTCTCATTAGGAGACCAAATTTGAGCCTTTATGTTTCTTTGCTATTGCTCATTTGTACGTAAGGTGACAAATCTACTTTTTCAGGAGACTCTCATAAAGTAGCATTTAACTGTTAAGTGGGAGAAGTATTAACTTTCCCCAACATTTCTGAGATGCAAAAAACAGTTCTGTTTGATTACATTAACCATAAATTTACCCTGTATTTTTTTTAAAGAACCATGTGACTTATTACAGGGCAAGCAATTCGGGGTGGGGCCTGTTATTGATTAATCCATACCAACCCTACAGTGGGGAATGTATTTAATCTTTGAGGTCCAGAATGATACTTTGCTTAAAGTATCTTATGATTTTATAACGTAGGACCTGTGCTACTCCAATAAAAGGCTCAAAAGATAGTTGCAGAGCAAGTGGAAGGTTTTACTAAATGCATTTCAAGTCATTAGGGGAAAATGCAGAGAAAGAGGTGGGAAGGGGAAGGGAGGAAGAGAGAGGAGAGAGACAGAGAGAAGATGAATATGAATGAATGAATGAAAAGTGAGATATTCAGAGTTTAAATCTGTGATTGTCATGTGAACAATCCACACAGGAGAGAATTGCTTTACCATTCCCCATCATTTGCACAAAGAAAACAAAGAAAGGGCAGATGATACAGTACCTCCATGGTCTGAGACTGATGCATGGCTTTGATTGCATTCTGTGCCATTGCCCTTGTAGAAAATGTGACAAACGCACAGCCTGTGGGAAACAAGGGGACAGGGAGCAGGAAAGACAAAAAACAACAAGACAAAAGGGTTGGACGCTTGTTAAACCAACACAGTCTACGAGAACTGCCACAAGACGACACTGTTCTCAGTAGTACATAAAAATAAACAACTTCTCTCTTTGGTTTTATCTTATTTTGCTTTTTATTCAGTGCTGACTTGCTAATCTGACCAAAGCAGAAAGATTTATTAGTTTATTTTTAAAGTGGAAACTAGGGGAAGAAGCTGGATACCTTTTAGCCACAGGGTTTGAAACTAGCAAGATCTAGTTTGCATTTTCTAAAATAAAAAGTTGCTTTTCCCATTTTCTCCTACGCTGACAATCTTTATACTGAGGGCATCCACACATCAGGGCTTTGTATTTCACATTTTACTGTTGATTTTTAAGGAGTAAATAAGAAAGTCTTCAAACTAATGGCAAATTAACAGCTTTCAGGAGTTCAAAATGCCAGCAAATAAGTATATATAATTCCTTTAGGGTAGTTAAAAAAATCTATATGTTTAAATTTAAAATGCTATTCAAATGTAAACAAATATACCAAATCTATTACAAACTATTATTAATAAAAACTAATGCTTTATTACTCTGAGAATATTCAACAACACATATAAAATAAAACTTAAAAATTTGCATTGGATTTGTTTGTATACAAATCTTCATGACTTTTCATAATTGTGACTTTCTGAAATGTATGAGGTACTTGATCTAAAGTACAACATACATAAGACAATGTACATTTTTCTGAATGTCTATTGTGAGACTTGAAAGCTTTCAATGTTTATTTTTTTGTGTGCTATAAAATAACTAGTATCTGTAGTGCCAGTTTTTGCTTCTTGTAGCAGCACTGGCCACCGTGCAGGTCACGGCTCCAACTACACGACTCATTGCCCTTTGCACTAATAAAAACACTGCCTTCAGAAATTTACATTTTATTCATCATGCATCCTTGGGCTTCTTAGAGAAAAAGACTATGAAATTAATGCAGATTCAGGCTGATTTTATAATAATACCATAGCACACTAAAAGCTTAGCTACAGCAATACAAACTTATTTCACTTATGATCTCTAATGACTTTAAAAGTGCATTGATTTTCAGCTTCTTTAGCCTTGCACAGTTTGAACTTAGGTATCAGAGAATAATTTAGTGTTCCACTCAATTTCCTCAAAACATTATTATTATTACTACTTAAAAGATTTCCAAATGAAGCAGATCTAAACACTGAGAGGCAGAAGCCTATTGTCATTTCAGAGTGAATGCATGAAAGCAGAATTCTGGCATCAACAATATGAGATTGTTGCCCCTGTGGCCAATAAGCAAAATAGAATATTCTACATTCAAACCACCAGCAGATTGTTTGGTTTATGTCAATCAATTTGTGAGCCATAAAATATATTTTCTTCTTTTGCTCTGCATGTGTACCTGGTGAGATTATCAAGTCAATACTGTACTAGCACCTTTTAATCAAACAACAATAGGAGAAAGCAGTGCCTACCCACTACCCCCAACGCACAGTGACATCCAGTCATGAAAATAAGTCAATGCATTTTTTTCTTTTCCATCGTGTTGTAATTTTTGATACATAAAACTTTCTGTACATGGGAAATTTATGTCACATTCACTTCCTGGTTAAGCTGGCCTTAAGAAGCCTGAATGAAATCTAGCTTGCCATGAATGCTGAACCGTAACATATACAGCCACCGGAGGATGGCTGATGAGGTTTACTATTTGAACACTGTGCCTGTACCTAGACTGATTGTAGCTTTTGTCATCAATAAAAGCAATTTAGTGACTTTCTCTAAGGCATCTTCACAATGTGTGTAATAGAGTGTGAGACAGATGACAGTACCTCTACTGGCTTCCACGCTGATGGTGAGGTCTTAAATGATAGAGTCTCAAATTTACCATCTGTTTTAAAGTAATATCTTTTCAGAAACGTTACAATCATTGAGAACATTATACAGAAGAAAAAACAGTAAATGATTTTATTTTTCTATTTCTTGCATTTAGACTTCATGGAAGCAAAAGCAAACCATCTAATGAGGATATATCTGAAACCATGTGAAGCCTGAACTAATTCTGCTTTCAATAGTCAAGAAGGTTGTTACATTCACTTCATTTGATCCTATTATCCAGGAACATGTGCCAAACTGACAGTTTCCAAGTGGAGGTTAAAATGCATTAAAAATATGTAAAATATCAATAAGAATCAATAAGGCACAGTTTATGCATTTACCACAATTTCATATAAACAGAACTTTTCTAAGTAACTTAGAAAGATAAAGCAATTAGCAGGTCTCAAAAGAAAAGTACTAGGAAAAGAACAATAAAATTAAGTCTCTATAAATTCAAACTGCTGCCTTTTCCTCTATGAAACCTGCAATTAAAAACTCATCTGATGGTTCTAATTATACAATCTTCCCCATCCAAAAAAATGATCTGACAAATTTGATGATTCCTTTAACCTTTTTATTCTATTGGCAATGGTGCAGTAGGAGACAAGCTGTCTCCTTAGGGGCTTCTGTCAAGTTCTGTACTGTGTGCTGTGTTCAGTTACTTAAGAGAAAAGAATTACTGAGTCATTTATAAAGTGGGAGTACATGTCAAAAACTTTCACTTTCTATGCCACTCCGCATGAAGTTAAGCTCTAGAACTAAATGTTTCTTGGAGTAGTAGCTTGTTAACCTTTGTAATTTCTCTAAAACAGGAGATTGTGGCAGTCTTCTGGATTGATTTTAATTTTTAATACCAGTGCAAACACAGTGGTGGCTTCAGGATTAGACCTCTGATCTGTGCTTTTTACTAACATAGATGCACAGGAGTGTCTATCATTGAAACTGGTGGCTGACTTTTTCTTATAAGCCAGCTAGAAGGCTTTCTATTGGACAGAAATAACTTAGGTCATAATTGGTCCTTTCTTTTACTAAAAACAAGCTTTTTCATGCAGTTGAGTTCATTGGGTCTTGACAGAACACAGCTCTGATCTTGTAGTGTGTCAGCCCTTAACTACTGCAGACTGTTGAATGTGCTTTCTCAGCAATCTGTTCTCTGACAACTGACCATAATGCTGTAGAAATTAGACTGGGGTATGGGAGGGATAAAAGCATTAAAATAATGAAGCTGCATTTCTTTCTTTGGTTTAGGTATGATAGCAGATATATGTATATTTTTGTCTAAGACCCCCCCCCCCAATACATAATAGCAAAAGACAACTAAGAAAGAAAGAGGGCCATCTGTAAATGTGGTCAACCTGTAATTTACCTTGCAATTAATTATTATCTCTACGTTTAGATGTCAGAAATTACTAACTGAAATAAAAGGAGTTGAGTCCCTCTTACTCTAGTGAGGTTGCCTTCTTGCTGCTAAAACAGATGGAGGATTGACTGGGGAAAGGTTTTGCAAAGTAATTTCCTCCCACAGACAGGATCTAAGGTAGGCACGAAGCCCTGTCACAGAGATTTTTGGAACACATCTATTACACTTGTCATTTCAATTGAAAGGGTATCTTAACTTAGTTGTTCTACCTTTTCTCTCAGCTGCAAGGGAATTTTACAGAAGTAGATGAATTCTTGCTTCACCTCAAAAGGGGGAAAAATATAGGTACTTCTAAAAGCCTGAACAATGCCACAGCCTCTTGCTTTTCTGCTACTTCTAAGAAAGAGGTACAGCAGCCCGCTATATTTCAACTGAAAGAAGCATAATTTAAAATAACTTGTGCAAGTGAAGGGGACTTAAACCTATGGAACACTTGTTTATAAATTCCTATCAGCCTTTTAGTAGTGCCAGACTGATCAGATAGATGGTACCAGTATAATACCAAAATTAGTCTTCTAAAGCACCATTCTCAATGCTGGGTAGTTTATTTAATGTTGGCATGGAGACAGCGTTCATTTTCTGGTACCTGATGCTGAGTGCAGACTAGGACCTGTGTAACAGTTGGCAAAACCTCATCACTAATGAGATTGGGAGACTGTATTTAGAAAAGATGGCAAAATGCAGTTAGTAATGCATGTGATAAAACATTTCTACATATCTGAATGTTCAGGTATGAAAGCAGGGCTAAAAAGTTATCAAAATTGAGTCTTCTCCATATACAGCAAAAACAAACGAGTATTTAATGGCTAAATCCAGTCTGTGCTCACCAGCATCACTGAAAATATTACCAATTCATTTGTCAAGGGTTTTGGCAGGAGAATGTTGAACATCATAAACACAGCTGGAATATTCTTAAACAAGCAGAAAGTTACCTTAAATGGTGGTGAAGATTTGACTACATTTTGTGGGAAAGAAAAATGAAGTAAACTTCTTCATTGTTTCCAAGTTACAGATACTCAATTGCCATGGTGCAGAAAACCCTGTGGGTTGTACCTAAACAGTCCATTCTAACCTGTAGGATTATGGGTAAGTGAGAACACGTATATTTTAGGAAATCAACATGCTAAGGTGACATTGTCAAATAAATATATTTGGTTTAGAAACCTCAAGCTTTGCTTCTGGCAGTAAACATCTTGTTTGAATTGCCATAGGTGGACCCAGGGTGTCCTGCTTGTTTACTCAATGAAGGTTCATGGAGGGGTCTCCAGAGGTAGAGTTATCATTGCAGAAGGGCCTGAGTATCATAAACTGTCTAAAGCATCACAAACCATGTTTTCAAAATTAGTAAAGATACTGGAAAGGGTTACCGTCTCCAAAGGGTAAATGCATACTTGGATGTAGGCATACTGGCCAAAGTGAGGAAGAGACCTCATTATTTGCTGAGTAGCTTCATGTGCTTGGCAGGTATAAGGTGTTGTCCAGGTAGAGTCATGTCAACTTCCATGTGTCTTTCCTGAAACATTGGCTGTTCTGGTGAGACTTTTAAAATATTCCATCTGGCCAATATGCAGACTATAATTTTTACTTTTTAAAGACAGTGGCTCTAACTTAATTTATGTATGTATTTTCTAAACAGCTGAGCCAGCAGCAGACACCCAGAAATGCTGAGTGCCCTTTATCTGCAGCATCATTAATATTTGATTGAAAACAGTAATTCTTTAATGAAAGCAGAATAGTAGCATGAAAGAGAACTGTTTTATTAACAAATGCACTGATTCAGGAGCAGGCCCTGGTAGCCAGGAGTTCCTGGGTCCTGCTAATTGGAAAACATACCACTATCTCTCTTTATATTCAGAATAAATAGCTATAAATGAACATTTTCTTTTTTCCAATAGGGACTTCTCATCAGTTCACAAGGAATTACTTTTCCATTAAAAAAAGGAGAGGGGTATTCTCCTCCTTACATTGAACCATTATTTGCATAAAATATTGACGAGAGGGCTCCCATAACTTGTTTCAGAAACTGGCTGCTTCTGGTGTCAAGTGCTGGTTAATCAACCAAATGGCAGATCAAATTAGCTACAGTTCTCTTGTTAAGTACCGTGAGTCCCACTCTTTCCCATGAAAGTTGTGGCTGCTTTAAAATCTTATGTGCAGAAACAACTAATGCATGCACAGGGAGCTCGAAGTGCAGGGCAATGTTGCTACTAACTCCTGTCTCCCCAGGCAGACAGACAGTGAGATGAAGAGTCATTCCATAAATGGGGCAGACCAGCCTGAGGGAGAGCAGGAATCTGGTACTCACACTTTGCATTCAAGGTCTCTACTAACCTATGCAGATGGTAAAGTTAGACAAAAAGCTACCGTACTAGTCATTAATAACTCCCTGTGGTAAAAACAGGGCAGATATTTTTACTGCTGTCATTTAAAATGGGTAAACTAAGGGAGAGAGATAGGAAGATGAATTGAGGTCATATACCATGTTAGAATTGGCATCTGGGGGTTCCTGACCTCTAAGCCACTATAGATTTCACCCTGCTTAATTTAAGGGTCTTCCTTTTGGTCCATTCTCCATGCTCTATACCTTAGGGAATGAAAAATACAATGATAACACTGAAGTGGGCCTGAGAATAACAGAAGCCAACAGGGATCTAGTTAAACTGGAAGCAGAAAGGGGATTACAAGAATGCTGTCATGTTTTTCCTACGTATTTTGTTCTTCTAGCCTCACTGCCTTTTCCATGGTATTTTGGTCTCCTGGTGTGTCTGCCTCAGTGGATGTATGAAAATAATTAGACATATGAAATGACTGCAGTAGAACTGGATGGTCAAGTGTGATTAGGAGGTCTGCTGGTTGAACTGGCTATGATGGTGCTCCTGCTATCCTTTTGCTTGGAGGTTATGCTTGGAGGTTATCATCACCATGATGGACTATTTGGGGGGACAGTAATGCAGGACAGGTGATAAGCTACAGCTGAGGCTCAGGTAATGGAGCTGTTTTTCAGGGGATCACACTCAATAGCTTGTTCAGCTTTTAGAGAATCACATCTTTGAAGTGGGATGAAATAAAAAGGATTTCAGAAGTTGTTAGAGAATGCATAAACTGATTTCCATGTTGCCCTCCTTTTTCTCCCCCGCCTTCAGAAGAAAATACAGGAATCAAAAGTAGGGTGCTTGTTCCACCTCCTCCTGACTTTCCTCTAGACTTTGAGGCTCTGGAGGTGGATGTAGGTGTAACATTTGTTCTCTGGGCCTTTAATTCTAGAAGCTGACATCCTGAAGCTTTATGTCTAAAAATCAAAACAACAAATGTTCTTCCTCACACGATGCTGAAATTAGGTAAAAGTAATGTGACAGATGAAAATAGGAGCCTGATTACTTATGGCCTGACTCCCTCGGTGTGTGGCCTGGGTGACAGGGCTGGCCTAGGCTCAGAGTGTAAGAATGAAAAAAATTCCTAATTAGCCTGATGGAAATTTCACTGGTCACTGCACTAATAATAGAGCAAGCCTCTCTCTGTTGCGAAAACATGGATTTCTAGTGTACACTTTCACTTTGGACTGCCTCTGGAAACTGCAGCCAGATAACTGTACCTCTCAGGGTTCATCTTCCTGAGTGGTGAAGGAAAGAGATGTGCTAACTTGTTAAGGGGAAGAAAAATGGAAGAGAAAGGTGATCTCCCACTATTCTGCATACCTACTTATAAAAATACTCATCACAGCTCTGAGCCACAGCTTTTGCTTCTATCATGGTGGCAAGGATGAGCCTACAGTCTTTTTCAGGACAAAGTCACTTAAAAAGGACTTCCTGACCTGGAGACTCCAGAAGCTTCACTCTTTGAAACAAAACTCTAAGACTTTGGAAAGGCCCAGGCATCCTGAGCCTGCATCTGCCCAGCACTGTGCATGAGCAGCAAGTTTCTTGGCTTGCATTGCTTGTTGGGAGAACCATACCCTCAATGATGATCTCAGGCACAGGCACAAAGTCAGGGGACTAAGGGGAAACAGAAAATATCAACTCTCATTGTCCTCATCTCTTGCTCGCCCCCCAAATCTGCTTTGAGGTTGAAAAAGGATATGTAGCAATAGGGCAGCCTGTCCACCTCCTATGTGACAGTGATAACCTGTGCTAACATGTTGGCACTCAGATTGTCTCAACCTGACAAATAAAAGGTGGAAATTGCAGCTAAGGTGGAAAGTTCACAATGGATAACTTTACTACATGGGACCCTTTTCAGGGCAATCTCCTGCTGTATGTGGTGCCTGCATTTACCTTGACTGTGACACGGAGTTCTAATTAGCACTCCAGGAAAGAGACTCTATACACAGCACACTCACCTCGACTTAGCCCATCAGGTCCCCGGAGAATCCGGCATTCTTCTATCTGGCCAAATGGAGAAAACATCACTCTGATATCATTCTCATTACATTTCTTCGAAACCATTCCTATGAACAATTTTCTGTCTTCCACAGCTAGGAGGTAAAAATAATGAATGAGAAAAAGGCATTTCATCTTTTTTCTTGTAATCAATGCTTTATTCCTGTATCAAACCAGCCCCTACTATGTGAATATGAATGATCTTGTCTACCTTCTTCCTCCCACTTGCCCCATCCTGCATCTCCCTCTTCCCTATCCTTCCTGAACACTTCATCTCTCTTCAAGCCACTTCTTACTAATATGATGAATTAATAGGACACAGAACATTGTGAAATGCTTTTTCCCATCCAGAAATTAACAGTAGGTGTTATTAAGATTATAAAATACTTATGTAATCACCAAACACTGCACAAAGACATTTTTGAATACATATTTTAATTTGGGCTTTTTGTAGATATTCTTTTAACTTTAGTGACAAGGAAAGAGAAAGACAAGGAAAGAGAAAGATAAGGAAAGAGAAAGATCAAGAGAGAAAATGGCATAGGAGCAGATGTAGTAAAACAGTAAATGCATCTTTGAACAAAGGATCCAAGGGAAGAAAACATTTTTCCCCAATTTGAGTAGCTTAGTTCCCACTGATCTAGAGAAGAATAGGAGATCAGAGTCCCATTTCTTTGGAGAGCTAGTATAGTCCTCCCTCCAGAGGCAGTGGCTGTGAGGTGCTAACTAGGTTCCTAAATAGGTCCCTAGTAGGTTCTGCACCTGGTTTTAACCAGCCAGGCTGGTTACAGCTGAAGGAGAAGCCAATGTTAATCAGAGAAGCTGGCTGGTGCTACTTGAGAATCACCTCCAATGGCTGCAGGCTTTTCTTGAGAAAATAAGAGCAGGAGGGAGTGATACTATTCCAACAACTTGAAGGTAGGATCCTTGAGAGAGAGATACCTTTTGAGTATTAAAACAGGACTTGCAAATTGAAATCTGATAAAGGGAAAGATAAGGCAAGTTTTACTTTTGATGACCTGTGAGATTTTCCTCAAAATCTCCATGCTTAGAATACATGACCTACATTTAGCCTGAACAAGGCAAGGTTATAAATGATTTCAGGACAGTGCTTCAATATTTTTTTTTTTTTTT